>JAESUZ010003906.1:0-600000 GCA_017311185.1 Proteles cristata cristata | reverse complement strand
CTCAGTGAAAAAAAGCCAATGCAAAAGGTCACAATACAATTCCATTATTGACACGATGTTGTTACAATGAAAAATTAGAAAGGTGGAGAACAAATTAGCCAGAGGTTAGGGATGGTGAGGGGGAGAAGTAGATATGACTGTAAGTGGTAGTGATGGGATCGTTCTGTATCTTGATTGCAGTGATTGTTACCTGAATCTCTGTATATGATAAAATGGGATGGAACTATATACACACATTGTACGAATGTCATTTTCCAAATTCTGACTCTATACTATAGTTATATAAGTGGTACTTATAGGAGAAACTCATTTTTGGTATCTCTGTACTATCTTTATAACTCCTTACAATCATTTAAAAATAAAAAAAAATTTATAAAAATCTGCCCTAATAGGAAAGAGGGTTGCAGAGAACCTTTCTGAAGGCTACAGGATGAAATAATAATTTTAACCAGTCTACAAACCAAAGAAACTGCATGCAGAAAGTGTCTCTGTCCTTTCAAAAGTATATGTTCATAATCCTTAGATTTGAGGTTTAGAAAAACATGTATGTAGGCACACCTGGGTGGCTCAGTTGGTTAAAGCATCTGACTTTGGCTCAGGTCATGATCTCAGTTTGTGGGCTGGAGCCCCACATAGGGCTCTGTGCTGACGGTAGCTCAGAGCCTGGAGCCTGCTTCAGATTCTGTATCTCTCTATCTCTCTCTCAGAAATAAATAAAACACTAAAAAAATTTTAAAATAAAGAAATAAAAGAGAAAAACATGTATGTATATATTTTGCCTTGCAGTTTTTTTTTTTTACTATTGCTGAGTATTTATTTATTTATTTATTTTACAAATAGTTTATTGTCAAATTAGTTTCCACATAACACCCAGTGCTCATCCCCACAAGTGTCCTCCTCCATGCCCATCCCTCCTCCCCCCACATCCATCAGTCCTCAGTTTTTGTCAGCATTCAAGAGTCTCTCATGGTTTGCCTCTCTCCCTTTCCCCCACCATTTCCGCCCTTCTTCTCCCCCTTGGTCCTCTGTTAAGTTCCTCCTAATCCTCCTATACGTGCACACATATGATATTTGTCCTTCTCTGCCTGACTTATTTCGCTCAGCATAACACCCTCAAGGTCCATCCATGTTGCTACACATGGCCAGATTTCATTGTTTCTCATTGCCATGTAGTATTCCATGGTATAGATAAACCACATCTTCTTGATCCATTCATCTGTTGATGGACACTTAGGCTCTTTCCATGTTTTAGCTATTGTGGAGAGTGCTGCTATGAACATTGGGGTACATGTGCTCCTATGCATCAGTATTTCTGTATCCCTTGGGTAAATTCCTAGCAGTGCTATTGCTGGGTCCTAGGGGAGTTCTATTGTTAGTTTCCTTAGGAACCTCCACACTGTTTTCCAGAGGGGCTGTACCAGTTTACATTCCCACCAACAGTGTAGGAGGGTGTCCGTTTCTCCACATCCTCTCCAGCATCTAGAGTTCTCTGATGTGCTCATTTTAGCCACTCTGACTGGCGTGAGGTGGTATCTCAGTGTGGTTTTGATTTGTATTTCCCTGATGAGGAGGGATGCTGAGCATCGTTTCATGTGTCTGTTGGCCATCTGGATGTCCTCTTTGGAGAAGTGTCTGTTCATATCTTCTGCCCATTTCTTCACTGGGTTGTTTGTTTTTCGGGCATGTAGTTTGGTGAGTTCCTTGTAGATTCTGGATATCAACCCTTTATCTGATATGTCATTTGCAACTATCTTTTCCCATTCGGTTGGTTGCCTATTAATTTTCTGGGTTGTTTCCTTGGCTGTGCAGAAGGTTTTAATCTTGATGAGGTCCCAACAGTTTATTTTTGCTCTTGATTCCCTTGCTTTTGGGGATGTGTCAAGTAAGAAGTTGCTGCGGTGGAGGTCAAGGAGGTTGTTTCCTGCTTTCTCCTCTAGGGTGTTGATAGTTTCCTGTCTCACATTCAGGTCCTTGATCCATTTTGAGTTTATGTTTGTGCATGGTGTGAGAAAATGATCTAGTTTCATTCTTCTGCATGTTGCTGTCCAATTCTCCCAACACCATCTGTTAAAAAGGCTGTTTTTTTTCCATTGGATATTCTTTCCTGCTTTGTCAAAGATTAGTTGGCTGTATACTTTTGGGTCCACTTCTGAGTTCTCAGTTCTGTTCCATTGGTCTATGTGACTGTTTTTGTGCCAATACCATACTGTCTTGATGATGACAGCTTTGTAGTAGAGGCTAAAGTCTGGGATGGTGATCCCTCCCTTTTTGGTTTTATTTTTCAGGATGACTTTGGCTATTCGGGGTCTTTTGTGGTTCCATACAAATTTTTGGATAGTTTGTTCTAGTTTTGAGAAGTGTGCTGGTGCAATTTTGATTGGAATTGCATTGAATGTGTAGAGTGCCTTAGGTAGTAATGACATCTTAACTATATTTGTTCTTCCTATCCATGAGCATGGAATGTTTTTCCATTTCTTTGTGTCTTCTTCAAATTCCTTCATAAGTTTTCTATAGTTTTCATCATACAGATCTCTTGTATCCTTGGTTAGGTTTATTCCGAGGTATTTTATGGTTTTTGTGCAATTGTGAATGGGATCAGTTTCTTGATTTCTCTTTCTGTTGCTTCATTGTTGGTGTATAAAATGCAACCGATTTCTGTACGTTGATTTTGTACCCTGCAACTTGGCTGAATTCTTGGATCAGTTCTAGTAGGCTTCTGGTGGAGTCTGTCGGGTTTTCTATGTAGAGTATCATGTCATCTGCGAAGAGTGAAAGTTTGACTTCCTCTTTGCCAATTCTGATGCCTTTGATTTCCTTTTGGTGTCTGATGGCTGATGCTAGGACTTCCAGCACTATGTTAAACAGCAGTGGTGAGAGTGGGCATCCCTGTCCTGTTCCTGATCTCAGGGGGAAAGCTCTGAGTTTTTCCCCGTTGAGGATGATGTTAGCTGAAGGCTTCTCATAGATGACTTTGATGATATTTAAGTAGGTTCCTTCTATCCCAACTTTCTCGAGAGTCTTTATTAAGAAGGGATGCTGTATTTTATCAAATGCTTTTTCTGCATCTATTGACAGGATCATATAGTTTTTATCTTTTCTTTTATTGATATGATGGATCACATTGATTGATTTGCGAATGTTGAACCAGCCCTGTAACCTAGGAACGAATCCCACTTGATCTTGGTGGATGATTCTTTTGATATGCTGCTGGATTCGATCTGCAAGGATCTTGTTCAGGATTTTTGCATCCGTATTCATCAAGGATATTGGCCTGTAGTTCTCTTTTTTTGCTGGATCTCTGTCTGGCTTGGGAATCAGAGTGATGCTGGCTTCATAAAATGAGTCCGGGAGTTTTCCTTCGATTTCTATTTTTTGGAATAGCTTGAAACGAATTGGGATTAATTCTGTTTTAAATGTCTGGTAGAATTCCCCAGGGAAGCCATCAGGTCGAGGGCTCTTATTTGTTGGGAGATTTTTGATCTCCGATTCAATTTCTTCACTCGTTATGGGTCTGTTCAGGTTTTCTATTTCTTCCCGTGTGAATTTTGGTAGTGAGTGTGTGTTTAGGAATTTGTCCATTTCTTCTAAGTTGTCCAATTTGTTGGCATATAATTTTTCATAGTATTCCCTGATAATTGCTTGTATTTCTGAGGGGTTGGTTGTAATAAGTCCATTTTCATTCATAATTTTGTCTATTTGGGTGCTCTCTCTTTTCTTTTTGATAAGTCTGGCTAGAGGTTTGTCAATTTTGTTTACTTTTTCAAAAACCAACTCTTGGTTTCATTGATCTGTTCAATTGTTTCTTTGGTCTCTATGTTGTTTATTTCTGCTCTAAGTTTTACTATTTCTCTTCTACTGGGTTTAGGGCATTCTTGTTGCTCTGGCTCTAGTTCCTTTAGGTGAGCTGTTAGATTTTGGACTTGCGCTTTTTCTAATCTCTTGAAATAGGCCTGGAGAGCAATGTACTTTCCTCTTAGGACTGCCTTTGCCGCATCCCATAGATTTTGGATTGTTGTGTTTTCATTTTCATTTGTTTCCATATATTTTGTAATTTCATCTCTAATTGCCTGATTGGCCCATTCATTCTTTAGAAGGGTGTTCTTTAACCTCCATGTTTTTGGAAGTTTTCCAGACTTCTTCCTGTAATTGATTTCAAGTTTCAAAGCATTGTGATCTGACAGTGTGCATGGTATGATCTCTATTCTTTTATATTTATTGAGGGCTGCTTTATGTCCCAGTATGTGATCTATCTTGGAAAATGTGCCATGCGCACTTGAGAAGAAAGTAAATTCCCTGGCCTCAGCATGTAAAGTTCTAAATACATCCGTCAGGTCCATCTGGTGCAATGTGTCTTTCAAGTCCATTATTTCTTTAGTGATTTTCTGTCTGGTTGACCTATCCATTGCTGTAAGCGGAGTATTAAAGTCCCCTGCTATTAGCATATTCTTATCTATAAGCTTGTTTCTGCTTGTGATTAATTGTTTTAGATATTTAGGTGCTCCCATATTCGGTGCGTAGACATTTATGATTGTTAGTTCTCCTGATGGATGGACCCTGTAATTATTATGTAATGCCCTTCTTCATCTCTTGTGATTGTCTTTAATTTAAAGTCCAGTTTGTCTGATATAAGTATCGCTACTCCGGCTTTCTTTTGATTTCCTGTAGCATGATATATATTTCTCCATCCCCTTACTTTTAATCTGAAGGTATCTTCCCGTCTAAAATGAGTTTCTTGTAGACAGCATATAGATGGATTTTGTTTTTTAATCCATTCTGATACCCTATGTCTTTTGATTGGAGCATTCAGCCCATTCACATTCAGTGTTATTATTGAAATATGTGGGTTTAGAGTCTTTGTATCTTTTGTAGGGTTCATGTTTGTGGTGGTGTCTCTGGAATCTTTGTTCCTTGCATCCCCCTCAGGATTTCTTGTAGGGCTGGCTTCGTGGTGACAAATTCTTTCAATTTCTGTTTATTTGGAAAGGTTTTTATCTCTCCTTCTATTTTGAATGACAGGCTTGCTGGATAGAGGATTCTTGGCTGCATATTTTTACTGTTCATCACATGGAAGATCTCCTGCCATTCCTTTCTGGCCTGCCACGTTTTAGTAGATAGGTCTGTCACCTCTCTGATAGGTTTCCCTTTGTATGTGAGGGCCCTTTTCTCCCTGGTTGCTTTCAAAATTCTCTCTTTGTCCTTGTATTTTGCAATTTTTACGATGATATGTCGTGCAGAAGATCGATTCAAGTTATGTCTGAGGGGAGTCCTCTGAGCCTCTTGTATTTCCACATTGACTTCCTATCCCAGGTCGGGGAAGTTCTCTGCTATAATTTGTTCCAGGACTCCTTCAGCACCTTTCCCTCTGTCTTCCTCTTCTGGGATTCCTATGATATGGATATTGTTGCGTTTGACTGTATCGCTGAGCTCTCGAGGTTTCTTTCCTGTTCCTGGATCAGTTTGTCTCTTTTTTTGTCAGCTTCTTGTTTTTTTATAATGGTGTCTTCTATCACTTATTCTTCTTTCTGCCTCTTCAAGGCGTGCATTGGAGACCTCTAATTTATTATGTATCTTATTTATCACATTTTTTAATTCTTCATGCCTGTTTTTATTTTCCATTCTGTCTGTAGCCATAGTTTCTTTGATGTCCCCTATGTTTTTTTCAAGCCCTGCTATTAATTTCACCATTATTATTCTAAAATCTTGTTCACTTATGCTGCTGATATCTGTTTTGAGCAGTTCATTAGCTATCATTTCTTCTTGGAGTTTCTTTGGAGGAGAGCTCTTTCATTTCGTCACTTTAGTTAGCTTTCCGGCTCTTGTTTGTTTTAAAGACCTGTTATGCTCTCTGTTTCTATGAGCACTGCTGTATCCAAGAAGACTCTTTGTCCAGGGCCTATCCTTTCAGAGATTGTTTTTTTTAATGGTATCCCTTGGTCTCTCTTGTTGGGACCTTAGTTATTTTATTTTCCTATTCGTAGTGATATTTGGGACTCTTCACTTTGTGTATTCTAGCTTGTTTCTTGAGGTAGCCCTGGAAAAGAAAACAGACAGACAAACACACAGGGAGCAGGAGCACAGAAACGCACAGGCTAATTCAACTAACATGCAAAGCGAGAGGGAAAACGAAAAAGGTAAGAGAAAAGATGGAGGAGGCAGGGCGAATAATAGGGAGTATAAAATGCATAAAAGGGTCAAAAAGGGGAAAAGAAAAGGAAAAAAGAAGAAAACTGATGGACAAAGAACGGTTTAAAGCATATACCTGGATTTCCCAGCTACAGTTAAATAGCCGTGTGTATGCAGTGCTGGTTGAAGAGCATAGAGAAAAAGAGAGAAGGCAGGGTGGGGCGAGGCAGAATTGGAAATAGAATGAACAGGCAGAAGGGATAAGAAGCTTTTTTCAAAGAGGTAAAGGGTTGAATATGGTTGGATAGGTGAGAGAAGGATGCTGGAATTATCCAGAGAAACTATATAGTCTAATTACTCCTGAGAGAAATAGCTGAAAAAGTCGGTAGGTGTAGAATTTACATTTACAGAATGGACTTGTTGTGATTGTTTAAGCAAGCAGGTGACCAGAGTTAATCAGGTCAGTTGTTTTGGGGAAAAAAGCGAGAAAAGAGAAATAAGAAGAAAAAAAGAAAGAGAAAAGAAAGGGGAAAAAAACGGAAGAAAAAAAAAGTAAAAAAACAAAAAAAGGAAAAAGAAAAAAAAAGGAAAAAAGAAAGAAAAAAAAAGGGAGGAGGGCACCTCTCAGGCAGGGATGGGCATGGCGTGATCCGATGCCTCAGGCGGGGGTTCTGTCTTGGCGGTTGTGGGGAGGAGAGTGAGGGTGCTCCAGTCCCTTCTTGAACCCCGCGCTGCAACTCGCTTTTTTGGGCGTGTCAACTCCCCGTACCGGGGACGCAGCCGAAGTTGGTTGCACTCTTCAACCCAGGCCAGTTCCAATCTCCAAATCCCAGTCCGCGCGCCCCACTGAAGTTGCCTTAGACACAGCTTCCCGGACAACCCCCTTGGGCTATTCCAGGCTCCCTGCTGAGCTCTGGGGGCGGAGCTAGAATCGCTGCTTCCTTCTCTGGGTCAGGCTGGCGCGCGTGCGCAGGGGCTTGCCTGCGCAGGGGCTTGCCTGCCGGGTCCGCGGAGCCCGAGCCAGCTGGAGTGAGGAAAACCGGGTCTCTCTATGGCTCGTCACCCGAAACACGGACTCACAGGCAAATTTCCCAGTTTTTAGCTCTTTGCCTTCCCTCTCGAGTTCCAGCCAGCCAGGAGTGCGGACGCCCGGTGTCAGCGAGGCTCTTTCAGGGGTCCCAGCCGCCCTGGAGCTACAATGGCGGCAGGCGCGCCGCTGCTCTGAAATCCAACCTCCAGGAGCGGCACAAAGAAGCAGTTTGTGTGCTCAGCCTCCCCCAGGACCAGTTGGCGCGAGAGGACCTGGTGTGCAGGTATTGGCAAGTACGGTTTTTCTATGCACCGAGCGGAGGTTTTTTCCCCCCCGTGCGGAGGTTCTTCTGTTTCGGACTCTCTCCTTTTCCCCTCTCACTCCCCGTAGAGGGTATAGGGGGATCGCCTCCCACCCTGGAGTCTCCGATCCCGGCCCGATTTTATCTTCCCCGGTTTGCACTCACGTTAGAAGGCTCTCTCAGTGGATTCTGTGTTCTTTTTCTCCCAGTCTCTCAGGTTTTGTAAGGTTTCCAATGGCTTCAGATCTTTTCTGTGTGATGTATGGGCGCGAGTGCAAGTACGGAGCTCCTTACTTCTCCGCCATCTTGCCCTCTCCCTTGCCTTGCAGTTTTATAATGCATAATTTTAAATGTATCATTTTACATATTATATTATGTATTTTATTTTACATATCATAGACTTTCTTAGTAAATATATACTATATGCTTTTTACTATAGACAACATATAATTTTCCTTCACAGAGTTTTCTTTCTAAACTTAAGAAAGGTTATCATGGTAACCATAGAAGTCCTTCAGAATTCTAAAAGGTGCTGTCTACAGATCCCCGAGTGGAATTATCAATTCCAGAACATAATTAAAACTATATAAATCTAAAATTTTGATTTGAAGATGTAGTTCAGCATGTTAGCTTTCAGATAAACTAAATTTAAATAAGCTTGAAATCCTGATTTAAAGATATAAATTAGGATGTCAGTTGGCTTTTGTGTAAACTGAATTTATATAAACTTGAAATCTTGATTTAGAAATGCAGTTAAGGATGTCAGTTAGCTGTGTGTGTATTGGTGTATAATTTGCATGATGTGGCCTGTTATGTAAGTGGCATCGCCTATCACTTAATAGTTGGATGACCTGGAGTAAGTAACCATAAGCTTTCTACATTTCTGGAATATGCAGATGACAATAATACCTGTTTTACCTTCTTCATAAGGAGCAACACTAGGGAAAGGTTATAATAGTTATTCATAAAAATAATTGCAGTAGGCCTGCTCTGTCAACCTGTGGAATATGATCTGTTGATGAAGCCTGTTTTTCTCACTTCTAAAGAAAAAGTGGAATGAGGCACAAACCAAAGACTCACCTGATTGGATCCAAGAAAATAATGAGAAAGTGAAATGAAACCCTCAAACGAGTAGGTAGGGTAGAAATAAAGTTCCTCTAACAATGGCAAGGACATGTATGTTTCTTCTATTGTGGTAAGTGTAATAATTTCATGCTCTCATTTGTGAAATTATTTTCTTCTTTACAGTCATACTTACTCATTTAAAAATTGCTCATTGACTCTAATCATAGAAAATAATAGTAGCATTTTTTGTAGCAAAAAAAAGTGTAAATAGACTAAATGTCCCACTAGTAGAGGACAGATAAATAACATTATGTGTGTTATAATCATATGTAGAGCATGTTCAGAAACATAATTGAAAAGTACCAAAATATGCATGCTGTCCTCTCAACTGTATAAAAATGTGGTTTAAAAATTAGAGTGCCAACATCCATTCATGGTAAAAAATCCTTAACAAAGTGGGCATAGAGGGAACACATGTAGACCTTATAATGGCCATATATGACAAGCCCACAACTAACATCATACTTAATGGAGAAAAGCTGGAAGCTTTCTTTCCCAGATCAGGAAGAAAACAAGAATGCCCATTCTCACCACTTTTACTTAACATAGTATTGAAAGTCCACGCTAGATGAATTATTCAAGAAAAGAAATAAATGGCATCCAAATCAGAAAGGAAGTAAAACTGACTGTATCTGCAAATGAGGTAATATGATATGTAGGAACCCCTAAAAACTCCATCGAAACATCTTAGAACTAATAAATTCAGTAAAGTTGCAGGATACAAAATCAATTTACAAAAATCAGTTGTGTTTCTATACTCTAATAATGAACTATCACAAAGAGAATGTAATAAAGGCCATATTAAAAAAAAGCCCATAGATAACATCCTGATTTAAAACTACATTACAAAGCTATAGTAATCAAAACAGTATGGTATTGGCATAAAAACAGACACAAAGAATGATGAAAGAATGCTAAAATTTGTAGGGAACCACATAAGACCCTGAACAGCTAAAGCATTCTTGAAAAAGAACAGAATTGAGGGCATCACCCTTCCTTATTTCAAATAATATAACACTCAAAATAGTATGGTATTGTCATAAAAACAGACTTGTAGATCAACGGAACAGACTAGACAGCTCAGAAATAAACCCACATATATACAGTCAATTAATTTACAATAAAGGAGGCAAGAATATACAGTGGGGAAAAGATAGTCTCTTTAACAACTGGTGCTGGGAAAACCAGTGAGCCACATGCCAAAAAATAAAACTGGACCACTATATTACACCATACACACAAAATCAACTCAAAATGGATTAAAGACTTGGATATGAGACTTGAAACCATGAGTCCTAGAAGAAAACAGGCAATAAGCTCCTTGACACTGGTCTTGGCAATGCTGTTTTTGGATTTGACACCAAAAGCAAAAGCAAGAAAAGCAAAAATAAACAAGTAGAACTACATCAAACTAAAAAGCTTCTGTAAAACAAAAGTAACCATCAAGAAAATAAAAAAAGGGCAAGCATGGGAAAGAAGAAAATATTTGCAAACCACATATCTAATAAAGTGTTAATGTCAAGGAACTCTTATAACCCAATACCATAAGAATAAACAACCCAATTAAAAAATAGTCAAAGGACCAAAATAGACACTTTTCCAAGGAGGACATGTTAAATGTCCAACACAGTATATAAATATATGAAGTGATGGATATGTTAATTAACCTGACGAAGTAATCCTTTACAATATATACACATCAAGTTATGTTGTACACTTTAAATATTTTACAATTTTTGTCACTTATACCTCAAAGAGGTGGAGAAAAATGTTGGCATAGGCATACATTTAAGAAATATGTAGGTTATGGTTATAACTAAAACTGAAGGTGTTAAAAGGAGTTGCTTCTGGATAATAAAGATGTGAAGGTATGAGACATGCGGTAATAGATTCTCAAAATTAGTTATCTGCCATTGGATTTTCTGATTATATTTATGGACTCATTTGATAAAAATTAAATGTATTGAAGAAAATAAGGTGTTTTTAAAATTCAGTGACACCTAAATCAGTCTTTTTTTTTTTTTTTTTTTAATCAGTCTTAAAAAATTATTTTGGTAAACAAACCTAATCCCAAATACTTACTCTTACTTGCATGACTCTTGTACCTTGCTTATCCGGACACTCACTACAATAGTAATGATTCTGCTTTTTGTTTAGTATCTGAACTCTATTCCTTAACTTTGGCCTTTCACAGACTCAGCTTTGGTTTTACTCTGATCCACCGATCCTCATACCGTGTACACCCTAGTTGGATGAAGCTGAGAGTTTTCAGCAGCTGTCTTGTGTTCTGACATGGCTCATCACTCTCAGCCTGCGCCATCCTTACGTCTTTGAATTATGGTTAGTTGCTTATTAAGCCATATATTTCATAAAAGAATATGGCATCATGAAGAAATCATGGTTTAGACTTTACTGACCATGTCTAATTTCTCATGTTAAAATTTATTTCTGACCTTATCAACAGAGAAGGCAGCCAGATAGGAAGCATTACCTCAAGACCATCTCGCTGTTCAAACAGAGAAACAATCACCAGTTGTAATGCCAACAGCTTGCCCTCCTCTTCCCATTTCCCAGGGAACATCTATTAAACCAACAATGTTGTTTTACTTATGATGGAAAGGGTCAGTAGCACAATCTTCTTAATTTCTACTCTCAACCAGGCCAAAATAAAGGGCACAGGCTTCTGACGGATACCATTTAGATTACACAGGTTTGAACATGTCCACTTTTAATAGTTAGCGAGGTAAATCTTCCATGTCCATTAAGATTGTAGATGATGCTGGAAAGTTATATTGATGTGTATGACACTCAGCACAAATATTTACAGCAGGCTAAACTATTTGTTAACGATACTCATTTCTAGATGAATTACCTTGTTGGTAATAGTAAAGCTAAAAACCTAAGAAATAAGGGTCAGATTCCTCCTGTGTGATCTCCCTTGTAAAATTATCCCAAATGTAATAATACCACATTATTGACTTAAGCACACTCCCAGTGACATGCCATAGCTGACCTGTAATTTTTATCCTACATGATGCCAGCCCTAAGAAAATGACACTTGTGAATGTAAATTAAGCTCACAAAGGGGACAGATTGCATGATTCTGGTTTCTCTCAGATGCCTGTAGGCTATCACAGGTTCCATATGTGAAGTAATTATGTTCACTGAAGGAAAGAATAAATGCTGTCAAATTGTGTACTGAGAGAGAAAGCAGCTATTATATTTCAGTAGTCGCTAGAGCATTGCCCCCAGACAGTAGCAAGATGTATAAGAAAATAAAAACTGTGCCAGCCATATATTACACATCTGCCTTTACATTTGTAGCTCTCTTTAAATGTATATTATACAAAGCCAATAACTTACCAATGAATGTTTCAGCTGTCTTCTTCAGCATATTTTCTGTGGAGCCATTTTGGAATATGTGGCATGGTGGTTACAGAGGGATAATGAATATAGATGTTCCTTAGTTGTGTTTTTCCTTATGTTGTGCTGCAAACCAGCAACCCTGTTATATCCTTGACATTCGGACTTGGAATAATTGATAATTGATAATTATATATTTGATTATAATTGATGGAAATGGGTGGAAGACTTCCCCATTCTGAGACTTCTTTACCTATTGAGTGCATTTTTATTTTTTTAAGTTTTTTTTCTGAGTTTTATTTGTTGACTTTGAGGGAGACAGAGCAAAAGCAGGGGGGAAACACAGAAAGAGAGGGAGAAAGAGAATCCCAAGCAGGCTCTGCCAGTTAGCTCAGAGCCCGATGACATGGGGCTCAAACTCCTGAACCGTGTTATCGTGACCTGAGCTGAAATCCAGAGATAGATGTTTAACCAACTGAGCCACCAGTTGCCCCCATTGAGTGCGTTTTTAAAAATTGAATTAAGGGTCTCCTGGGTGGCTCAGTCGGTTAAGCGTCTGACTTCAGCTCACGTCATGATGTTGTGGTTTGTGGGTTTGAGCCCAACATCGGGCTCTGTGCTGACAGCTCAGACACTGGAGCCTGCTTTGGATTCTGTGCCTCCCTCTCTTTGCCCCTCCCCCACTCACACCCTGTCTTTCTCTCAAAAATAAAACATTAAAAAAATTTTAATGAATTAAGATAGGGTAATAGCTAGCAATGTTTCAGTACTCATACACCACATAATTTATTAATTATTACAAGTTAATTATTATTCATTAGATACTTTATCTTGCTTAGTATCTCAAATAAAGAAGTGAATGATAAAGATCTTCTTTTTTTAAAGTATCATGTTTCCAGCAGAGAGATAATAGGACCTCTCTGAACCATCCTTTCTTGCCTAGGGGAAATAAAATTGAGACTTGTATTACACAGCCAGCATGCATTATGGCTGGACAGTTACTGGAAGAGGAAAGCTCTCTATCCTCTGAGAAGTGTAGGTGACTTTTGGGAATGGTGACGTCCCAGCCTTCTTCTGTGCCCTCTGAGGAGTGTATTGCCCTCATGCTGGTTTCTGACTGACTCAAGAGGCTCCCAGTTTGGTTTCTAAACTTACTCTGAACTGCCACATGCTCCAGTTTTTCTCTCTATCCTTTAAAAACAAAACAAAATAAAATCTATCATAACTCTTCAGAACAGTTTATTTTTTTGAGTATTAAAATTAATGTGTTAATGGGTGGGAGGTAGTTATTAGTTTTTACACTTTACAAAGGCATATTAACTAACCTAAATGAGTGACATCATTGGGTGATACAATACATTATGAAATCTCAGGTGGAATAGATTTTAATATCCTTCTACTTTATTTAAGAAACACAGTTTATCAATTCCATTATGAACATTTCCAGTGCCTGGGAATTGGGAGGCCTGGAGGAGGTTCTGTTCCATCTATTGACTGCTAAGAGTTCTTTTTTATAATGAGGTCAAACAAAAAAACTGGCATCGGTAAGATTTACTCTTTGACACCAGTTTTCCCTGTTACAGCCGTAAAGAAAACTCAACTCCCTCTCCAGTGTCCTTCAAAATTGGAAGGCAGTGACCATATTCCCATTCCCCATAGCTCTTCATTAAGAAGTGTTCCCATTTCTTCAGTGCTTCTTCTTATAATATTGTTTATAAGTCTTTCCATGTCTTGAATACATTCAGGAAATACAAGGGAGAAAATGTTGGGAGGAATTTGTATCTGTTAAGAGCCCATGCAGCACTATGGCTATACTAGCATTTTGTGCTTTTAAATGGTTTGGTCTTGATGAATGTTGAATTCTGTGAGGGTGATATAAAGAAATTTAAACTATTTATAGTATTTATTACCACATTTTAAAAAATGTTTTATTTACTTCTGAGAGAGGTGGGGGGCAGCATGAGCAGGGCAGGGTCAGAGAGAGAGGGAGATACAGAATCTGAAGCAGGCTTCAGTCTCTGAGCTAGCTGTCCGCACAGAGCCTGATGCAGGGCTTGAACCCACAAACTGTGAGATCATGACCTGAGCCGAAGTCGGATGCTTAACCGACTGAGCCACCCAGGCGCCCCTTTATTACTACATTTTGGCTGTTTGAGTAATACTGCTATGAATATTTGTGTACAAATTTTTTTGTGGATGCATATTTTCATGTGTCTTCTCCAGAGTTGCTAGGTAACTATGGTTACATAACTATGGTTATGGTAACTCTCTGCTTAACATTTTTTAAAGTTTATTTATTTATCTTGAGAGAGAGGGTCGGGCAGAGAGAGAGAATCCCAAGCAGGGTCCACACTGCCAGTGCAGAGCCTGACGTGGGGCTTGAGCTCAGGAACCATGGGATCATGACCTGAACAGAAACTAAGAACCAGGTGCTTAACTGCCTGAGCCACCCAGGTGCCCCTGTGTTTAACTGCCAGCTGTTTCCAACATGGCTGCAACATTTTCCTCTAGTTTCTCTACATTCATGCCAACATCTTCCGTCTTTTTGATGACAACATCCTAGTGAGTATGAAGCGGCATCTCATTGTGGTTTGATTTATATTTTCCTAATGACTGATGATGTTGAGCATCTTTTCATGTGCTCACTGACCATTCATTCATTTAGCTTCTTTGTAGAAGTGTCTATTTGGATCAGTGGCCAATTTTTAAATGGGTTATTCACATTTTTATTGTTGATTTGTAAAAAATTCTTTGTATTTTCTAGATCCTTGTCCCTTATTAAATATGATTTGCAAATATTTTCTCCCATTTTGCAGGTTGCCTTTTGAGTTTCTTCATAGTTTCATTTGATCTAGTTTCATTTGAAGCACAAAAGTTTCTAATGACAGCGAAGTCTATGTTGTCTGTTATTTTGTCACTTGTTTTTGGTATCAAATCTAAAACAGCTGTGGTTAACTCGAGGTTACAAAATTCACTCCTATGTTCTCATCTAAGAATTTGGTAGTTTTGGCTCTTATTTTAGGTCTCTGATCCATTTTGGGTTAATTTTAACTTAGGTGTAAGGAAGATATCCAACTTCCAGTACTATTTGTTGAAAAGACTTATTCTTTCTCCATTGAAAAGTCTTGACATTCTTGTTGAAAACCAATTGACTATAAATGTCTGTCATAGACTTTTGACCCCAAACTATAAGGGATTAAAAAGAATCAGAAAGTATTTTTCTAGGAGTTAGCCAGAACATTAAAATATAAAGCTAATGAAGTGTCAGGACTAGGATGAGTCAAATGAGACACTAGCTTCAGGCACAGAATTTAGTGCCAAAGGCACTATTTAAAAAAATAATAAAAAATTATGGAAAAGAATTACGATGAACAAAATATCAAAATGTTAAATACAGATTAGTATTGCTGATTTTTCCTTTGTCTTGAGGCTCCAATATAGCTTGGCACGGCATTGTTTTTAATTTTGCCATTATTAACCATTTGATATTTCATCATGACTCCTTACATTAGACTTTTAAAAATACTGGGCTGAAATAGGTTTATTTTGATTATTGTCACCCTCTGCCCTTAAATTTTGCACTGAGGCAAGCGCCTCATTCATCTCACTCACCTCCCCCTGTGCCAGCCCTGCTGACAAGTGTAGATAATGGTCTCACACCCTCAACTTGGTACACAAGTTTTTGGAAGCTTCATTAGCTAACCACAAACAAATGCCCATTCATAGAGCTAATTCCTCTTTTGCTACTTAATCAGAGAAAATTATTTATGTTGCACAACACAGGTATCTATTAGTTAAAGTGATGTCTGATGTTGCCACACTTGATGCAGTTTGTCTGCCTGCAAAGCACTGTATATTATACATATCCAAAGTAGAGGCCAGCCTAATATCAGGGTTCCATCCCTTGACTAACTGTTTTCTGTAGCACTTCAGTAGTCCCATCCTTTCTTCGCAAATTATCAGTATTGGGTAGTCATCTACCTTTCTGCTGACAAGGCCACAGCAGTGACACAAAAGCACACAACAAGAGTACCTAGAAAGGTAACTGCAGTACTACGAGATTAGGTATAAACGGAGGGTTTCTGGTGTGTTACACATATATTACGGAATATGGCTGGTGTAATGGTTCTGGTGGGCAGAGAGTAAGGCCTGTAAGTATCCAGAAAGGATAGATGAAATAGGAATAGAAAGAGATTCTTGGCCTAAGAGGGATCATTTTTCTTTTCATACTGAAATTTAACTTTTTTATTTATTTTTTATTTTATTTTTTTTTTATGTTTTATTTATTTCTAGGAGAGAGAGAGAGACAATGTGAGCAGGGGAGGGTCAGAGAGAGAGGGAGTGACAGACTGAAACAGGCTCCAGGCTCTGAGCTGGCAGTCAGCACAGAGCCCGACGCGGGGCTCGAACCCACGAACCGCGAGATCATGACCCGAGCGAAAGTTGGATGCTTAACCGACTAAGCCACCCAGGCGCCCCCTGAAATTTAAGTTTTTTCATACTGAAATTTAAGTTTCTCCAATTAAAATACTTTGGTTTTGTATTTGAGACTGATCCGTAATTCTCTTTGCTTATTGTTTTGTGGCTGGGCAGCCATTACTGGAGTTAAGAAAGCCAACAGTACTTTTTAACACCTATTAACAAAAATATCTGAGTACTTTTCAAAGAAGTTAATGATTGGCTTAGAGCTGGGACTGTTTAATAGGTGAGTTCAGACAGGAGGAGGTTGAAGAGAGAAATCTGAAGGAAAAGAACCGCCGCAGAAGAGATGGAATAGAGTAGGTATATGGTACCTAAGGATAATATAACAATACAGGGCATCTTGTGGAGCCACAAAGGAGAAACAGGAGATGTGAGGTCACTGAAGGTCAAAAATCTCATCTATTCAGGGATGGGTTTGCCAGCCCTGGGTTAAAATAAACATTAAGAAACAAGATCCTCATCATCATCTCCACTAGTCTGGTTTCTTTTTTGTTACCACCTCACATTTAGCAGCTCATCCAGTCTCATGCTGAGGTAAATTTGAAACATAAATAGTTATATGTAAATACCCTCTTATGAAGGAGTTAAAAATGGCCAGGTCATGAAAGTGTCTCTGTCTGAAAGAACTTCTATTGCCTACTGCCAGCATCTATTTGAGCCATTCTCCACTGTAGTCTCCTTCTTTGCCAAAATAAATTACTTTTGAGGAGAATGGTGGTCCTCACTCATGTCATTCTACTTCCCAGTTAGCACAGCCTTTGCTCACTGGAACTCCCTGCCACTCTACTTTCTAAAGTGTGTGCTACTGAATTCTGTCATACAGTTGGATGGCCACATCGTTTTTGAAAAAGATGAGGTGTTTTGTTTCGTTTTGTTTTGTTTTGTTTCATTACTATGGGCTGAGAAACTTTTGCATTGTGAACCTTCAAGGGTAGGGTACCAGTGGTGGTGATGGTAGAGAAAGTGGTAGTGGTAAGTGGGATCTATACAGTCTCTTTCAAAAATATTTGACCATAGAATCTTCCTTCATGATCATTTTGATAAGGGTAGGGGTAAGGTGGATGAGATTGTAAAATATCGTAGTGTTCCTCTTGCATCAGTTTGGGAAATGTGTTCTATCTCTTCTTTCATCAGTTTTAAGCAAGATTAACGATTCAGTGGTTTGAGGAGGAGCTCCCAAATTAAAACCCTCAAATCCACTTAAACTCCGAAATAAAAATTCTCAAATCCATTTTCATTCCCAGCCGCATTTATACAAAGTGTTCTCCCACATCTGGTTCATGTGAAAATATTCTCTTGCTCAGCTGTGTCAGTTTTCTTTTGCTGTATAACAAATTACCACAGACTGCGTGGCTCAAAACAACACATATGCATTATCTTACAGAGTCTGTAGCTCACCTATCCAGGCGTGACTTAGGTGTGTTCTTTGCTTCAGAGTCTTAACCAGTCTACATTCCAGATATCAGCTGGGGCTGCATTGTCACTTGAGGCCTGGGGTCTTCTTCTAGGTTCATGCGGTTGCTGGCAGACTTTATTTCTTTGCATCTGTACAAGTGATGGTGGCTTGCTTCTTCAAAGCAGGAGGGAATCTCTGAAGTCAGGGAGACTCAGTCCCTCCCTTAAGGATTCTCACCTGATTAAGTCAGGATCACACAGGATAATCTCCTTTTTGATCAACTCATTTGGGACTTTAACGACATTTGAAAATTCCTTTCACCTTTGCTATATATTATTGGCCAGAAGCCAAGTCCCGGGTTCTGTCTGCACTTTAGGGGAGGAGATTAAACATGTGTCTCACTGAGGCCACCCCAGGGTTTTTCTGCCTCATCAGCTCAAAGCCAGTTTTTCTTTTTACTACAATTTTTGTTTCTTAAAAAATGTTTACCTATAAATAACTATGAATTATCATACTTTCTGAAATCATACCCACCAGTGAAACAAAGCCTTTTGTCAACTCCTATTAAAGCTTATTTAAGAATATATACTATAGCTTGAATTGGATTATTTGAAGACTGTAAACTTGAAATATATTCTTATACTTGAGTGTCAATTTTGAAAGAATAGTCATGGAGGAGAATATCACAGTTAAATATACAAGTATGATGAATTCTGTTATTTTTAAATATTTATGTTGACTTTTGATGAAGATGAAATACACATGGTGACCTCTGGCCTTCAGGTTCCTTTTTGTTCTGGTAGCATCTGTGAATTGGGACATTCAGGCTAAGATGATTTGCCATTAATGCAGATATTTAAACAGAAAAATTAGGACTTACAAGTTCTTGAGTAAATGACCACTCAAATTTTTCACTTTACTGATGACTCAGTTGTCATAGTGGTGGTTGTTAACCTCATAGAGAGGCTTACATCAGGGGAGAGGCCTAAATAAGTTCTTAGTAACTGTACCTTCATGATTTTGCTTCCAGTTCAAAAACTAGAATTATTGAAATATTTTTTTCCCCAAAGATACCAATTCTGTAATTCTGTTGAATTGTTTTGTGGCTATTCAGGGTAACAACTAGGCCAAGTTAAGCATGCTGTGTGTATGTGTGGGTATGCACGTGTTGGGGGTAGAGTGGGGAAAAAAGACCAATTGCTTTTTACTACAGTGGAATCTTTTTTGTAAGCAGAAAGATTTGTTCAGCTTAAATGGTTGTTCAGTGCCGTCACACAGGTAAAGTCTTGAGAAAAGAAACATGGTCCCAGGACTGGAAGCATATGTTTGAATTGTCAGATTTTCAGTTGTTTTTTTTAAAAGAAGTTTTAGTTCCCTGGTTCTAAGAGAATTCTTGTCGAAAAAAGAATTCAGTTCTGCAGTGCAGTTCTTTTGAATTACAAAAAGGGTTGCCATTGAAATATATGTGGTGGTGGGCCTCATTCTACAAAAAATAAAAAAGACAGTGAGATTATTTTCACTAGATTATGAGACACACTAGACAAAATGGTTGAAGCTAAAAAAGGAAATAGAGAAGATCAACATGGTAGGAAAACATGAGAACAAAGGAGAGACACAGCCAAGCTGTCGGGCGTAGTGTTAGTCAAAATAATGGGCACCCTTTTTTAGAGATTTGAGATTTGAACACTATTGACTACATCTACTTCACTATATTAAGTGACCTTTAAATATGATTGTCCCTTTCATTTGACCAAAGGACATTTACCTCATAAAAGGACCTATTCATTTATTCTAGAAAACCAATATAGGAAAATATGCTAAATTGACATTTAGCATTATCTCAAAACACCTTTATGATAACTTATGTTATTATTTCCATATGACTTGAATTTGAGATTTGAAAATGTGTTTTAAATGCATTTAAAATAATAGCTAGATATCAAGTGGCTGTTAGGGTTATCTGGTAATGATATTAGGATTTTTTTTAACAGCTAGGTAATTGCTTCTTTTCCATGCTAAAGGCAAGTTGAACTCTATGCCCTCTTCAAGATTTATACCTGTACTGTATGAGGTAAGGGGACAGCAGACTGACATTCTATGTACCACAGCATTTTTTTTATAATAAGGACAAATATATTTCCACATTGTCTTGATTTTTTGGAAAGTAGTGGGAGTAAAGCAACAGAGAGTTATCATGGTTGCAGACACTGGTTGACCCTGGATCTAAAGCTGGGGGTCTGCCAGGTATGGTTTTTCTTTTAAGACCTCTTTTTACTGCATAGGAACACATCCTGACTCCCCAGTTGCCCCCATTGCTCCCCCGAATCTTACAAGTCATAAGGAACATATTAAACAAAACCATTTCAGCAAGCTCAGTGCCTTGGATATCTGCCTTTGTTTGACATAAATAAAAAGATTTTGGACACCTTATGACTATAATTACATCAAAGAGAGCACAGACAATTTGACTTCCTGGTCTCATGGAAGTTGAAAACTGTAGGCCTTGTTATAAAGCAGAATTCAATTGGAGGTGTATTCCTGAATCCTTTATCCCCTGCAGGAACATTTTTCTATGCGATTTTAGAACACTTGTTCCCCACCTCCCCTTCCCCATCTCTGCCCCCTCCAACCAAAAGCTCTCAGAAATAGGAAGTAAACAAATGGATACATTTGGGATTAAAAGTATATGAAAAAAGATCAGATATCCAGTCCCTAGAATTTAAATGGATTTGGCTGTACCAATCACTGCTCTATTTTAGTGCTAAGTATGAAATCTGAGCTAACAAGTACAGCCAAGGAGGCCTAGTGAACACTCTCATTGCACTTTGTTAACCTAACAAAGCCTGAGGGGACATTATATATATATCTGTGCTACAGGAAGCACTCCTGTTGCTCCTCATGAAAAGAATGCCTAATTTTAAACACCTAATGAGCTTGGTGGGGTGAATCAAGCTTCTAAAGATTTCCGTAAACTTAGAGCTAACGAGAGCCAAGTTGTGAGCTGATTTGTATCAGTGGGAAGCTCTGCTTTTTGCTTGTCTAAAGGATGGAAGAGAAGTGTATAATGGCTTTTGCCTAGAGGCAATTCTCAGGCTTGCTTTTCACTTAAGTGAAGGTCTTCTCTTTGCCCCCGGGGCTTCCTACAGAACAACTATATGTGGAGGTCTTCTTAAAGGGAAGATTATTTTTGGATACACAACTGCTTGAAAAGAGACACTTCAGTCAAATCTATTTATTTGGAGACAGACACCTAGAAATGAGCACAATTTTATTCCCATCCCCTCGTCTCCACCTGTGTTTTGTTGTTTTTGTTACTGTTTTCTAACTGAATTTAGTCAAACTAGTTGAATTTCCGTACACAGCTTTCTTTCATAAACATTAAACATAGTCAGTTGCTTTTAGCTTTCATCCTAACGTATTATACAATTTATGATACATAAGTTATATCATTCTGCCCTTTGTTATAAGTTATTTTTGTGAGTTTTTTAGTATCAAATTGGTACAAATTGGAACCATGGAGTTTCCATGAAAAGTAACCATTGTCTCTCTGTGGGTATTGATATTAAATTTAGTAATATTAACAGCATAATAACAACAGGCACAATCAGAATTACTTTGATCAGAGCATTATCCAACAAGACACCAGGGGATTAAGCCATTTTAGTGGCATTAAATACCTGTCATTTTATTTCTATCACTTTGCAGTGGGTGGTTGATTTGGATTACTGGGTAGATTAGTCTTTTTATGGAGGTGTTTATATGCATTCAAGAAGCCCACCCTAAATGGCTGTGTCCTACACTCATTCGTCTTTAATAATTATGTTGACTGTGATGCCTACTACTTACAGGGGAACATTCTGAGGGGAGACACTTAGGATTACAATGCATTTTAGATTGCTTTTGGTTTTATAATGTGGCTAGATCACATGCAACCTGTCTCTCCCTCCTCAAACCCCCAAATAAGAAGGGCATTATCAGAGGAGACATGACAAAAACAAATTTTGGGGTGGGGGAAGCAGCAAACAGTTGGTTACAGAAGAGAGAAGTGGCCCAGAGAGGGGCCTACTTCCCCTATAAATCCCAGGGAACTCAAGACTCAGAAATATTAGGTGTGAAGAGAAGTAAACCAGAAAGCAGAAATACTAATTAAACTCTATCTAGAGAGCATTTGACCTCCATCACCAACACGATGTCCATGTGTTGCATGGAATGCCTGGTAGATAGGTGTTTTTCTCATGCCATAGATGGGAAATTTCTTCTCAAAAGAAATTAAGTGAGCTATCTGATGAAAACTAGTATGTCGAAAGTGAATGTCAAAACACCAGAGAAAGCCATGCCATTTGGGGATCCCAGTGTAACCATGGGCCTAGTCATCAAATACTGCCCATAAATAGAGTGCTCATATGGGGCACCTGCGTGGCTCAGTTGGTTAAGTGTTCAGCTCTTAATTTCAGTTTCAGTTCAGGTCATGATCATAGTCATGGGCTCGAACCCAGGCTCTGTGCTGCCCACTTAGGATGCTTGCTCTCTCTCTCTCTCTCTCTAAAAAAAAAAAAAAAAAAAAAAAAAGTTGAAAATAAGGTGCTCACATGCAGTGTTTTTAAGTCTCATTGTTCAGAATATAGTCACAGACCATCATTTTAGGAAAGCTGGTCACATGAAATTGAAAATAAACACCCCCAAAATATACCCCATAAAAAAGTAATAAAACTGCCACAAACTAATCTATTTAATTAGAACTCAAAGAAATTTGAAAAATAATTGCAAATCAAACCAAATAAAATGAAACAAACAAAACAGGTATGAGACATTAGGCAAAGAAGCAATCAGAGAATGAGAGATTTTGTGGAGAATAAAAATACCACATTGATGTACAAAATTCAACAGAAGTGTTAGAATTTAAATACATGTCACTACCCCAGGACACAGAATGAAAAAAGGAAGCATAAAATATATAAGAAAAAGAGACATAGAAGAACAATCTAATACATTTAATGATCTGATTAATGAAAGCAACAGAAAAAGAATAATTGATAAAACAAAAATATCAAAAGAATAATGCAAGAGAATTTTGCTGAGCAGACACATCTACGTCTTCAGAGAATAAGGATATATTGAGTATTCAGCACAATTAATGTAGAAAGACCTAATCCCAAGTGCATCATTTTGAAACTTTATAAACAGTGAGGAGAGGAAAAAGTACCTAAAAGCTTCCAGAGAGAACCATGAGATCATCTGTAAAGGAATATTATTAGATTGGTAACAGGCTGCTGATAAGCAAAATTCATGACAATGGAGGTAAACAAGAGTTCCTTTGCTTTATTTACTTCTCCCTACCCTAGAATCACACATATCCAATCAGCTTATCAATTAAGTATGAGAGAAAAATAAATACATTTTCACACATGCAGGGACACAGAAAAGTTGATGCCTCACATTCTTGAGAAGTTACTGAGGAGGGATGTTGCAAAAAAAAAAAAACTAGAAATCTAGAAGGGGAGGAAAATCAAAATAGTTCATAGAAAGTGAGAAACAATGAACTCAGCCTAATGGACCCATGAAGAAAAGCTCCAGGTGACAGCAAACAGAAATCAACTAGCTTAGATCTCTGCAGATCACTCCAGAAACATCAAAACAAAACAAACCCTGCTTCATCAATTGTTACTTTATTATACAAGTCTTACCTGACCGCCCTACTTAGCAGCAATTCTTGTTATTCTTTTATCTCTCATCATTTTATTTTTCTTGACAACACATTGCCACTAGCATGATGATATATTCACTGTGTCCTTGTTTACCATCGTCTCCATCCCCCACCCTCACTACAATATAAGCTCCGTGAAAGCAAGGACTTTGTTTTGCTTACCGTTGAAATGCTGGCACCTATAACAGATGCTTGCTAAGTATTTATTGAATGAGCAAATGAAAAACTGAGTAAAGACATCTGGGAAATGTAAAAAAAAAAAAAAAAAAAAGAAAGAAAAAAAAGGAGAATCCATTCAAATTTGACACTAGAAAAATTCACCTTGAGTGTCATAGGATTTATGTCACTAAATCTGTGAAGAAAATATAATTGCTGCAAACTCCTTGACTATGAAATGAGCACTATTTACATAGCCATAATGTTACAAATGATGATGAATAGTTTTCATTAGAATCCATCCATAGACAGATAACAAAAGACTTTCTTATGGGTAAAAACAGAATTTAAATGAAAGCCACCTAGACAATGTAAAAGTCAGGATAGATTGAGAGACATGTTCATAAAATAGGTGAGAAGGGAGGTGGAGGGGAGTGTGAGAAGGTTAATGACATTGTTTTAAAAGTTGAGAATGAAGAGCTACTGCTATAGAAGAAAGAAAGGAGGGTAAAAAACTGAAATTGCAAAGGTGACCAATGGAGAAACCGAGAATAAATGTTTTAAATATTTTGCATGTTTGAGGAGAGAAAAGTGAGAAGTGGTGTAAATGCATTAAATTCTTATCCATTGCAGCCAAAGATAAGAGACAGTGTTTCAAGTAGTTAAGCTAAAAAACGTCAGTATGAGTGTTATATTGAGAGGGTGAGAGGAGAGGTATATCAGGAGGACAGAACCACAAATGGCCATATATGGAGCCCCTCAAAAGTAGAACTGGGAGTGAGGAGGGAATGAGGCAAGGGTATGTTGTTTTCCATTATTACTTGCTGCTGTCTTTTAAACACTATGATTGTATTAATAAACATTAAAACAAACTTTATTTTGAAGAAGCTGTCTATAAGGAGAGAATGATGTGGTAGAAAACATACAGGTGGGCCACTCAGGATCATTGTGTTTGGGTGAATCTGCCGCTCACTTTCTAGATGGCCATATTATTTAATGATATGAAGCCAGTTTCCTTTTCTCAGCTGGAAAAGACCCAGAACTTTTACCACCTCCCTGATAGTCTGTGATTTCTATGGATATTTTTCTCCCTTCACTTTGGGAAGCTACATAGCACATGAGCATATGCACACACACACACACACACACACACACACACGCGCGCGCGCGCAGCCCTTTGGTAACTGCAAAAAAAGACATGCTTATTTTTGGATACTCTCTTTATAGCTGCAAGAAGTATATGAAGACAAAACTTTTGGCAAAAAAAAATGTGTTGTTATTATTGTTGTTGTAACAAAACTACTCAAGATATTTCATTATTTTTTACCCTTCAGAAGTGCTATTCTTCATTATTTGGAGGTGAAAATACAAACCCAATATCTCAGACTAATTTAAGGCTAAAACTTTGATAAGTATATTTGCTTATTTTTTAAAGGGAAAATGTCTTGGATTTTATACTACTATATTTATAATATTCTACATTTGGCCCTCAAAGAAAAAGAAAAGCCTATTAATTAAGGATCATGACCCAGAAAGGCAATACTTACCTATGCATACCTGATTACAATTAAGAATTGAATTAAGGATTATATCATGTAAAAGGATCAGAATTTAATGTATATCTAAGTATTTCCGATTACTTCTTGGCTTCTCTATTTAAATGCTTGTTTTTCTGTCAGTCCAGTAAGTTGGAGATAAGCATTGTAAAATACCTTTTTTGGTGGGGGGTGGGGGGGCGGAAGAAGTTTTCTTCCAAATGGCTTTGTAGCTGAGACCCTTTCCACATCCAACACCACCACAGTGTAGTGTCTTTCCCTGCATGTTGGATATTTAAAATTATACACAACTGTTTTCTTACCTTTCATACTCCACAGCAACTCTGAAAATGAATGCAGTGTATTGAAGTGTTAGATCCAAGCAACCAGTTATGGCAAAGCAGTATGATGGAACAATGTGCCCTAAAAAGAGGAAACTATTTGAACTAATCAAGCTAAACATATGATTTAATTAGTGCCAAAAATTACTGTGGGCTAGGCGGTGCTCAGTTGTCAGCAGGTTCCGTTTCTTTCTGACCCTGCACTCCATTAAGATAATTACAGAACAAATATCCTGTTTATTTTAAAGAATATGTGTTGTTATGTCTACCATCTGAATGGCTTAAATGGACTCCATAAACCTGAGATCATGAGCCACTTCCAGAGACATATCACAAGTATAATACTTGAGGGGAACAAGATTTTGGTAATTACTTTTGAGAGCTAAATGTAGAACCTGTCAGAAGAAAAGCAGACGAATCTCTCGTATAGGTTTTCAGGACTACTGGTATCTTCATTATTGGTTCTAGGCAGTGATCATATTTGAGACATTTGATCAGCAAAAGAATATTACAGAACTTTGCACATTCCACATGGTTGTATTTGAAATATTTATTTGACTGCTAGTTAAATAGCACTTAATAGGCAGTATAATACATCATATGGGTAGAAGTACATTGAACATTTATAAATGAAAAATCACTATTATTATACTATTACAGTGTTAAGAATTGTGTTCACATGACCAAATAATATACTGATAAATATGACCCAGTCATGGGTGTCATTTAAAAAAATAATGATAAGCCTGGTAGCAAACTTGCCATTCCTCAAATTAAAACCAGAGGTGGTGATTTAAGAATGCCTTTAG
The DNA here is from genome assembly GCA_017311185.1 of Proteles cristata cristata. Taxonomy (NCBI): domain Eukaryota; kingdom Metazoa; phylum Chordata; class Mammalia; order Carnivora; family Hyaenidae; genus Proteles; species Proteles cristata. The sequence goes on along the minus strand of JAESUZ010003906.1, from coordinate 573,635 downwards.
TTTATTTGAATTGATTTACTGATTGAAAATGCAATGTGGGTTTTTCACACAGAGACATGCTAAGATGGCTCTTTCGTTAATTTCTGCAGCTACTTTGGAAAGAGCTTGTCACTCTTGGAGTATTGTGTCTTATACCACCCATATTAAGACATTGGCTGTGGTTGGAAGAGCTATGTGAGAAACCCTACAAACCTCATATCCAAAGAAGTAGCTCTTTTATGTTGTTGAAAGTTGGTAAATATTGCGTGGAAGTATTTCTGAGTGCCCAAATTGGATACCTGCATTATGGCTTTGCCACATATTCCATTCCTTTTTTAAAAAATTTAATTATTAGTATTATTATTATTTTGAGAGAGAGAGAGAGTGAGAGAGAGAGAGAGAGAGCGCGCGCGTACACACAAGTGAGGGAGAGGGAGAGAGAGAAAATCTCAAGCAAGCTTCATGCTCAGCGCAGAGCCCAACTTAGGGATTGAGCTCACAACCTGGGATCATGACCTGAGCTGAAATTAAGAGGTGGACGCTCAAAAAACTGAGCTGCCTAGGCGCCCCAAGTCATATACCATTCTTTTTGCTTATCTCTTTTCAGCAAAATAGCATTATTAAGGGTGACATAATAATGGAAAATCACATTATACCTTAAAAGTATTCATTTTTAGGGGGACATACACAATGACATTATAATCATGATGGTCTCATCTTCCTCCCCATTCTACTGGGAACACTCATTTCAGGTGGGCTGGGTGATAGCAGTGTCAGAGCTCATGGGTGTTGGAGACCTGTGAGTGTGGCTTGAAGTGCTGAATCTGGAAAATGACAGAATCTGCTGTGGACAGGAGCAAGAGCAGTCACTGTCCCCTGAGAAAGTGGATAGCAGAGGGGGATGGGGTCAGTGTTTGGTCACTTGATTGTCACCCACATAAGTTCGTTTCCACCCAATAAAGATAAGGATTTTCCCATAGGGTTTAAAAGGTGAAAATATTGTTTACTTAAATTTTATTATTCCTAGAATATGATGCCTCTTTGTATTCATAATTAGACTAGAACTGTTAGTCATCTTGGATATTTTTGGGGGCAGGAGAGGTTACATGGAAGTCAGGAGCAGGTCAAGTTTCCCTTGTTACAGATCACAAATACAATAGTCCATTTGTCCCTATTTATTTATAAAATCCACTGTTAAGACTACCCATCCTCCCTCCAGTACCTTTATGGAGTCTCAGAAAATAGGGGAAAAATGTCAAGAATACCTCTAGGAATAACATATGAAAGTAATTTGAATTGCTTTTAGTGACTATAGAAGTTTAGTGCTTGAGGTCGTTTCCTTCATCAAAATTAATACTGATGAAAAGCATACGTAGCTAGATAACATATACTTGCCTGAAAAATTCAAATATGGAGTATTCATTAAGATTAAGGCTTGTCAGTTTTTAAATGAAGAGACAATATGCTTCATTATTTCTTTTTTAACACTTAAAGGTGAAATAGACCAATGTGAAGTACTCAGCCCTACTGAACTGTATCCTTAACAATGGATAAGATGATAAACACTATTTTCTGTATTTTACCACAACTTAAAAACAAAAGCAAACCAAATACTTCCTCTATTAACAAAAAAATATCCTGGGTCTCTCTTGGGGCAGACATTTTGAAGGGTCTTGGTTGAAGACAGAAACTCCGGCTTTAGAGTTACAGTAGGCAACAGCAGAAATGCAATTTCAGAAATCAGGGAGTCCACCTTCTCTCTTCATAGATTAGGAAAAAGTAGCTCAGACAGGTAGAGTGACTGGTCCAAGATCATACAGATCACAGAACAGAAGGTAAGTAGATACCCAGTGAGCACACTCCCAGTCCTGGCTCTTTCTGCTGCACTTTTCTGCGTCGGTCAGTAACTCAGCATTGGCCCCGTTTTCTTTAACACCATATACTTTGTGCGTGGGTGCACTCAATGCTGTCAATTTGATCATCTGTATTTTTTCTACCTTTTTTCTACTTTCTACTTCTCCATCTTTTCCCACTCTTCCCAGTAACCTTCTTTATGTTACATTTTTGCAAATATTTTTTATCTCCTTTCCTTCTCACCAAATTTAGGAAGCTAGGTGTTATACAAAGGGAAACTGATTTTTTTCTGGGACAGGCAAAACAAGAGCAAAAGCAATTGTTTTCTTGTTATCATTGGCATAAAATACATTATATATATATATATGGTATAGTTTATAACTATAGTTTATAACAAACTTATAACAAACTTTCATATATTTTTTTAAGTTTATTTAGAGAGAGAGAGAGAGAGAGAGCATGAGTGGGAGAGGAGCAGAGAGAAAGGGAGAGGGAGAATCCCAAGCAGACAGCTGTCAGCGCAGAGCCCAGCGCAGGGCTCGATCTCCTGAACTGTGAGATCATGAACTGAGCCAAACCCAGGAGTATTCTACTTAACCAATTCAGCCACACAGGTGCCCCTGTTTTCTATTTGATCCTTTAAGGGTAGATAACTTTCGAATGTAAGTCCCATGAGGGAGGGACTTCTGTTGATTTTGTTTTCATTGCTGTGTCCTGGTACCTAAAATAGTGCCTGACACATAGTCATTGTTCAAAAAACATTTGCTGAATCAATAAATTAGTATCCCTCTCATTTTAGACATGAGTATTTGCTCAGTTAACATATATGTTAGTAGTAGAGGCTGGACTCAAGTCCAGTCCTCCTGCTTCTGAACCCAGTGCACCTTGCAAATCAAGACAGTTATATTTACAAAACACAAAGAGATGAGGTGAAATCAAAATAGGTAGAGGAAACCACTAGGAGTATTGGAGAAAAGACCTAAGAACATTGCATCTGAGGTCACAACTTCATAGGGGCCCAAGAAGAGGGTTAGAATGGATAGACACGAGGAAATTGTGCACTAGGGACATGGGATATGGAGAATTCAGGATACAGGAAATCAAGATTGAGTTTGCATGTATGTGCCATTAAACTGGATTCAGTAAATTGGAGGAGAGGATTCTGATTCCTCCCTTCTCTTTACCCCTCCCTGTACGCTTCCCTCCACAGAAAGAATGAAGACACCCAGGCCTAATTTCAGCCATAAATGATGCCTAAACAAACACATAAAACAAGAAACAAACAGAAGCCCTCTATATGGCTACAAAATATTTATTTATGAGGCTGCTACATCAATAACACTAATTATACTGTAATTGCCAAGAACTGAAATTAATGTGATTTTGTGGAAATCCACAATCAATCTCAGGCCTAATTTCTGTGAATGAATGCACTCTGAACAAAATTTCAGTTTAGAGAGCATATTTCATTCTTAGAGTACTTGGCAAAATGACATTGGGGAGGAGAATTGTAAGATGTAATAGTATATTTCAGTCCTACACTATAAAGGCAATAAAGTCAGTCCGTTCAGTACTGCCTGATTATAAGGCAGCTCCTTAATGGTTGCACAGTGAAACTGGCTCTGTGAATTATCAGACCTTACCTCTAGCCATGAGAAAATTCTCGAGATAGCAGACTGAAAAGTTCAGTGATCACAGCATCATAATAATATTTCCCCAGCCATACATAGAGGTACAGTAAAATTGAATTATTTTCTGTTTAGATAGCAGGTGTAAATGAGAGAGACAAAAGGCCTTTCTCCAGAGCTGCTTCAACATATGGAAACAAAAATGTATTTTGCGCAGTTCCCAATGTGAACATTATGTTCTCTACTTTGTGGTTAATTGTGAGCAACACTGTGGTCTTGCTTAAGGTTTTAAAAATCCATCTCACTTTCATTTTGTGACTGTGTCTCATCTAGAGTGTTGTTCTGATACTATGGAACTGGAATGGAGCTAGACCTCTTGTTTGTATTTCAGAGACTAAACAAGAGCTGCTGAAAATAAGGGACCATATTCTAAACATTCAATTTTAGCATGGAAAACACTGTTTACATGGTCCACAGTAATGGCAGCTGTTTCAGCTATTTAAATAGTATAATTACACATTTCATTCCAGAGTATAACAGTAACAGTTAGTTTACTAGTAAATCTCAAATTGAATGTACCCGTTCCTATATAAACATGTACAGGTAACCTATCAATAGTTACGGCCAATTATATCTGAACTATAATTTGGTCTTTATTGGAGCTGCAGTGCTTGAAAAGAATACTTTCCTTGGGAATGTTGAACCTTCCTCTATCCCCCCAAATGATAAAAAAAAAATACAGTTGTCAGCATAATGTCTTGACATTCATGATGCCAGCCTGTCTTTACTGGTGTCAGATGTGAAAATAAATAGATATTAAACTGTCAGTCAATGAAATTGCAAAGTCAAGAACAGCTCTAGCTGTGATCCTGTGTGTTCTATTTGATGGACACAGGTGTTTAAGTGTTATGAATTCAACAGGGCCAGGGAACAAGAGAAACATTTTCCAGCAGTTTCTATTTGCTAAAACATCTGAGATGAACTTTCCTACATCTCAGGACTTCAGTAGAATCTCAGAGGCTTGAAAAAGTGCCAAGAATTCCCCTACTGTTATCAGTGCTAAAATGTGAAAAGTTGGCCGTAATTCCTGAAGGTACATTCTGTTATCATCTGTGTGTGCAAGGTCCCCAAAGCCAAGTAAAGGACCAAAGGGCAGCTCCATTGGCTTTGAATCCATGTTTGAGACAGACACCAGACACCCACCTAGTTTATATGGTATTCCTAAGACACTCAAAAGCCGGTCATCTGTCACTAATAAACATTAACACTATTAAAAATTAACAGTCATCTTATAGCATAATGAGACCACCTCTTCCTTCTGCTTGATAAGTGCGAGAGTAAAGCACATAATATTCAGTCATAACATTTGTAACTTTAGCTGTTGTTATTAGTGCTGTTATTATTAGTAGTAATATTATGGTGTTGGCCTGTGTGAGAGATTTCATCCTCTTGATGATACAAATGTGTCATGTTTCCATAAGTGGCATTAAATTTGTATCACAACAAGTATCGTTAAATTCTCTTACCAGAGAATGACACTTCATAATGACATCATAAACAAAACCCTGTACTTGAATACTAACTAGCGATATGGAGAAAGAACTGTATTTTATCAATGGTCAGGTCACAGAGTAGTGTGCTCAGACATCAAGACTTCTAGCAGCTGATTTTTGTGCCAACAGCTAGATTAAATATCTACAGTGATCAAATGGAAGTGCTGCTCAAGGCTAATAAAACACTATTTATATTCCTGTGCTAATTTATTAAATTATATGTAGAAAATCCTAGGTTGAGCATTTCTCTGATAATTCTCTTTTACTCACAGTTTTCTTTTTGGATTCTACTTCTGTAAGGACCTGAGCCAGCATTGTTAGAAAAGGCAGGTTAGAAATATTACTCCAGTATCTAATTGGAAAATGACATTTGACAGAAACAAATCTTACCAGATGAGATCAAATGCCTCATTCTGATTTGTGGCTTCAAATCAACATCCATATTGAAGTGTTTCCAAACTTAGGGATGGATGGTGTTGGCAGTGACTTGTAACTGAAAGCAAGATGGATGCAGATGTTGAGCAATAGCACCAAAATAGTTGCAGATGCAACACAGCCTTCAAGGTGTGCTTTATATTCCTGCTTATGGAGTAAAAGACCTACTATGTCTTCTTTTCCATTAAGGTGTTCTGTATTATTTTTCTTATCACCACTGTATTGACAAGGTCCTATTTCCTGTTTGCTCTTCCTCATCTTGTCCTTTGTAGTTGGTTGCAAAAATGGCCACAGTTCCTTATTTGTACATCCTTTTCAAGTATGTTCTCCATTCCTCCCATCAGGAGGTAAAGTCCATCTTGTCTCCCCTTAAATCTGACTGCCCTTGAGATTGGCATTGGCCAAGAGATGGGAAAAGTGGTGATAGTAGGCCAGTCCATTCCTCAGTGTCAAGAGTCCTTTCATGCTTCTGCTCACTTTCTTGGATCCCTTCAGAGCTGCCATGTGAGCCAGTCTGGGGCTAGCCTGCTAGGTGATGAGAGACACATGGCCCAAGCACTGTCATCACCCCAGCTGACAGCCAGGGAACCACCGGAAGCTGATTGGCATAGTAAGTGCAACTGAGTACTGAAAAATCACCCAGCTGAGCCTGGCCTAAATTACTGTCCCACAGAATTGTGAGTTAACTGAACAGTGGTTGTTTTAAATCACAACAAATACTAATACCCTCTTTTTAACTCATTACAATGTAGTTTTAGTCTTCATCAACCAAGTAACTATGTTATGGTCACGAACGAGTGACTGCTGCTACTAGTTTTAATGGCCTAATTGTAATTCTTGTCTTATAGACCTTCTCTGCTACCCTGTGGTTAACTTACCTTTTCTCAGGAAACAGCAGTGCAGCCTTCTTTCTGCTTCTTTATTGACTGATCTCGTTGTTTCTTCTGGTTGCCCTTAATATGTTGGGGTTCTTTTGGGATCTGGCCTTAATCATTTTTCCTATGTATGCTGTGCTTGGGTGATTTCACTCATTTGAATATTCTAAACTTGTATGTACTCTGACATCTAAATGTACCTCAATTGGCCCTGTCAGATACATGGGCTAGTCCAATTGGGATATTTAGTAAGTACTTGGAACTTAAAATGAGTTTGAATTTTAAGTCATCATTCACTTTCTCTCCGAATGTTTTGTGACTCTAAATAGTCAGACATTTCCAATCGAGATATGTCAGAGTAATCCTTGTTCCCTAAATGTTCCTTTTGAGGTTGAAATTTCCATCTTTTCTTAGCTTATGACCACGAAACATTAAGTAACTATTGCAAAAGCTTACCATCTCTTTGTTGCCAGTCTTTCCCAGTGTTACCCGAGTTACATTCCCAAAGAAAATGTCGGTACCCTCTTTGTGGCCCCTGCTACAAGTCAAATCTGAACACTTTATGTCTTTTAGAATCAGAAACACCTGCTTGAAAGTCTCAGCCTTCCAACATAATAGGTGTCTGACCATGGTTAACTTTGTAGCTTCTCTGAACTTCCATTTTCCTATATGTATAACATGCTTTCAAGCCATTCTGACCACTGAAAGACATACTTTTTGTAAGGCTCTTATTAAAAGAAAGGCATACAGCAAAAATTTTGTTTCACCTAAATTTCACAGTCTGCCTCTAAGTTGCTTCCCTAACGTCATTTCTTGCTACCCCTCCCATCTATATTTTTTCTTTATTCCTGGCCTTGAAATATCTAATGTATCAGCCACACTTAGTTTGGCACCAGTTCCTAAGCAGTCTACCATATTTATTGATTCTAAGATATTCTTACCACTAATATGAGGATGTACCTTAAAATGAGTGGCATATGATAATTTAGTTGGTAGCTTTATTTGTTTTATTTGGTAGCACTTATATGGTGTATTTGATTAAGTGAACTATGATATTTGCTTCCTGATTCCTTCCCTTTAATTTCCCTAGAATAATGTTCTTTCCTTAACTTCTAGGTAAACTCTTAGGATTTTCTGACTTGCTCAGACGTTTCTTCCCACTCAGTTTTCCATGTTTCTACAGCTCACTTTTTGTAACTCTTTACTGAGTTAGAATTAACTAACTGTTCAAGTAGAGGGAACACAGTCCACACAAGACCACATTGAATTCTAACACTACTTGCACATTCTGGGGGTTCCCCAAAACACCAGGGATTTCAGTAATTCTCCAGGAGTACTCACAGAACTCACTGAAAGCTGTTATAGCTGTTGTTATTATGGTTGATTACAGAGAAAGGCTGAAAATTTGAATCAAAGGAAGAAGCACATAGGACGGAATCCAGGAAAATATCAGAAACAGAGCTTCCTTTGTCCTCTGCCCTTGGAGTGAGAACACCTAACTTTTCTGATATCAATGTATGACAGTATGCATGGAGTATTATCAATCTAGGAAGTTCCCCTGAGCTCCAGAGTCCAGAGTTTTGTTTTGGTGTGTGTGTGTATGTGTGTGTGTGTTTTCTTCAGAGTCCAGAATTTTTATTAGTGCTCTGTCACCCAGGTTTGATTGATTAATTAATTGGTTGGTGGTTCTCCAAGTGACCCAAAGCTCCCACATTAAACCACATTGTTTGTTGTTTTTCTGGCATAGTCAGTCTCTACCTGAAACCACACTGCTACCATATGCAGCATGGCCTCAGGCAAACAAAGACACTCCTATCAAATATGACATTCCAGAGGCTTAGAGATTACCTCCCAGAAGCCAAGGATATAAGTCAGACCTCTATATAGACAAGGTTAAATTCTTTACTGCACACTATGACATACTTAGTTATTTTTCTTATCTAAAAAGTAGGTGAAATTGAGGTACCTGGGTGGCTCAGTCGGTTAAGTGTCCGACTCTTAATTTTAGCTCAAGTCATGATCTCACGGTCATGAGCTCAGGGCCTGTGTCAGGCTCCACACTGAGCATGGAGCCTGCTTAAGTTTTTCTTCCTCCCTCTCCTTCTCTCCCTCTGCTCCTCCTCTCCTCTCTCTCTCTCTCTCAAAAAAAAAAGTGAAATTATATGAATATTATAAGATTATTCTAAGAATGAATTAGATAATATATGGAATATATATATGGAATATTTATAGTAATATCTGACCATAGTAATCATTTAATAGACAGTGGCAATTATAGGATTGTTATCATTTTTCCTTTAATATCCACACAGATTATAATTAACATCCTAATTCTTTTATTAGGAAAAGAGAGCAAAATGTAACAAAGGAAAAAAATAAGCTTATATAGCTCAGAGACTGAATCAAATTTCATTAAATATCATATTTCAATCCTATCTAATTTATATTAACTCCATGAGCTAACAACTTTATGTTTTAGATTATTATTTCTAAAATAGAAGATCTATGGTTATTAGAATATTGACAATACTTTGTGAATTAAACTATAGCTAATAGCCATCTTCATTAAAGAAAATTAGCCTTTTAATTTAATTAAATTAATTCAAGAACATCTACAAAAGAAAACTGAAGTTTCAGGATTAGTGATTGAGTATGAAAAATTAAATCCCAGATTTAGGGCAAGCTTATAAATGATCTCCTCCATCTCCCTCAAAGGAAAAACTTTTTGAACATTTACATAAATGTCATATACAACTGTGCTTGAATACTTTCCTTTTTTTCCAGTTTAATCAGTGTTTATTACTCTTTGCTTGAATACTTTCAATGTAAGCAAGAAAAAAGCAGCCTTGTCACAAGATGGATTTGATTTAAATATTATCTTAAAAATATGTCTCCTGGACTTTTGACTCTAGCAAAATTAAAAATAAAGCAACACGAACTTCTTTCTCACTATAAACCCCACAAATGAATGATAAAATAGAACCATCATCCTTATAAAAGCTAAATTCTTTAGAAAACTGGGAAAATCTCTAGTGACAAGAAATGAAGCAGAAAACAAACTAAAAAGAGCTGAAAGCAAATGAACTGATGCTGAAGCTATGCCAAGAGACCCCTCCATTCGGATACGTACAGATTCCTGGACTAACGTGTGAGTGAAAATAGGAGACCAGTTTATGGACCTTTTCAAGGTGGAGAATGGGAATTGAGACCCACCCAAAAATTCAGGTCTTGGAGGAGGACACTTAGAGAAAAAAATGGAGAAAGTTGGAGGTGGGGAGAGGGAAATCTACTAATGGCACAGACCATCTGTAAGGAAACTTGAAACTTGCTCATTTTCACCTGGGATCTGGATAGAAGTCTCCTCTGAGATTTTTACTTACGGATGTACCCTTTCTAAGATTTGGAATTTTTATGGACATACCCTTTCTAAGATTTGGAATTTAAGTTTAGTCTATGACTTGGAGTTTAGAATTCCCCAAATTAAATTAAAATAAGAAAAAGCAATGCAGAATTATTTCTGACTGATGATCCATTTGTAGCATCTGTGATATACGCATTTAGATTCACTTAGGGGACATGCCTTCCAACCAGCTACACAGGACTCCCACACCTAAATACAACCTCACAATTCAACATCTTAAACAAATAAGGAAACAGTTCACAATGAGGGAGAGTCAGCAGGCATATCAAACATTAGTATTAAATCTTTATGAACTTTAGATACAGAACTAAGAAATTATAAGTACATTGAAAAATTATTAGAAAGTAGAAGGGCTTACAAAGTCAAAAATACAATAAAATGCCATTAAAAAGGAATAGGAAGCAGATATGAAAAAGATTAAAATAGAATATTTATTAAAGAGAAACCGTCAGCAAAATTAAAAATTAAGTTAGCAAGTTGAAGAGCATTTTACACAGCATTTTTTTTTTTTTAAATGTTTTTAATTTATTTCTAGGAGAGAGAGAGACAGCGTGAGCAGGGGAGGGTCAGAGAGAGGGAGTCACAGACTGAAACAGGCTCCAGGCTCTGAGCTGGCAGTCAGCACAGAGCCCGACGCGGGGCTCGAACCCACGAACCATGAGATCATGACCTGAGCGAAAGTCAGACGCTCAACCGACTAAGCCACCCAGGCGCCCCGTTACACAGCATTTTACAAACTGCTGAACAGAGAGTGAGCAGAGAAATGGAAAATAGATGTGATGAAAATTCTTTTAATCATATAAGGTAACATCCATAGGTTCTGGGGATAAGGACATGGATCCCGTTGGGGGGCATTAATCTATTTACCATAAGAGGTTGTGCCTATTAATTTTTCATATTTAATAAAATATGATGAACATCATATAATACTTTTTCCATAGAACCCTTTATGTTTGATCTTAGTATAATAAATATAATGTAATGTAATATAATATAGAACATTATTATAAAAGTAGAATTAAATGAATAAAGTAATAAATGAATAAGTAAACCCACATACAGATATATCATAGCAGAACTGCAACATACCAAATAAAAAGCAACAATAGTCTGGGGCTGCCTGGGTGGCTCAGTAAGTTAAGTGTCCAACTCTTGATTTCTGCTCAGGTCATGATCTCACGGTGGGTGAATTTGAACCCTCTGTTGGGCTCCACACTGATAGTGCAGAGAATGCTTGGGATTCTCTCTCTCTCTCTCTCTCTCTCTCTCTCTCTCTCTCTCTCTCTCCCCTTCCACATTGGTGCAATTAATGAATTCTTTGACTGACTGCCATCAAGTTGCATGCACTCAAGGCTTAATACTATACAATATACGTTAATGTAATTTCTCAATAAAGACGAAACAGCCACACCAATAGATACAGAAAAATCCAAATGTACATTAATGATAAAATAAAGCCATTATCAAAATAGGAGTAGAAGGAAAATTGCTTAATTTATCTCTCCTTCTCTCTCTCAGAATAAATAAACTTAAAAAAGAAAACAACAATAGTCAAAAGGTATTAGGATAATAATTTTAAGGTTCTAAGAGAATAGTAACTGTAAATATAAACTTTGCGTGATGATTAAATTCTTATTTAAAATTTAGTGTAACTTAAAACATTCTTCACAAAAATTGTTAGATATCTCATTCATCCATCCTTACAGATAGATTCTAAAAGAAGTACTTGAGGAAGAAGAAACTGAAAAGGAAGGAGTGAGAAGCAAGTAGTAAGCAAATTGGTAAAAGCTCAGGTAAAGCTAAATAATTTTGATGGCATAAAATTAGTAATTGTAATCACTGTTCATTGTGGAAACGAAATATTGAACAACAATACATGTAATACTAAAGGAATTTTAAATTAATGCATCAAGTCTTTTGCATTGTTGAGAGTAGGTAAGGAATATGATTAGATTTAGAAAGTTACTCATTAAGGTGTGTTAAACTTTTAAGGTTAGCTCCTAAAGGAATAGAAATGAAACATATTTCTTAATCAGTAGAGGAGGAAAGTAAAAGCATAAATCTATAATAGGTATAATCCAGAAAAGAAGAAAATAACTTCTTTCCTCTCCCCAAAAACATGATAAACAGGAAGCAAAATATAAGATGATGGAAACATCTCTAAGTATGTCAGTAAACAATATAAATGTAATAAATGTAACACTTGAAAAAGATATTTTTCAGACATTTAAAAAATATTTTCCTGTTATTTGGATACGGCAGACCTAAAATATACAGAAACAAAAAGGTAAAAGTAAAGAGATGGAAAAGAACGCAGTAAGCATACTTCAATGTAAGTAAAAGCTGTGGCTGATCTATTAACATCAAATAGAATCAAAGAGATTGTCAGGGATAAAAAGGGTCAGAACATAACAAAAAACGAACAATTCACCAAGAAAATATAGAAATTCTACACTTTTCAGTACCTAAGAAGATAGATTCAGTCTATATGAGTAAACAAACTTATAGAATTATAAGGAGTAATTGATTAATCTATAGTCATGTTGGCTTAGTTGAACAAAACACTCTGAATAGTTAGTAGATTACACAGAAAATATATTTGTAAGTGTATAGAAATTTGAACAGCCTAGTATCTAAGCTTATTCTAATAAATTCGTATATAACCTTGGGTATTATTCTGAAGCACAAATAGAACATGTATAAAAATGACAATAAGTTTAAAACATATCTCATTGATAACAATAAGATATAAACCATGTTTTCTAATAAAAATACAATTGAATCATTGCATTATCATTGAAATCAACAACAAAAAGAACACCAGAATCATTGCATCATTATTTAAATCAATAACAATTAATACAAAAACCTTTCCATGGACATTCAAACACAAATGTTTAAGTAACTCATGAGCCAAAAAAATTATGTTAAATTTTTATCAATTTTAAAATTGACTGAAAATGAAAAGCTTACATATCAAACTTGAGGGATAATACCAACATGATTTAGGCGGAGATTTTTATCTTTAAATATTTGTTAGAAAAGAAGAAAGTTTAAAATCAGTAGTTGAGTCAACAATGTAAAGAATTGAAAAAAATAAGTTAAACCAGGTAAATATGATAAAGGAAACAGTATAACAGTAGAAAATATAGAAGTAGAAAAAGTAAGAATAGGAGAGGGAACAAACAAAAATAAAATTGGCTCTAAGGCAATACACACACACACACACACACACACACACACACACACACACACTAAAATAAGCTACATTCTAATGGCTAATTGATTAAAGGTAAAGAAACAGACAAAAAAAAAAAAAACTTTGAAGAATGATAAAGAAAATAACTACAGCTAGAGATTTAAAAAAAATTATACTGGGGTGCCTGAGTGGCTCAGTCAGTTGGGTGTCTGACTCTGTCTCAGGTCATGATCTCAGTGTGAATTCAAGCCCTACATTGGATTATCTGCTGCCGGTGTGGAGCCTACTTGGGATTTTCCCTCTGTCTCTCCCTCTGTCTCCCTGCCCCTCCCTTGGTCGCATGTGTGCATGGTCTCTCTCAAAATGAAAATAAACAAACAAAAAACTTATGGTATAATACAATGTAAGCTTTAAATTTGAAATACTTAAACTTTTGTTTACAAATAAATTTATAGGGGCATCTGGGTGGCTCAGTCGGTTAAGTGTCCGACTTTAGCTCAGGTCATGATCTCACGGTTCATGGGTTCGAGCCCCACGTCGGGCTCTATGCTGACAGCTAGCTCAGAGCCTGGAGACTCCTTCAGATTCTGTATCTCCCTCTCTCTGTGACCCTCCCCTGCTCATGCTGTCCTTCTCTCTCCCAGAAATAAATAAAAAACATTTAAACAATTTAAATGAATTTATAAATTAGAAAGTTAATGGAAACAGCTACCCAAAAGAATATAATTTAACAGAACTGACTTGCCAATAAATTAAAGATATGAATAGACCTGTAATTATTAAGTAAATTTATTTGCTACTTAAATATATACCCTGTCTATATATCCACAAATTACAGACCTAAGCAGTTTAAAATAATTCTGGCAATGCTTTAAATATAGATAATCTCAATTTTATATGAAATGCTCCAAAAAATGAAAAAAAGAAGAAAAATTACTCAACTATTTTAAAAAAGCTATTAGAGGGGCGCCTGGGTGGCTTAGTCGGTTAAGCGTCCGACTTTCGCTTAGGTCATGATCTCGCGGTTCGTGGGTTCGAGCCCCGCGTCGGGCTTAGTGCTGACTGCCAGCTCAGAGCCTGGAGGCTGTTTCAGTCTGTGTCTCCCTCTCTCTCTGACCATCCCCTGCTCACGCTGTCTCTCTCTCTCTCTCTCTCAGAAATAAATTAAAAAAAAAAAGAAATTTAAAAAAAAAAGCTATTAGAGGAAAAGGAAATTATTGATTGCCATCAAGTTGCACATACTCAAGATTTAATATTCTACAATGTACATAAATGCAATTTCTCATAGCAGATAAAGATGAAAGACACATAACTATACCAATAGTTACAGAAAAATCCAGGTGTATGTTAATGATGAAATAAAACCATAATCAAAATAGGAATAGAAGGAAAATTCTTTAACCTAACAAAATATGTTGGGGAGGAATACCTTCCTCCATGCTATGGTCCTTCTAGCTGGATTTAGAATCAAATTAACATGAGACAGATTAACAGAAGAAAATCAAATGTAATAGGTGTTATGTGTGGAGAATCTATGCAGACATGAGATTTCAAAGACAGTGAGGCAACATGAAGCTTATATGAGCTAAGTAGAAGAGGTAGGGTCTGAGGATACAAAGGACAGAAAACTCATTAGCAAGGGATACGTTTGGGAAAACAAGGTTGTCCTACCATGCACATGAGTTCCTTAGGTAAAGGGGGTCTATTAATACTTCTCTCTTGTGGGCTTTCCTTTCCAATGTAAATTAGGCAGTTATGGGGGAGGCAGAGAGCTTTTCCAGCATCTGCTGGGTTTTTATTAATTGTAGCTTGAAGTAAATAGTCTTTATGCCGAAGTGGCACATTTTAGGGTGTCTCATCCTGCACCTCTTCAGTAGTATTTATTAAAGCTATAGCAAATATTACACATAATTGGAACCTTTTTATTTTTGAAGTCAGGCTCAAGACAGGTGCTACTCTGACTGCTTCTAATTCATAGTGTCCTTAAGGGCCTAGCTGACGCAAGGAAATAAGAAAAAGAAATAAAATATGTACAGGTAGAAAAAAATCAAAATCTCATTTTTCAGGGACAATATGATTGTCTACATAGAGAACCCAAGATAATTTGCAAACTATTAGAATCAATAAGAGCATTAAGCAAGTATTCTGTCCAGAAATTCAGTATACAAAAGTGAATTAGAAAATGCAATACCAAAATCATCATATAAAGGGGCACAAAAGCTGAACCATAGTAACAAATTTCACAAACGATTTTTAACCTTTATGTGGGAAATAATAAAACTATATTGGAAGATATAAAAAATACCAAACAAATGCAGTGATTTGTGTGTTCATGGCTAGAAAGTGTCAATAATATTAAAACATTTAATTTCCCTAGGTTAATATGTTCATTAAATGGAAATCTAATTTAAAACCTGGATTTTCATGGAATTTGATAATTTTTTTTCTAAAATTCATATGGAAATGCAAAGGCCAATATTAGCCGAGAAAAGTTTGAGGAAGTACAAGGTGGAAAAGTTGCCATGTCAAGCTTCCAGAATTATTACGATAAAACTAGAATTACAAAAAACTGTGTCACTAGTATAGAAAATATTTTTGGAACAAAATAGATTGCCTAAAAGCAGGCCCTTAAAACTTACTATAAAAATAATATAGTCATAACTAATTACTATCTTCCAGAAGTAGTACTGTGTAACAGAAGGGATTAACAAAAACTTAACAAATAGGACAACTGATTATATCAGCATCAATTATATCTCTGTCTCACATAAATTATAAAAGTTAATTCCAAGTAGATTGAAGATCCAAATGTGAAAAGCATAATTTAAAAAAGAAGATAATACTTGATGTATGGAAGTGCTGAATCACTATATTATACACCTGAAACTAATATTGTATGTTAACTAACTGGAATTAAAATAAAAAATTAAAGGAAGGAAGGAAGCATAAAAATAAAGAGAACCTATAATTTGCAGTATCATTGATGGACCTTGAGGGCATTATGCTAAAAGAAATTAATCAGAAAGAAAAATAAAAATACCATGAGATTTGTCCTAGATGAGGAATCAAAAACAACAGCTCAACAGATACACAGAAGTGATTGGTGGTTGCCAGAGTTGGGGGCTTGGAGGTGGATAAAATGTGTGAAGAGTCTCAAAAGGTACAAACATCCTGTTAGAAAATAAATAAGCCATGGGGATAAAATGTGCAGCCTGTGGACTATAGTTAATTGTACTGTATTGTGTATTTGAAAATTACTGAGAGTAAATTCAGATGATCTCATCACACACACAACAAAACATTCTGTCAGTTTGTATGGTGATTGATGTTAACTAGACCTATTGTGGTGACCATTTCACAATATATATACATACCATATCATTATATAGTATACCTGAAACTAATGTTGTATCCAATTTTAATCAATAAAAAAGAAGTAAATGTTTGGGCATCAAAAAAAGTAAGATAATACTAGACAAGATCTTAACTTCAGGTAACTACCTGAAGCTGTTAAGGTAGAAAAATGATACATTTGATAACATCTTACTTAAAAATGTCTATGTATTAAATAATAGGGAAGTATAGTGAAAAACTGGTACTTAGCTCCCACTATTTATCTTAAACTTCTGTATCTGAACTTCTTGGTTTTTTTTTTTTTTTGGTACTATCAAATCAGCAACACAAGTCAGCTAACACATTGTACAATTTCATTTAAAAGACTATTCAAAAGTATTTACTGACCATGTTCTATGTCAGTGGCTTTGTGGCACATAGATGGCGGTGCACGAACAAACCTGATTTACATGGCCCTTCACCCGGCCTTATTGCCTTGAGTGGTTGTAATTAACATCCTCAAGGTTATGCACATATGTCTGAAACTTTTTTTAAACATGGCAAGGGAATTTTGATTTCAGACCTGTGAGTTTTGGAGCTCAATTTGTGTGTCTTGAAAATGTGATGAGGTGTTGCCTTGCTTTTATTTGATGGAAACATTATTTTATTTAGAATGCCCAATAATGCCACATGCTCATCAAACCCATGACAGAACAGGTCTGTCAAAAGATTGAAAATACCTGCATTGTAATTGCAGACTATTCTTTTCTTGTTAGCTCATTCTCTGGCTTGGTCATATTCTTAATTTAGTGTTTACTTCATTGGGCATATTCCCAGCTTGAATCATACTTGTTATTCTGAAAGAAACTGCTTATTTCCATCCATGTTTATATTTGTATGGTTAGCTTAAAAAGTCAAGAGAGCATGCGTGGGGACAAATGTAAACATGTTTATGTATCTGTTTGTATGACTGTTCTCACTTACCATACATATACATAAACAGCCTTGAAAGAAAACCAATAGATTCTGTTCCTGCTCTCTTCACACCATAAACTTTCCAATATAATCTTGTTTCCCCCAATAGACCTGGTCCTAATTTGTCTTTTCTTTATCTCAAAATTCCTGGGCTGTCAAGCCAAGTTACTTTTAAAAGGACTCTGGGAATTGCAGTCAAGAGAAAGATATATTAAAGTATCATTATTCAAACATAAAAATTTAATAAAAATGTTAACAAGGTTTCCCCAAGGTGGGGGTGTTTATTACTTACTTTTTTTTCTTAACAGCACAATTATGTTTCTACAGATAGAGGTCAGGTATAACTTATAGCGCTTGCTATTTAAAGAAAATGTGGGAGAAAGAGAACACTATCCCTCAAACATTATACACACAACTTTCTTTCGTATGTAATTTTAAACTCTTTTAATTTTTCCTTGGTTTCAAAGGGGAGTTCAATCATGAATGATGGCAGTGGCTTTTTCTTTAATTTGTGACATCTAATCTTTACTTTAGGCTTCGCCAGTCACATCTCACTGTGTCTCATTGCGTGTGCCCTGACACAATAAATCAGGCCAAGGTGATCCAATATCGTGTGACATTTTTTTTTTAAAAAAGGATATTAAATGGTGGCAGAAGATACGGCTGAAACACGTCAATGTGGACCCGAGGGGCATTGTTCTTCTCTAACAGTTTGCTTTCTCAGAGTCTGGCTAGAAGAATTATTATTGCCCTTTATATATAAACATCCTTATCCAAATAGTCTTCCTCTTATGCCTAATATATGCATTCCTGTCATATGAAAGCCACTTGCTTAAGCTGCTTTTCTGTCTATTTGTAGTCTGTTCAGGCACACAGTCCTCAGCAGGAGTCCGGCTCCATGATTCATTGCCTCAGATTTCCTACGGAGCTTACATGATGCTCGCTCAGCCCCATACGGTTTTGTATCCATTATAACCAGGGACAAGTAAGCAGGGCTCAGGAGTCTGAGCATCTATCTAAGAATAGCTCCCTGATGCCTTGCTTTACTCACAATAAATGAACAATGAACTCTTTACATGCTAACCTCGTATGGTGTGGAGAAATTATAGGAGCTTACTTGAGTTAAATAAGGGAAGAAGCATTGAGAGTGAAGCTCCTTAAATGAGCAGGTCAATAACTAGTTTACAGAGACCAGGGCACCTGGCTAATGGGAGAATAAAGAATTATGCTTGTCACAGAACAAGAAAGATGCCGTCCTGGTTTAGTGCTAAATAATTACATTCATTATACTGAGAATAGCTCTGCAAGTGGTCGGTTGCACTAGTTAATTCATTAGCAAAACTAATCGGCAAACAACAAACAACAATTGGGGGTAAATTTAACCAATTTCAATAGAATGTTTGGCAAAACAGGATTTTCTTTATACTAGAAAAGGAAAATTACACTGGAAAACTGCACACATAATTGTATGTATCTTCTTACTTTTGTCCCGAGTTTCAGTATGAAAGATGGAAATCATAGCTAAGGCAGGGAGAGGGCATAGATACAAATGATGATTCTACCGAATGATTTCAGATGACCTAACATATCCCAGAGTTTCAGTGTTAATCCTAACAATGAGTAGAAAACAGGCTCTAATAGTAAGGGAGGGGTTTTCCACTCTTTGCTTTATGAGATTTGTGATTGTGTTATTAAATATAATAATGTGCATTGTATGTAATACATAATAACTATAGCATAATTCTCACGTGTTAATAATATAACTTAGATCTGTATAATCCACAGAAGTTGGAGCAGTTTTACCTTTGACCAGACTACTTGAGGATTAAGTGGCTCAACTGTGGTTGATATGAAACTCCAATGTAATTAATTTGTTCATTTATGCATTCAGTATGCATCATAACTTTGGACAAAAAAATCCTGCAAGAGTGATAGTAATTTGCCTTGGTGGATGGGCGAGGAAAGATTAGGGATTATGGGGCACTAAGACTCTCCTTCAAATAGATGAGCTTTTTCTTTATTTCTAGAAAGATTTTCTTCTACTTTCTTTTAGAGAAGAAGAAAGAATTCAAACACGTCATGCTAAGAAAGAAGGTAAAATTGAGGGATAAAAATATAAAGGGTCTACTGAGCCTGGTAGCTTTATTCTGTCACCACAAAGAAGCACTATTTAGAATTCCAGAAACAAGAAAAAATTCCCGAGTTAACTCATCTGTTGAATTCAAGACAGAAATCGCTGATTTGATCCATTATAGTTGCTGTGTTCATCACAGATTTTTACCCAAATAAATAACAAGTCTATGGCAGAATCTTTGTAGACTCCAGAAATTCCTCGATAGGCCCTAGAATCAATAAAATGGGATAACTGTGTTTATCATGGATTTATCCCTGCCAGCCAAAAGCTGAGAAGAACATTGATATTAAAGGGTTTCTTTCAGGCTCTGTATTCTAAAAACTTAAGCGGAATATGTAGGAGGATTGTGGCTTCTAATATTCTCTAGCCCAAGATTTCTGAACTGTGGTACTACTGACATTGTGGCCCAAATAATTCTTTGTTGGGGCGGAGGGCTGTCCTGCTTATCATAGGATGATTAGTAGCATTCCTGGCTTCTACCCACTAGATGCCAGTAGGAACCCCCTCAGGTGTGACAACCAAAAATGTCTCCAGACACTGCAGAATGTTCCTTGGGTGGGAATATTCTTCCCCTTCTTCCCACCCCTGACTCCTCCTTGAGAACCAGTGCTATAGTCCCGCCTCCAATACTCTACAGCACTCATCCTGTAGGTCAGGTTCCCTGGGCTGGGCTCTGCCAGATCTCTTTAACGTTGTGCACCTTGTTGCACCTAGCCCACCTCTTCATACTTCACATTTGAGTTCCTGTCAGCTCTATACTGAGCTGGTGCACCTCTGCTCTACTACCACATAAATACCTTTATGAAAGCACTTGGTATCTTCTTAATAGTCGATTTACTTACCTGTTTGTGTTACCACACTGTACACTCCTCACAGGCAGAGAACATGTCTTCTATATCCTTAGCTCCTAGCATCCTTCGTGGTCTACGTGGGGACAGATTCAAAGGAAAGAGGAAAAAGAAACATAATAAGAGACAGAAAGTCAAAATGGAAAGTGGCTTATCAAATAATACTCTTAGTAAGTTTATGGAAGGGCATTTATAGCCAATATGGAACTGAAATATTCAGGTCAATTTAATAATAAGTGTATATTTGGTTATTCTATACATCAAAATCAATTGGGCATGACTGAACTATTTGGGCAAGTTTGATATCTGTGCTTTAGGTTGGATACACACGTTTGCCCTTCCCTTTAATGCCTCAGCTAATTCCCGGGGCACCTCAATGGCTCATTCGCTTAAGCGTCCTACTTTGGCTTAGGTCATGATGTCACAGTTTGTGGGTTCGAGCCCCGTGTGTGGGGCTCTGTGCTGATAGTGTGGAGCCTGCTTCGAGTTCTGTGTCTCCCTCTGTCCTTCCCCACTCATGCTGTTTCCGTCTCTCAAAAATGAATAAACATTAAAAAACAAACAAACAAACCTCAGCTAATTCCTAAAGCCCCTGGGGAATCTGTTTACCAGGTAGTCTCTTTTGATATTCAGAATTACTTTAATTTTGAGTTATGATCCATAACCTTCATGGAGGTTGATAGTTGTTGCCTTTGTAATGGTAGAAAGTTTTTTTTTTTTTTTCAATTAAATTTTGCAGTATGTTTGCTTTGGGGTTTCTTAAGCTTCATAGAATGGTTACATGTATAACTAATTCTCATTTTAAATATTCCACTGAGAATTCTGTTAGTATCTAAAGCAGGCAATATTATAGTTATTACATCTTTAAAAAGTTACTACCTATGAATGAAGTATCTTATAAGAACAAGAGAGAAAAGAAGAGAGGGCACATGGGAATGCATAGTTAGAAGAACTCAAATTTACTTCTAATTTGATCTCTTTTAGAGCAGTTAATCTCACCTAGTTACCCCCAGACTTTAGATTAGATCTTATTATCACTTGGTTGTTCCTGCACTGTATTTTATCAAGAGAACATAATATATTGTGAAGATTTTTCTCTGCTTTCAGGTGACGCTTTTCATACATGTTTTAGGGAAGAAAAATGAGAAGAACACTAATATGGTAGATCATATGATTGTCTCAAATATCCACTGCCTGTCCCTTGGGATGATTTTATCTTCCATACCCCATTGATACACTATCTGGCCACATTGATTGCTTTGGCCAAGGAAATGTTAGTCAAAGTGACCCATGATTCTAGTTGAAGGTATAAGAGCTGTCCTGAGTCCTATCAGCATTTTTCTGTCTCCATATGAGGCCAGTGTTTCCAAAAGTATGGCTATTTTGTCACTTGGGTCTCAGAATGAGAAGGCCATAGAGCCGGGATGCTTCTAATCCTTGAAAGACACGCTACATGAGTAGGGAAATTTTGTAGTTGTAAGCCACTGAAATTTGCTTCCCATTCATCTAACAACTATATTTTGAGTGCCTTGTATGTGCCAGGTGCTGTTCTAGACATTGGGGTTGTATGACTGAACAAAGCAGAGAAAAATCTTGCCTTCATGGAATTTATATTCAATTGGACACAATTTTTTATTTTTTATTTTTTTAATTTTTTAAAGTAGTTTCTTGTCAAGTTGGTTTCCATATAACACCCAGTGCTCATCCCCACAATTTTTAAAAAAGTAAATAATATAATATGCTAGTAAAAAATAATGTGATGAATAAAAATCAGAAAAGAACATGGGTAAAGGGGTGTAATGATTTCTTTTAAAAATATGGTTGGTTGGGGCACCTGGTGACTCAGGTGGTTAAACATCCAACTCTTGATTTTGGCTCAGGTCATGATCTCATGGTTCATGAGTTAAAGTCCCATGTTGGGCTCAGAACTCATAGTGTGGAGCCTGCTTGGAATTCTCTCTTTCCCACTCACTCTGCCCCTCCCCAACTTGTGTTCTCTTTCTCAAAATAAATAAGTAAACTTAAATAAGTAAATAAACAAGGTGGTCAGAGTGAGTTTTATTGAAAGGTGAATTTTTTTATTCTTAAATAATCTTTATTTCACTTTCTAATTTTTAACAAAACTATTTGTTTCAGAGAATTTGAAAAAACCACTCTGATTTAGGGTTGTTTGTTTTCCCAGTATAACTTAGCAAAAGCTTACTGACCCATTTAGAATCAAAATATTCTTTAAAGAATGCATTTATATAGTTTTGAGAAATAGAATTCTCATGTGTTTTCATGTTTAAATAATGATTATGAACTTAAAATATATTAATTTTATACATTATATATATAATGTGTTGAACACACACACCGTGAGATCATGACCTGAGCCTAAGTCAGATGCTTAACTGACTGAGTCACTCAATTACCCCAAATTCTGGTATTTTAAGCCATCACATTTATATATGTAATGTGTATATCAATTAACATATATTAAGAATTCATCATTAATGAACTTAAACATGTTAAGAAGATAAATATTATATACAATATGATTGAGATACATCATTAAGAATGCATCATTAAGTGATAGGATGGGTTGAAAGTTGTTTGAGGATGTACCAGATAGAATATTATGGTGAGAATGAATGAGACAACTGAACATGTGGAGGAAGCAAAGCAATGAGATCTTACACTACCCTGATCCTCCTCTTTCAGATTTTTCTCAAAGGTAAAATGAATTAGGATGGACCCACATTACCTAAGATTACATACTTGAGGTTATGCTCTGAAGAAAAAGAGAAAGCAGGAGGTATCTTTTCCTAGAACTCCGTGCAACTTCTCCAGACCATGACTCAGTCACACTAGACACTATGGATGGATAGTATGCAGTTTACAGGTTTGTGTAGAGTTGGATGTGTGAAAACTCAAGGGGCAAGCGGCAGAAGGGATGACTGCTGAATACCTTTGGCCAGAGAAGCAAAAGTTTTAATGAGGGTTATTATTGGAACACAATTGTATACCATCAATATATCGATTGCTAATATTTTCTGATAACAGTATTTAGAAATACTTAGTTTTTTTTTTTTTTAAGTTTACTTATTTATTTTGAGATAGAGAGAAAGCAGGGGAAGGGCAGAGAGAGAGGAGAGAGAGAATCCCAAGCAGGCTCCGCACTTTGATTGCAAAGCCTCATATGCGACTCAGGCTCATGAACCGTGCAATCATGACCTGAGCCGAAATCAAGAGTCAGATGCTTAATCAACTGAGCCACCCAGGCACCTCTAGAAGTACTTAGAAAAAACACATACTGGTAACAAATATGACAAAAAAATAACCCTTAATGTGTAAAACGTATTCAATTCAATGTGACTACTCCATGAAGTAAATGAAAAAAAATGCAATTAGCTAAAGAATTGGGGGAAAACAAACTTTAATTTACAATAAAAGGAATGTACATTTAAATAGTAAGATAGTGTTTTTCTCCCTCATATTAACATGGAATAACAAGTTTCATATTCATGTCCAGCAAAAGAGTATGAAAGAAACTCAGTGGGTAAATAAAACATGTCTATAATGTTCTTGGAAAATGATTTATAACAAATAAAAATTTTTCAAGTATTGTGAGTAATTATATTTCTAGGAGTACATCTTTAGGAATAATCGAAAAAATAACCACAAACTATTAATGGTTCTGTTGTCTATAATAAAAAGTTAGATACGAACTATATGCCCCAGGAAAATGGTTAATCAAGGCTTATGAAGAAACTTTTATGACAATTTACCATAAATATTTCCCCTATTGAATTAAACTAAAGTATAGGATTATGCAGAGACCTGTAGAAGTCTACCAAATTTTCCTTCCTCTCTTTCTAAAGTATCGGGATTAGGGGCTCATGGGGGCCTCAGTTGGCTGAGCGTCTAACTTCGGCTCAGGTCATGATCTCATGGTTCGTGGGTTCAAGCCCCGCGTCGGGCTCTGTGCTGACAGCTAGCTCAGAGCCTGGAGCCTGCTTCAGATTCTGTGTCTCCCTCTCTCTCTGACCCTCCCCTGCTCATGCTACCTCTCTCTCTCTCTCAGAAATAAATAAAACGTTAAAAAACAAACAAACAAACCCAAAGTAATGGGATTAAAGCCGACCACATGGTCTTGTAGCCACATAACTTCTGTGCCTCCCTTAGTGTGTGAAGTCTCTCCAGTAGAATGAATAGGGCAGTGCCTGGTGCCTCACCTTCTTGCCTCTGGATGTAATGGTGACCCAGCTTGATCAGACCACAACAGTACCATAGGAGATGGTGGAGCAAATACTTGCAAGGAACATCCTTTAATGTAGCCAGGGATTAAGGTGCTCAGCAGTCAGGCACCTTGGGCTTTTGTAAGAGAAAACCATGATTTAAGCTACTTGCTTCCAAGGGAGGAGAGTTGTTGCTATGGGCCTTATCCTGTACCTGTAGAAATATGGTACCATTATATTACTCATTTATTAAGTTATTGTTTGTGTCCTCACTAGAAGCAATGGTGAATGAGAGCAGGGACTTGATTTTGTTCACTGTTGTATCCCAGTGTCCAGATTACTGCCTAGAACACAGTGGGTATTCTATGAATAAATAAAGGAATGACATCATCTGTGTTTATAAACATGGCAGATAGATGTTTTAAGGTAAGACATCTTGAAAGGGGTATAAACAATGATTATCTAGAGGATTATGGTTAATTAAACAGTTTTTAAAACTTAAAAAGGAATTGTGCGTGCTCTCTTAGTATGAACTTAGAATTTTCCTCATGTTGCACATTGTTTTGCATCTTGTAGATCTCAGTTTTATAGATTTTTAAAACAAATAGTTTAATTTTCCTGCAAATGGTCAACTGTTTTCTAACTCTCCATTACATACTTGTGGAGAAGCAATCTACTTGCTTTTTAAATTTTAAATACCATCTAGATAAAAGACAACAAAAACTCCCAAAGAGCAGATGACACAAACCATTCTGAAGATAGAATAGTTGTAATAAGCTTTATCTCATAAAATTAATTATATTTCATAAAAGTGAGAACAAAATAAATAATCAAATACCTCAGGAGCCGTGACACCAAATTAGGGTTTTATGCATTACCTCATTAAAATGCACCCTATATTCATCATCATTCATCAGTTTGTAGCCCTAACCTGATGCTTCCCCTTCATTTGCTATCTCTGGGCCCTTAGTCTGACACCTGTGTGTCACTCTGTGGCTTGTGGGGCAGTGGGCCACAGTGAAACAACACAGGCCCTAGAATCAGGGGAAGGTTTGTGCCGTCTCTTTCTGGCCCTTTAATTCATTGGGTAATTAATTATCAGGAATAATTATCAATCCCAGGTCTCCTCCCATTCCAACTTTCCCTCCTTAGAAAAGGACTGAAACTTCAGAAAGCAGTGCTTCGAGATAGAAACCTAGGAATCATTCTTTTCCTACAGAAAATCGACTAAATGATGTGTATTTTACCTATTTACATCATTCCTCTTCACTCACGTTTAACTGCCTTTGGTAATAGCACTTACTATGTGCTATCCACTTCTGTTTATGTTAATTCACTTAATATTCCTAACCTTAGAAAGCAGATACTATTATTGTTATTATTCTTAACCTCGTTTTTCAAGTGAGAGAACTGAGTCATGAAGAAGTTAGATAACTTGCCCCAGGCCACATAGAGAATGGAAAAGCTGGAAATTGGACCTGGGGAGTCTGACTCCAGAGTCTGTGTTCTTAATCATTACTGTTTACTGGACCTATCCTTGTGCAAGCTAAGACCATTTCTTCATCTGCATTGCTGTAATAGCCATTTAATTGGTCTCTCTGTGTCCACTTTGCCTCCCTACAATTCATTCTCCATGCTGCAACCAATATTCTTTTTAAAATTCATCTTCAATCTCATCACAAATTTATTAACATCCTTGTATGGCATCTCAATTTTTCTCCCTTTTCGAGGTGTGTTCATGAAGGCATAAACACTCCAGCTCTGTTGACTTGAGTCTGATAAAGATGGTCTTGCAGAGAGTAGACGATAATATCAGAGAGTTTGTAGAAAACAGATACAAGTGAGACATATACAGGGGAAATCTATGTGGTCTCCAAATTGAAAGACCAAGAGCAGATATCCAAAGCCAGAAATCAGGGAACAGTGGGGATGAGCTTCAAATGGCAACTGAGAGGACATGGGGAGTTATCTAGCTAATATCCTGGGACAAAATCTGTTATCCCTTGCTACTTTTTCATATGCTTAAGAGGGTCAAAAATATGAGACGACCAAGAAAGGGTTAGGTTTGAATTCTGGCTCCAAACCATAGATCAACATAACCTAGAGCAATGTTTCTAAGCTTCAACTTTCCCTTTAATTCACTGGGTAATTATCAGGCATAAATTAGAAAATGTACATTGCCTAGCATGAGATAGATTCTTATTCTAGCTATTAGTGACTAGTTGGATAGTATGGGAGGGACAGCTGTGGATAAAGGGCCATGAGTGATATGGACAAAAGACATCCATATTTGTCAAGGTAAAGTCCCAACTTTTCAACACAGAGTCTTTACAGTCAGATTTATAACAGTTGGGAGATTTATAAATGATCTCTAGATTCCACAATCAAGCAGTGAGCATATTGGTGTCTTTTGTTTCATTAGCCTTTCAAGAGTTACAGATTTGCAGTTGCCTGAAAGCTAGGTCTAAGCTTTTATGTGGGGATATACTGCTGGCTATTTAGATTTGATTGTTTTAACTCTTAATTTAATATCTATAAATTTGGTTTATTTCCTAAGTTGCCTTGAGCAGAAATTTAAAGTTCTGACCTTCTCTAGTGTTCAGACGATACCAGTTGAGGACTAATCCTCCATGACTTACGTATTTGAAATGTAGAGGGTGGTGGCTAACCTGTGTCCTGAGAATCCTAAGTGGGTGGCTCACATGATACAACATACCTTATGAGTCCCTGAAAATTTTAGTGTCATAGAAAGCATATTTGGACTTTTATTTTGACTTTTGTCCTAATTTTTTTTACCCATTCCTTACTAACTATATTACTTTGGGCAAATAAATTACCTCCTCTGCATTTCGATTTTATTCATCCACTAAATGGGGATAAAAACAAAATATTACTGGGAACGTTAAGTAAGATCTCATGTGGTAAGTCAACTTACTGGGGCATGCATTCATGGGACCCCAGAACACTAACATTTAAGGGATAAGCAACAAGTACAATGTTATTTGAATTCTGACCCTTCCTCCCTCAGAGCTTCTGTTGCTCTTTAGCATAGTCTCTGTGTGCCTTTCTGCCTGACCTAGACCATACCAACTATCTGGCTTTGGAGTAACACCTTGTCTCATTTCTCTTTGCTATCCTCACTGCTTTGAAAAACATGGGAGCCATAGAAAGAATGTTAAATATTGGTTTAGTTAATAAATCAACTTGGTGCCAAATATTATAGATACCCTACCTTACTATCCTTCATGTCTGTATATTTCTCCTGGCTTAATTCCTTCAGTGTTCACCATTGCTTTCTGAATTAAGTCAAACCTCTGAAAATGACTTACAGAAAAGCTTCTTTTAAAAATTTTTTTAATGTTTATTTATTTTTGAGAGAGAGAGACAGAGAATGATCAGAGAAAGGGCAGAGAAGGATGGAGACACAGAATCTAAAGAAGGCTCCAGGCTCTGAGCTGTCAGCACAGAGCCTGACGCGGGGCTCAAACTCATGAGCTGTGAGATCACGACCTGAGCTGAAGTTGAATGCTTAACTAACTGAGCCACCCAGACACCCCCAAAAAGTTTCAGTTAAGACTGTGAGCACAATGAGGACAGTACTGTGCCTTTTTTTTCATTTATTGATGTATAATTGTCGAATAAAATTGTAAGATATTTAAAGTATATACATGATGATTTGATATACATATACATCATGAAAGGATTCCAGTGTCCATGTCTTACCATTTCTGTATTCTCACTGTCAGGGGGACTAGCCACCGAGTAAAAGTTTGCAAAACTGTTTTGCATAAAACATCATCATACAAGGGGTATCATTACATGAGGTAATCAGCCTATGAGAATACTTGGTCTGAAAGGCAGGTTCATTACACACTGAGCTTCTGCTTGACTCCCACGAAGGCTTCTTAACTGGTCATGTTTATAACCAGAGATGGCACTCCAGCCTCTCAGCAACTATCTTAAAAGTGGGGAAACTAGTGAAAAGCAACATGAGAACTAAAGCAAGAATCATCTCTGTGGAAGGATATGATTGAAATACTTCAACATCCACTAGAACTTAACAACAAAAAATATCTAAAAACCTGTCAGAGAATGAAATTCTAAGTCCAAGAGGAAAAAAAAAAAAAAAGAAAAACTTGACATGACCAAGTGTATTTTTGTCTCTAAGCATCTGTGTACCAAGCAGCAAACAAATGTCTGGGACAGGGATGGACTAAAACACAGAGGGGCTTAAAACAGAATCTTCATGAAGGACCTGATTCTACCCACTTTTCATTTTGGCTTCCAAATGTTTCCCATGATCATATACTGGTGATTTACTTCAAGTTGTCCTTTGACTGGCTAAAGCATGTGAGGCCTTCTTAGGTTGCCGGCTCAGATGAGCGCTTCGATGAAGCAGAGGTCCCATTGGGATAGACTTTTTCACCCAGCACTCAGTGCCACTCATGCTTTAAATGCAATTAGCACCTTTTGTTAACAATGGAGGAGTCCTCAGAGAAAAGCCCATTGATTGTCTATAGATGGATCAGATTTTCATGTTGTTCTATATTTAAGAGCTTCTACTGCCCCTCTGCAGAAAATCCATATAGCAGTAGAAAACATTAAGGCCAAAAATAATTATCAGAGTGGATAATAAGGAATAGATATTGGAATCACATGTTTAATCTTCTTCCCAAGGCGAAGCTTGTAAATTAATTATAGTTCCAAATAGAGCTCTTCTTGTACAAAAGTGTAAAAGAAATGGTTGGGGTTTTTAAAAAAAATTTTTACGTGCTTTCCCTTCCTTTTAAGGTCTATCTCTCTGCTTCTTTTAGTGAATCTTAAACCCAAGAATCTGCACTGAATCCCCATTTATCTGGCTCTTGTTCTCAGCCAACTGCCAGTTAATTAAAAGTAAACATGTTAGTATATGCGTTACATTTTCCCCACAAGATTCAATAGCAGAGATAGATGCATATCTATATACATATGTTTACATATGCACAGGCTGGCCAAGAAAGAAAGATTGTCATGTAATCTACTTCTTCACCCCCACAAACAAACCTAGATGAATTTCCAAGAATATGAAGCTTAATATAGCTGTTCAGAAAGAAATCAACGGCCTGTTTACTGCACTTATCGACAATTTGTGAAAGAAGAGACCAGAAATCAGTCTAATTACCAGAGTGCCAGTTGTGCTTGTTAACACCAGCTTTGTGACCAAATGTTATTCCACAGTTGTCACATCACACGAGGGTTTCATTACTAACATAATAGTGAACAAGATCACATGAAAAGCTATTGATTGATCTGCCACACAAAGGAAAGACACACTTGTCTCTATTATAACATGTTACATCTTCAACTGTGAGCAGCAGATGTTGCCCCACCATTCCTCTTGCTGGAAAAGTGTAATTTCGCTACTGTCCTGCTTCTTGAAGTGTTTGCCAATTAGGGTCCCCTTTCTATTTGCATATGTCTTCAGTGGGCTGAAGGGACAAGAAATTATCCTGCTCTGGCCCTTCCTAATCTTTAAGCCAGACTCAATCGATTCTCTTGAATTGAATCCAGGAGACGCTAGGGGTGTGCACAGTGTTTACTTTATCAATTGTCATTTCTGGCAATAAAAACAAATGGCTGCTTTGTGTTAGCTTGGTTCCATGTGTTTTGCAGGAGACTTGGCTGTAATTAGGCCATCTAGAGAGGATAAAAGAGAGGAGGCCAACCCCTCTTGTTGTCTCTCTTCCCTGAATTGTCAGAGCTAGATGGCGGAAAGGGGCCCATGATCCCAAGTGAACTGGAACTGTTATCACCATTGTGCCTCACACCCCATGATTTTGTTGTCTGTCTCAAAACAGCTCCATAAGCTCTTGTTTTTAAAAGTTCCAATCGCCATTATTTTGAAACAAAACAGTGAATCTTATAACCTGGAAGTGGATTTGTTTACCGTGGGAGTAAGCACCTAAATAAGCACCCAGCATCATCTTATCTGCTGATGAGTGATGTAACCAGGCAGAATGTGAATCTGCTCCTCGCCGACTCCATTTTCCTGTTTATGCTTGTTGAACAGATACATTTAATGAAGAATATAAAGTACTTAGAATCCGTACCATTAATAGTTTAATTAAACTGGCACATACTTCAAAAACAGAGTGACAGAAAACATTAATTTTGGTTATAAAGGGCATGGCATTATTAAAGTGCAATTAAAAACAACATTCACTTACAGTTAACAACTAAAACAATTTAATTATTTAACACTGGATTGTCACTTGTGACTAACTTCACCTCTTTGATGTGGGGATGTTCTGTGTCCCTGTTGATTGTTATGATTCATTCCCTCGAATTCCAAATGGGGTGGCATTCTCAGAGCATCAGCGTTTTTTATTCGGTCCCTGCTGGCTACTATGCATTTTAAAGTATGAAAATTTAGCCAACTGTTTTGAAGTGCTAACAGCTACCCTACAAGTAACTTGTGATCATACAGCATATGTGGAAAGTTTCACCTACTCGGAAAACATTAGCTGAGGTTGTGCTTTCTCTTCAAGCACTTTGAGAAGAGGCAAAATAGTATATCATCACTAAAGAACATAGATTCTGGACCTGCGCTGCCTGTTTCCAATTGAAGATATCTAACTTCTCTCTAGGTGATCTCAAGCGACAGTTTTAGCTGTCTGTGCCTGTGTATCCTGGTCTGGTGATAAGAGATAATAGCACTCATGTTTTCAGGATTAAATGAACAATTAGATATAAAGGACTTAGGATGCTGCGTGACACATAATAAGTGATCCATTAAGTTATGAGAATAAAAATTAAGACCTATTAAGTGTAACCTCAGACAGCCGAGGATTAAGTAAGCAATAATGAATGCTCCATGACGACTAATCCAGCCATCAGGAGACCATGAAACACATGAGAAACATTTCCTACTCAGTATAAACACTGCCAGAAAGTTACAAAGACATATCAAGTACCTTTGTAGGCATTCATTCTGCACCTCAATTTGTCATGAATCCATGTATTTATATAAAATTTACGACACCTAAAATTTTGTATTCTTTCCAGGAAAGGAAACATAAAATTAAATATAAGGAGCCTTAGTCAATACAGATTGACTCCCTTCTGTTACTTAGAACTGAGGCCCAGAAGGTTCAGAGGCTACAAGAGGAAGAATGTGTTCAAAACCAAAGGGAGAGTTGGCTCCCTGGTGGTCTAGTGGTTAGGACTCGGCACTCTCAAAACCAAAGGAGAGGCAATAGAGGCAGAATTAGAGCCAAGGTCTCTTGGCAACCAAGCTAATATTCTTTCTGGTTCCTATATCTACCATTATTCTTGTGCGTGAGGAATGGAGATAAAAATGAATGCCAGAACTTGTCTTTAATGTCAGGAACAGAGGTCTTAGAATCTATCATTGACTGAAAGTTCTCCACTGTGGGCAACATGTATGAAATGTTTGAAATATTGCCCTATAGATATTAGAAGATCACTCAGTAATATTTGAAAGGGAGACATATCGGGACCAGTAAACATTTATAGGATCATAGCTCATACAAATAAGTAAAAGATACTTCTCTCTCATGACTATAAATTGGCTGTGGCTACCAGAATATATTTAACAAAAGATAGTGAGAACTGTTTGTTTAGAGAGAAATTTGGCAATAAAAAAATCTGGGGTAATCGGTGGAAAGAAGCTGCATATAAAATTTTTATTCCTGTCCCTGCAGTGGTCCATAGTATATGATGTGTGAAAACCTGGTAAGTAGGAAAAAGCTTTAGATTGGTAGACTTCAGAGAAGTATATGCTGGTAGATTTTAACTTGAATATTACCTACTTATCATAGCTGAGCTAGCATCATGGGAGAGAGGCACTACATTATTGCTCTTTTGAATGAACATTAATTAGTGAACCAACATTTATTAAGCACTATTTATATACCTGTTAGAAACTGTTAGGCTCTTGCTCCCTCACTCCGCTCTGTGCTCCAGATGTTTCCACCTGATTCCAAGTAGCTGTATAGATATGCCCCTACCCTGAGATCAGTGAGGAAGCTGATCTCTACATATGTGTAATCATAGAGGGTGCAGACGCTTTTAATCCTTAGCCATTTTTGATGCTGAAATATCACCCACTTGACCCTGTTTAGATCCTGACTTTGTTTGTGCTGTACTTTTAAGTTGAGTCCTTGACCCCTGTACCTGTCCTGAAACCCCTTCCTTGTTAGAATCTGGTCCTCTCTAATCTGCTTGCTGCCTTCTCCCTGAGATCTCAGGGCACACCTCACTTCCACACACACCTTTGTCATAAGATCTATTTCTATGCAAAGTGTGTGTGGGGCGGGGGGGAAGGTGACTGAAAAAAGATACAGAAAAGGAAGGCTTACTGACATGGAGCTGTTTACCGATCTAATGCATACAAGACAGACATATATGAAACAATTAGATAATCAGGCAGGCTTTGTAAAATGTTCAGTTGCACAAGATAACATATAAGCAACAAAAGAGTTATAGAAGGGAGTGTCACATTCAGGTTAGCAACATCAGAATAGGCTTTCCAGAGGCCACAGGACTTGTGACGATATTTAAAAGTGCTCAAGGTCTCTAGACAAGCAGAAAAAAAAAAAGGCAGATGTTTCTGCATTCGTGAATGAAATGCAAATGAGAAAAACAATAGAAATTAAGACAGACAACTGTAAGTGTAGGGATGAGATAAAGTTGAAAGAAATAGAGGGTCGGAAAGGAGAGAGCTGAATGGATATGAAAAGTATGGGTTAAAAAGTTGGACAAGGCATGTGGAACAGTTTAATGACTGACCTTTTTCTTGTTGTATTTTCATACCATAATCTAAGAATAAATAAAAGAAATACAACTTCATGATAGTTGAGCTGCACTTTGGCTTTGGGAATAGCCCAGAGCTATTTCCACGTGGGTTTCTCTTGCAAGATGCTCTGCCTGACGGGTACAGCAGAGGCACGGTAATGAATTAAAATAGGAGGCATGTTATGGAGCTTCCAAGCCGGACTGTCCTTTCTCGCTTCACCTTATTGAGTGCATAAAGCTATTACAATTGCACAACCCAATTTCCAGCAAAAGAGCCTGGGTCAACTGATTTAATTTCACCCAGACAATCTTGCCAGCTCGCTCAGTGAATCAAACAATAATCCTTTAGTTAGTGGATCAATAAGAAATTAAGAAGCAATTAAAGAGAAATGAAAAAAACTTAAAAATTTACATTGATCTAGCAGTTGGTTTTTTTCCTGTTAGAAAATCAAAAATTTAAAAACAGTTGAACTCGTTTACTGTTCTTTCATTCTTTTTGTTAATTTGAAAATTTTGAAATAAAAGATAGTGGGGTTAAACAGTAAAATGCAAAAAAATATAAAGAACTTTAAGGTTTTATTTTTTTTTATTTATTTATTTTAAATGTTTTTATTTATTTCTAGGAGAGAGAGAGAGAGACGGTGTGAGCAGGGGAGGGTCAGAGAGAGAGGGAGTCAGTCACAGACTGAAACAGGTTCCAGGCTCCCAGCTGGCAGTCAGCACAGAGCCCGACGCGCTCTCGAACCCAGGAACCGCGAGATCATGACCTAAGCGAAAGTCGGAGGCTTAACCGACTAAGCCACCCAGGCGCCCCAAGAACTTTAAGGTTTGAAAAGGAACAACACATAACATAATTAAGTTTATATTGTAATATAAAATGTCTTCTCTTTTCACCGATTTAGGCAAAGAGCTAAGTGGACACCGACATAGTTTGTAACTATGTAAAAATAGCTGTGACTATGTAGAGCTGCTATAGAATAAGAATCCGTTCCCCAAATCATTTCATTTGTGGCACAGAGGCAACGTTTCGAAATTAAAACTGTCACTTTCAATTAAGATCATTTCAATTCTAACCCCTGTCGAAAAGACCAAAACTTAGAAGCAGGATTCATCCACAAAAGTAAAATAAAACCAAATAAAAGTTATTATGATTTTTTAAAACAAGATCCCTTCATATGATGTCCAGTTATTACCTTTGTCAGGTCTAGTGATTATAGCTGCAAGCTAGGAAATAGAAACATACACTTTGGTATATTTCTCCAACTGAAATGTTGGCTAACCTTTGATAAATTGTTTAACCCCACTGTATCTTTGGACCTACCTCTGTTTAAAGGTGAAGAAAAGTTGTTGCCTACCTGTGGAAAGTGTATGGTGTGGATGAGTGGGCACAAGTCTATTAAGCACTCAGAATAGAGACCTGATGGGATGATGAAAGAGTGTGATTTTTAAAGCAAATCTTTAATTCAGGGATCAAACGTACTTCCCATGATCTTCTAGGAAATTCTCTCAACAAAAGAAGATGGCTCTTTTCTTAAATGGATCATGTATAGATATAAACACAAAAGTAAAATATATATATATTAAAATAAAAAATATAAAAATTTAAATAATATTTTAATAATAATTTTTAATATAAAAATATATATGGCACTGGGGTACGTGGGTGGCTCAGTCAGGTAAGCATCCAATTCTTGACCTCAGCTCAGGTCTTGATCTTAGGGTTGTGAGTTCAAGCCCCTCATTGGACTCTATCCTAGGCATGAAGCCTACTTTTAAAAAAAGGGGGAAAGAAATGGCAAGGAAGTTAAATGAAAAAAGAGCATAACCAAACAATGCAG
Source organism: Proteles cristata cristata (assembly GCA_017311185.1). Taxonomy (NCBI): domain Eukaryota; kingdom Metazoa; phylum Chordata; class Mammalia; order Carnivora; family Hyaenidae; genus Proteles; species Proteles cristata. Next base: position 538,547 of record JAESUZ010003906.1, on the reverse strand, counting down.
CTATCCTCTAAAGAAGGGCCTAGAAAGAATTGAGTGGGTCTTGAGGTTTATTCTCAAGCAGGCACAACCGTTGTGTACTGCTGCTCTAATTTCCCTGCTATGGAATAAAACAGCAGACAATTACTAAGCATTACCTATTTTATGGGAACTGATTGCTTTGGGGGCAAAGACTTAGGAAGGTGCTGATGGTAGAAGAAATATTGTATACCATAAATGACTGTATTTTCTCTTCTGATTTACAAGTGTTTTATAGGACAATATATGCCATCTTTTCTTTGTGTTTTACATTGAATCCTTCAGATGGAGAGGTATTGTGTGAGAAGCTGCGCGGGGTGCTTAAAGACCTGCAAACCATCAGTAATGCAATTAAAATTGGCATTTATAAAAATATATTTTGATTCCTAATCCTGTTTTTACAAGTGCAAAATCACATTAGAAAACAATGTGATGCTAATTAAAGCTTTGTCACCCATAAGACCTTAGTGAATTGCATTTGTAATAGGCTCTGATGCAGAAGCAATTTCTGCTGGGGAAACTTAAGCAGAATATGTGACTACATTTCTTGTTACTCTATTAAAATCAGTGCTGCAGTTGTGTATGTTACTGTCGTGTTTTTATCTCTAAACTGAGCTTGAAATGTCATGTCATCTAAAGTTAAATTCAGAAGCTGAAAAAAGAAGTATTGTGTTACATTTGCATATTTAAAAAGCAGTCAAAAGGCCAGGGACACTATTGATTTTCCTAATAAAGATTAAGAGGTTGAATGAAACATCAACATACACTTCAGATCACATATGAATTTCACCATGCAAAAACAAAAGTGGTTATTGGGAGAAAAAACCCAAGAAACTAATTTGTTCTTGTTCTTTTGTATATAACAGTTACTGGGGGGCCTGGGGGGCTCAGTCAGTTAAGCATCTGACTTTTGCTCAGATCATGATCACATGGTTCATGAGTTTGAGTCCTGTATCTGGCTCTGCACTGCCGGCGCCAGAGCCTGCTTGGGATTCTCTTTCTCTGCCTCTCTCTCTCTCTCTCTCTCTCTCTGTTTTAGAATTTTTAAACGTTTTATTTATTTCTGATAGAGAGAGACAGACAGACAGACAGCATGAGCAGGGGAGGGTCAGAGAGAGCTCTCTCTTTCTCTCTCTCAAAACAAACAAATAAACTTTAAAAACAAAACAAAACAAAAAAAACCAGTTACTTTTAAGATTATAAAGTCTGAATGTAAGAACTTATTTAGTCATACACAGATTACAAATATGAGTTTTTATAGATCTTCAGGTCAGCCCTGACACACTCATACCATGGTGATTAGTAAAATCTGGATATAATAGGCATTCAAACATAAATGCAGACTCTTGATTCAAGGAGCCATCACTAGGACTCTGATTATGGACAGAGAAGGAAATCACATAGATTGGAATATGAAAACAGTCCAGAGCTTGCCTTGATCTTTACAAATGGCCATGACAGTAATGTAGATGCATGTGTGCTTGTGCGTGCATGCGTGTGTGTGTATTTGCAATTTAAATAGTCCTTGGACCACAACATTTTTATATTGTAAGTCCCACTGCAGTAACAAGTAACAAAACCCATTGCATTTTTAACGACTTAACCAAACAGCACAGTTTCAGCCATCAAGAATAAAACTGGAGGCCTGCAGGGAGCAAAACGGACATGGATAATTGACATCTCTGAGAGTAATTAAATTACAGGGAAGTGTTAAGCCTAAAGATTCTCAGAAAGTGATAGTGGACTAAAGTTATTTTTAAATATTCAGATATGAATCCTCAATGTTTTCTTTCAACGTGTGACTGTAGATAGACATCTAAGCAATAGAAGTCTCCAGTGCAGCCTGCGTTCCCTCCCTGCTCTCCAGATTTACTTAGCTATGTATCTATGCGTCTTGATCTTGGTGAGTCAGAGAAATGGGTAAATGGAGGTCAACAATGTGAAAGAGATGAAATGATGGAATTTTGACAAAGAAATGCATACAGCAGATTGCACGGCAAAAAATAACCTTCAAAGGGGGACCAAAATAAGGAGGACACAGTGAATATAGACCATGGTGCATTAGGGACTGTGTATCAGAAAGTTGTACAGAAGGCAAATAAAAATAGAGATTTAATGGCAGTGTATGAAGAAGAAGAAAAAAACATCCAATGAACCCATATGTTTGGAAGAAAGGTGTGGTCTGTGGTAAAATGAAGGGTAGTGCAAGGGAATGAGGCACGAGACCAAAGGGAAAAAGTGCATATTTCATTTTGCCAGGGAGTGGCAGCCATGGAAAACATAACCCGTAATTATAGTAAACTCAATAAACAAAGCAAATATAAAGAGAAGGAGAACTGCAAATAGAAAAGGGAAATTACGTGATTATTTTCTTCCCGTTAAAAGCTACATTCCTTTTAAAGCGCTTCCTTTTGTATTCTGCTTTTCTCGTGCTTTTATTTCTCTTCAAGAGGAGGAAACAAGCAAAAATAATTTACAATCATAGATTATCAGTACCCACAGTCCATCTGGTTAGTTTAACCACAACAGAATGTGCGAGAGTGTTTGTATTTGGGGAGAGACGGGCGGGCACTATTATGTACCAATGAAACAATTTAATGTATAAAACCCAGATTCTGTTCAGTAATAAATTCCACTGTCTGTGTTATAATCCTGCTTGAAAATGCTCATAGGAATTCAACTTAAAGAATCCCCCTTCTTTTTTTTAAGAAGTCAATTGTTTCTGCAATGAATATTCACAATACATGTCCCCACAAAGACAGCTAATGCATCCAAAAGTGAAACCAGTAAACAGCCACTGGCAATAGAAATTTATGGAATTAGAAAAACCGGACTGGTTAAAATACATGACTGCATTCATTGTTGCAAAATGATTGGATTCATGTCTCATCAAATTTACATTGTGAAGACTGAATATAGTATGATTAGGCATTATTTTAACAACTACATTAAAATACAATTTAAAATAAAATGGCCCTTCATATCATACTAATATCAGTGTTTTAAATAACAAAGGGGATTTTTTTAAAGGAAAGGATTAGCATTTTGTTTCAATCAGTACAAGCAATGAGATTCCAGTTGGGGTCTCAAAGATTCAGGATTTTATTAATATTCCAGAGATGCATTTGTGTTGCCTCTGGGTACACTGAAAAGCCACTTAAACCGCACTTAAAACAGCACTACAGGATCAAATTGATGTGCATCAACCATTTACAATAAAACTTGATTATTATAAAGGCATACATATTTGCATAATTACATGTTTGATTTTTTGATAATGCAGCATACAGGACAAAATGTTGCTTCATGTAGAAACACATCATCAAAAAGCACCATCTGCTGTAGTATTTAATGCACTGCACACTGATCAAAAATGTTGAAGATGGATTTCTGAGCATCAAAAAGAAAGAAGCCTGAGTTGTATTTACATAGGCAGTATGGCTGGCTGGATCATGTAGAAAGGAGAAATAAAATTCAGGCAAAACATTGTATAAAAAGATAAGAGCCATACATCTTCAAACACAGAAATGAGCACTTTCACAAATATGGCATAAGAGGTTTGGATATCTGTTTATATGATGTCATCTTTGCATTTAGTAAATTCTCAGAATCTAGATTCTATATTTAGAAATGAAACACTTTAGAATAATTGCTCATGAATAGGGTTATCCTTGGAGAGGCTTCCATTATGTATAGCAGTGGATTTGGAAAGGAGAAAAACCCCCTCCATTTTTCATTGTGCACTAAAATGAGGATAGTAACAACGATTATTTTGGATAGTAGAATTGCAGATGATTTTTCCTTTTCTTCTTTTTTTTGCATAAATAGTCTTCCTAATTTTTATGTAATGTACATTTAAAAACTATATAAAAGAAAAAGTAAAAAAAAAACATAAAAATATGAAAGCTGGAGATCCATTTTGTAAAGGGACTGTTCTTAGGAAAAGAAAACGAAGCCAAGAGAATACACATAAAAAACACCAACATGTCAAACTTTCCAATGCTTTGCAGCACGCATAGCAGAGCAGAAGACACACCTGTGAGATGAATAGAGGCTATGTGGCCACGAGGGTGAAGGTGTTGTCTTATTTTAGGGAAATGAAGCTACAGATCATAAGGACATAGTGTCAAAAATGTAGTGGCACTTCTCAGAAGGGAGACATGACCTCTTCATCAGAGCCCCGTTAATTCAGGACCTACAAGAATTATTTAAAACCAAAAATATCCTTGTCTAAGTTTTTTGCTGTGTGAGTCCCCGAAGAGGTTTGACTTCAGGAAAGGAATCCTATACATGAAGAACAAGTGGTAATTAATTAGGGAAATTGGAAAATAGTGAACTTGAGATGAATTAAATTGGTATCCTACCTCTAGTTCCAAGCCAAAAAAAAAAAAAAAAAAAAGAAAGAAATACTACCCTAATCACAGATTTGTTATGATAGAAGAAATCAAGTCTTATTTGTATTCCATACAAATATTGGGAATTAACAAAATAAAAGTTTAATAATACAATCAGTTCTCTCCAAGTAGGAGTTCTAAGGGTGGAGAGAGGAAACGTTCTCAGGAAAGGTTCTAAAAGCTTTCCAAAATGAGAAACCTGGGACCCAACAGGAACAAGGGTCATAAATCAAACACTGGAAAACCCCTGCTTGGGAACTGATTCTGGGGAATTCTGGAACTAGTGTCTCTTTGACATTGACAGTTTTGTACTCGTTGTTTCTGTTTGGAACCCACCAGGAAGTTATTATATGCACACAGATAGAAATGATCACTAGGCACCCTTATGGGAGAAAAGAAGGCCTTGGGGAGGAGATTACTGCCCTCTGTAAACGTTCTGTTTGCTGACTGTGGACTTGAACATCAGATGGGTCAGTGCCCAAGGGCCACAGCTACAGACACCACCCATGCATGTCATATATCCTAAATCCAAAGGCAAATGGGCTGTCTTGGTTAGGGACATTTTAGAATAATACACTTACTGGAAGCGTGTGTTTGCATGTGTGTGTGTTGGGAGAAAAGCATTTGGAAAATATGTCCTCGTTCAGATTCCTTTTTTTTGGCCTGTAAATATTAGTATTAGACTCCCTTGTAGGGGTCTCATTATTTATTTTCAAGGCCTTTTTTTTTTTGCATTTTAATTGCAATTTCTTTTCTGATTATGAAATAATACATCTTTAGAGTAGAAAATCCATAGCCATACAAAAAGACAAAAGAAAATTATCAGTAATCTGACTTTTCTCTGACTTAGCTTTTGAATTTTCCATAGTAAAGTTGTAAAATATTAAAAAAAAAAAACTTTGATTCATTTAGAACTCCTCCCCCACCTTTTAAAGCACTTATGACAAAATAAACAAGTATTAATGGTAGAAATTCAAATAGCACTGGAAAAATATATGGCCCTCTTCTGGCCTCTTCTTCCCTGGGTCAGGAAACCAAGGGAAAGTGCCTCAGCTCGCCCTTAGAACATGCTCCAGGGATCCAGGGGGCCACACTCTGCCCAGAGTCTACCTTCAAAGCCTTCACATCTTCCCTGGACATGCTAAGGGTGGGTTGCATTGCAGTTGGGTATGCCTTCACTTCTGCACTGCTGGGAGCCGCACCGGCCTCCCTGGATGATAGTCACAGAGAGGAAATGGCAGCGTTTGCACAGCTCCTGCCATGAGAAATGAAAACTGGTATCTCCTTCTGCTACTACTGGCTCATGTTGGAAATGAGGCTGCGGGTACTGACCAGGCCTCACAATATTCCAGCTCAGACCAATATTCCCCACACAGATTCCTCATAAGGAAAAGCATATTCCTGCCTTTTCAAAAGAGACTTCAGATGAAAGCATTGCGAATGATTATCAAAATGCTCTTCCTATGGGCCTTGCAGATCCAAGACTTAGATAATAAAAGGGGCTAAGAACACAAGAGTTACAATTGAGTTTGGCCCTGAGACAAAGAGCCTAATTTAGAGTTAAGGACAGATATCCCCCCACCCCCACCCAATTGTTTCTGCTTGGAGCACCGGCTCCCCCAAGGCAGTGACTTATTCTGGCCTTGAATAGGCTGATTGTACCCTGTGAAGGAACCTATTGAGGAACTTCTTCTTTTGTGATTATGGGAGCAAAAGTGTTTCCTGAAACACCTGTTTTTCTTAATACTTCTTAAACAAGCTATTGACCACTGCTCACAAAGAACTAACTTCACCCTTTTTATGCTAAAAACATTGTCTTGTATGCTAAAGATACCTCCCTTCCCCATAGGATAAGCATCTAAATCTCCTACCTCAGTCACTATTGATAAAGGTTACACAGGAGTCTTCTACAAATCTATGTTCCGGGAAATTCTTACATATCAAAGAAGTTTGTCATCGGAAATCAGTGTCTAAGACAAATCCCACTTCTGTGCCATCCCGCAAACACTTAATTATAAAATAAAGTTGAGCCCCAGTCAGAGCAGAGATGCCTGCCTGGTGACTAGAAAGAATTTCTCATGGCTCTTTCATCCCTGCCTCGCAGACACCGTCCATCCTTCAGGGACCCCTGGACCGGGCCAGAACCGGCCTCCAGCACTGCACGGTAGCCAAGGGACAGTCAGGCTTGGATGTCCACTCAGGTGTTCATGAGGCCCTTATGATGTGAGACACAGCTTAAGATGGTAAGAGAAGTGAAGTAGGGAGGTGAGGACTAGGGCAGAACTCAGCAAAGTCTGAAAATAATGTATTTGAATCTGCCCATCCGGGTCATTTTGAAGATGTATTTATAAAGAAGGGAGAATAGAACGTGTCTCACTTAATAGTTCGTTCGGTTGATTTATAACCCTTTAAGATTTTGACATATGGTATGTTGGCCTTTGTATGTACTCTCGCTCCTGAAACTGAAAATGTTAGAGGCAGGCCTGATGGCAACAGAACATTTTCATAGGGTTTTTTGCAGGAAAGCAGCAGTAGTTTCATTCTGAATATTTCCACGTTGCCTCCTGGAAAACACATGAGCACTGGGAGAATTTTTCAAAAATGGCCATAAATTCTATTTCCATTGTAACTAGGAAACAGAAAAAAAATATATACTCTTTCAAAGTAATTGAGACCAAGGGAACTCGCAGACTGCCCTGCAGAACACTGAGACAGACTAGTGAGAAGGTGTGGACAGTCTGAGAGGCTGAGCGGATGCAGATCTCAGATTCCCCAGAAAACATACTTTGCTAAAAGGAGAGAACTCTGTCTGAGCAGGAGCTGCTGAGATGTAGTCTGAGATTTAACAGGAACCAAATGGCGGAAGAGGCAGATCGAGAGGGGAGGAAAGCACCCAGTGGGCCCAAAGATGAGTCTTGGAGTGCCACAGGAAAAACAAACAAAACATACAGTAAGTAAAGAAATAAAAGTACCTTCAAAAAAGAGTGGATAATTTTGGAAAGTAAGGCTTGTACCCATATGGGTAGGGGAAGACCAGCAGCTGGTGAAGAAACCAGACAAATGCAGGACTGGCTGAATAAATCCTCCTGAATTAAATTTGGTTCTAGAAAAATTGTGCTATATTTTAAAGAAAACATCTATCTCTGTAGCAACTGAAGGTGTCTTTGACATATGAAGTCTTGAGGGATACCCTATCCTTTCTTCTTTCTCTATGAAACTCTGGTTATTACCAAATGCAGAAGACTACACCCCATTCAATAGAAGTATCAAATAAAGAACAAACATAGTGCATATACAAAGACACAAGGAAAAATGTTTTTAAACATGAGCAAAATTTTTTTGCAAGTGCCACTTCAACAGGAAGAAAATGATCCACAAAACATAAAAATTATTACTCAATATTAAAACTACACTGAATCAATTACTATTATAGAAGAAAACCACAAAACAGAAACATAAGATATCAAGGAAGCATTGCCTAGACTAAAGGTATCAAAATAGGAGAAGGTAAATCAGGTACTGAAAGAAATGGATAAAAAAAATTATTTCAGAAATGAGTAATTTTAGTAGGAGGGAAGAGACATTTCAGAGAGTAAGAGGCAGAGGATAAAAATAGAAAAGCAAAGTGAAACAAATGAGGAAAGAAACTAAAAAATAATCATAAAAAAGGGGGAATATAGAAGAGAAAGGAAATTATTTGTGCATTAGAAAATTTCTCCCCAAAAAAGATCAAAACAGTAAAATAGGAAAAAAACAAATATATATATATATATTTATATATATAATTTAAGAAAGCTCTTGAATTGGAAGAAGACAAAAATGTATACAAAATGAAGATATATAAGGAACATATGTAATATAGCATGCATATAACTCATGTTTATATAAATTTATGTTTATATATAGAAGATATTTATGTTTATATTTATACCTGTATTTACATATATTATCTAACATATGTGTAAAATGCTCTGTTTCTTGAGAGAACCCTAATAGGGTATTCAAAATGAAATCCAATGTTAGAATCTTTTAGCACAATCAAAGATAATCAGGATATTATTTCTTTTGAGGATGAATTTTTAAATGTCAGACTTCAGGTATTCATAGTTTCAAGCCACTTTCTATTCTATTCTTATGCAAAAGGTCAGTAAGTAGAGATGCTAATATGCCAAAGTAGGCTAGAGTAGATAATGGCATAATAGTCCCAGGAATGCCAGTAACTGTTTCTTGAAGTGTTGCTGACTTTGAAGTGAAATTTTATCCCAAAGCGGTGCTATCTTCTGTGCCTCACTCTTTGATCCTACATGTCACCTCAGGCAATCTATTTTCAGTCAATCAAAAAAACACTTATATGACTGCAAAAATCATTAAGTTATTCAACAAATAATTATTTAGTGGTACTAGGTGACAAGCTCTCGGACAGGCACTGGATTTATTTTGGTCAATTATGCAGAGCCTTCTACAGAGTCAAGTAGTAGAAATAGCAAGAAACAAATAGCAACAAAATATGTAAATAAATATATAATTACAAATTATGTAAACAAACAGGACATGGAGATAAAAGAATGAATGGGGCATTGACAAAGATAGGTCACCAGGGAAGGCTTCTCTCAAAACATGACATTAAGTAAGATGATATTAAGCCAGTACCGAAGAGGCATCTAAGTCATTGTGAGAACACAGGGAGAGTGGAGTTCTAAGCAAAGAGAATGCTGTGTGAAGGATTGAGATGAGAAAGAAACCAACGTGCTTGAGAAAATATTAGAAGTCTGAGTCAAGAGTGTGGAGGATGAGGGAATACTGGTGTAGGCTGAGCGTGGGGAGTCTGGGTAGGAGGTTGACCAGCAGGGCTTACAGGCATATCAGTACGCCTAGGCTTAAGAAAAAGTGCAAAGTGAGATTTTTATGTAAGGAGTGTCATGCTGAGATTTGTGTTTCAAGAAAGACTGTTTCTGTGGTTATGTAGAGAATCAATTAGAGCTGGGCATAGCTGTGTTCTATATGCACAGAGATCAGTTTGGGTGGTATTGCAGCACCTGAGTTTAAGATCATGATAACTTGGCCTAGAGTGTGACAGTGAAGTTCATCTTGAAATATATTTATAAGACAAAGATGATTGGACAGAATGATAACTTCATTATCAGTTAGATGTAGAAGAAAAGAAGCAGGGAGGAAATGCCTAGGTTTCATGTCTGAGCAACTAGACAGATGATGGTGCCAAAGACAGGGAGGATGGAAAGAGGTTTTCAGAAGAAAATAAAAACTGGGTCTTGGATATATTTATGTGAGATGGCCGTGAAGCATCCATGAAAGTGTGTTACATGAATAGGTATATGAGTCAGGAGGTCAGAGGAAAGATTAGGACTAAAGATACAAATGTAAGCATCGTTGGGCTGAAAATAGTATTTTAAGCCATGAAGATGGTAAGATCATTTATGGAAACATTATGCTTGGGGTTTAGATCAGAGTACTAAGAATATTCAATATTTAGAGATATGATTAAGGAGACACAAAAGAGACTTAGAAGCAATGGGTACAGAAGCAGGGAAAAATCAGGGAAGTATGGAATCATGTAAGCGAAAACAGACAGAATTTTGAGAGAAGAGCAGGTCAATTATTGGATGTTGTTGAAAGTTCTAATGAGGTGAAAATGTGGATTTCATAATATGGAGGCCATTAATGACCAATTGTGTTGTGAGGATGAGTAAGAGTTTCAAGTGAATTACAAAGTAAGCATGAAGTGAAAAATGTAAAGGCCCTATGTATATACAACTATTTTATGGGGTTTTATTGTGAAATAGAAGAATGAGATGGTAACTGGAAGGAGATGTAGATCAACATAGAACTTTAAATTTAAAAAATTTTTAAGGATTCTTGGGATGGTCATACTAGATTATATTCTATGCTGGTAGGAGTAATTCAGTAGAGGAGGTGTGACAAAAGCCCTAAAGTTTCTGAGAAGGTAAGAGGAATGGGATCCCAAGCACAGTGAGGGACAGGCCTTTGATGAAAAGCAGACACATTCACTTGTAAAGAGGGAAGGAGACAATAGGAATCATAGGTAGACTCTTTCAGATAGAAGATTTCAGATTTCAGAATAGATACAAAGCTCCTATTCTTCTCAATGAAGTATGAGGTGAGCAGAAAGAGAGTAGGGGGTGGTAACTTCAATGAAAGGTGATGATTGAGCAGAGTCTTCAAAGAAAAAAAAAAGGTGTTCACCAGGTGGGTGATGGCACACAGGAGGAGAATTGGGGCAGAGAGAAGCACATTTGAGGGAGAACCATCTGTTGACAAAGTCAGCAAACAAAGATGACAAGCAATCCTAGTACATTAGGCAACATTAAACAGATTCAGTGTGTTCATATAGCTGGAGCAAAGGATGCAAGACCTAGGAGTTTGGATAGTGTTCTGTAGGCAATATGGCACCACTGAAAGCTGAAGGCAGTCATAAGAAAACTGTCACTCAGATTACATTGCAGATCATGCATTTGAGAAAGGTGAAACTAATGACAAATCAATAAAGAGATTACTGCATGGTCCAGCTGAGGGGTGATCATATCCTGAATGAAGGCAGTAGCAGCAGGAATAGATGGAGAACACAGAACAGAAAGGTAATTAAGAAGGTTTGTTTGACAGGCCCCTAGGTATTAAGTAATGATAGGGAAACTAAACAGAGGAGGTGAGCATTCAGGGGATATTCTTGGTGAGTAGCTACAGTTAAAGTGCAGCAGGGAAGAAACAGCTGAAGAAGTGGGAGAAGAATCAGGAAGAAACGGAGTTGTCATGAAGTCAAGGTAAGAGAGATCATAAGAATGACCGTATCAAGGCACAAGAAAGTAAAGACCATGGGACCTGAAACAGAAAACTGTCCATTGTAACTACTATTTGCAAAAAGGAAAACAAATGACAAGTTTTTAAATACTGTGCAGAGGGAGTAAGAGTGTCTTCAGAGTTGGTAATAAGGAATTCTGAAAAGTAAATAAAAATCAGTTTCCAGGGACTCATCCTTACCAATTTGTTCGGCACAAAATGAAGTGAGTATCAATGGCATCTGTATTATTTCATGTTAGTAAATATAAAACAAGTATATAACTTTCTCCGATTCACTCACTGACTATTTACTCACGCACTCACTGTTTACTTCCCAAGCTGTTTTCCTCTAAAGGCCATAAGTTTCTCAAACATAATTGCTCTTTTCCGTAGGGATTTTCAGGAACGTAACCTTCAAGGTTGGAAAGGAAATGCTGTATCCGAGAATAGGTTCTGCAGTCAGTTAGCCACTGAACCTCCCTTTTGTTTCCTCATCTGTAAAATGAAGTATTTGAATTAAATGACCTCTAGGGTCTCTTCCATGATGAGACCTCTATGAGTCTGTGAATTTAACCATTATCTGCAAAATGATCCTGCAACTCTTGTAGTGCTCTTGGCAATGAGACTGAAAGTGATGGGTCTGCAGACCACAGCCTGCCTGTTGTTTACTTAAATAAATTTCTTCTCCCTTGTGTCCTGATTTCCATTTTTGTGAAAACAGAGATACATTTCCAGAGACATAGCCTAGAACTATATATATGGAACAATCAAGGTGCTTTGTACAAAGTAAACACAAACACCAAAGATTTTCTTGATGGAGTGAATATAGAAATAGTTACACAGAGGTTGTCTAGTGCACTATACTGGACTCTACTAGAATCCTTTCTCTAGTTCCCCAACCATCTACCTCTTTTGGAACACTCCAGACAAGGGAACTCCTGACCTCACAGGGGTACCAGTGAGTCTTAACAGCTGACACAGTGGGTAACAGTAATGCAGCTGGGAAGGGAATCTAGCCCCAGGTGGCATTTCCATGCAGCCTACGCAATGCCGGATGGCAGTGTCAAAGGTAGAAGTAGCCAGAAGTGCTGTCTGAAAAGCTGAAGTTAAGCAGGGTTGCGTGCTTCCAGGGATGCACATGAAGGGAAGAATAATGAAAGTGATGTCATCATAATGTAAAGCTCTAGCAGGATACATCCTAGGAATTTTGCAGGAAAAAGGCATTTTTATTCTTAAAACAAAGACAAATAAACTCTTTTCCACTGTGATTTGCTACTCCTGAAGGCCTTAACTCCATTTCACTCCTTAGCCATATAGGAGAGACCATTCACTTTTTTTGCAATCCCCTTAGGTTTTTCTAAAGAATAACCTAAAAATTGTCTTTATAGTAGCTTTGCTCACGGGCCATGAGATACTTTCCATCATTAGCATGCCAGATCTTGAAGTATGTAAACTATATCATCTGTTTTTCTTACATTATGTAGTATTTCAGGCACCAAAAATGGTTTTGAGTATATGGACTCAGCTTAAGAAACAAGGCATCACAGATTGAATTCAGATCTTCTTGTACCCCTTATGATGTGTCATTTCCTTTTCTCCCTAAGGTAATGAATCTCCTGAAATCTGTCCATATCATTCTCATTCATATTTTTAATTTTGACAAATGAATGTACCTAGAAAAGGTGTATTTCACATTTTTGTTTTAAACTTTATAGACATGGTATTGTACTGCAACTCTAATTCTGCAACTTACCTTTTCTCTTACAATTCTGCATTTGGGATTTTATCCATGTTGTTACATGGAACTCAAGTGTGTTTTTTAACTGGCGTATCCCACTGCAGAAATGCACCTCAGTGTATTCATTATTTCCTTGGATACTTAGACAGATGAACTGCTGTCCTTGAATGTGGAAATCTTCAACTGCCTGATTATTCCTGAGTGGTGTTTTCTCACTCTGTGATTGGGAGACTTATGCTAGAGAGGTCTCACCTACATCCTGAAGGAAAGCCTAAAGACCATTTAGTGAACAGTCTAGTAAGAGAAGGAGGCATTTTGATTTTTCCTTACTTTTCCGGTAGTTACTACTTCTAATCTTTTATACATGAAGAGATGTTTCTCTCTAATTTATATACACAAATAAAAGCAAGAGAGTAGGATACTTCAAAAAAGGAGGGGAGATTTAAGTAAGTGTTTGCAGAAGTCATTTATTCTGTTTCAGGGCGGCTGTGGAAAGGTCAAATATCGGGACTCTCAGTGGTCCCAAAGTTTTTTTTTTTTAATTTTTAAATGTTTTTATTTATTACTGAGACAGAGAGAAACAGAGCATGAGTGTGGGAGGGGGAGAGAGAGAGGGAAACACAGAATCAGAAACAGGCTGTCAGCACAGAGCCTAATGCGGGGCTCAAACTCATGGACTGTGAGATCATGACCTGAGCCGTAGTTGGACGCTTATCCTACTGAGCCACCCAGGTGCCCCAGTGGTCCCAAAGCTTTGATTCATCTTTTGTAAGGACATTTTTCACAGGTGCCATATAACAGCCATCTGACTGTTTTGTAAAACTATGTGAACACACATTTTACACCCACATACATACACTTATTTGTGTGTACTTACACACACCTGTGACTGGGAACATAGACATCAAAAAGTAAAGATAATTATTAGTATTGAAATCACAGGTGGTTTCATACCCTCTGTGCTGGCACCAAACTGGTGCCTCCATGGTGAACTACACAAATGTGGACTTGCCTTGCACTAGAATTTTCTAAATACCATACTATAAACATGATTAATTTTGAAATAAGGCAAGACTAACATAAGTTAACATTTCAAAAGTATCTATCAGATAGGCTATTTGAATTAGGCTGTGAATGGAAAAAGATAATTTGTTTTAATTGCAGCTGTTTCACTGACAAGATAAAATCGCATCATTTAAGATGTTACTAATATGGTTAAGTAAATTGTTCTGCTGAGATCATTGTCGCCATTTAAAAAGAGAGGATTGAAAAAAATAAAAAATAAATAAAAAGAGAGGATTGAGAATACGGAGGGTGAAACAGACCTTTGTCTATAGCTTCTCCTTGTCCTGGGATGGGGGTGGGTTGGGGATGCAGATAACTGAGCAGAGCTGTGTGAAATCAGCGGACTGGATTTTGGTCCCCATAGCCCTCTCCAGCTTGTCGCCTCCATTAGGGTCAGTCATACTGCCCAAGTTCACGTCTTCAATGTCTTTTTACTGTTGCAGCTTTTCTCCTTGCCCTGACTCCTCTGCCCTTGGGTTCCCGTCACAACCACTCTGCACATTGGAACAAAAACATTCTAACGTTATCTGTTGTTTTTACTAAAACTCATTCACATGGAAGCTTCAGCCCCTCACGTGTGGATGTTTATTTTTAAGGTTTTTTTTTTTTTTTTTAATATCTGTGATTGGGGCTTCTTGAATCCTAAAACCCAGCTTGATAGGCACCCAGGCAGGTGATCACCATCCAAGCAACCCCCATCTCAGGAGTAACATGTGAGATGCTTTTATTTTGTCTCCAACTGCTTGTGAGGTTATGTTGTGTATCCCTTTGCCATGTTGTTAATATTTTGGGTGGATCCCATAGTTCCCCAGTCACTCTCTCACTTAAAAAAATCCCAGTCAAGTTGAATTCATTACAATATATTCCAATGTAAAACTTGGATCTCACATTTATTTTACTGTGGGTGGAAATGACAGAAAGTGTCATTTGGTTCAGATAGAAACTCAGAGATACGTTTCATCAGATGTATATATCCCCATTTTTTGTTTTGTTTAGGATCCTCCTGAGAAAGAGGCGTGTCTGACACAGAGCATCACTAGATTCATTGTGGGACACTATTCCAGGAACGGAAGGATCTTCCGTTGCTCTCCCTTTTAATAGGACAATTGTACAAGTGGCTTTACACGGGTGAATAAACATTTGGGGCTCAGGCACCAGGCATTCTTAACTTTGGTGGCAGGTGTTTAGGGGAGTGCTGGAAAATGCCAGCTCTCTGCGTCTGGAGACCTTGGGAACCCTGGTCCCATGAGAAGTAAGTTGGAAGGCAGCTTTTCCTTGGGGGATGGGGAAGGGAAACCCCAATATCTATTAGCTCGTTATCAGGCAACCTCGAGACAGCCTGTAGGATAATTTAAATTACTGAACATTCCTGCTTGTCTTCACAAAAGCTCTTCCTCTCATCGGAGCTCAGGCCTGACTCCTGGCTCAAGGGTTTCTAATGGGGAATAAAGCACAGGCTATTCTCATACTCCTGTTGCTTGTCTATCTTAAGGCCTTTAGTCCTCAGGTACTAGAAGCTGAGGTTGGGGATGAAGAAAGTGGTTAAAAAGTCTTTTTCTTAACCGATGCTGCTCTTAGATTTTAATTGGCTGATGATGCCTGGTACATGACGGGCATTTAATGCCAGCTCTTTGTAGGGGCATACCATGTGCTCCCTCATGATCCCTTCTTGGCATCCTCCTAAAGTCCATAGAGACTTTAGTCTCTTGCTGGTCAGTAGCCTTAATGGGCATGGATACCAGGAAAATAGCTCAAGCCTGACTATTGATCCTCAGGAAATTTATTCACCCAACTCATCTGTGTGTCATGTGAAACATAGAGAGTACAACCTTCCCACATTGCCCCCTCGTGTTGCTGATCTTTTTCTCTCTCAACTTCTCCTTTGCTCAAATAGATGCAGAAGTGTGATTAGAAAAGCCATTATATAAGCAGACATTCAAGTGAGAGATGAGGTATGACTTCTCCCTTAAGGTGGGAGAAGGTGCCTGCTACAGTGCAGTCCCTGGGGTTGTGTCTCTTGGAATCTATCCCCTCTCTTGAAGAGAGAACATAGTCGATCCCTGCCTGCACGAAGAAAAGCCATAGACCTATTCCTCTACCTGCTAACATTGTCTTGTCTGACGTGGCAAGGAGCTCAAATTTCAGTTGAGGCCTTTTTAAAATTTTCCCTTAACTAGTCTGTCTGCAGTGCCCTCTGTTCCTGCGGCATCCAGCGTTCAGTCAGGGACTGTGGAGGGTTTTATGCACAGAATCAGGGTCTCCTCTGCTCCAGCCCTCTCCTTCTAAGGATATACCCTCACTTGCTAGCAGCTGGAGTTACCCTGGGCTCTGTGCTCTTCAGATCAGAGAGATGGCCAGTTTCTGGTAGAACTGCAGCACCTGCACCCATACTACATTAAAACTATAGACGACACTTGGGTGAAAACTGCAAAAATGGCAAAAGCACCCTGTGTGGTACCATTTTTAGTTTTGGCTCCCTCCCCCAAATCCATTGCTTTGTTTAGTCTCATGTGACTTCACATAGCTGTTTTGTGCAGTTTTTGCTCAGAGTTTATAGTTGTTCTCTATGAGGAGATTCATCCTCTGGGGTGTTAACAAAACAGAACTACCCGTATCCCTCTTTTTTTTTTTTTTTTTTAAGTTTATTTATTTATTTTGAGAGAGAGTGTATGTGAGTAGGGGGTGGTACAGAGAAAGATGGATTGGTGTGGCGGGTGGGTGAGGGTGGGGGTGGTCAGAAAGAGGATCCCAAGCAGGCTCTGCCCTGGGCTTTATATGGGGCTCGAACTCCCAAACCTTGAAATCATGACCTCAGCCCTGAGATCATGACCTGAGCCAAAACCAAGAGTCAGATGCTTAACTGACTGAGCTACCCCGGCATCCGGCCCTTATCTTTCTTGTATTCCCTATACCACCTACTGCAGTGCTTTGTACCTGGTGGGTACTCAACTAATCAGATTAATGAAGGATTAATGAAATGGCATTACTTTTCTTCTCTCTCTTTCACAGTGTTATTATACCTTTGTATCCAGAGCTACAGTCCACCAATTGTGGCTCAGAATTTCTATTAACTGAAACTCTCCAATACTCAGGATACCTGGCAGAACCCAGCAGGGTATGAAAAAGATAAAGATTTTTCTGACCTCTAAGACCTAATGATCTAGGGTGGCCCTCTGTAAGAAGGCTAGCAAAATGGAACCCAGAACCAGGGCCTAGTTCTAGAGGTTAAAGCAAGGAGAAATAGGTTGTATAGCCTGGGTGGTGAAGAATCTTGTTTTGTAAAACATTTTATTATCATGCATGATTAGATAATGTAAGAAGGGTCAAAGGTAGGACATCGAGAGAGGCCAAGTCTGTCTCTGGTTGTTTTTACTCCCCTGTAACTTTTCTTTCTTCTCCAAGTCTCTATCACTCCTTTTAAATGTTTTCCTTCTCCCTATTTAAAGAATACCCCAAAGCTCCTCCAAATCCTGAAGGGCACTTTCCCCAGGTACATTCCTTTGAAAACATTGACCTATTCAGAACCCGTTTTTTCACCTGTGGAGTTTTCATTTTTTTTCTTTACTTTTCTGAGCTAACCTGGAAAAATATTTTATTACTGTTGTCGTCATATGTGTTTACTTTTCCAGATAATAGTAATTCATCTCTTTTAAGGGAAAGTTTGAAATTATTGCCATGTATAAGGAAAGAATAAAAATGGCTC
This sequence comes from Proteles cristata cristata, assembly GCA_017311185.1. Classification (NCBI taxonomy): domain Eukaryota; kingdom Metazoa; phylum Chordata; class Mammalia; order Carnivora; family Hyaenidae; genus Proteles; species Proteles cristata. The sequence continues at coordinate 520,819 of JAESUZ010003906.1, read as the reverse complement.
AGGCTTTGGAACTCAGTTGATCACCACTATCATTTTAATGTCTACCAGAAGTACTTTTTTGTATTAAAATGATTTTTATAATATTACAATATTATTTTACTTGATTTTTCTCCATTTAATGCCACATCATGAATGTGTCTTACAGCTTTAGATAGTCTTAAAATTTTGAATTTTTTTTTGAGAGAGAGAGAAGGCACTAGCAGGGGAGGGGCAGAGAGAGAAGAGAGAGAATCTTAAACAGGCTCCATGCCCAGCATGGAGCCCAACAAGGGGCTCAGTCTTACAACTTTAAGATCATGACCTGAGCTAAAATCAAGAGTTGGACTGAGCCACCCAGGCACCTCTTGAAAAACAAGATTTTTAAAAAAGTTTAGTTTTTGGGGTGCTTGGGTGGCTTAGTCGGTTAAGCATCCAATTTCACCTCAGTTCATGATCTCGCTGTTTGTGGGTTTGAGCCCCGCATTGGGTTCTGTTCTGACAGCTCTGAGGCTGGAGCCTGCTTCAGATTCAGTGTCTCCCTCTCTTTCTCTGCCCTTCCCCCACTCACAGTCCATCTGTCTGTCTGTCTCTCTCAAAATAAACATTAAACATTTTTTAAAAAAAAGTTTAGTTTTTTAACTTAGTATTGTACTAAGAGGAGTATAAACATATGTTGGATAGCTTTCCCAAAGTATGTCTTGATTTGAGGAAAATCAAGAAATGAAGAAAAGATACTGATGACTTTGGTCAGTTTAAGTTCAGCTTGGGCTAGGGAGAAATCCTAACTAGTTCCCAAATTAAGTAATTACACCTGTTGAAAGAAACCAGATAGTAATTATTCATAAATAATATTTACTGAACATTATCAAGACTATAATGCCAAAATGAGCTACATTGTTTTAACCATTGATTCATGATCTGAGGTAGAGATTCTATATACCTAAATTCTTTGTAGATTAGTCTTGCTGAACTACAAAATTTGACTAGAGAACACAAGGTTACAGAAGCTCATATTTAAACTAGTTAGTTACTTTTGAAATTAAAGAGATTTACATTATTAAAAGAAAGGTATTTTGGAATTCTGTTACAATTAACATTCTTGTCTAAACTTCAAGTGTCTCATGTGGGGATAATAATAGTTAATAAACATAGTAGTAATGTAAAAACACATGCAACTACTCTGTTCCGGAAAGCATAGAGGAATAAACCCCAAGGTGAATCAATGCTTTCTCACCTATAACTTCACCATCCATATTCATACTTCAGATATCACTTCAGGTGATGACAATGAGGTTAACAGCTAACTTTTAATGAGCACTTACTATATGCCAGAAAATATTCTAAGCACTTCAAATATATCAACTATTCAGTCCTCTAAATTGTCCTTTAAGACAAGCATTTTAATTAGCATCACCTTACAGCTAAGAAGACTGACACACAGAGATGTTAAGGAATGTCACCTATTTGAACCAAAGGAGCCAAAGTTTGAACTCAAGGAGACAGATCCCAGAAGCATTGCTCCTAACTTGAGCTCATCATGATGCTATTCTTAGCATATTAATCAGTATTGTGGTTAGGCTAATTTTAAGGGATGCATTAATTAATTTTTCTCAAACATCTTAATGCCTGTCATTTATAAGGCATTGTGTAGTATTTGGAATATTTTTGCACATACTGCTTCATTCAGTCCACCCAAACACTATGCTTAACAGAAGAGGAATATAGACCTCAGATGAGTTAAGTAACTTGTCATTTATCATACTACTAAAAGGGACAGACTCAAGAAAAAAGCAAGTGACTGTTGACTGGGCTTCTGACTTAACTTCGTCACTGCCCTCATCAACTATGGAGACATCAAATGGACATGCTGATGATTCAAGCAGGGGCCCAGGACAGAGATTTTCTCAGCACTGAAATCTCATTACAAACTTAGGAAACATCATTGCAACCAACATTAATAAAGGTTAGGACGTCTCTGGAAACCTGTGCAATAGGTAAAATTTCCTGCTTTTACTGCCTTAAAACAAATGCTACATATGACGATGTCTTTTTTATGTGAGGAATAGCATCAGTAAGACTGAGATAGGGTCAGTTGTGTTGATGGACTGTCGGAGGGGTCAGATAAACCAGAGTGGGTTATTTCTCTCTGAGTTCATTTTCTGGATCATTTTGGCGACAAACTTTAGAAATTGCCAGAGGCGAGCATAGGCTATGAACCCTCACTATGAAGCCGTGGACTATAGATAACAGCCATTTCTCTGAAGAAGGAATACCTTTCTTAAAAGGGAGCATGTTTCCCCTTTACATACTACCTTAGGTAAGCTAAAAGCCTCTGGCTAACTTCCTTCTGAGAAGACCTCAGAAATTGCAGGTGATAAAAGAAAGTTGTATGTAGCCTGGCAGTCCACTTTTTAAAATAACATTTCATGATATCCAGTTATGACAAACAAGAAAAAGACTAAATTCCATGACAAGTAAAAAGAACTCCACATACATATTGATTGTATTACTATAAATGTTTTGCTATAAATATTACAAATGATATCCACAGGGCTATAGGTTGCTGTACACATCCGAATGCAAATCCCAACAAAATCATCTATTTTTTTTTTTAGAGAGGCAGAGAGAGCATGCACAAACAGGAGAGAGGGGCAGAGGGATGGGGGGAAAGAGAGAGGGCGGGGTGGGGAATTTAAGCAGGCTCCATGCTCAGCACAGAGCCCATCACAGGGCTCCATTCCACAACTCATGACCTGTGCCGAAATCAAGAGTTGGATGCTCAACTGATTGAGCCATCCAGGCACCCCCAAATCATTTATTTTTGTGTAAGTATTATGCTGGCTTTTGAGGTTTTTGGGTTTTTTGTTTTTGTTTTTCTAAATCCAAAGGGAGTCTGGCAGGTGTGTTGATGAGTCATTATATGCAAATATGTTGCAAGTTTATTGATAGGAGAGGATGAAGCTTGACCTAGAATGTTTGTTATCTTAGGAATGATTTCCTTATTTTTTATTATTGCTATTATTAATGTGTTTATTAATAATAATACCTCGTTAGCTGCCTCCAGAGGTGATCATAGTCAAGGGATATGAGCGAAATTCAAAGAACTGAGAAACACAGAGAATAACTCCTTTCCCTGAATCTTCATGTGGGGCATCTCTGCCGGTTGAGTCTGCTCAAGCTAACATACACATTATTACTGCTTCCACCAAGCACAGCTTTTTCCTCTCTCTTTGTCCATGAGGTGGGCAGGATTCTTTATTTCATTTATCATGTTCGGCTGCCTCAGAGATTCTGCAAAGACAGATGTCTTTAGAAAGTTAATGAATGAGGAACGTGCTGGTGGGCTGTTTCCTTAGCGGGGAGGCTGGAGTTAGGGAAAGTTTGACTCCGGTGTCTAAGGCTGGCAGTGCCGAGCAGCTTTGCGCTTGGTTACCACCGCTGATTTCCTTTTCATTGTATGACACTGACAGGTTATGATAGCAAAGGCATTTATCTTAAGTTAATAAATCAGGAGGTTAAAAAAATGGCTGTCTGTGATGCTTCAACGCAGCAGCTTTGGAAAGTCAAAGGACACAGCGGTTTTTGCTTGATCCTGATTTGAGCTTAAGAGGAAAATTATTTATCTTCGAGTTGTTAATTAAGAAAGAAGAGAAATACCCTTTGTTTGACTGTTCTATCGCATCCAGGGACATTTCATAATAACAAGCTGCCTGTGCTGCTCTCTCTGCAGCAATTCACCCTTCTAGCCCAACACTGTCTAACACTTTTCACGTTTCCTCGTGTTTTTCCACCACAGTGATATCTCATCCGAATAGAAAGTGCTTTGTGCTAATTGTCTGCCACTGAGGCTAGTCAGAAAACTGACAAACGTAGCCAAAGAGAGAGATTGAGCCAGGGCTTTTTTGTTTTTAAAAAATATATCATTGTCATTCTCATTATTATTTTTGAAAGCAAGATTACTGCATTTTCTAGTTTATGGAACTGGTAGGAAGAGAAACATTTGATAGAAGGAATGCAGTCTTCCTCCACAATTTTGATGCTTCTGAGAAGATTTCTGCACATGCAAATCACACCTTCTACTTTCTTTGCTTTGAGCTCATTCCACAATTATTTTTAACTAAGCACAACACTGCGAATGTGCATGCACTTCTAGGAAAAGATGAGGGGCTGTAAAATCACTGCCATGATAAAAATGAAGGTATTGTAGCAAGTTCCTGCAGCCGAGCCTGCTATCTATCTTGTGATACAAATGTCTCTTGGCATAGTTTGGGAGAAAGATCGTCTATGGACTGGGGAGGAGGGGAGAAACGAAATATAATGCTTAAGCCATTGAGAGATATTCCTGAAGCTGGTTTCCTTTAGCAAGATAGCAGATTACAGCTGGGCCGTCTACCACTTCTATTTCAGAAATTAAATTCATTGTAATGGGAGTAATTCTGTTCTTGAAGGGACACAGAGGATTATGCTTTGTTTCAGTGTCCCAGAGAAATCTGGAAGGACCAAGTACACACTGTGCAGCAGGGTGCCAGAAAAATGGGGCAGGGCTGCTGGACTAAATGTCATCTGTTTTGTAGCTTCTTGTCTTTTCCTTTTGATGGAAATGTGTATTTATTTGTCCAGGAGCTCTGGGCTTGTTTCTGTAAGATGCTTGGCTTTAGAGGTTTCTGAAAATTGGGAGGAGGTGATCAAAATGGAAAAGGATCTGTTTTGACTGGGAGTCAATGTAAATTTGGAAGAGCCTCAAAAACTGAAAACTGTTTATGATATTATCACTACAATGTGATGAAATGTCAGGAAAAGTTATTACCTGAGCAAAAGTTGAACAAGACGTGTTGATTTAGAATATTTCTGACTCTTCCCTCCCCCTCTTCCTCCTTCTTCCTTATGTATTTTACTGTTAAATTCTAACCTCTGTGATTAAAATACTACCAAAAGGTCTCTGGGAACCATATTTGCAAGTAGTTATTACCAAGATGAGATAAATTATTTAATTGCTAAACCATCTTTGTAACTCTTTTGCATTTCAAATAATCTTGCTTTTGAAAGCTTTCAGTAGAAAGGAATAAATGCAGTGATTCAGGAGCTGCCACAATGTACCTTACACCTCCTTATGGGTGATCCTTAGTTCATGAGGTGATTATGTCTAATTTTATCAAAGGAGAAAGGCTCTGCGAGGTTGGAGAACTAGCTCAAATTCATTGACATGGAACTATAATTTGAATCTAGATTTGTCTAATTCCTAAATTCCTATTTGTTCTAAAAGATATACTACTTGGGAGCACCTGGATGGCTCAGTCGGTTAGGCATCCAACTTTGGCTCAGGTCATGATCTCACAGTTCGTGGGTTTGGGTCCCAGGTCAGGCTCTGTGCTGACAGCTCAGAGCCTGGAGCCTGCTTTGGTTTCTGTGTCTCCCTCTCTCTGCCCCTTACATGCTCACACTCTGTTTCTCTCTTTCAAAAATAAATAAACATTTTAAAAAAAGATATACTACTTCATTATTATTTTTAAATATTTTTCTAATATAGAAGAAATCCCAGTGATGTTCGTAAAGGATTATGAAGTCCTTTGTACAGGTTGGGGATTACGGCACAGAGATTCATACTAAAACAACTTTAGGAAGATTCCCCTGAAGGCAGAGCGACCTGCAAAGCCTGCAGACTTTCTTTATTGTAGTCAGTGTCTCTGTCGGTAATTGCCCTCCTTTCCTCATGGTGTTACACCAGTGTGTCCTGCAAGAGCTAAGTACCTGCTCCTCTTAGAAAAAAAATGTTGATCTTCATAAGGTAAAATCTGGTAGCCTTGGGCTCTTTTGAGATCCTGTGTGTAGCACTGTTACCCTTAGTGTAATGGTTAGTTTTCTTATTTGAGTTCTCTGCCGTGAATGTGTGAGCTTACACTTTGGGGACAGGCACTGTGCTGTCTTATTTCTCTTCTGATTTAAGCTATGGGACACATACTTTGGGAGTTTCTCCCATATATATAATTACAGCTAACATTTACTCATCTCTTCTTATGTTCCAGGCATGATTTTATGTATTTCTGATGAACCAACTTTTTAATCCTCATGTCAACCATGGGAGCTTTTGTTAAGCCCCGTTTACAGGCCTGAAGTATATGAAATAAATTACTCAGTTGACATAATTAATAAAGGCAGAGCCAAGATTTGAATCCATGTAATCCAGTATCAGAACACATCCTCTTAACCACGGATCTAGACTATGATGTCTTTCATAGAGGTTCAAATTAGTTTATGAAATGAATAAAAGAAAGTAAACTCTTCAGAAAAACTGGGCCCTAAGAAAGTCAAATGAAAACACTGGGAATATGATATTTAAGGATCTTTAGTTCATGAGTATAAATCATATTGATTCAAATCTCACAGCTAATGAGTGTCAGAGCACAGACTAGAAGCCTTGCCTCTTCACGCCCTCCAAGCAAAACCTACCAAGGGGAGCTCCAGACTGCACACCCCTCTTCACTGTCTTTTCCTGATGGTTAGCATGCGTTTAGATTTACACATCCAGCACACTATGGATGTTTTTGAAATATAAGGCTGGTGGCTTTCATCAGACTTTTCCCTGATCTCAGAAGAGGCTCGCTTATTAGTTTCAGTGTTGACTTCATTGATTCCTTTTATGGCTAGGGATTCTGAAGTCTCCTCATAGGCCACATGTCTCCCAAGGGTCAGAATACCAGTTCCTTACAGGCCCAGATATCTTTGCTGTATGGTTGACTTTGCTCACCATAGCCAACAGCAGTGAGGTTAAAGGCAAAGGAGAAAGGAAAGCTTAGCATGAATTCTTGAAACTACTAACTTTAATTCTTTCTTTCTGTGTATATAGCATGACAATACATGAGACATCAGAGGATGCAAAGATAAATAAAATAGCAATTCTTTTGCCCTTAGGGAACTTACAATTTAAGAGGGAGAGAAATGGTTCATCAGCTATATTATATACTTGCTCAAAAGGGATCAACAAAGATTTTTTTGAGGGTAGCATGTGTGCATCACTTCAAGATAATGAAAGAGATAACAGAATAAGAATTAGAAATATATATATATGTATTATTCAAGTATAGCTAACATACAGTGTTAAATTAGTTTCAGGTGTACAATATGCAGCAGTTCTATACATCTTTCAGTGCTCATAAGGTAAGTGTACTCCTTTTCCACTCTGTGTTACCCATCCCCCACCTGCCTCCCTTCTAGCAACCACCAGTTTGTTCTCTGTATTTAAGAGCCTGTTTTTTAATTTGTTTCTTTTTTTCTTTGTTTGTTTTGTTTCTTAAATTCCACACATAAATGAAATCGGACAGTCTTTGTCTTTCTCCATCTGACTTATTTGACTTAGCTTTATACTCTTTAGATTTATCCATATTGTCACAAGTGTCAAAATTTCATTCTTTTTTTGTGGCTGAGGACCATTCCAGTGTGTTGTGTGTGTATGTACACTACTCCTTTTTTACCCATTCTTCTATTGATAAAACACTTGGGTTGCTTCCATATCTTGGCTGTTGTAAATAATGCTACAATAAACACAGGGGTGCATATAGCTTTTTGAATTAGTGCTTTTATATTCTTTGGGTAAACACCCACTAGTGGAATTATGGGATCATATGGTAATTCTATTTTTAAGTTTTTGAGGAAGCTCCATTGCTGTTTTCCAGTGACTATACCAATTAGTATTTCCACCAACAGTGCACAAGGGTTCTTTTTATCCACATCTTCAGTAATGCCTGTTTTTTCTTGTGTTGTTTATTTTAGCCATTCTGACAACTTAAAATGTTGTCATTGTGCTTTTAATTTGCACTTCCCTGATGATTAGTGATGTTGAGAATCTTTTTATGTGGGTATTGACTATCTGTGTCTTCTTTGGAAAAATGTCTATAAGGTCCTTTGGCAATTTTTAACTGGATTATTTGTCTTTTTGGTGTTGAGTTATATAAGTTCTTTAAATATTTTGGATATTAACCCCTTATTGGATTTTTTTGAGATATTATCTCCCATTTAGTAGTTTTTTTTGTGTGTGTGTTTTGTTGATTCTTTTCTCCACTGTGCAAAGCTTTTTATTTTGATATAATCCCAATAGTTTAATTTGCTTTCATTTCCTTTTTCAGAGGAGACAGATCTAGAAATATGTTTCGACAGCCAGTGTCCAAGCAATTACTATGTTTCCTTCTACAGATTTTATAGTTTCAGATGTCACATTTAGGTCTTTAATCCATCTTGAGCTTATTTTTGTATATGGTATAAGAAAGTTGCCCAGTTTCATTTTTTGCATGTAACTGTCCAATTTTCTCAACACCATTTGTTCAGGAGAATTTTTCTCCTTGCATACTCTTGCCTCCTTTGTCATAGATTAATTGACTATAAAAGCATGGGTTTATTTCTTGATTTATTTTTTTCTATTCTGTTCCATTGACCTTTGTGCCTGTGTTTGTGTGGGTACCATACTGTTTTGATTACTTCAGCCTTGTAGTATATTTTGAAATCTGATTTGAAATATCTCCTGCTTTGTTCTTTCTCAAGGTTGCTTTGGCTATTCAGAGTCATTTGTGGTTTTATACACATTTTAGGATTATTCTAGTTTTGTGAAAAATACTGTTGGTATTTTGATAAGGATTGCATTAAATCTGTAGATTGCTGTGGATACTATGGACATTTTAACAGTATTAGATCTTCTAATCCATGAGCATGGAATAGCTTTCCATTTGTTTGTATCATCTTCAGTCATAATAATATATTAAATGGATGCCTGGATGACTGCATGTGAGACTCCTTCAATCTATATATTTTAAAACTAGTTTAATCCCTTATTTTTCATTTTTAGGAACTAGAAATTAATTATAACTAAGGAGCATTTCTTGGGCATTTACCTTATATTTTGACATTTGGCTCATATATCTAGTATTGAGTACATTTCTTTTTTAAATAGTATATTCTAAAGTTTATTTATCTTGAGAGAGAGAGAGCGAGCACATGAGCAGGGGAGAGGCAGAGAGGGAAATTCCAGGGAGGCTCTGCACTGGTTAGCTGATGGAGGGCTCAGACTCACAAACCGTGCAATCGTGACCTGAGCTGAAATCAAGAGTTGGACACTTAAATGACTGAGGCAACCTGACGCCCCACAAACATTTAGTACATTGTGATTGAATGTGTTAATGCATTAATTTGTGAATTCATTTATCCAACAAATATTGAATGCTGACTTTGAACCAGGCACTGTTATAAACATTAGGGATAAAATATAGAACATGTTCTCTGCCTTATGCAGTTGACAGTCAGGTAGGAGAGAGAAACAATCCATTAAGCAAATGAATAAATAAAGCAATTTTATATTGCAAAATGTGCAATGAAGAAACAAATGAGGAGGCAAAATAGGGAAATAAAGTGATCCACATAAATGAATGAAAAAAGCAAAAGGATATCCTCTTGATATGAGTTTTAAGGGAACTATAATTTCATAATACAAGTAAACCAAAAATACACTTTTTAGTCTAATGGAGAATGATCAGTTGTTACTACCAATAGTCAACAAAAGACAGATATCACCATCATGAAGGTAACTCAGGGAAGAAAGATAAAATTATATCAGTTTTTATTATGATGGCAATTGTATTATTAAAACTTGTAGTCAAAATTTTAAAGTTTGAAATGCCCTGAAAGAACAATAATTTTAAAACTTTCAGCTATTAGATTGTTTGTATTTACCATTATTATACTGCATGTTTTATGGTGATGCTAAAATATGCTTGCTTTGAATGAGCACATTTAGTAATACGAACAACCTTTTTGCTTTCAGCAGAAGGAAACTCAGAAACATATTTTTCAGAAATTTGTTTTGTATGAGTACCTGGGTGGCTCATTTGGTTAAGTGTCTGATTTTAGCTCTGGTCATGATCTCGTGGTTCATGAGTTTGAGCCTCGTGTTGGTCTCTGTGCTGACAGCTCAGAGCCTGGACCTACTTCAGATTCTATGTCTCCCTCTTTTCTCTCCCTCTTTATGTGCCCCTCCCTGTCTGTCTCTCTCTGTCTCATGCTCTGTCTCTCTGTGTCTCAAAAATAAATAAACATTAAAATTTTTTGAAATAAAAAACCAAGAAATGTCTTTTCTGGATGAAACTGTGTGCTTCAGATGTGTAGCTGTGCACGTTCAGAATTTTTTCCTTTTCAGCTACAGAAAATGGCTAGCAGTTGAGAGTAGTGATTCTCATACTTTGTTGCAACCCTGGATCATTGGAAGATTGCTAATAAAGCTCACTGTGGCCCTGTACTCACAGATGATGCTGACCGGCTGAGTCAGGGACAACATTCTGAGAAATCCTGGAAAGGAATATTCAGTTTGACAAAATTCAAACACCATATTCAGCCATCAAAGACTCAAAATCACAAGTAACTGCCTCTAAGTCGTCTTGCAGTGTCTGTTGCCTTGAAGTTTGATTAATGAGAACAAAATGTGTGGAATATTTTCTTCTTAACCTCTTAATTTCTTTATTTTGTTTGGATCAAATATTTATTCTGGCTTTTATTGAAATGATTTGGGAAATTTTCCTTCTAATCAAAATGTTGAGGTGGCGAAGTTGACATCTGCTTTCATTTCATCCTTAGAAATCATGAAAAATTTCAAATGGGAGTTTTTCTTGAAGGACATCTTGGCATAAATTAGAATAGTATTAGTTAGCTAAATACTAAATACAATTACTAATACAATTTTGTTCAATGTTATAAATACTACTGTGTCAAACAATTTTAAAAAGATTAAAATTATTATTTATTCTAATCACAATTATCCTGCCCTTTATTTAAATTTTATAAAGATGTGTTGACTCAAAAGAAAGGATATTTCTCTTAAAGTTATCTAACACTTATAATAGTATTCATAAGAACCACCAGTCTATTTCTCTATTGGATTCTTTGAAAATGTTAAATAATTAGTTTTGTAATAAAATCAGTTACTTTTACAATAATCATTAATTATGGCCACACATTACTTTGAGAATTATAAATGTACATTACTACTTCATTTTAAAAATGGCATAAATGTTATATCAAAAAATTGAAAGCCTTTATCACTTAAATTCCACTGGTGTATAACATGGATATGTATTATATCAGTATTAAGATTTGGGTGAACATTTATTCTGTGGTTAGAAATTTAGTGAGTTCAGGACTTTGGCTATGCTTAATTACATAGTTATTTAAGACAATTAAGTTCTGTGGAAGGAACAATAGACACCAACAAATCTCAGAAAAGAGAATTATATCAAGGAATCAAAATATAAGATCATAAAGGGGAAGATACAGATAGAGATACATATCCAGAAGAAGCAAGCGTATATTTCTCATATGTCTTTTCAAAAGAAGTGGAATGAGCCAAACACACTAGTAAAATTATGTTTGTTTCTGACAAAGGAGGCTTTCGTACACTCACAATTCACTTCTTGTGCCTTCCTGAAGATCTGTGAGTTCCTAACAAACATATATTCTGAGTACCAGACACTAAAGACAATTTGCAGAAAACCTCACTTATCGACAAACTCAGTCTAAGCAGTGAGTGATAATATTTTTTCCCTTCAGTGAAGATTTCCTGGCTCCTTGAGCTTACAAGTAGTTTTTAGTTAACAGGCAGGAGAGAGTTAACCAATAATTATACCAACCCATACCGACCAGCAATTTGGCCATCTTCTCTGCACTGATTTCCTGCCTCCTCCAATTATGCAGCCTCCCGCACTACACCTGGTAGTCAAGGTCCTGTCTTCGCAGTGCAGGACGCTGGTATGAATGCCCTAAAATACACCTGTTGCGGGAAGATTCCTGCAGGTTAATTTCCACTGCCAGAGAAATTGCTCTAAATTGCATTGACTTTCAATGGGTTCCCACTGGCAAACACCTGGAGGCAATCACCTGCAGATGACTGCCCAGAGACCCAGGTGTGTTTCTGGAGGCTGCCTTGCCCCAGTTCATCCTGATGAGATGTCTTGGTGCACAGAGTGCAAAACAACTACCCCAGGTTAATGAGTCGCAAAGACATTAACATTCAAAAAGGCTCACAAAGAAAATGAAGCCTTAAAGGCAGCAGCCTTTGTCAGCCAGTGGGGTTTGGGGGGCGAGGAACCTGCTCAGGAGGAAAGCAATAAGCGTGAGGTTTCATTCTAACAACTATCCCTGGGCCTCTTGATGGAAGCAAGAAGTTTTTCAGTAACAGCAGTCCATATGGTAACTGTCTTTTCTGGATATTACTTGCTAATGAGTTGAATGTCTACTTGTACACACTTCTAGTTATTTTTCTTTTTTCCTGTTTTTCCTGCATAGTTTTTGAATCATCTGATTTTATGAAGACAGATTCTAAGGAAATGTAGATGAAAGATAAAATCTCCAAATGTATCTGAATACCTAACTTTTTGGGAAGATGCACTTTTTTATTATTAGGTAGAAATATGTATTTCTTGTATTTTCAACAGTAATTTTCTCCCAAATTTGGCCACAGAGAAATTAGACTGCTGTAGATAAGACAACAAATATGAAAGAAAGGCTCAACTCCTTTTAAAGGGTGTCTTATAGGGGCGCCTGGGTGGCTTAGTCGATTAAGCGTCTGACTTTCATTTAGGTCATGATCTCGCGGTCCGTGGGTTCCAGCCCCGCGTCAGGCTCTGTGCTGACTTCCAGCTCAGAGCCTGGAGCCTGCTTCGGATTCTGTGTCTCCCTCTCTCTCTGACCCTCCCCTGCTCACGCTCTCTCTCTCTCTCTCTCTCTCTCTCTCTCCTAGAAATAAATAAAACATTAAAAAAAATTTAAAGGGTTTCTTATAGAGGTGCTTGGGTGGTTCAGTCGTTGAGGGTTTGACTCTTGATTTTAGCTCAGGTCACGGTCTCACAGTTTGGTTTGTGGGATGGAACCCTGAATTGGGCTCTGTGCTGACAGCAGGGAGCCTGCTTGGGATTCTCTCTCTCCTCTTTCTCTGCCCCCTCCCTCCCCACTCAAAATAAACAAACATTAATTTTTTTAAGAGTGCCTTGTACACAGACTATTATAATATTTTTGTTTGATAATGGTCACAGTTTATATTTGGATCTCAGCCCCAAACTGCTTCTTCTCAGTACACGGTGAATATTTGGCTAAAATTAATAATAGTACTGATGATAATACCTAACATTTGCCGATGATTTGCCATGTGACCTACACTATTTTAAAGCCTTTGTGGATAACCCTATCTAAGTAGGAAGTGATATGCCCAGGGTTAGGGCAAACTGATGGCAGTATAAATTTGGGAAGGAGAAAGTTAAAGAGCTTTTGAACCTATAAGATTCCTGAGCCACTCTGATATTTGCTCTCTAGGAATGAGCTAACGGAGACTCCAGTATTTGCTCCCTCTTGATAAAGATGTTTCAGCCCAAATTTCAGGATCCTTACATTTTGATTTCCACCTAGTCCTACTTTGTGTCTCCATTAATTTTCTCTCTTAATTGGGTGTGATATGATGGAGTTCTCTTAATTCACAGTCCTTTGCCTTGGACACGGTGTTGTAGCAGAGAGATCCGAGATAGTGAAGATGAATCACATGCTGCACATAGTTTTGAGTCTGCTTGATGCCAGACACCAGGGCAGCTGCAGGCAGAGTGGAGACATCCACGCCCACCAGCCCAAACCAGGAACTGGCCATGGTCAGTGCCGCCTTGTAGTGCCGGGCAATGTCCTAGCCTGCTTCCTGTTTATGGGGGAGTCTTTTATCATAACTTTTTAATTTTATTTCCTTTTATAGACCTTTAACTACACTCTCTGAGAGCCAAGGGAAAGGTGAGAGAAAAAAGCAAAATGGAAACTACTGATCATAATAGAAACAATTTGAGACAAAATCTTTTATTTTTTAAGGACCTCAATTCATTGGAGCCACTGTTATTCCAACGCTAGTTAAAATAGAGTTTACTACCAGTTTCATCACTAATCGATTTCCCTGTGGAACACAATGTTCATGTCAATCACTGGACCAAATTTTGGCAGTGTTTGAAGAGAGGAAAAAATCAACAACTTTGAAGAGATGTTGAACTTATCTGTGAACTTTCTTTAGATATGCTAAGCATCTGTGCTAAGCCTGGAGACTGAGATGACTGCAATTGGCCAAGTAACAGACACAAAGGAAACATAAGTACCATAACTAGTACCTAAAAAAAATCAGAAACTGTTGATTGGATTCTCACCTGTGGTTCTCACTGTCTCAGGTAGCAACCTTTGAAGTAGTAATCAATCATGAGAATTCACGTATAAACAGTCCAAAGCACAATCTATATTCACATCACATCCACTGTCACATGCCTGTTATCTATTGCCAGGACAAATAAATATGTACTGAACACCTTCTCAAGGACTGAACATTAATAAAAATGGCTACTGAATCTTGTTGAGAAAAAAAAAAATCAGCATTTTTTTTTCATTCTTTCAATAAACACTCCTTGAATATCTGTAATGGCCAGTGTCTTTGCTAGGTGCTTAGGAATAAATGATGAACAAGACAGACCCAGTCCTTGACTTCAGGTACTTTATCATGGAAGACAACCAAAGGGAATGGTTTTCTGTGCTTATTTAGTATACTGGTGCTGATAAAGTTTGCGATTTTTGCTATTTCTGTAATCCACCCTAACTATGAAGATGAAACACTTTGGCAAAATTGTTTTTTTTTAATTTTTTTAGAACTTTACAAAATAACAGTTTGTTTCTAAGATTTTTAAAGAATTTAATAATAAGGGGAAGAGAGGAAGTTCTCTTTGACAAGATGAATAATGGTTGGAGACTTCAAGGGACAGTGACAGGGGACTTATACGGTCTGGTATATGGGTCAGGTAGGGGCTACAGCCATCGGAAGCTATGGTTATTCAAATGGGTCCTCATGCAGGAGGCCTAAAGAAGGAGATGCCATAAAAATTCTGAGTCTATGTTAAGCTTGGAGAAATTTTGAAAATGATACATGAAAATCATTACTAAAAGCTAAGTGTAGGATTTAGGCTTTGGAAAGGCTGAGAAAGAAACTAAGTTGCAGCTAAGTTTTACTGTTCTGAAGGTATTTGTTTCAGTCAGTAAAAATTGATAGTATTTTCAGTTAAGAGAAAAATATATTTTATTTTTTTAGAACATTTATTTATTTTTGGCAGAGCACAACAGGGGAGGGACAGAGAGAGGGGGACAGAGGATCCAAAGCAGGCTCAGTGCTGACACTGACTGTATTGGGCCCAATGTGGGGCTCAAACTCATGAACCATGAGATCATGACCTAAGCTGAAGTGGGATGCTCAACCAACTGAGCCACCCAGATGCCCTGAAAAAATATATTTGCAAACATATTTAATATATATTTGCATGCATTTACATATGTCACATATATTTTAATATGTATTATGAAGAAGAGTTTTAATTTTTCTTCATTAAATGTGAATGGATATAGCACAGTTTGGGTAAAAGGTTAAGCTGTTGCCACAAGGCGGAGATGAAGGTGGCATAAGAACAAAGTTGCTCATTCTCTCTCCCTTAATGGGCTGAGAATGAGGTTAATATTCCATGTTGGAAGGAGGCTATCCAGTAATTCGTGAACTTGGGCTGACAGCATCTTTGCCAACTTCCATGCATGGGGGCCGTGTTTCTCTAGTCTAGTTGTAGCTAGCTGGAAAGGCAAAGGGTTGAAGCCTAGGACCAGAGAGAGAAGTGAGAGGAAAACATTTTATATCAGTTGTGCCCACATGCCATTGGCAGAAGCTTTGTGGGGCTAAGAAATGTAATTCCACTCTGGGCAGCCAGGTGCCTAGCTACTGGTCTACTGCCATAGAAGACAGAAGGTATAAAATTTGGTAGACAACTAAGAGTCTCCACAAGTACACAGAATCAAATTACAGGGAAGCGTTTCCTGTGAGCATAACTGCATCAAAGTTTTCAGCAAAACATGGCAGTTATAAATGGAAATACAAATTAGGGTCCCACATTTGGGGATGTTCAAGGCTTCTGCTTTCTCTCTTTTCCTCAGATCTTTCAGAATTAGTTTAGAAAGTGGTAGAGAAAAAAGAAGGTGGGGAAAAATTTGGACAAGTGAAGTAAACTAACCTATTTCATAATACACTGCTTTTTCTGAGGTTACAGTGGGAGTCAGAGGAGAAAGCCTTGGTCCTTCACTTCGAGGTCTAGAATTGGTTTTTATAGTCTCAGTCCCACTTAGCAGGCATGTGGTCCATTCTCTAACTCTTCTTTGCTTTACACTCTTACGGCCATAATAAAAATAATCTTTCATTGATTTGAACATAATTAATGGCTAAGGATTAAAATTATGCCTATAGCAAGCATTAACAAATAATAAATTTGAGAATTACAATTATATTTACATTTCCATAGTGCCAATGAGTTACTTAGGTTACTCGATATATGGAATGAATAGAAGTCAAGAAAATGTGCTCTAATTCCCCAAATCTTTTGATTATGGCAGAAATCCAAGTTTATACCACACTCTTCTATGCTTTATCCTTAATTGAAACTGCCTTCACACTAACCCTACATTTGTTTCCAGAGAAGTAGGATTTGATTGGACTTAGAGCCAGTGTTCCCCTCCTGCTGACAATTCAGCTTTCCCCTTCACCCTCTAGTTCCTGGTAATTCTTATTCCTTCTCAACAAGGGACTTCATTTTCAGTTTCACATAGCTCCGGTTTAAACTGCAGGTAATAACTCCTTTTAGGAAACCATGGCTATGTTGCATATTCAGTAATCTCTGATGAACTGGAAATATATAGGTAGTAAAACAAATAAAAGAGGTCAAGGCTGCATAATTAAGTATTTACTCTGAGTAAGTAAGCACTCCAGATAAGATCTTCTGAAGATTACAGAGATCCATCCCTTTTCTGGTCTCTGAGGTTTCCCTCTTACTGCTTTCTTGTTGAAACATCTGACTCTCTTAGGCTTTCATATTACTAACTAGGAGTAACTGTGGCAATGACTTTTCTGAGTCTGCCCTCTGACCATTTTATCTTGCATTATGTGTTCATAAATGTTTGGAAATTTCCCAAAGAGATATGTTCCTTAAAAAATAATCTGAGTTAAATGGGGCGCCTGGGTGGCTTAGTCGGTTAAGCGTCCGACTTTCGCTTGGGTCATGATCTCGCGGTTCGTGGGTTCGAGCCCCGCGTCGGGCTCTGTGCTGACTGCCAGCTCAGAGCCTGGAGCCTGTTTCAGTCTGTGACTCCCTCTTTCTCTGACCCTCTCCTGCTCATGCTGTCTCTCTCTCTCTCTCTCTCCTAGAAATAAATAAAACATTAAAAAATAAAAAAAAAATAATCTGAGTTAAAAAACGGAAAGCAACAATCTGAGTTTTAAAAGGACTCTCCAGTTAACCAAAAGCAATTGGATTGTCACTAATCTCATGAGAATAGGGAAGACCATTTTGAGACTCAGCCACCAGCAGCGTACCAATCTGCAGCATAGTCAGAAACAAGATGTTCATGTCCTAGAAGTATAATTAGTGATGTAGAATTGGACAAAAACATAACCTTGGGAAGAGCAGGGTTGTTTCACGTTCATGTTGATGGTATTGGGATCTTCAGTAGAGGGAGAAGAGCCTCCCCATCTCTGAAACACTTCGATGAGGAAGAAGAGACATCATATTTGTAGAATTTCTTGGTCTTGGAGAAAGAGAGAGACAGAGACACTTTGGAACTGTTGAGCTGGGAAGAGTGCTGGTGATGGGGAGGAAATGAAAATAGAACTGCCTTAATCTTTAAGATAGGAGAGGAGATTCACAGTATTGGATCTTCACTGTGTAGTGCCCTGGTTTAGAGGTCTACTCACTTTTCAATAATCAGTACATATATTATCTTCATAAAAATTTCCTATTCCTTGTATTTTCAAGCTGCAGTTAGTGCACTTGCTCGGTGCAGTCCAACTACACTTTTTTGTTTTCGTTTAAATAATGCTTAACATTTGCTACGTTGATTATAGTTAGCTTTCTAGATATCTGTGCCAGGAGTCAGCAAACTTTCCTGTAAAGGTCCAGATAGTAAATATTATAGGTCTTTCGGGTGTACAGTCTTTGTCATAACTACGTGGCTCCACTTTGTAGCATAAAAGCAACCAGAGCATACATGAACAAGCGGCTATATTCAAATAAAACCTTATTTATGAAACTAGGTAGTAGGTCAGATTTGTACCATGAGTTACAGATTGTTGATCCCTGATCTATGCCAATAGTCTAAATTCATTGAGGGCAGAACTGTGTTTTACAGTTCTTTGTAAACCATATCAGTAAATGCTCATTAAAAACATGGCCTCTGTATTTGACTCTGAATTAAAATACCAGCTATTACTCACTAGCTTTGGGACTGTGAGCAAGTCATTTAACTGCTCGGTACTTTTTTCATGAGAAAAACTATGATAATAATGAAACCTGCTTCAGAGAGTTACTGTTAGGGCCGAGTGAAAAATCCCTTTAATTCACTAACACATGTTAAACACCCAGTAATTGTCAGTCATTAATATCTTTAATAGATAGTTGTTGAATAAATGTATAATGAGACACTAAATTCATGTTTCAAGTTTATCTGCAATGGATCAACATTGTTTGGAGATAATAAATATGAAAAAAATTTAATAAAACATGTAATAAAGGATATACTTACAAATCTAAATATCTACAAAAATTTAGTTGACTAAAATCCTCCTGAGCAACAAAAGCTATCTTGGAAGATATAGAATACACCTATCAAAGGAGAGATAGAAAACAGAAAAAGCCAGTGCTTAATTTCATAAGAGTAAACAAAATCAGTTCTGGAATTTATCATTTTTTAAAAAATTGAAATATCAATAAGTTAATTCAATCAGAAGTAATAAATACAATTTTTAAAGAACAGATCAATGCCAGAATTTTTGATTATTTAATAAAGTTAAAAGATTAGT
Organism: Proteles cristata cristata; assembly: GCA_017311185.1. NCBI lineage: Eukaryota > Metazoa > Chordata > Mammalia > Carnivora > Hyaenidae > Proteles > Proteles cristata. Next base: position 501,921 of record JAESUZ010003906.1, on the reverse strand, counting down.
AGATGAGTAGCTCTACCAAATCAATTTCTATGTTTATTTTAATAAAAAGTTTGATATTTTGTCATAATTATTATTTATATCATGTCTCACGGAATTAATAAAAATTGATATGCAAAAAGCTTGCTGCATAAAAGGAAAACAGGATGAGGAGAAAGTTCAAATTATATTCAGTGAAGGAGGGATTTTTAAATGAGAATCTTTCCTGTTTCCCATCGTACTTACCGATATAAAAAAAAAAGTAAGTTAGTAAAATACATGAGGCATCCAACTTTAAGAAGTACTATGATGGTTAAGGTCCCTTTGTCTGCCTTCCCAAACATTCTCCACTCTTCTCTGCCCTGTCTGTGACTAGGAGGTCAGGGTCTTATGGATTGTTTCCCCTGGGCTCCATTGCCTACTGGCTTCCAGTGTTTGCGACGAGGGGAAGCCACCAGCAGGAAGTCAAAAAGCAGGAGGTGAGAGAGGCCAGAATGTCTCCTTGTTACTGCCCCCACCTGTTTAGGGGTTGTATCTCTGGTAGATCCTATGCCTCTCAAAGCTTTTGGATCTTATTCTCCAGTCTCACAGCCCCTCCTCTGTGTCTTCCTCTCACTGGGTGTTCCGTGTGCTTTCCCCACCCTTGATCCCCTCATACTTATGGATATTAAGAGCTCCCTGCTGCTGCTAGGCTCTTGGAACTTGACATTCCTTATATGTTTCCTTACCTTGTCCATACTTCTATAGGTAGTCTTTCACCAATATCTCCTGACTCTGACTGATAGCAAAAGTAAGATTTGGAGAGTGAACAAGGTAATCGATATAACTAAATGCACTTCAAGCTAATATGCTGCAAAATATTCATTTGGGGACGTTTATTATTGGGAAGCAAAACTGAAACAAAAACCCTAGAAAGTAGTAGTAACAACCTTTTAAAATTTGTACTTGGTAAAATGGAAGCTGCAGAGCTTGGAGAAGCCCGAAGAGTCATTGTTAAGAATGATTTGACATGTAAGGTCAGTTTCTAAACAGTTTACTTGAACCACTCTGGTCCCAGGCATATCCTATCAGTTCAGATCTTTCTCTGTCCTTGGGAGAGACCCTTGGACAAGACTCCCACTAAAAAGTGGCTGCTCCCTGCTGACCAAACCCTTTCTCCTGGCTCTGTCAATATCTCTGTTTTACATCTCTGTCATGAGAATGCACATTCTGTTATCTTTAGACTGCCCTTAGGCTTCCCCAGACCACATTAGTGCAGGGTTGTGTTGAGTTCTACTTTCCTCTGTGCTCTGAAACTATAGGACTGTCCTGCCCACAGCCCAGCCCTCACTCCCAGAATCCCAACTGCCAGCTAGCAAGATCCCCCTTCACCCCCACCACACTAGCCACTCACCCAGAAGGGAAATTCAAATAACCTTTTTTAAAAGTTCTATTCAAAAGGCGTGAATACAGATGTTCTTTTCATTTCTGAGAGAAGTAATAAATCAGTGGGTTTCAGGAAGCAAACCTGAAATATAACCATATCTTCTCAATGATTTTCTTGTCTAGATTCCATTTGTTAGCGCAGAAGTCTTCAAATACTTTAACTCATGTAACTCCTGAAATAATTTTTGAAATACTATGTACCCTCTTCCACATTTTAAGCGGACGTGAACATTTTTCATTATAAATTTTAAATAAGTTCATTTCTTTGTAGTGAGATTTCACTGCAACTGATATAAATATTTCTTAATATAATTTGATAAAATATATATTAAGTATATAATTAAATAAAGCTCACGAAGTCTGTCAGAAATCTTATAAAATTTTATCTGTTTTATTCAATGTATTATCAAATATAGACAAATCTGGACTTATGGAAGGAAAGACTATTTGAAAAGACTATTGAAATACCAAGAATGTTCAGACCACAAGATCTAGCAAGTGCCTCTAGGGTGAGGCAGAAAAAGGCTTTTATTTTACAGGGAGGAGTAAACAAGGCTGGAAAGAACCTGAATTGGACAGTTGATCAGGGAATATTGCTCTTTGTGGACAGTTTGAGGAGGAGTCATTAAAAGAAGCTATTGTGTATTGTGATGCTGCCTCAGGCTGAGGGTGGGTCAAAGTTTGAGGTCCAATGTGAAGAAGGGAAGTTTAACTGTACAAGTTTGGTCAGGTCAGGTTAATAATCATCTTGTTCTGATTGTTTGATGGGGACAAAAAGTTCATTCATTTACAAGGCAAAGAATGGAAATTTGGAGGGTCTGTGTCTGGCTTGTGCTAGGAAAGCAAGGGGATTATCCATATCAATTATGTAAGGCATATGGGAAAGAGTCATTTGTTTACTAGAACACAAAGGGAGAGGAGATTTCATTCACCATAGCTTTTTCTAGAATTACAAGACAAACAGTTCAACATTTTCTGTACAATATTCCCATTAGGTTAATAAGACTAAATGTCACTAATCTATACTGCTATGAATTCAGAGCACCCCAATATGGGCCAACATATCCCAAGGAGAATGTAGGAAGTAGTATTAATTTAAGGTTTCTTGAGTTGTATTGAGGGGGCATCCCCTAAGCAGTATTTCCATGTATCTTATTTTGGGGGGCTCTGGGAGATTTCATGTTCCATGGCAGTGTACCACACTACCATCCTAGAATGGATGTGAGTGCTGCCTTCCTTCTGTAAAGTGGGAGAATTACGTAAAGCTAGTCTTGCCTGGATTACCTTAGGAAAGTCTTTGCAAACTGTCTCTTAGTGTAGTAAGTACTATTTTAAACTAACAGTGAATTTGCTGAGTAAAATTTAGCTGATATTTTTGTTCTTTAAATTTCAAAAGCATCAGATGATGGAATAAACAATAATAAATATGTTCCTTATAACTGTGTCTCCTTTTAAGGAACATCTAGTAATAGCTCATGGGACATAGGAAATATATATTGCAAAAACCTCTGTTAGAAAAGTTGTTAGTTATCAAGACCTTAGAAGACAGCCATGAATGAGTGTGAGAAAACTGAAATTTATATATTCATTGCAGTGGGCAATGGAAATAGGAGAGGAAGGGTCAGTGATGTATGCTTCTACCTAGTTAGTTAAATTTTTCATTGGTTTATCTTATCTAACATATTCTGTCTTGGAAGAATAGAACATCCAATCCATTTTCAAATGAGAAAATTCAGGTTTATAAAGGATATTCCATTTTCTCATGGGTAGTCAGAATTAGTGGAAGAGCCAAGATTGTGCACAGTTCTGTGTTCCCCAAATTCTGTTCTCAAATATACACCAGGATTTGATTTTATGAATTGCTAAATTTGGAGGCAACAGCTTTTGGTAAGCTTCTGCCATTGCTCCCTGTATCATCCTGAGCAAGCCTATGGAAGTCTCTGAAATTTGGTTTTCTTATTCATAAAAAACAAACAGTATTACATACCTCATGTAGGGTTGAGAAAGGAAAATGAGATAAAGTATGTAAAAGCACTTTGCAAATTCTACAATTATTAGATATTGTGATGAATCATGAATATTTTCCAATGATCTTGACCACATGTAGTTTTCAAGATACTTAAAGAAAAGAGCATTTTCAATCCTCTCCCCTCCACACACAGAAAAAGCAAATTTTGTTTGGCTTTACAAAACAATAACATCAAAAAGTTTTTTATAGAGCAGTTAAATTGAAAAATACCATTTAATGTACAACTATTGGGTTTGTACAGAATTTACCTCATTTATTTTACATAAAGTGAAAGTATACCATTTAAGACAAAAATAAATGATTCTCTCTATATCCAGCCTAAGATGCATGGAAATAGTGTTTCATCCTGGGTGCCCTATTATCAGAATGATATAGACATTTTGGACAGTGCTAACAGATGCACAAGAAAATGATGGAGATCTGAGGTGATTCATGAAGAGGGATTAACAGAATTAAATATGCATGAGTTGGTGAGGCAACCAACTGCTGCTGATATCCAATGTTGTAAACACCAAAGCAGCAGAGAAATTATTTAGCAAGCTACAAGATTATATAAGTAGTAGGGTGAACAGAAAAAAAGAAGGAAAGAGGGAGGGAGTGATGAAGGGAAGGAAGGAAGGAAGGAAGGAAAGGAAAGGAAGGAAGGATCAGACTAAGTTTCATGAAAAAAATTGAGAGTGAAATCTAGTAGTCTGTGGAAATATCTCTTATGACAAAATTTGAGGAAGTGCTGTATCTTGAAATATTTAAAACAAAGGAGAAAATAAACTTAGTAGTTTATTAGGCAAAATTGGGAAGGCAGACCTGATGACTCAAAGTAAATCCTTGCTGTCCCTGATAATCATATAATCATATACAATCCATATATCAGGTTGTCTTCAACTATCATCCTCATTTACAACACTCAGTTTCAGTGGTTTCATTGATGTTGAATGTAACATCAATGCTAACATAATTTCAAAGTGCAGACATTACAATGTCAAAGTTAGTTGCTTTACAAAGTATATTCTAAAGGAAAATATAAAAAAAAGTATATAAATCTTATTATATAATAAAACTATTTTTAGACATTTATTTAGTCTCTATTTCACAACAGGGAGAACAATTTCAAGAACGTATTATTCATAGAATATTATAGTGTCAAGAATTTTTATATTTATTGGTTGTGTTTAAACATCTGCAGCTAAAAAAAAAAAAACTTGTACAGTTTGGCATCATGAAAAAGGAGCTGAATTTGCTGTAAACATACCTAATTCAAATCCGACTGTATCACCTCTTTCTCATTTTCAGTTTTTCTTCTTTATAAAGTGTGGGCTACATTAAGGTAGCCCTGAAGCAATTGCAAATTAGAAAAATAATGTTGCTTCTGAGAAGGAGACTTTGAAACCAACACACTGTAGCTAAGACCAAAGACCCATGTGGCGACTAGAGACTTAGAATGATTTCCACTGCAAATTCTAAAATTGATTCTTCCAAAATTGGTTATTCTTCAGTGTTCTTATGAATTGATTATTCTATCTTGAGTAGTTTTACCCCTAGACCTATACAACTGATTATCATATTCTTATGAATCATTACAAATTGAGCAAAGTAATGACAGTGTGAAGGTCCTCTTGGGTGATCACCCAGTGGCACCTCTTTGTGCATGGCAACACCTAGTTCGATCTTTACAACTGAAGGAAAGCCTCTTTCACTGGTCACTGAAGAAATACATAGAACCAGTTCCACCAACCATCTACTTTGCCTTTTAGTTTTTCTGATTGTTTCCTTCACTGTGCAGACGCTTTTTATTTTGATGAGATCTCAATAGTTCATTTTTGCTTTTGTTTCCCTTGCCTCCAGAGACGTGTTGAATAAGAAGTTGCTGCAGCCGCGGTCAAAGAAGTTCTTGCCTGCTTTCTCCTCAAGGATTTTGATGGCTTCCTGTCTTACATTTAGGTCTTTCATCCATTTTGAGTTTATGTTTGTGTATGGTGTAAGAAAGTGGTCCAGGTTCATTCTTCTGCATGTCGCTGTCCAGTTTTCCCAACATCACTTGCTGAAGAGGCTGTCTTTATTCCATTGCATATTCTTTCCTGCTTTGTCATAGATTAGTTGGCCATATGTTTGTGGGTCCATTTCTGGGTTCTGTATAATGTTCCATTGATCTGAGTGTCTGTTCTTGTGCCGGTATCATACTGTCTTGATGTAATACAGCTTGAAGTCTGGGATTGTGATGCCTCCTGCTTTGGTTTTCTTTTTCAAGATTACTTTGGCTATTCGGGGTCTTTTCTGGTTCCATACAAATTTTAGGATTGTTTTAGCTCTGTGAAGAATGGTGGTGGTGTTTTGCTAGGGATTGCATTGAGTATGTAGATTGTTTTGACATTTTAACAATATTTGTTCTTCATATCCAGGAGCAAGGAATATTTTTCCATTATTTGTGTCTTCTTCAGTTTCTTTTATAAGCTTTCTATAGTTTTCAGTGTATAGAATTTTCACCTCTTGGTTAGATTTATTCCTAGTATTTTATGGTTTTAGGGGCAGTTGTATACGGGATCAATTCCTTGATTTCTCTTTCTGTTGCTTCATTGTTGGTGTGTAGGAATGCAACCGATTTCTGTGCATTGGTTTTATATCCTGCCACTTTGCTGAATTCATGGATCAGTTCTAGCAGTTTGTTTGGTTGAATCTTTTGGGTTTTCCATATAGAGTATCATTTCATCTACAAAGAGTGAAAGTTTGACTTCCTCCTGGCCAATTTGGATGCCTTTTATTTCTTTGTGTTGTCTGACTGCTGATGCTAAGACTTCCAATTCTATGTTGAGTAACAGTGGTGAGAGTGGACATCCTTGTCTTGTTCCTGATATTATGGTGAAAGCTCTCAGTTTTTCCTCACTGAGGATGATATTAGCGATGGGTCTTTCATATATAGCTTTTATGATCTCGAGGTATGATCCTTCTATCCCTACTTTCTAAGGGTTTTTACCAAAAAAGGATGCTGTATTTTGTCAAATGCTTTCTCTGCATCTATTGAGAGGATCATGTGATTCTTGTTCTTTCTTTTATTGATGTGTGAATCACATTGATTGTTTTGTGGATATTGAAGCAATCCTACGTCCCAGGTATAAATCCCACTTGGCCGTGGTGAATAATTGTTGTAATGTATTGTTGGATCTGGTTGACTAATATCTTGTTGAGGATTTTTGCATCCAAGTTCATCAGGGAAATTGGTCTATAGTTCTCCTTTTTAGTGGGGTCTTTGTCTGGTTTTGGAATCAAGGTAATGCTGGCTCCGTAGAAACTCTTCCTTAAATGTTTGGTAGACTTTCTCTGGAAAGCCGTCTGGCTCTGGACTCTTGTTTTGGGGGTGATATTTAGTTATTAATTCAGTTTCTTTACTGGTTATAGATCTGTTCAAATTTTCTATTTCTTCCTGTTTCAGTTTTGCTAGTTTATATATGTTTTTAGGACTTTGTCCATTTCTTCCAGATTGCCCATTATATTGGTGTATAATTGCTCATAATATTCTCTTATTATTGTTTGTATTTCTGCTGTGTTGGTTTTGATTGCTTCTCTTTCATTCTTGAATTTATTTGGGTCCTATTCTTTTTCTCTCTGATCAATATGACTAGTGGTTTATCAATTCCATTAATTCTTTCAAAGAACCAGCTTCTTGTTTCATTGATCTTTTCTACTGGTTTTGTTTTTGTTTTTTGTTTTTTGTTTGGTTTTGATAGCATTGATTTTTTTTTTAATGTTTTATTTATTTCTAGGAGAGAGAGAGAGAGACAGCGTGAGCAGGGGAGGGTCAGAGAGAGAGGGAGTCACAGACTGAAACAGGCTCCAGGCTCTGAGCTGGCAGTCAGCACAGAGCCCAACGCGGGGCTCGAACCCACGAACTGCGAGATCATGACCTAAGCGAAAGTCGGACGCTTAACCGACTAAGCCACCCAGGCGCCCCTGATAGCATTGATTTCTGCTCTAATCTTTATTACTTCCTGTCTTATGCTGGTTTTGGGTTTTATTTGCTGTTCTTTTTCCAGCTCTTTGAGGTATATGGTTAGGTTGTGTATCTGAGACCTTTCTTCCTTCTTTAGGAAGGCCTACATTGCTAAATAATTCCCTCTTATGACTGCCTTTGCTGTGTTCCAGAGATTTTGGGCTGTGGTACAATCACTTTCATTGGCTTTCATGTACTTTTTAATTTCCTCTCTAACTTCTTGGTTAGCCCATTCATTCTTTAGTAGGATGTTCTTTAGTCTTCAAGTATTTGTTATCTTTCCAAATTTTTCTTGTGGTTGATTCTGAGTTTCATAGTATTGTGGTCTGAAAATATGCATGATATGATCTCAATGTTTTTGTATTTGTTGAGGTCTGATTTGTGTCCCAATATGTGATCTATTCTAGAGAACATTCCATATGCAGTGGAGATGAATGTATAGTCTGCTGCTTTAGGATGAAATGTTCTGAATATGTCTGTTAAGTCCATCTGGTCCACTGTGTCTTTCAAAGCCATTGTTTCCTTGTTTATTTTCTGTTTAGATGATCTGCCCATTGCTGTCAGTGGAGTGTTGAAGTCCCTACCTATTATGGCATTATTATCTATGCATTTCTTTATCTTTGTGATTAATTGATATATTTGGGTGCACCACAGTTGGAGCATAAATGTTTACAATTGTTATGTTTTCTTGGTGGATAGACCCCTTAATTATGACATAATGCCCTTCATCATCTCTTGTTACAGTCTTTATTTTAAAGTCTAGATTGTCTGATATAAGTATGGCTACTCTGGCTTTCTTTTGGTGTCCATTAGCATAATAGATGGTTCTCCATCCCCTTACTTTCAACCTGAAGGTGTCTTTAGGTCTAGAAAAGTTCTTTTGTAAGCAGCATATAGATGGATCTTGTTTTCTTATCCATTCTGTTACCCTATATCTTTTGATTGGAACATTTAGTCCATTGACATTGAGAGTGAGTACTGAAAGACATGAGTTTTTTGCCATTATGTGTCTTGTAGGGTTGGAGTTTCTGGTGGTGGTCTCTGGTCCTTTCTAGCCTTTGTTGCTTTTGGTCTTTTTTTTTTTTTTTTTTTCCTTTTCTTCCCTCAGAGAGTCCCCTTAAAATTTCTTGCAGGGCTGGTTTAGTGGTCACGAACTCCTTTAACTTTTTTTTTGTTTTGTTTTTTTGTTTTATTTATTTATTTATTTATTTTCTTTTATAGTTTATTGTCAAGTTTGCTTTCATATAACACCCAGTGCTCATCCTCACAAGTGCCCTCCTCCATGCCCATCACCCTCCTTCCCCTCTACCCCTCTCCCATAAGCCCTCAGTTTGTTCCCAGTATTCAAGAGTCTCTCATGGTTTGCCTCCCTCCCTCCCCAACTATTTTTTCCCCCTTCCCCTACCCCATGGTCTTCTGTTAAGTTTCTCCTGTTCCACTTGTGAGTCAAACACCTTTAACTTTTGTTTGAGAAACTTTTAATCTCTCTTTCTATTTCGAATGACAGCTTTGTTGGATAGAGAATTCCTGGCTGCATATTTTTCCAACTCAGTGCATTGAATATATCCTGCCATTCCTTTCTGACCTGCCAAGTTTATGTGGATAGGTCTGCTGCAAACATGATCTGTCTTCCTTTTTGTAGGTTAATGACTTTTTTCTCTTGCTGCTTTCATGAATCTCCTTGCCTGAATATTTTGTGAATTTTACTGTGATATGCTTTGTTGATGGTCAGTTTTTATTGATTCTTGTCGGAGGCCTCTGTGCTTCTTGGATTTTGATGTTGGTTTCTTTTCCCAGGTTAGGAAACTGGCTATGATTTGCTCACATAACCCGTCTACCCATTTTTCTCTTCTTTTCATCTTCTGGGACCCCTATGATTCTGATGTTGTTTCTTTTTAATGAGTCACTGATTTCACTTATTCTTAAACTGTGCTCTTTTGCTTTACTCTCCCTTTTTTTTTCTTCTTCATTATTCTCCATAAGTTAGTTCTCTCTATTGCTGTTTCACTGCTTTGCCTCATCGATCCTTGCCACCATGGCATCCATTCAAGATTGCAGCTCAGTTATAGCATTTTTTATTTTATCCTGACTGGTTTTTACTTCTTTTATCTCTGTAGAGAGGGATTCTAATCTATATTCAACCCGAGCTAGTATTCTTATTATCGTGATTCTAAATTCTAGTTCAGACATCTTGCTTGTATCTGTGTTGGTTAAGTCCCTGGCTGTCGTTTCTTCCTGCTCTTTCTTTTGGGGTGAATTCCTTCATTTTATCATTTTTAAGGAAGAAAAGGAATTAATAAGGTAAACTTTTTTAATTAAATACACACACACACACACACACACACACAAACATCAAATGATACTAGATCCTTGGTGTGTTTTGGTCTGATTATTGAAAGGAGTTTGATTGATTAGAGAATAAACGGGAAAAAATTAAAATTAAAAAATTAAAAAAAACACACAGACACACAAAAAAGTCAAATAAATGATGCTGGATCCTAGATGTGTTATGGTCTGGTTACTGAAGGAAGTTTGATTAATTAGAGAAAAAAAGGAGAAAAATTAAAGTTAAAAAATTAAAGTGCACACGTGCACACACACACACACACACACACACACACACACACACCGTAAATAATACTGAATCCTAGGTGTGTTTTGGTCTGGTTATTGAAAGCCAGTTGATTGATTAGGAAAAATAAAAAGGAAAACGTTGGAAAATTTGAGAAAATGAATACAATGAAATAGAATAACTTGAAATGATGGAAGTAAAATAGAATTTGAAAAATTTATAAAAAAGTAAAAATAATTAGTAGAAAAAAATGAAAAATATTTTTAATAAAAATTGCAAATAAAATTTTTTTTGTTTCTGTATTCATGTAAATGAAAAGAAATTTAAAAAAGAAAGGAAAAAGAAAATTAAATAGGTGGACCTGTGAGCAGACTGAAATACAATGGATATTATGTCGTTTTCCCCTGGAAGTCAGACTATGAAGCACTTTATAGTCTATAAAGTAAGCAGGCAGAGAGATTTGTGGTGTTCCTAAAGAGCGAGGTTGGCCCAGTTGGGCAGGGCTTAGTGTAATGGCTCCATTCTACAGCAGATAGTGCTGCTAAGTTACTGGGGTGGATTGTTGTGGTGCCTGTAGGTGAGTGTGCATATGTGTGGCAGGGGTGGGGGTGGGGGTGAAAATGACATCACCCAGCTACTCAGTTTCTAGTATCAGAACCCTGTGCTCTCCCTGACCAGGAATCGGGCACCCGTCCTTTTTATCCAGCTTCTGCCCACTCTCTGCTTTTACACTGTCCGTGACCATACCATTGGGTTTCCAGGTAGCACCTCCGTCCTGAGTTTTATCTCAAATGTGGCTGTTTTTCCCTACCCTTCACTTCTGAGGGACTGTGGGTTTGACCTGCCCAGATGCTCTGGGGGAGGGTCTCACCCAGCAGTGGCTGGGTGCCAGCAGTGCCCAGGAACGTTTGTGGATAGTGCTGCTGCTGATGTCCAGAGACTGTGGCTGGGTGCCAGCCCACCCCAGGAAAAGTTCACGCAATCATGTAGCAGCAGCGTTTCAGGGATAATGGAAAATCACACATGGCTCGAGGACCTCCCCGACCCACTCTGCTCCTGGGGATTCACCCTTCCCACCAGAGCACTACCAGGTATTTGAGCTGTGAAGTTTCAGACTCTGCACTCCTACTGTTTATAGAACCTTCATGGAATTTAAACCATTTCCTTTCTTCTTTCTCCCTTTTTAGTTCAGTCATTGCGACTGTTTCCACTTTTCCACTTTCTCTCCAGCTATTTTGTGGGGGGAGGGTGATTTTCCCATACTCCTCCCCCCACCCCGTCCTCTCTCTGCAAGCAAAAAAAGCTCTCTGCCCCATGCAGCTTCTTTCTCCCCCAGTTCACCTCTCCACGTGGTGTACCTGCTGAGTTCAGTGTTTCTGGTTGTGAAGAATGTTGTGTTAATCCTCAAATCAGTTTTCTAGGTGTGCAGGATGGTTTAGTGTTGATCTGGCTGCCTTTCATGTAGGCGAGATGGAAAAAAGACTTCCATGCTGTCCTGCCATCTTGGCTCCTCCCCATATTTCATTTGAATCTTAAAGGTCAGGGTATTTTTCTGTTTGCATCTGTGTTGTGTAAAATGGAGAAATTGAGACCCAGATTGTTCCAGTGTATTACCTAGGATTGCCCAGCACAATTCAAGTCTGGGGATTTTCATGGCTTTCTCCCATTATAAGAAGCTGATTTTAAACCTCACATTGGTCATCTGCCATCTCTGGAATACAGCCATCTGCATATGGCTCCTGGGTACTTGAAATCCTAGCTTGAAATGCTAGCTTAAAATGCTGTTGGGGTCCCAGAACTGAGGAAAATACAGAGAACACTGGAATGCCTTCTTCCTTCAATCCAGGAGTTGTAACAACCACAGATCCACAAGCTTATTGATATTTTAAATAACATGGCCCTCTGTGCCTGGCATTCTGGCTTTGCTCCTCAACTCCACAGTTTCCTGTGATGACAAAACAATAGTAGGGAGCTCCTGATATTGAAATGCATACCAAGAGAAGCCTGACTCTCCCCTAGTCCCTTGCTGCTCTGCTGCCAGTAGTTGTTTTCCTTATGACCTCTTGGGTTATATGTATGACCATTCCCACCAAAAATGTGGGCACTCTGACCTTCGACTAGGCTTAGGTCTAGGTTTAGATTTATTTGATGGGCACCACATTATTCCTAGAAATAGGGGGATTTTTGTTTGGAACATATTTCTCATTTAATGCATAGAGTTGCTCAGAGAAAATATTTATTTTGCCCAACTCATTTGAGTTCTTGCTATGTGATATTGTTGGCCTCTCTCGGGGCTAGAGAGGCAAGGGCTGAACTGCTGAAGCTCCATGGCAAGAGACAGTTTTGTTTCTTGGATCAAGGAGTTCCAGAGCTAAGAATACGTTTGTTTCCCAGATCAAGGGCAAGCACTGCAGGTGCTCAGGAGTAAAATCCTACAAAGGCTGTGACTCTGAGAAGCCCTGCTGCCTGCTCCTGTATATTGAGCTTTAAAGGAATACAGAAACAAACTAAACACGTTTTATTGGGTAGAATTTACACCACGCTCCTGAGAATTGAGAAAGAGAGTAAATAACATTTTCCTTCTTTATTATGTTGACTGCCTTTTATGAACTACCTTGTAGAATGTGAGACAAGTACACAATCAAGTTCCAAGTAAATAACATCATTAATTCAAATGGAATAAAGTGTGAAACATGACCCAATCCAAACTATTATATATTTTTTTAAAAAAATTAGAATGATCTCATGTGAAAGTGACAGGAATGTGCTGTAATTTAGAAATAGATGAATCATCCAGTGTTCCCAGGATAACATTTTTATGTGCTGATGAAATCTAAGTAATATATCTTCTTTAAAAAAATAAGCCTTCTGCCCATAAAATACCTTTATTAGTGTTTACCGAGTTTAGCAGAAATGGTAGCTAATGTCTGGAGTGCCTATTAAAGTGCAGGTCATTTGTTTGATAGTGATTATAGAGCGTATTATTAAAAATGTGCATTCACAAAATGTTAACAATTTTAGCTTTATACAGATCCACATAGAAAATAAAACTTTTAAATTGTGGGGATTGTATACCCAGTAAAATATTTATTGTTGCTCACTGTATTGTTAACTGTGTTGACTACTCTTCAGTAAGGTGCTACATAAATGAAAAATTAACCACTGTAGAATAGAAAATAGTTTAAAGTCCTGAAGTGAGTTCCTATGCATACAAAATAGCTTTGTCCTGGGCAATGTAATGTGGAAATACTTCAGTGAAGAAGACACCATAGTAGAATACTTGACAGCAAAACAAAACCAAGGCCAGTGCTAGAATTGCTAAATTAAGGAGCTACATGCAAATGTGGGCTGGTCTGAATTAATGATGTTGAAGGGTGCATGTGGGGTTTGGGAGATTATGAAAACTCACTGACATTGTAACTGCATCTTGGCAATCCGAGGCACAGTGTGCTGCTATTGTGTTGTAAAATTCAAGAGAGATAATAAACTTCCAGATTAAAATTTCTTTTCATATTTAGAGAATTAAAAAAAATTGATTGCCTTACTCACTCTGTGCTTTAGAAACCTCTCTGGTGAAATCACCCTTCCATCTGAAATGGTACTGTATTGTGGATTACATTTTTAGTGTTAATCAGAACATTTCACTCAAACAGTAATCTCAGAATTTTTCTCCTCATTGATTTTGTTTCTTTCTCTCTCAAAAACTCAGTGTTAGCAGACTTCCTTTTAGACTTTTGAGAAATGACGATTTCTCTCTAGTGTATTCTGGGAATGATTTTTAAAAAATAGCTACCTCACTTTGCTGTCTGCCTAAAACACTTAAATGGGAGCCAAAAGCACCACATTTTCATCTCCCTGCTACTGAAGTAGCCTGAGACATCGAGGTGAGTTAGAACCCAACAGGGAAGGAAATCTCACCGTCCAGAAATTGCCTAGTTTGGACGTGATCTCCTGTGAGGGTTTAATTAAGTCATTGAATTGGTTTTCTGAGTTTCTGCCAGAGCACAGTACCTGACAGCACTGACCAAGGTAACTTTTTTTCTTGACTTTTGAGATAAGCTTCAAATTGAGGATTTGCATAGGATCTCTTGCTGTGAAACTCATTCTCATAGACACTTCTCACTATGTAAGCCTCATTCACATGTGAGCCCATTAGACAACACTGGAAGCTGAATTAACTTCTGTACATCCTCATTCTTCATTCAGAACATATCAAAAGTGTAAACTGCTCATTATCTTAGAGGACTTGAAAGAATGAGCAAATACTCATATGTTCTTCTTAGTTCAAAAGTTGTCACCATATATAAAAGGGTCTTTATACTATAAAGATCATAAAGAGTCAAAATCAAGAGCACCTTTATTTTTATAAATATTTTTTCATGTTTTATTTTTTTATTTTGAGAGAGAGACACACACACACAGAGAACAAGCAGGGGTGGGGCAGACAGAGCGGGAGAGAGAGAATCCCAAGCAGGCTCCCCACTGTCAGCGCAGAGCCAGATGCATGGTTCGAACCCACAAACTGAGATCATGACCTGAGCTGAAATTAAGAGTCGGATGCTTAACTGATGGAGCCACACAGGAAGCCCTAAATAAAGAGTACTTTTAAAAGCATTTTCCTGATGCCCAGTTCGTGGAATAAAATACATGTATCTTGTTGAGCCTGAGCTATGGACTACTTGAGTGCAAGGAACATATTTTAATTCATTTATATTGAATGTACCTGGTCAATCATAGGCATTCAATAAACATTTGTTGAAAGAACAAATAATGAATGGATAAATGTACATCACTACCTCCTGTATTGTCCAAGTTAACATTGTAGTTGAGAATACTGTCTTAATGTGAAAGGTAGGGAGAAAGGGATTAAAATAAATGTCTCATATCTCTTTTAAAGAAAATTTTAGAAGAGTTTGCTCTGTCCTACAAACTGGGTCAAGAGAGTGTGGACAATGATGCATCTGAACAAAAACATGAGAAAGAGATTTTGGACGAAGCGGTTCTAAGATCTTGTCAAATGTGGTGCTTTGCAAAATGCTTATTATCTTTGGCTATCATTTCATTGCCTTGCAAAGTAGGGGTTCTCTTCCCAGTGCTTACAAAGCTTGCAGTTTGTAGTTCAAATGAAACTGATCTACTTACGTTTACCTGGCAACAGGACACCTTCATGTAGAAACTATATATATACATTTCCCAAAGGCAGAGTCAGGACCCCTCTTTGTGCTCAAACAACAGTGAACAGAATTGGGACCCTGGAGGAAACTATCACATTTTAGTCCTTTCAGAATCCTAGAAAGTGTACTCCATCTTTCCCTTTTAAATGAAAACAAGCATAAAACAATGGAGCAGTGGGAAATCATTTCCTTGACTTGGAGTAGACATTTCTAAAAAAAAAAAAAATCTGATAAATGAAGAAACTAAGCTCAAATTTGGCCTCTAAATGAACTTGTAAGAGTTTATGACAAGCTTTCTGATATAATACATTACACAGAGTCAGTGGTTGCTGTTATCAGCCTGTCCTACAGGGAACATTGGTATTACTTCCTACAACATTGGTTGCATGAAGCTATTTTAAGCTGATAAATGCCATTATAAGCTACAGGTGTAGAAACTTAAGTGCAAAGTAAAGAGAAATTGGGATAAGGAGGAAGGTTACTATAACTGTTGCAAGTGCAGTTAATCTTTGTTTTCCGTTTATTGAAGAAAGGACTCAGTGAGTCATTGATTTTGCCTTATAGGTTAAAAACTTGCATTAGACTTCCACAGTATGGAGAAGTACATTTCCATTCTGTAAAATAAGGGGCTTCTATTAGATTCACCTTTCATGTCTAAATATTTTCTGTAACTTTAGAAATTCACTTACAAATCCACTACATTCCTGGGGCTCCTGGGTGGCTCAGTGAGTTTAAGCCTCCGACTTCGTCTCAGGTCATGATCTCACGTCTCATCTTGTGGGTTGGAGCCCCACATCGGGCTCCGTGCTGAAAACTCAGAGCCTAGAGTCTGCTTTGGATTCTGTGTTTCTCGATCTCACTCTCCCCTTCCCCTGTTCACTCTGTCTCTCTCTCAAAAATAAACATTAAAAAAATATTTTTTAAAATTTCAATACATTCTTCTTCCACACAAATGAGTTCCAAGGTGACAGAATTATCTGTGATACCAGTGTCCAGTCTAGTTTCTAGAACAGAGTGTGGAATATATTTTTGTTTTTGCACAGAATCTGCAGCAAATCTTTCAAAAAGTAAACGGTAAATGATGTTCTTAGCATTTTAGAATGCAATATTGCTTCTAAAAAGGGAACTTAGTGACCACTACACATCTTACACCTTCAGATGGCCTTTTTACAAATATCATAACAATGAGGATGCAAA
The DNA here is from genome assembly GCA_017311185.1 of Proteles cristata cristata. Lineage (NCBI taxonomy): Eukaryota > Metazoa > Chordata > Mammalia > Carnivora > Hyaenidae > Proteles > Proteles cristata. The sequence continues at coordinate 485,566 of JAESUZ010003906.1, read as the reverse complement.
ATAGCTTGTGGAATCGAGCTTTAAGCTTCTGCTTCTACAATAGTCTTTAATCATGTAGAAAAATTATGTTAAAAATGTCCTTCTAATATTGAGTAACAGCTGTGCTACACATTCTGCTAGTACTGGCAATTCATAAATTAAAATAACTGGCAATTTTGCACTAAATTTATGTCAGCAAATGCCTGGTCAATGTAGGATAGGATGTTAAATCATAACCATTAAAGAAGTTTTCTTAAACAAAAGACCAGCCCCATTAATTTCAATGGTTTAAATAAATGGTTAAATAAACCATTCGCTACATTGTGAGAGACTTGTATTTTTTCTCCTTAAGAAATCTGAACAGATTAGCCTTAATTCACTATTGAAATTCCCCTGACTGCTAGATGATAGTCAGAGGACAACGGTGTATCTCAAAATTAGACAAGCCCCGGCATCTCTGGGATACAATGCCTCACAGGTTGTGCTTTTAAGAGGCTGCTGTAGATGAAAACAGTCACTGATTTATGTGTTTATTTCTAAATGTGTGGTGTTTACTAAAAGTAATGTTTACTAAAACTATTGTGCTCTCTTCGCACAATGCTTTGATAACATTTACTTCTATAGGAAGGATCAGCACACCTCTGCCCCAGCCGTGTGTGTGTGTGTGTGTGTGTGTGTGTGTGTGTGTGTGTGTGTGTGATTAGTACTATAAAGGATGGTATTCCAAAAGGTTTGTATATACGAATGGTCTAATTCTGATGAAAGAGAAAAAAGTAAATGGGTGCGTAGAGGGTAGAGAGAAAAACTCTGATAGAAATACAGCAGAAATGACCTGTTTTGCAAAGACCAATCTTAGACATCCATGAGACAAATTCTGATTGTCATTGAAATCCAAAAAGGAAGCAGTCTTTGGTAATTCAGATTTAAAATGGCACATTAAATTAAAGCAGAAAAGAGTTTAGGCTAACTTCAGACTTCTTCAAAGCCATATTCAATGTCAGAACTAAAGGGAGCAATTTCTGCAAGGTTCAAGAGAATGTGTGGACCAAGATATTAGATCCAGACAAGATAGGAGTAATGTGAAATGGCAACCAAAAATATTCTCAAACATGCTTCTGTATTTCTTCCATAATTGTCAACAAAATCAGAACTCCCATATTCTCCATGGGGATCTGATGAACACTTCGTATGAAAACTACTCAAAATTCAAGGATTAAAAAAGAGCACGTCAGAATGGAGAAGACACTGTAAAAGAGCTGGAACAGGAACCATTTGCATGAAATCAGTATTATTTTCCATATTAATTATGGTTCTAACATAAAGGTATACACAACTTCATAATAAAAAATAATATACAGTTTGAATAGATATTAAATATTATAATATGTGGCTAATAAAAAATGTGAGAGGTGGACATGGAAGCTGGGATCAAGTACAAAGTGATAATATCTTTGTCTCTCATAGCAGAGGTGAATTGATACTAAGGCTGAAACATATAGTTAGAAATAGCAACTTAACTGTGGTATTTTCCTCAGTTTCTTAGTATTAGGGAACTCTATTATGAAAGTGTCTTTTGAAGCAAATAATTTTTTAAGTTAAGCAATCCTTTTATTTCTTATGAAATTTTTCTTTGTTAAACTCAAGTAAATAAAGTTTAATTAATTTGTTTAAAATAGCAGTAGTGTTTGATGCTATCTTGAAATATTTTTCTCTTTATTTATCTGTCTACTACTCAACCATCCAGCCTTATAGCTTTGGCTCATAGGAATTGTTGGCTAGGGTAGTGCCTATACATAAAGACAGAATTAGAAGAACATTTTTATCTTTTTTTCTGTAATTTTCTGTTGGGCTTCTTATAATAAATATGTATCATTTTTGTTGAACAATATAGTCTTTCTTCTAAAAAAAAGGAAGAATCAGATAAAAATATATATAAAAACTATCCACTAGCATCTTGGTATAAAAGTCTTTTTCTCACTACACCCCAAGATGACTTAACTGGCCATTGCTTTCTTCCACTTCATGATAGAGCTCAGTGTCATGCACATTCTCCACCTGGATATCATGTTCTGAATTTAAGTAATTTGCTTTTGTCAATTAATATTTTTATAAAAGTTTTATAGTAGATATACAAAAGACATAACTATAATAAAAAGCAACAATCTCCCATCCTGCCTCTCCTCATTTTTAGTCCTGGTTCCCAGAGAAATTCCTCTTAACCTATGTTATTTGGGATTATGTTTCTTATTCTCCTCCCCTTCCCTTTTTTTCTAGTTTCAGATAGGTCTGTGGATTTACTTTCATAACAGACGAGAAATCAGTTCATGTAGACCACTTCCTTTTCCCTAATTTATGACCAACCTGTATAGTTTTTATCATTATTATTAGTGTCTGCATGGATCACCCTCAAACAACAGAATTCAACATTTATTTGCTCTTTAGTCTTGGTTAGTGTTCATGTAGCATTTGGTATGATTCCAAAAGTAGCATTTTCTTCTTCCTCTTCTTATACCCCTTCCACTTTTATTATGTCCATGAAAAATATCTTTTACCTTTATATTGTCAATATTAGTAATACTAACATTCTGAGTTTTGTTTGCTTGTTTTTTTTTTTTTCTAGTTCTTTTGCATGTAAATTTCAGAAGCAGCTTTTCAATTTCCACGGGTAAAGCCCACTGCCTGCTTTGATTCTATAGATTAATTCTCTTAACAGTGTTTTGTAGGACTCAGGATAAATATATATTCATTTTGATATATTTATTCTTAGAAATTGAATAATTTTTATGCTATTGTAGATTTTTATTTTCTAGTTGCTACTAGCATAAAGACAGACAGATGATTTTTGTAAATTGATCTTGTGCTTGTAAACTTGATAAATTCTTGTTGTTTAGAGATTTCCTTGGATTTTCTATGTATATAACATATCACCTGCAAATAAAAATACACCTCCTTCTTCCTTTCTGATGTTTATATCCTTTACTTCTTTTTCTTGCCTTAACAAACTGGATAGGTCCTTTAGTATGATGGTGACTAGCAGTGGTGATAGCAGAAATACCTGTCATGTTTATGACCTTAGGCAGAGTATTTTCAATATTTTATCATTAAATATACTGTTTGCTGCAGGATTTTTGGTTAATTTTTAAAGCTCAAAGTGAAAATACAACCTACTTTATTTAAGGGGGCTTGAGGGGTTGCCTGGGTGGCTCAGTGGATTAAATTGTCTGGTTCTTGATTTTGACTAGGGTCCTGATCCGAGGGTTGTGGGATCAAGCCCCATGTTGGGCTCAGTGCGTAGCCTGCTTGGATTTCTGTCTCCCTCTATCTCTACTTCCCCCCCACTCATGCATGTGTGCATACTCTCTCTCTCTCTCTTTCTCAAAATAAAACAAAAACATTAAAAAAAATAAAGTGAGTTTGAATATTATGTTTGCCTGTATCAATTGAGACATTTATATTTTTTATTTTTTGTTTGGTGAACTATACTTCTTCATTTTTAAGTGTATTTTCTGTTATATTCATTTAAAAAATTCTCACTTGGTCATATTTATTTATCCATTTTTTGCAGAACAGAAATTGACTGGCTAATATATTTGGGATTTTGTGACTACATTCATGAAGGATATTGTTCTGTAATTTTCTTACAATTTCTCTTTTGGGGTTTGGTATTAGGTTTATGTTGGCCTCCATTCCAAAGAATTTTGCAAGTGTGGGAATATATCTTCTTTAAATGTTTGGTAAGATTCCCCAGTGAAAACATGTTAGTCTGTAGTTCTTGCCTTTCTCTGGGTTACTTGTATATTTTTCAGAATTTTATTTTACCGATAGGGTTTTTGAGTATACTCTTTTTTTTTTAACTTTCTTAATGATTGCTCTATATTATATTACATATCACATCACAGTCTACAGGTGCATTCACTCTATCATTTTAAGTGAAGTATAGAAAACCTACCTCCTGGGGCGCCTGGGCGGCTTTGTCGGTTAAGCGACCGACTTTCACTTAGGTCATGATCTCGCGGTTCGTGGGTTCGAGCCCCGCGTCGGGCTCTGTGCTGACTGCCGGCTCAGAGCCTGGAGCCTGTTTCAGTCTGCGACTCCCTCTCTCTCTGACCCTCCCCTGCTCACGCTGTCTCTCTCTCTCTCTCTCCTAGAAATAAATAAAACATTAAAAAAAAATAAAAAAATAAAAAAAAGAAAACCTACCTCCCTTTACATTCCTTTATCCTTCTTTGTTCATAGTAGAATTATCTGAAATATTTCCTCTAAATACATTTAGAGTCACATCAGACGGTAGTATGATTGTTTGCTTAACCATCAAGCATAGTTTAGAAAACTCAAGAAGAGAAGGAAAGAGTAAAGTATTTACCCGTATTTTTGCTTACAGTACTCTTTCTTCCTCCCTGACGTTGCAAGGTTCCTTTCTCACTGCTTCCCTTCTCTTTTGAGAACTTCTTTGAACCATTGTTTTAGGACAAATCTACTGGTGATAGATTCTCTTAGTTTTCCTTCATCTCCCGAGAATTGCTGATTTCCCCTTCATTCCTAAAGAATATATTTGGTGGGTATAAGATTCCGGGATGACAGGCTTTTCTTTCAGCAGTTGAAAAATTTTGTGTCACTTCCTTCCAGATTCTGTGACTTCTGAGAGAAATGCTCTGTTATTCAAGTTGCTTTTACCCTGTAGGTAAAGTGTCATTTTTCTCTGGCTACTTTCAAGATATTTTCTTTGTCTTTAGTTTCCAGAATTTGATGATGTGTTTTATCGTGGTTATTTCTGAATTTATCCTGTTGGGGGTTCTCTCAGCTTCTTGAATCTTTATGTCTATGTCTCCTACCAAACGTGCAAAGTTTTCAACCATTATTTCCTCACGTACTTTTTTAGATCCACCCTTTTCCCTTTTCCTCCCAGGACACCAATGACACAAAATTTAGATCTTTTATTACAGTCGCACAGATCCTTGAAACTGTATTAACTTTTTTCCTAGCTTATTTTCTTTCTTTTGTTTAGTTGGGTAATTTCTATTGTTCTGCCTTTATTCCCCCTCTGTCCCCTTCAATCTGCTTTTGAGCCCATCCACTGAGCTTTTATTTCAATTATGTTTGTCAGTTATAAATTTCTTATTTGGTTCTTCTTTATATCTTCAGTTTCCTTGCTGAACTCCCTTTGTTGAGGCTTCTTATTTTCTTGCTTTGTTTGAAATGTGTTTATAAAAGCTCACTGAAGCTTTTTTTTCCCCCTTAATCATGGCTTCCTTAAAATCCTTGTCAGATAATTCTAGCATCCTGTTATTTCATTGCTGGCATCTATTGCTTCTCTTTCTCATTCCGTTTCAGATCTGTTGGTGTTGGTATGATGAGTGATTTTTGATTGGCATCTGTGCAATTTTGCACTATGTTATAAGATTCTAGACCTTATTAAAACCGTCTGTTTTAGCTGCCTTTCTCTAACACCACTCCAGTGGGGCTGGAAGTTTGGGGGGGCAGGTGGCACTGCCTCATTATTGTCCAGGGGACCTAGAGGTCCAGGGTCTATACTAAACCTTGATTGACAGTCTTGGGGGAGGGAGGTTCCTTGTTAGTGCTGGGCAGGAGTGGAGAGTCAAGCTCCATCTGTTGCCTCATTACTACTGGGCATGGGGAGCAAGAACTCCTTTGACACCACACAAGTTGTGGGGGAACTTCATTACTGCCAGGTCAGGGTGAAAATCCAGGCCTCCTATTTCATCTTCTCTGATACCACTCCAGAGGAGGTATTTGGGTGCCTCGTTGCAGCCTCAGTTCCCATTCAGCTTTGTTTGCATGGATGGGGTCAGGCCCCTGTGCTTTCTGTGCTCTTTGACTGGAGGAGGGTGCTTACTGTCTTGGTAGGTTACACTTTCCTGGGTCTTTGGCTGGAGAAAACATACTTTGATATGGCTTTTTTGTCCATACCTATTGGTTTCTAGGCTCTTGGATTCTTCAGCCCCAAGTCTCACATATAGGAGACAAAAAGAAAACCCAAGAAAGTCACTAGTATATTATTCTTTGAGTCCTGAGTTATCAGCTGGATTCCCCTCTTTCCTCCACCTTTCTTAGTCTCCTTCTACATAATGTCCAGGATTTTAAATTGTACTTAGTGAGAAGAGTGTGTAAAGTTTTTTTTTTTTAATGTTTTTTTATTTATTTCTAGGAGAGAGAGAGAGAGAGAGAGACAGCGTGAGCAGGGGAGGGTCAGAGAGAGAGGGAGTCACAGACTGAAACAGGCTCAGGCTCTGAGCTGGCAGTCAGCACAGAGCCCGACGCGGGGCTCGAACCCACGAACCGCGAGATCATGACCCGAGCGAAAGTCGGACGCTTAACCAACTACGCCACCCGGGCGCCCCATGAGTGTGTAAAGTTCACTTACACCATTTTCCCAGAAGTTTAACTATCCAATTAATTTTTAATTTCAGGTTCTATATCTTCTAGGTCTAAAATGTGCATTTTGTTCCCCTTTGTAGATTCAGTTTCTGCATTCAAATTCTCCATCTCTTTGTTCACTATTCATGTATTCTTCCAACATATTTGTGGTACCTGCTTTAGTGTTTCTGTCTACTAATTCCAACATCTAAGTCTATTTCTATGACTGTTTTTTCTGTTGACTAACATTTTATCTTGCTTCTTTGCATAGCTTTTATTTGCTTATTGTACATCAGACATAACAATTTTAAAAACCTTATAAACTGAAAATAATGTTGTTCCCCAGATAAGAACTTAGCAACTAGGCAACTGGTGTAAGAAAATGCTTACTTCAGTCCAAACAGTAGTTGAAGTAGTTTGGGGCTAGGTTGCGGCTTTACTTAGTTTCAACTTACCCCTTATTTCAAATATTTTCACAGTGAGATCTTTTTGTATATATTGCCATCTCTTCCCTCTTGCAAGATCCAAGAAACTGTGAGAGTTCTTTTTGCTTTCCAGCCAAAACTCTTATCTTCCATGAGGCCACAGCCAAACACTTGTCCCATGGGGAAGGAAATCCACCAGCAGAGAGAATTAGCTACAGTTTGGGCATCCTATAGATCTAATATGTCAACAGACACACAATGTTATTACATCTCCTGCTTCTCTTTACCTCAACAAGTTGCCTCTGCAGACCTGATTTTTAGTTTGTCTCTACCCAAACTTGGCAGACTGTCCAAAGAGGAAAGTGGCAGATGATTTGTTTACCTAAAAATATCTTTTCCTTAGAATGTAGTTCCTTTAGGCTTCTTTATGGCTACAATTCTTCAATAGTGTTTAAAAAAAAGAGATAATTTTTGGTTTTCTATTTTCTCAACTTATAGTAGGAATAGCATGGCAGGTATGTTGAACATTTCTATATCAAAGTAGGCTGCTCTAACATGTTTTGAGAACTTAGCGAAGTCTTACACAATTTGTGTATAAATGGCTTCTAAAAGTTAAAAACCAACAAACTGCACTTGTGTTATTATGGCTTGGTAATAGTTATGACTGAAGAGCCAAGTAATGTGCTAAGATTTTCTTCTCCTGTAATTTAATATTCCATCCACTTTTCTACTCATGGAGAATATTTCTAGGGTTAAGTTCCATGGACTTTTATGCTCCACAAAATCCTACCATATTTTCAATTTCTCTCTTATTATATATGATGCATCCAATTAAGTTTCCCTAATCCTTCCACTCCTGCTAGCTTCCTAGTTTAGTAGTTAAGCTGTAATTCTGAAATTTTTAATGCTTTTCTGGGATAGTTAATAGTCTGAGATTGTTTTTTGGACCATATATTCAAATTCCACTGTGCTTTCCCTGTTTCTGTTTGGTATTTCTCCCTTTCCAAGTAAGGCTCCTCTCATTTTATTAAGGCAGTATCTTCCAAATACCACTAGGAATACTAATTATAATATCTTCTAAGTATTCTTCTATACTTCAAAATATCTCTTTTTCTTGTGGGGAAGTGGGGAGGATTTTCCCTGCTCTTCTCTCTCTCTCTTTCTCTAAATAAGTATTTGAGTTTTTATTCTTTGCATAGGATTTTTTCTAATGTCTAGAGGTGCTTATTCTTCATTTAATTAAGACAGTACAGCAAATATGGCTGCGAATACTGTAGGGCTTGGCAGACTTTACTTAATATGAATGGGCAAAGAGCTGGCAGTTAAGTTTTCAGATCCCTAATGGCAGAACATTCATCACTTAATCCTGGGGTGCTATCTCTCATACCAGTTACCTTAGTTCTCCTCACAACCAATGATTCAGTTTATTTGAAGAGCATTACTTGAATTTTTTTGCCATTTTGCTTTTCTCTATGTGGACTAAATCCTTTATGCCAGCTGTGTGCAGACATAGGAGAGAGATAGGGAAATCAACTGGTTCTTCTACAGACTTTTAATTATATCTTATTCCTAGTCTTTGTAGATATAGTATTTCCAACTTCCAAGCACTACTGAGTTTCTGTAGAGGAAATCTGTTTCATCCTTCACTGAAAATTTTGTAAAGCATCCTTGGCTTTTTCTGTCTCATTTTTGCCTTATTGGTCACAAGTCTTCAATATGTTTTTATGTCGTATGTTTTTTCCAGAAGAAATAGTTCTGTAGAGCAATTGGATTGATTCATACTTACTGCATTCCCAGTGTTTTTTGGTTTATGTCTTTATACACCCCCTTTTTATTATTTAAATTCATGTTGGTAGAGAGAAGGAAGAGAAACATCTATTCACTCTGCCATCCTGAAAAAGATTTCTTGTTTTTAAAATTAATTTTTATTAAACAATAAAATTGGGTTAATGATAGTTTTATCTTTGGGATAGTCATGCACTACTCTTTTTGGAAGAGTAAGAAGAAAAAGTCCTTTAGAGACCCTTTTAACTAAACAGCTTACGGTATATAAAAACAGTTTTGTCCATTTGTTATACCTGTCAGAAACAAAATAAAACTAAAAAAAAAAAAAAAGAAAAAGAAACAAAATAAAATTTGCTTGAATGGTGTATTCTCTTTCCATTAAAAACATATTTGAATGTATTAGACATGAAATTTGTCAGGTCCCAGTGAGAGATAGTACATAGTAAATACAACTAATATGTGAATATTAGAGCAAGAAGTGAAGAATCTCTTTTTTTAATGTTTTATTTATTTTTGAGTGAGAGAGAGCATGCAAGGGGCAGAGAGAAAGGGAGACAGAGAACCCAAAAGCATGCTCCATGTTGACAGCAGAAAGCCCAATGTGGGTCTTGAATCCATGAGCCAGGAGATCATGACCTGAGCCAAAGTCAGATGCCACCCAGGTGCCTCAAGAAGTGAAGAATCTTAATGCCATCACTATATCAGAAGCATTGGCAATAGACAACACTAGAGCTATTCCAAGGGAAGACAAAGCTAGACAAAGGGAAGAAAATGCCAGATGCCACCAAAAAAAGCTGATGGCTCATTTTTGAGTAAATGTGACGTATCATCTCAAGATTCCTTCTTGTAGGAACTGGAGCTGAGATCTGATTTACAAATAAAATAGAGGTCATCACCCATCATAGAGATGAGAAAATCTCCAGTATCTTATACCTCCTGGGTGAAGATTTTTCTCTTTCCCTTTTGTGAATTTTTCTCAAGAAACTTTTACATTGACCACGTAGCAGAATGAATATCTAACCAGTGTTTACTTCATTTTTTTTTGTATTATTATGTAGTTTGTCATTTCAGTTTTAAGTAGGGAGTTTTAAGTAATGAGGGACCAGGTAGCTGGATATGAGAACCTGAACAGCCTCAACTTGTAGATAGAATATAAAGTAGATAGACCAAAAAAAAAAAAAAAAAGAGAATTAGCAGAATGAATTTCCAGTTTACAGTGATCTGTCTTCTATGGAAATGGTCTTGGTGAAAGGAGGTCCTTGGTTGCCATGCCTATGCGACTTGTTCCTGTAATCCTTGACATGTGAAGATAGATAATTGACCTGGAATGGGCTATTTGGATGCTTTCTATGGTATATTTGAAACATGAAGACAGAGAAATAGAATCTTAAAGTCACTGGCATCAAATCATATTAACGGTAGTGCCAAGTGACAGACTAAGCATCTGCTTAGAGTACCAGCAAAGCATAGGTAATGAAAAATGGAAAAATGTGTGATATTGCACATCAAAGTCAATCAAAATATTAAGTATTTGAAATTTTTATATTTCCAAAAATTAAGATAGTAGCAAGAAAAAGGAGAACTTTATTGAGCTACTTTAAATTCTGGTATTGATAAGGATCTATTGGTCAATCAATATAGAGATCCCTATCAATAAAAGAGTTTAATATATATATATATATATATATATATATATATACCTATGTGTATGTAATTTTTATATGTAGTAAAGCTATATAAGTTTTGCATATAGCGAAGACAGTGCCCTATATTTTTTAGAGCTTAAGTCCCCACAGCCGTCTTGATTCCTCCACTTCCTAATGTGTGATTATTCTTTTTCCTTTGATTCTCTGAGTTCAACTAGTATCCTTTGAAAAATCCCACTTTCTTTCTTTGGAGGTTCTAGAGTACAGTTATTTAGACTATAAAACCTAAAGTAAGGAGACCTAGATACCTCATACTTGTTCAATGTCCTACGGGTTCCAAAGTGCTTTCATACCCTACTATTTTATTCTATCAGGAATAAAAGGAGATGCAGATAGTATTAATTTTTGCTGTACAGGTGAATAAATGAGAACTTTACATACCACAACCACAAAACTAATAAAGTACAGAGCCTTTGGTACAAAACTTGTCCCTTGTTGTGTCTATTCCATCAAACCAGCTGGCTTGGAAAGTAGATTGAAAGTAAAGAGTACAGATATATAAGGAGAAGACAGTTATACATACTGGAATCCAATTCAGGTGAGGCTAAAAATCCAGTGCTGTAATTAAATTAATCTGAGTCCCTTGCTGTTGTTTGCAACCAAAAGAATTTCTGATAGTAAAATAAAGTAAAATAATACTAGGTACATCTAATGAACAGTTTTTTGCTAAACTTTCACCTAATATTCATTAACATGTTTCCCAACTACAGAGTTTATCTAGAAGGATGCCCGTATAATACTGTAGTAATGCTAAACCTCACATAAATTGTGATGTTGGAACCAGCAAGCCCAGCTGGTGTTCACTTCTGTCTCAGGAGAAGGTTTTGATAAAGGAATGAGATACATATATGATTGGGATGAGAATGGGCTTCCATACCCTCCAATTAATATAACACAGCCTGTTGACTGTCTTGTGATTTTAAACAACAGACATCATCTAATGTATACAGTATTTGCTGGGTTTTAGATATTTTATTTTGACAAATGCATCACTGTTTTAATTTTTCCATGTTTATATCACAGTTATCCCGTGTTCCTCCGTGTTCTCCCAGCAGTCCACTACAATCACAAACCCATGAGCCAGTTGACTATTTGGACTGGAGGACTAAGGGTGAGGTAGAGTGAGTGAGAATAGGAGGTATAGAAAATCAGTAGCCCTGTTTGGCCCTGTCTCTTCCATGTAAGGGACTGCATCCAGCCCTTCCAAAAGGTAAAACCTAATCTGTGGAAAGCTGTTTGCCTTCCTCTGAATCTGGGATGCCTCCTTTGATTTTCAGTAAGCCCATTTGTAAGAATTAAACATTACCGATTTTCTTCTATTATCCATGATCCAGTGGAAACACATCACAAATAACCCTAAATAATTGTTGTCTTCCTCCCTCCTCCTAGGAAACATCTTCCTGCTGCTAATAATGCAAACTGTTCCTGATTTATAGCTTCAAATACTTTAGGTAATTCCAATAACTTCAGGGTCAGTAGTGCCTGCAGAGCATAGCCTTGTTAATCAGTCAAAATGATTTCATGTGTTTTCTTAGGAGCATCAGAAAGGGCAAAGGATTTATGGGTGATATCATTTTATGTGCCACCATGGTATACAATATTGTCATCATGTGTTAAAACCGGCAATGGTCTTCATTGATTTTAATCATAGTCATAACCACCTCACTCTCCCTGCCCCCCCCCATAAAAAGATAAAAGAAATCTGAAGACATTTTATATGGCGACTTAGAATACTTTTAGTCATTATAACTTTTTAAATGCTTTCATAGCCAGCTAAGATAAAGTGCCACTTCTCACAGATCATATGTCTCTCTCACTAAAATTCCAACTAGAGACACTTAAGGCTATTGAAATGAGAGCATTTTAAATGTGGAGGGGGTTCTTAATAAATAACCACCTCTGAAGAGTCTTATTTGCCTCATTTTTCCAGGAGTATTTTGTTTGTGTAATTTTATTCAAGAAAGAGCTTACATTTTGCATGGTGATTCATTCACACATCAAAAATTCAATAAAAATCTCATAGCCAAAAAGATAGACTTACAGCAAAGGAGCAAAAGAAGAATAAGCTTAAATTGAAACATGTCAGAGTACATCAGATGCCCTTCCATCACCCGTCCAGTGAGTCAGATTCACCTCTCCAGTGGGGTTGCTTTAGGAAAGGAGAAAGACCCTCATCTACAGTTGTCTCTGTCTGAAGGGAAGGCATTTATTTATTCATTTACTCAATCAGTCATTTGTTCTTTTCACTCTTTCAACATTTAGCCAGCACACATTCATGGAATCACATCTGCACGCCAGGCACAGTAGTAAGGTAAGATGTCGGAGGCTTCCATTCCAAGGTTTTCATGGTCCACTGAGGAAGATAGATAGAAATAATAATAACTTAATAGTAGCTGCAAATGATGAGTAGCCCAGAACTATTTAGCTCTATTGGTGATGAGCAGGTGGTAACAGGATCAGGTTTCACACACACAAAAAATTCTTTCCAGGGCAAGTTGTTTTATTCACGGGGATATTCTCAGGCACCTAGCCTCGTACCTAGTACCTAGTACATAGCAGGCAGTTGTAATTGACACAAGTAAGGCAGCTTTCTGCCTCACAGAGATTCCTCTGATAGTCGCGTCATGAAATTCTCCTACCTTAACTTCCACCATCTACTTCTTCCTTAGCTGAATGGTCCAAATGTATAAACATTTTACTCCTATCGTGCCAATCATAATACCCTGCCCACTGCTTGGTTCAAGAAGAAGCATCTGACTCAAGCTGGAAAACTGGGATTCTTCTCTGTTACTCATTTATTCTTTTTTAACTTAACTGGAAAAAGAAAACCCTTTCTTTTCAAATTCTCACAGCCCATGTGTAGCACCTAACAGAGATAAATATTTAGTGGGTTCTCAATATATATTTGAAAAAATGATGGTATGGTGAGGAAGCTGTTAGGGTGTGAATCTGGAATCTTTAGTAATTAGGCTCACCACCTCATGAAGAAGCCATTCTAGGAAAAGGCTGTTGAGAGGTAGAGAAGGAAAAAGAAAGAGTCTCAAAGGCATCTTTAAGCCCGGGTCTGTCATTCTCCATACCCTCTCAACTTCTTGTCTTCCCCATTAACATGTTTCAATAAACTAATTCAAGCTATTAGCACCTGGGAGAGTCCTAACACATTATTCAATAGAACTGGTTGAGAAATTGGCCAATGACTGACTGAATGATGAGTGAATGAATGGAGGAATGAATGAATGAATGAATAGGTGAAGCATACCTCTGCAGAGGGCACAGAGACCCCAAACAAACAGGTGTGCCGCAGTACAGTGTGCGAGATAGGATATTTAGGCACAGCAAATTTTCACCCTCTCCATGTATTGCAGGAGTCAGAGTGGAATAAATAAAACTTCCCAAACTCCCTCGAAGCTAGAAGTCTGTTTATGAATTAGGTTCATTTCAATGACTAATATACAGGTATGGGAGGTTTAAAAGGATAAAGTGTGATTGGGCGTATTGTTGCTTCTGCTTGTCCAGGTATACGTGCTCTGATTTCCTGAGTCTGGTCAGAAGCTACCTGGGTGTGAGAGATAGCTGTGGTGATGCAGGGGTCGAAGTTGCTTCCTTAATCTGACTCACAGTTGTAAGTGCCACGCCCTTAAAATTCTGCAGGCTGAAAGAGTCCTTCTGAATGCTTCTCCTCTGGTCCCTCCTAGTGTTGGAAATACTGAATTCTTTTCTGTTGAGGAAAAACCTTAAAACTATATTAAATCCTAACTGACAGGCCTGGTATATACAGGGAATTATAAAAGGTCATGCGAGGTTCTCCAGTGGGGGTGGACAGGCAACATCCCTTCCCCAGTCAACATTTGGAATGTGTAGAGACTTTTCTTTTTGCCATAAGTCAGGAAGGTGTTGTTACTACTATCTGGCATCTAATGAGTAGAATCCAAGGATGCTGCTGATTATCCTACGATGTGCAAGACACAGGCCACACAGCAAAATTATCCAGCACTAAATATCAACATAGTAAGGTTTAGAAATCCTGGACAAAAGTAAGATTTCAACAGGTTGTAGCTAGAGGATTAGGCTTTTTATTATTGAGTAGGACCAGATCCTAAAAAGTCACATATGGTATTCAAAAGTGTGAACAGAGCTCTCTCTGACATCTTCCTATTGGCCTTTTACCAAATTTGGGAGGCTTAAGTTTCTAAATTCTGCATTTTAATGTGTAAAACTGAAAAGATTGCACTATCGTGAATTTTTGCTATAAATACTAGTTCTTTAGAATTTCCCAGCCTTGAGACCAGTAACAGCCATTGACCTTAGTAAAAATTGGTTATAGGTATTACATACTAAACTGGAATCATTGCATTGCCACAAGTATCTCCAATCTGGAGACCTGCAGAGAAAGTTCATATATATTATCACTTTGGGAGTTTCTTAGAATTGTCCTAGATATTTCTTAATCTGTGAAAGGACATTAATTTTCACTCATCACATGGGTGCAATGTTCTGAAGAAGTAAATGGTTTAAAGCATACAAACCCAACATAAACAGGAAGAAAACATAAAACACCTCCTGCGTATGCATATTTTTTAGTGAACACAAATGAGCAAGCTCTTGACAGAATATGAGACTGTCCTGGTTGTTTACCATGAAAATAATTCAAGGCTAAAACATAGCTTGCATTTGATAATCTGCAATCTCTGATCCTACTAAGTGGAACACAGAATGATGCTAGAACAAGGAGAGACAGGACAGCTGGGATCAAGAGATTTAAGAAGCAACAGATAAAAAATTTTTTTAAAGAAGCATGTCAAAAGTGAATTTTTAAATATTCATTTTGAATGACTGAGTTCACAGTGCTTTTCTGTGTGGTGCAGATGGCTCAGGGATTCAGGGCAAACAAAGCAACAATTTCTGCATACTCACAGCTACTCAGCCATGATAGCCAGAGGCCCAAAACTCCAGGGCTTTGAGATGATTCAACCTGATCCCTTTACCTGCCAAATTCCACTGGATCTATGCAGCCTTCGTCATAATAACAAGGGTGAAAGGATAGTAGGAAACGGAGCCGTCTTTGCTTTAACATCCACACAGCATTCATCATTGGGGAATGGCCTTTAAATTCCAATTACAGGTTTGTTTATGATGGAAAAATGTTTGTGAAGGAGAGAAGGAACATGAAAAACTTCTTAGGTTGATCAGAAATAGAAATTTACAAAATTAAGCAGACGGAAAGTTGTACACATTTTAATCAAGAAGAAATTTTTAACTGATTACAGGGAATGGTCTGAGATGTTTAACTCTAAGAAGCAGCCTGTTTCTTTGTTAGACACAGGGGTATGACCTCATCACCCAGAGCTAATTCTCTGCATAATGGTTTAGAGAAAAGAAAGAACCAAACTGCATCATCTTTCCGCCTGTCTTAGTATCAGGGGAAAGCTAATACTCAGACGGTATAATAAAAAAACAGTATTAAACTGCATCTTTGAACAATCAAAAACAACACACAAAATGGAATTCAAATAAAAGGCTAACAGCGTTTTCTGTAACAAGAGATAATTTTACCATTTACAGTGTATCAGAATGGTAGACCAGACTTTTTACTCCACAGGGGTTTTATTGAGTGCCTATCATGTGCTATGCACTATTAGGTGCTACAGAAACATGCAGAAGGCAGTAAGAGAATGCTTTATGGTCCGAGTCTCGTAGGTAAGACAAAATAAGAAACAATATAGTAGGTCCTCCCCCCCTCCCGCCAACCTTATTTGCAGGCATATGTTCCAAGAGCCCCAGTGGATGCCTGAACCTGCAGATAGTGCTGAACCCTATATATTTGATGTTTTTTTCATATCTATATCCACATCTACATCTATATCTATGATGATATTTAGTTTATGAATTAAGCATAGTAAGAGAGTAACAACAATAATAATAGAGAGCAATTATAGCAATAATTTCTAATAAAAGCTGTGTGAATGTGGTCTCTCAGAATATACTGTATTCACCTCTGTTCTTGTGATGATGTGAGATGATAAAATGCCTAAGTGATGGGGTGAAACGAAACGAATGATGCAGGCATTGTGACCTGGAGTTAGTCAGCTTTTGACCTCTAACAACATGTCAGAAGGAAGACCATTTGCTTCCAGACCACAGTTGACTGTGGGTAACTGAAACCACGAAAAGTGAAACCATGGGAAAGGGGAGACTACTGTATGATAAAAATCTGTATATGGCATATAGTAAAGAGTTTCAAGCAAAATTTCAGAGACTGTAACACCATGGGTTGGAAGATGTCAGGGAGAGTTTGATGGGGAGGGTAATATGAAAGGAATCTTGAAGAACTGGAAGAATTTGAACTGACAGAAATGAAGAGAACTTTTTGTTGAAAGAAGTCAGTAATACCAAAAAAAAAGAAGCCAAAAAAATAGACAGGTATGTCCATAAATCGATATGTGGTATGGTTTAGGAGGAACTAATGAAACATGTAGGGACCTCATAAAAAATACATATGGAAGGATTAAATCAGAAACATATGATCTTCTAGACCTACAATGAACTTTAGGAAACCATGGTTTAACTCTTTCATCCTACAGTTGAGAAGGCTCAGAAAAGATGAAATTATTTATGCAAGGTGATATGTCAAGGTAATGATCCTAGTAGCCAAAGAGAAATGGATTTGTGTCTCTTAAATGTCTCTTCCCGTTTTTCTTTCTGTGGCGTCTTCAAGGGTAATCTGGGTATCTGGGTGTTCTTTAACACCAAGATAAGAAGGGTGTACTACTTACTTTCATTTTGTAAGTCTTAAATACTAAAGATCTTTGAAAATAGAAATGGCATCACTGAGAATGAATTTTGGGAAATAGAGAAAGAAGAGAAGATACATTCTGAAAAGACGTAAAGAACAGATTAAAAAACAATCCAACCACAGTTAACCTTCCACAGGACTACTTAGCCTACACATGGACCTGAAAATCACCTTTCACATAGTTCTTTAATATAGCTTTGACCAGCCTTTAGCGTAGCTTTGAGAACATGCATCAGCATACCTGTAGCAGGAAAGAGACATTTAGATAGAAGATGCATAGCCTAGTTGGTTGTGGAAGTTTTGCTTAAATATATCCTGGTTTTAGTAATTCCTAATTTAGTCATAAGCATATGAAAACCTTGGGTAAATAAATTACCCAAGAGAATTATGGGAGAACTCTAGCATTTATTAAAGCAGTCATATTTTATAAACTGTAAAATAGTTTTGGAAATAGAAAACAGTATTTTTATTGTAGTTTAAAAATAATCTTATTTGTGAATTCGTAATATTCTCCAATGCTTAATAGCACACATGGTATATATGTACAAATACATAAAATACATGCAACTTGTCTCTAATTTAAATAGCAATGAGAGCAGTGTATTACCTAATTTGAATTAAACCCTAAATTAAAACTGAAACAGTTAAGCAAAATAATATCAGTTCAGGTCAAAATCATACTTAAATATAATTTAAGATCTATTTTATTTTAATCCCCCAAATTCAGTGTCCTATTTCTCTGGTCTTACATAAAAGCAAATAAATCAATATTTCATGTGAAACCTTTTCCCCTAGAAACCCTGAAAAAGTTTTCTTCATTCATATACCAAGCTCAATTACTGATACTCCTGTCTTGCTTCTCTTTTGAAAATGCAGTATATAAGGAAATACATTAATAAGCATCTATTTTAGGTGTAACTGAAATGAAATTAAAAGGTCTGAAAAACTTTTAGACCATGACTTCAGTAAGGGATCTTAAGACTAGAATAAAATTATTCATCATCTTAATAATAGATGCCATTTATTGTTTACCATAGCAAATGATTTGAATGCATTTTCTCACTTAATCCTTAAAACAGTTCTGTGAAGTCAGTAATACTATGGTTAGTGCATCATTCAAAAGACTAAGTTGCCCAGAGTCATACATATTATAACCAGGTTTCATCTGGCCTCAAACTCATGCTCCATTTAAACTATTGCAACACTTCCTTCCATTAAAATGTTAAAATCAAGGATAATTTAGCAGTTAGAGGAAGAAACACACTCAAGACTGTTCAAGTAGGGGGGACTTGATGGGAGGAGATGAGGAAACTGTGGAAAGGCCTGATGGTGAGACAGATCATGGAATGTTTATAGAAGGAAAATATGGCTGGAAAAGAGTGCAGAGAGGGGCATGTGAAAAGCTTGAAGAGGTGGGCCGCAGTCACATTAAGGGAGGCCTTGTCAGTCCTGTATTTACAGCACATATTTGGTGAGGAATCAGGCACACGGCATAATGGTTAAGCGCGTAGACTGTACAAGCAGCTCTGAAATCAAAAGCCAGCGTCCCTCTCAGCCAGCATATAATGTTGGATAGTTACCTAATTGTGTAAGCAATTATTCCTTCTGTAAAATGAACACAGAACAATTTTCTTAAAGGTTGTGTGATGATTAAGGTAATGCATATAAAACACTTATCACAAGGTACACATAATAAATTCTTATAAAATATTACTGATTATTATTTGTAATCTTCTCATTATACTTGATCTGGTGTCAGAGCTTCCATGACACACTCAAAAACATCTTTCAAAAACCAGTCTCTCAAGAGATCCCCAGAAGAAACGTCCACTAGGAAACTGGTGTCACCGCATCACGCATTTCTCCTATAGGACTTCCCCTGTGTCATTACTCATGGCGTTTTCCATTTTTATTCAACCAATAAGAATTGAGTGAACATGCACTGTGTTTCACACATTGTGGGCATTGTGGATGTACAGATAATTAAAATATGTTTCCTAACCTGGAGGAACTTGCATGATAAGGGGCAGAAGAAACTGATGGCTGCTATGTGGTACCATTTTATTTCAGGGAAGGGAAAAGCAAAACTTTTATTGGGCATTTACCGCATTGCAAGCAAGGTACTCTATGCTTATGTGTATTGTTATCAGATCTTAGTCCTTATCAGAACTTGGTAAGGTTCTTTTTTCTTTCTTTCTAATAATAGAAAAGGAAAACAGGCTGAGAATGATCAAATAGCTTGCTCAAGTTGTGACATTTACTAAAATGGCAATTTGCCATTCAAGCTCTCACTCTAAACCCAAGCAAACTCTTTACACCTGTAAGTCTTCCTTTCTAAGTCTCTAAACTGTCCTGGCTTTACCATAATAAAACAAGGGCCAAAGCAATTTTTGGGTTTAGTGACAAGAATTCATTGGTAATCTTGATGAAATACTAAGGTGACCGAAGATGCTAGCAAAGGAGAAAATGGAGGCAGTGGTTGGAAAAATAAAGGGGAAGGGATTGTTTTTGGCCTTATTTTATTAGATCTTTCTATAGCAATGAACACTAATCTCTTCTATTTAAAAGCGTTTTCTTACTTTGGTCACTATGTTCCAGACTGGGGGCTCCTCCTTTGCTGTTTATCTTTTAAATGTTAAGGTTCTGGGGTAATATCAGTCCATGTTTCTGTAAAATGATTTAACCTGAGCCCTATATGAGAACTTATTTAATCTTCCCAGCAATATTTTGACATAGTTGTCATTTTATGAATGGGGGAAAAACACAAAACGCAAACTAAAGCTCAGGGGAGGTGATTTACCCACCCAAAGTCATAGAGGTAATAAGTGATGAGTGTGGGATAGGACAGGGGTCATTCTGACAGCAAAGCTCATACATGCTTTCTATCACATCATATTTTCAGTGGCTCATGAGGCAGGAGATTAAACATGGGCCTTCTGCTTGAGATATTCAGGACTCAGGCTCACTACCACCCTCTACATTTTACCTCTCTAAGTTATAGAAGGTTAATCCTTAGTTGGCACCAATTATTAGGGGAGGCCAGAATTTTGTATTTTGGCTTAAGCTAAGTCTGGAAACAGCCCTAATTTAGTGATATTAAATTAAGAGGTAAAAGAGCCAAATTTACACAGTCGGCAGTTGGTCCCCACCTAAAAGCTTAGTCCTAGTATCCAGGATACTGCAAATCCCTATGAATGAAACAAAAAAACACCAATATGCACATTGCTTGACTACTTGAATCTAGAGATGGTTGATCAATCTGCCACATACTGTAAATCTGACTGTAAGATCTTCAAAGTTACTGTTGATGAAAAAATTACCAATTTGCCAAAATGTTTGTCCATCACTTCACACCCTCACCAGGATCATGTGCTGACAACGATACCTCCTCTATCTCCTGAATTCCTCCCATCCATATTATTTTAGATCTGCAAAGGTATGATGTGGTAAGTAAAATAGTGCAGGGAGTATAAGTGTGTCTTTACAGTAGGCTACTTTGGAAGCTTTAATTTTTGTTGCCTTTCTTGGTTTCTGTAGTGATGATTAGAATAGAATAGGGACACTTTTCAGTGGTAGAGTTAAGACCTGTCTTCAGAGTAAATCCTTCTTTCCTTTGCCTCCTTTCAAGTGCATGAGAAGAGTTGCTAGACAAGTTTATTTAATCACTTGGAATATGTCATGTTAACTCAAGGAAGAAGCAAAGTGCCTGAAAAGCCAGGATAAACTGTGCGTAACTTACTTTTTCCCCTTTCAAAATCCAGTTCCAATAAAAACCATCTTTACTGCCTCAGGCTAATGTGTAAGTTAGTGAGAGATTATGGTCTGGTTTTGATAGCATTTTATGTAGTATTTGACAATCCATAGGGACCTTGCCTGTTAGTCTTTTACAAATATAAAATGTAATTTTAGATTTCACTTCATCATAGTAATAGGCTATATAAGCTTTCTTCCTAAAGTCTACAGACCATCTTGTCACCTTAGGGAGCCTCAAACAACCTGACTTAATCACCTCTTGGTGACTCATTGCGCCCTGCCCACTCTTTTGAAAATATATAAATCCTAATTATTTTTAAAGCCTTTTTCTAGAAAATGAGGTTGATTTCTTGTATATACTCAGGCTAAGCATATACATGGAAAAAGTAGGTAGGAAGAGACTTTTTGTCCCTAAAGGACTGGATTATTTTCATGTTTTCTCCAATGCCCCTACTTCCCATTTGCAGGAAAGCCTCTTAAGTAGAGAAACTTGCTTTAGAAGGAGGGCAGCCAATCAGCTAAACCCTTAATGGGGGGAAATAAATAGTGACAGTCACTTACAATGTGATGCTAAGTGTATACAGTGTAGCTGCAGAAACACACAGCCATCCTGAGCAGTAGGTAATTTGGTTAGTTCATTGCTAGATAGATGAAACGTTTTTTGTTTGTTTTTGTTTTTTTTAACTTTTTACAGATGAGGAAAGAGAAACTCAGAGAAACTGACTTGGTCAAGTTCTCAAGGTTAATTCTTGGCCAGAGTTGAAATTGGGTCTTCCAATATTCAGTTCATTTATCTCTCCAATATACCTCATTGCTGCTTAAATTGTTAAATAACTTCCATACTTCCTAAACAGGTCACATCTTACCCCTATTGCAGTTATTTCTCATGTAATCAGATAGTTCTGCTAACCGTCACGTGGTCATGGGAGTTTCACAGTGAGTGCTAAAATATTTGTTATCCCTTCCTGTGTGATGCTGTGTGCTGAGTCCTACCGTCACACTTCCCTTGTAGGAGCTTAACACTAAGAACAGATATGTCTGCCCTTTGCAACTTTTCCTTGTTGCCCGCTAATGGTTCAGGATTGTGGTGCTCTTAGGCTAGATTCCTCCTAGGGGCCTGTGGACTCTACAGCTCAAAACTGGAGGTCAGATAAACCATCTTAAAGATGGGCCACATTACGCAGTCTTGAAACCTAGGTTACTTGTCCAGCATTTGCTTCATCTATTTCCTGGATGTCTACTCTGAATATCATTTTACCCATTTCCAGATTGCACAATTAGAATCCCATCCTATCTAGCTTTCCTAAGTTGCAGAATGTCAGTACCTTGAAACCCATCTTGAGCCATTCCAGAGTTTCAATAATAGAATCTAATATACACCTAATAGGCTGATGGAAGGAACTCTATATTTTTTCTAATTTGCTTCTTTAAATGTGAATGCGTTATAACTTGCAGTTGAATACTTCCGTAAAGATAATTACATATGGCAAGACAGGAAAACTTTTTAAAAAAAAATTAAAAAAAAACATTCCCTTGAATATGTGCCTGAATTCATTTACAACTGTTGCTGCTTTAAACACTTCAGGCAGAATAAGTGGATGGCACTAAACAGCTTAGCTGCAATTATTATGGAATGTCTGAGGTATAATTTCCCCTGCGGTTTTGTTAGGCGTACAAAATTCATAATTCTGATTTGTGGCAGGTACTTATTACCCATCACAGGTGGGGATATGCAAATATTATTCTAGTAGGGGTGAACAGCCTTTATTTCAGTATTCAGCTATTAACGAGATTTGTGAGTCTGGTACTCTGGGGCCATTTAATTAATTAGATGGTACAGATAAAATATAAATTGTTTTGTAGGCTACACAATTCCTATCCTAGGAGATGTAAAACTGAGGCTAAATGAACTTAGTTTAGATTGATTTGTTGTTTTTTATATAGCTCCCAGTAAATGTAAATCCTGCTCATTATTTTACTATATTAATTCTACTCATAATCCTCATATTCTCTGAGTTTCATTAAAATAGATGTTACGTATTTGACTATTTTGTTAAGTGATTTTATCACTTAATCTCCATGCCCATGGCAGTAAGCACGTCCTGTATGTGGAAGGAATGTATCTATGAGAGATCTTTTGAAAATTTTTCATATTCTTGAGGAAGAGTTTTTGGTTAATTTGTAATATCATGTGTATGGGAATAAGATCTACTAGAACAAATCCTTGGAAAGTGCGTGACATTTAATATGAGTTTTATTGGCATCAGTCAAGAACTAGTACAACCTCCACAACTAGCTGCACATACGGAAAACCCTGTGTCATGCATACGAAACCTCAGGGAAGTGGGAAGGTTACAGTTATTTGGTCAAGGGCAAAGAAGTTTAACTTTTCTTTTCCTTTTATATACTTGGCAGTAGATGCCTAGCACTGCTATGAGGAGAAGGATCCGAGATCTTTCCTTGACACAGTGGCAAAATCACTGTGACTGATTATTGATGTCTGCCTTGGTATGTTTAGATTGGTGCTGTTTGTGTTAGATATTTGTCATCTTTGGTTTATGTCTTTGGCAACTTCTCAATTAAAAGCCTTTAATCGTATTGTTGATTACCCTAAATTTGACAAGAATAAAAATGCATATCTTTTGTTTCATTCAGAGGATGTTCACTTGAAGGTATTAAATTGCACAGCAGTACCATCTTCTAATAAAACAACTTGGAAATGTTTACTTCAATTTTATTTTGAAACTAGAAACTAAAAAATAATTATGTAAATGTACAACTGATTTTTTTTTCTGAGTTAAAGTTGGTCTTATCTTAAGTTTTACTTTGGGATAAAATACTAGTTTCTTTCTTCTGACCTTCAAGTTTTCATTTACAAATTGAAATGTGGGCTAACAATAATAGTTTCCCTTTTCTCTGAACCGTATTTTCTGTCTTCTGCCCATCTCCCTAGGCTCCCCATCTCTTTTCATTTTTTAATGAAAAGCAAGTATATTTCTCTAAAGGAACATATTTTTAATACCTTGACTAAATAAAAGGAGGGTACGTAAAAAAATGCAAGAACTAGAGAATAATTTCCCAAAGGGATTTAATAACCGCATTTAAAATAATTGCAAAAGCAGAAGCCCACACATCATATTGACAACCTTGAATGCAAAGCAAAATACTTAAATGTGCAGATCTGAGAGTTCTGTGTTCCAGGTTGGCTTTCAGCAAATATGTTTTCAAGCATCTCCTGTTAATCTCCATTGAAATCCAAAGAAAGATAAATTTTATCAATTTAAAAAGAGATTTATAAGGTGTTACAATTATGTGTTCTACGTCTCCAAGAGAAAAAAAATTAAATGAAAGGTGATAATTATTCAGATTCAAAACCTGTTAAAGAAGCCAAGACAAAATTAAACAATTAGAAAAATATTTTAGCCAAAAAAATATGCTGAATTAACAACAAAGGAGTTATATACTAAAAGATTGGTCAGGACATTACTACTGAAATATTTATGTGGCTTATACAGATGATAAAGAGATGTACTAATTTTGGTATATTTTCTGTGAAATGAATTTCTTTTGATTTGCAGACTTTAAGGGTTAAATTGCCCATAAATGATAAAACCTAGATTATAATTGTGGAAACAGTTTGGGATCTATTATTGATCCTAATCAGATAAATATATTGATGAATAAGAAAATAGAAAAAAATAGAGATGGAACAAATGCACACAATATTAAATATTAAGATTAGTCCTTTTTTGGAGGCACCTGGTGGCTCAGTCAGTTGAGTGTCCAAACTTGATTTTGGCTCAGGTCATGATCCAGCCCTGCACCAGGCTGTGCGCTGGGCATGGAGCCTGCTTTAGATTCTCCCTCTCTCCAGCTTGTGCAGTCTCTCTCTCTCTTAAAAAAAAAAAATCTACCCACGGAAATATTTTAGAAATAGATATAACATTCTGTATTATCCAGGTTTCTCCAAAGTTTCAGGTCTTTGGTAGCACAACCACTCAAAAGCTGCACAGTTGGAGTATTTGGAGAGAAAGGAAGAATCCAGTGTTCTTTGGGGAACATTGAGGGGGCCATATGAAAGTCATTTGATGTGTGGATAGGCAATAATGAGATGTTGTCTGATGGCAGAACTTTTGGACGGAGGTCTGGACCTGAAATTAACCTTACTGAGTTCAAAAAGGGGTTGAACTGGTTGGTGAATACATGGTTCCATGTATTTGTCAAAAACCAGAGAATTGTATGTCCAAAAGAATGAACTTTAACATATGCAAACTAAGAAAAAGAAAGCATCTGCCAGGATGCTGAAGGGCAAATGGATTAAACTTTTTACAAATGTATGACATATCAGCACTGAAGAAGATAAGGGGAAGAAGAGCTGACCTATATGTAACTTTGAAAAACAATGTTTGGACTATAAAGCTAAATGTTAAAGTTGAAGACAAAAATAAAGAAACTGTAAAGCTCAAGACAGAAAGGAATTGTACATAAACATTGTACTCTAGTTGGCATTTATTTAAAATGGAAGTACAAGTTAGAAATTCTGAAAGGTTTTACAGGTGTATTGAGGTTGGCTAAATAAGTAAAAGCAAGGTGGATAGTGAATGCTAGATTTCTCATTGTTGGAGAAAGAAGTTACAAATAAACAAAAGAGGACAACTAGAATAAATATCATGGAAGTGAATCAGAGTTGGAGACATCAGTGTGAACTCATGTTTAGCTTATTATTGGATACATATGGTAGATATAGAAACAACCATAGACATGTGTATATACTTAAGTTAGTGTATATAGATATATTACTTAGTTCTGTTTGTTGAGAGGTCCTAGAAGCAGTGATACCCCACTATTGATGAGCACACACACATCCAGATCTTCGTTTCTAAATACCATTTCAATCAAAGGACCCAGGAGTCCTTGGAGAAATAATTGATTCTTGTACTGGAGCAGGAAAAATACAAGATGAGTCTGGAATATGTTACATTGGCAGAAAGTAAGGAAGTGATAAAAACCAAAACATGTCAAAGGAACACAGAAGGCAACTGAAAGAGCTCCTAATAGCAAAAACTAGAACAATTTGAGTAACAAAAGAAATAAATCAATATAAAATAAGTACTCAGGAGTCCATATATAAATAAATGAAGGTGTATCTTCCTTACATGACAATTACAAATATTTAAGCTCTATCATGAGGTGGAGCTTGATTTCCCAACACCCCTTCTTCCTTTTGAGAGTAAACGAGACACAGTGACTCACTCCCAAAAGATTAGTGCTTTGATAAGGAAAAAAAATAGTAAGAAAAAAAAAAAGTACCCTGGAAAACACTACCTCAACCAAGTGGTGATCAAAGGTAGCCAGTGATGTTGTGGAAACATCCATTACCTATGAACATATCTGATGAGAAGGACACTTCACCTCTTTAGTATTCTCCCCCAAACCCATAACTCTAGCCTACTCATAAGAAAAAACAACAACAACACCTGAGAAACAAAACCCAAGGTGTCGTAAGAAATATATATAGTCTTAGTCCTCAATTTCTGGCACAGAGTTTCAAATCCCTTGGAATTTTCTAAGTGATATGAATATTTTTTGGTCATTCATTAGTTGTCCCTGTCAAGCAAACCTGAGTTTATACTAATGAGGTAATTAGGGTGGGACCCTAAATAAACTTGGGATGAGGGGCTGGTCACCAGAAAGACCAGGTGATTAGAGGGTTGGAACTTGCAGTTCCACCTCCCTAACCCCTGGAGAAGGGAAAGGGTCTGGAAGTTGAATCGATTTCCATTGCCAGTGAGTTAATGACTCATGCCTATATAATGAAGCCTACACAAAAGGCTCAAAGGATGAGGTCCTGGAGCTTCGAGGATGGTGAACATAAGAGGATGCAGAGAAGATGGCTGGAGAAGAGAGCATGGAAACTCTGTGCCCTTTCCGCATACCTTGCCATACACATCTCTTCCATCTGGCGGTTCCTGAATCATGTACTTTTATAATAAACTAGTAATCTAGTAAGTAAAAATTTTCGCTGATTAATTAATGAATTATTTCTGCAAATTAATCAAACTGAAGGAGGGGGGTTGTGGGAACCTCTGCTTTATAGATCATGGGTCAGAAGCACATGTGACAACTTGGACTTCAATTGGCATCCAAAGTAAGATGAGAGGTGAGGGAAGTATTGTCAGACTGAGCTCTTAACCTGTGGGATTTGATGCTATCTTCAGGTAGATAGTGTCAGAATTAAGTCAATTGCAAGGTGTGGTGTTTGAAAAAAATCACACATTGGAATACCTAACTAGTATCTCTCAAAACTGTCATGGTCATGAAAAATGAGGAAGGGCAAGAAATTATCACAGACCAGAGGACAATAGGGAGACAGGGCAGCTAAATGCAATGTGGTACAATTTGAACAACAAAATTAATAACAGTATTATTCTGTAATTAGTTTGGGTCATGAAAGAGAAAAAGATGATTCAAACACTTTTTAAGAAAAAGTTTTTATATATTTACATGATGTATTAAATTTACAGTGAATTGCTTATAATGACATATATGATCTTAGGATTGTAGCCAATTTTTTAAAAATCTCTTTCAAGTTCTTTCATATATGACTATAAGACTTCAGGACACTTTAAGTGTTCTTGTGCAGTGACGAGTCTTAAATATTCTTGCGAACATTTAAAAGTTCAATTGAGGGACGCCTGGGTGGCTCAGTCGGTTAAGCATTCG
Source organism: Proteles cristata cristata (assembly GCA_017311185.1). NCBI lineage: Eukaryota > Metazoa > Chordata > Mammalia > Carnivora > Hyaenidae > Proteles > Proteles cristata. The sequence continues at coordinate 458,027 of JAESUZ010003906.1, read as the reverse complement.
ACTTTGGGTCAGGTCATGATCTTGTGATTCAAGAGTTTGAACTCTGCATTTGGCTGTGTGCTGATACCTTGGAGCCTAGAGCCTGCTTCAGATTCTGTGTCTCCCTCTCTCTCTGCTTCTTCCCCACTCATTCTCTCTCTCTCTTTTTCTCAAAAATAAATAAAATATTAAAACATTTTTTAACTTGAATTGAAAAGAACTAGAAGCATTCTTAGAAGCCCTTTTATCCTAGAACAGTTAACTGTAATTGAACCATATAAGGAGGTGACTAGAAACCTCATAAATACATTCCCAGAAATTCAAACTAAATGTTCCTTCGCTTTTCCTGTAGTCCGATTTTCCCATTTGGGAAGTGGGGAGTCAGTAAGGAAAAGGACTGATTAAAATTTCATACTTTAGTAGGTTATGTGAAAATATGACAATACAAAGATCATGCTGACTTCCTTCGAAGCTCTAACATCTGATTCTGCTAATAAGCTAAAAAGATTTAAACTCATCCTTAAGGAGTAGGAGGAAATTGTGCAGGTCTCAAACCTAAGCAGCATGTTTCAGTCAGATACCCAATCATTGGTGAATCAGCCAAATAATAATCTGTCTTCTTGTTGATTCCCTCGTAAGCATTTTCCTCAGGAACACAGAAGTGAAACAGGAATGGAGGCAGACAGAAAAGTGAAATTCAGGGAAAGGTTTGGGCTGATTTCCTGACTATAATGAAATTGAATATTTATTTTTAAATATTTTTAAAATATTTATATAGTGTATCTGTGTCCTAGGTACTTTTTCTTAGTGCTTTATAAGTCCTTATTCATGGGGGCACCTGGGTGGCTCAGTTGGTAAAGTGGCCAATTTTGACTCAGGTCATGATCTCACGGTTCATGACTTTGAGCCCCGCATGGAGCTCTGTGTTGGCTGCTCAGAGCCTGGATCCTGCTTCGGATTCTCTGTGTGTGTGTCTCTCTCTGCCCCTCCCCCACTTGCTCTCTCTGTTTCTCAAAACAAAAATGAATGAACATTTTTAAAAAATTTTTTAAAAAGTACTCAACCGTGTACTTTTCATGACATCTCAGTGTTTGTTAAGTACCCTGATTATCCCATTTTTCAGATGAGGAAAGTTAGGAACTGAGAGATTAATTTGAATTAATACATTAATCAATTAATTATAAATAATTATACATAATTTATAAATGTTTGAATTGGCAATGTAAGGCAGAACCAGAATTTGAAGATTATAAACACCCTCACCTCACCCTGAAATTTTTTTAGAAAGGTGAAAGAAAAGAAGGGAGATATAAATGAAATAGAGTAGCAGTGGCAAAGTGATGACCAGTGGGGGGAACTGACACTCAGATTTTGTTTTTAATCAATAAATTCACATTAGAATTTGACCACCTTTAGATAGGTCATGCATTCAGTTTGTTGAATCTTCACAACTCTTTGATACACTGCCCTGTCACTTAACATATTTAGATGGCTCTGAAAATGTTTGGGTTTTATGCAAAGAAAATGACATTAAAGGTTGGAATGAGAGAGCAATGGAACTAGAAAGAGAAATTATGGAGTCCACGAAATGGGGAGAGGAGGAGGAAATAGTGAAATGCACATAGATAAGGGGATGGTAAGGAAGCAGGCGTGAACTTGATGACCAGCCATGTATCTCCATCAATAAAATGTTACAGTGAAAATAATTGAATTCAAATCCTTATATTGCTTTTTCTTAAAGGAAAAAAAAGTGGGAACGGTGGAGAAGAAACCAAAGATGGACTCTGTCCTTTCTTCTTGCTCAGTTTAGCCTACTTCAGCAGATACTCTAGATGTATTTCCAGCAACAGAAATAATCCCACCAACCTTTGTCCAATTCTTTCTGGGACTGTCATTCAGACTACACCAGGCAGGTCCTTTTGTGTTTTGGACCAACCTACAGTCATCTGGATAGCATTCTCCAAGCCACAATTAGTAATTCATTGGCCTGAAATCAGGTCCTCTTCCAAATAAAATAGAAGGTAGCCCAGCCTTCCGTCTGCTACAGCACATCTTTTTGTAAATGGCAAGCAGCCCTACCTTTAAGGTCCATCGAAACTGGAGCAAGTGAAGGAGGAGAAACAAAAATAGGTTAGAAAGAAAATTAAAAATACCTAGCACTTGAGGCTCCAAATCCACATTTAAACATGAAGAAATCCTGGTCTTGGACATAACACGTATTTGGCATGAGAATTTGGATTGCTTCTTTTACTGATGTTTGTTCAGTTTTCAAAAATGACAAATATGAGAAAACCTTGGTAAATGAGTTTATTTTGGAGATTCGTTAAGAGTCTGTTCACTGCTGGAACAGAATAGAGAAAGAATCTAAAATCATAAACACTCATCCCCCAAATAAGCAGCTCTCCGTGCTGACACCCTTAGCAAAGTTACTAAAGAAAAGGCAAGTGCTTTCACATACTCTGAGGATAGGCAAAGTAGGCAAAGCAGGAATCAACTAAAAGAACAAGAGACTATTCACCATGCACACAAGTAACCCTCAGGCTCACTAGGAGAGCTGAGGCAAAGGCTCTTTGGAAAAGCCATGTGTGAAAGTTTAAATCCTAGCTAAGTCAAGGCTCTTCTGCCTTCTATAAAGTTTAACACAGACAGTTTCTCCTTTTCTTGAGCATTTTCTAAAAGATTTGAATAACAGGATATTATAAGGTGTTGTGCTGGGTCACTATGAAAGTAACTAGTTATTGGGGTGCCTGGGTGGCTTAGTTGGTTAAGCGCCCGACTTTCGCTTAGGTCATGATCTCGCGGTTCGTGGGTTCGAGCCCCGCGTCGGGCTCTGTGCTGACTGCCAGCTCAGAGCCTGGAGCCTGTTTCAGTCTGTGACTCCCTCTCTCTCTGACCCTCCCCTGCTCACGCTGTCTCTCTCTCTCCTAGAAATAAATAAACATTTAAAAAAAAAAAAAAAAGAAAGTAACTAGTTATTAATAGAGAAAATGGTTGTGACCTCAAAAGTCTAGCTTGAAAATAAGCACTTACCATGTTGGCTGCAAAAAAAAAAATATATATATATATATATATATATATATTTTTTTTTTTTGACTCATTGGATTCCTCTTTAATAAGGGTTGCTTTCTACTTCCTGGATTCCTGCATTACAAACCAAGGAAGCTAGATTTTGAATGAATAGAGCATTATGATAGAACTTATGCCTTTCATAAGCACCTTACAATTTCACTCTATTAACATGATGATAATCTTCCCAAACAAATCACTTAAATTTTTTTAAAAATTTAGGGTAGTTTTTGGTTTATAACAAAATTAACTAGAAAGTACAGAAGATTCCTATGTACTGCTTACCCCCATCCAGGCACAGGCTCCTTCACTATCAATTTCTGGAACCAGAGAAGTCTATAATCAAAGAACCTACATTAACACATCATTGTCACCCAGACTACATAGTCTGGATTAGGGTTCACTCTCAGTGATGTACCTTCTATAGGTTTTGACAAATATATAATGATATATATCTCCCATTATATTATCACACAGAATAGTTTCACTGCCCTAAAAATTCTCTGTACTCTGCCTATTCATCTTTCTCTTCTTCTAGTCCCTAGCAACCACCGATCATGTCACTGTCTCCATAGTTTTGCCTCTCTAGAATGTCATATAGATGAAATGATATAGTATGTAGCTTTCCCAGATTGGTTTCTTTCACTCTCTGATAGGCATTTAAGATTTTTCTTTGTTTTTCATGGTTTGATAGCTTATTTCTTTTTACTGTTGAATAATATTCCATTGTCTAAATGTACCAGTCTTTTTATGTATCCAGTCACCTACTGAAAGATGTCTTGAATATTTCCAAGTTTTGATTATTATTAATAAAACTTCTCTAGACATCTGCATGTAGGTTTTGTGTGGATTTCAGTTTTAAACTACTTTGGGTAAATACAAAGGAGCACAATTGTTGTATTGTTGAAAGAGTATGTTTGTTTGGCCAGAAACCACCAAACTCTCTCCCACAATTGGTTGTACCATTTTGCTCTCCCACCAGCAATGAATGAGAATTCTTGTTGTTTCTCATCTTTGCCAGTATTTGTAGTAGTTAGTTAGTGTTCTGGATTTTGGCCATTCTAATAGGTGTGTAGTAGTATTTCATTGTTCTCATTTGCATTTCCCTATGATATATGCTGTGGAAGCATCTTTGCATATGCTTATTTATCATCAGTTTATCTTTTTTGGTGCAGTATCTGTTCAAGTTGTTGGTCTTCTTTTTTTAAGTCTGCTCATTTGTTTTCTTACTATTGATTTTTTATGAGTTCTTTATGTATTTTGGGTAACAGTCTTTATCAGATATGTCTTTTGTAAATATTTTTTCCCAGTCTGTGGACTGTCCTCTCATTTTCCTAACAGTGTCTTCCACAGAGAAGAAGCCTTTAGTTTTAATGAAATCCAGATTATCAATTCTTTCTTTCATGTATCATACCTTTACTGTTGTATCTAAAAAGTCATCTCTGGGGCACCTGGGTGGCTCAGTCGGTTAAGCATCTGACTTCGGCTCTGGTCATGATCACACTGTTTATGGGTTTGAGCCCTTCATCGGGCTCTGTGCTGACGGCTCTCTCAGAGCCTGGAGACTGCTTTGGATTCTGTGTCTCCCTCTCTCTCTGACCCTCCCCTGTTCACGCTGTTTCTCTCTCTCGCAGAAATAAGTAAAACATTAATATAAAAGTAAAAATAAAAAGTCATCTCCATGGGGTACCAGACTGGCTCAGTTGGTAGAGCATGAGACTTTGATGTTAGGCTTGTGAGTTCAAGCCTTATATTGGGTGTAGAGTTTATGTAAAAAAATAAATAAGGGGCATCTGGCTCTGTCAGTTAAGCATCTGACTCTAGGTTTCAGCTCAGGTCCCATGATCTTGCAGTTAGTGGGATCAAGTCCCATGATGGGCTCTGCACTGACAGCACAGAGCCTGCTTAAGATTCTCTCTTCCTCTCTTTGCCCCTCGCCTGCTCAGTGCTCTCTCTCTCTCTCTCTCTCTCTCTCTCAAAATAATGAATTAACTTAAACAATAATAAAATAAAAATATATAAATAAAATATTAAAAGAAAAATGTCATTGCCAAATCCAAGTCATCTGGATTTTCTCCTGTGTTAAACTCTAGTTTTATAGTTTTGCCTACATGATTCTGAAAATGTCTTAAAGATTTTATTTGGAGGATGGGGCCAAAAATCCAAAAGGCTAAGGGTGTTTTTAAAAGTACCCAATCCTTATGAATGTAGGAATGTTTCTACATTCTGGTAGATTTTTGCCTAAGCCAAATTTAGTCACCCAGTTGGTCATATTACTCTTTGAACAGAATTAACTGCAAGGATACCCAGCTTTTGTTCTAATTAGACCCAGTTTGATGAGTTAGCTCCCTACAGAGTAGTTATATCTAAGGAAAGAAAGTGTCACTTTGTTAGACCTAGTAGATTTGTGTGAAAAACAGTATATGTTACACAAATAGTACTCTCACCACTAAATGGCTTATCACTGCATGGATTTCAACAAACCATACAAACCATGTGTCCTGAAATATAACACAGGAAAAAAAATCTGCTCTAAGGTAATTAGTGTTTCAAATAAAGCCAGTCTATGCAGGCTACCTACTGCAGAGAACTCTGACCTAGCCACTTAGCAATTAGTACTTCTCCGTACATATCACCATATTTAGCTAAATAAATTGGGACTCCCATTTCCTAGAGTAGAAGGACATAGGATGCTCAACTGCATGATGTATTTTTGGACAACAGGACTCTAATTTCACAACACTTCCTGTATAGGAGATACCAGATGTACGAAGGTTATTTTGTCTTGTCAAAGGCTTGCACTTGGAGAACAAAAAGAGATAAAAAGCTTAAAGACATTTTCACCCTTTAAAAAGGTATAGTAGAGCTGATTGTTGAAAGGCAATCCCTGCACCATATTTATCATGATGAATTTATTATTAGTGGTTAAAGTAGAAGATTTGTTAGAGTATGTAAATCCTTTAAAAGAAAAACAATATTTTATCATCTGCATATCCCTAGTACTTATCACAGTGTTTCATATATAGATGTTAAAAAATTTAATTTTGTTGGTTGTGCTGTAATAAATATAGATTATTGCATGGGAAAATATGCAAACACACATCAATATCTGCTCATTGGGACAATATTAAGTGCTTACAGATTTCAAATGCATACCTAATCTGTTCTCATTCTGAGAGCTCCAGAATGCTATTTATTTCCACTTGAATAAAACTAAGGTAAAGCCATACTTATAATATATGTATATAACATATGTATGTTAACTATTAGAAAGTCACCATCTACCTCTTCTCCTCATCTTCCAGACTCTTATTCTAATAGCAGATTTTCTCACCCCTTCATAAACTGAAGTGACTGCTTTCTCAGTGTCTTCCTTTTTCTGATATTTCCTGGAAATTTTGCAGTTTCCTTAGTATTTTAGAAATGGATCAAAAAATAATCCTTTTTACTTTTTCCTAGTAGTAGTACACACAAATGTGTACCCATTTGTTTAATATTAAATATATAATAAACCCCATCCTTCACTTATTTCTCAGGGTGCTGGTCTCCTGGAAAGAGCATCTCTGAAGTCTTGACTGAAAATGATTTACATTATATGTAAATGTGCACAAAACCACAGGAAAATTATTATAGTCTAATAAAGCCTCCCTTTCCAATTTCTGTTAAAACCTATCAACCTCCTTTAGGACACTTATTCAGCATATTCTTATTGTAAAGGCACATTCTCAATGTTTTAAACTAAAGTTATTATCAGAATTTTCACACACAAAAAACCATCATCCTCTTTTTTCTTATGGGCTGTTGCATGTCTCGTGCCTGTGGTGATCCCCAAATGTCAGGCTGCAGTGGACTGAACTTCTCTTTGTGTGATACCCCAAGATGATACTACCCACACTTATGGTTCTAATCACTCCTCATATGATGACATTCCGCATGTCCTGGTGTAGCCTTTCTATATGCTTCAATCTCATATCCAGTATTCTGTAGAACAGATAAACTACTTCAAAGTCGCAGAGAAGCTTTAAGAATGATCTCTCCTCTGAAGGATGCATACCAGGCTGTACCTAGCTATCTTGGAGGAATGGGGGTGAAGAGAGAAAGAGAGATTAGCTTTGCTTTTCCATATTGTTTTCTATTTTATTTCACTTTTTATAACAGGCATATGTTTGTATTTTGGAAATTACCACATAGAAATGAAGAACAAGAAGGAGAAAGAGAATAAGGAGGAGGAAGAGAAGGAGAGGAAGGTGAGGAAGAAGAAGAGGGGAAGGGGAGTAGGGAGAAGAGAGGGAGAGGAAGAAGAAGAAGGAGAAGAAGTGGAGGAGGAAGAGGAAGAAGAAGTGTTTTAGTCTGTTCAGACTGACTTAAACAACAGAAACACAGCTGGCAGATGCAACGTCTTGTGAGGACCCTCTTCTTAGGTCCTAGATGGCTGTCTTCTTGCCGTGTCCTCTCACCATGAAAAGGGAAAGGAGCTCTCTCTGGTCTCTTTTGTATGGGGACTCACCCTATCTGTGAGGGCCTATCTCATGAATCATCTCCCAAAGGCCTCCAAATACCATCACGTTGGGGGTTAGGTTTTCAATATGTGAATTTGGAGAGGAGACAAGCATTTAGACCATTGCAAGAATATCCTCTAAACCTCATGTCTCTGCTTCCAATTTTATTCTCCAATCTATGCTTCATATAAGTGATCTTTCTACAGTGCAAATGCAGCAATTCCACTCTTCTTAAAACTTACATTCTTTTGACTAAAAGATAAAAACATAGGATCTTTAATGTGGCATATTTCTCCTTTGATCCAGTACTTTCCTACCCATCCAGTTGTATCTGACATTTTCTACTTTCCCATGCTTTTGCTACTGCAGCATCATTAATTTACTGAGGCTTTTGTCCACATCATGCTGTGAGTTGGCTTCATGTCTTTACATGTTTACTTGTTTTTCTTCAGCCATATACTAATTAAATCTCCTTTTGGCCTAGCTCAGGTGTCTTCTCTCTAAGAAGTCTTCCCTGTCTCTAATCTTTACTCCCCTGCTTGGGGTGGGTGCTCTTTCTCTGTGTTCGCATTATAGCCTAATGCAGTGGTTGTCCAAGTATGCTTTGTAGTTTATGTGTAAACTCTGTAATTTCGAGTTACAATAAAATTTGAGTTTTTAAGTGAAAATTATTTTGTGAAAGGCTCTTATCAGCCATTGTGAGCTTGATATCTCTCCCAATACATAAACTATTTTCATGAGATCAGTGATGATGCTAACAAATGTTAATTTTTGATATTATATGATGAAATGTGTCAACTTTTGTAAGATTTGTATAACTTGTGGATCAGTATTTTCCACATGATCAGTGATGATGTTATAACACAGTATTCATGGCTAAGAGACCTGCTCATATGAGAGATAAATGAATGAATATTTATATAGAACATGGAAAGTTTATATTATTTCAGATTACACTTTAACACTAACCTTTAAGAAACTGCTTGTTGAGTTTTGGTGTAATATAAAAGAATTATCTTGAGACTAAAATTCTCTTACTTTTTCCAACTACATACCAGTGAGAGGCCATATATTCTTCATAAACAACAATCAAAACAACATATTGCAACAGATTAAGTTCAGAAGCTTATGGAGAGGGGCACCTGGGTGGCTCAGTCATTTACGCGTCAAACTTCGGCTCAGGTCATGACTTGTGGTTTGTACATTCAGGCTCTTCATCCGGCTCTGTAGACAGATCAGAGCATGGAACCTGCTTCAGATTCTGTGTCTCCCTCTCTCTCTGCCCCTTCCCCATTTGTGTTCTGTCTCTTTCTGTCTCTCAAAAATAAATAAACATTTAAAAAAAAGAAGCTTATGGAGAGTCGTATACCTCCTCCTAAGCTAAACACTAAATACATTTGCAGAAAAGTAAGACAATGCCATTATTATCACTAAAATTTTTATTTTAGAGCATATAGTGGTATTGCATAAAAATGTGTTATGTTAACATGTATAGGGATTATTATTTTTATATGAATTATTATGTATTTTTAAATATCATTAAAAATTTTTAGCACACTAAGTGTTGATGGATTTAACACACATAAATGAAGTCTATCCAGGTTCTCAGTAATTTTAAGAGTTATAAAAGGGTTCAAGGGGTGCCTGGGTGGCTCAGTCAAGTTAAGTGTCTGACTTTGGCTCAAGTCATGATCTCACTGTTCATGGGTTCGAGCTCTGCATCAGGCTCTGTGCTGACAGTGCAGAGCCTGCTTAGGATTCTCTCTCTCCCTCTTTCTCTGCCCCGCCCCCTCACTCAAAATTTACTAATTTTTACTCTCAAAATTAGTAAATACATTTTAAAAATATTTTTAAAAAGAACTTGTTTATTAACATCCTTAAAAATTATGTACCTCATTGTTTTTCACTCTTCTTTATTGTTACAAATACCTTTGAAACACTGTCTTCAGTTGAATCCAGGAAAACACTTTCCTTTTATGGTTCTCCCGAACTATCTTTTTTTTTTTTTTTTTTAAATGTTTTTATTTTATTTCTAGGGAGAGAGAGAGACAGCGTGAGCAGGGGAGGGTCAGAGAGAGAGGGAGTCACAGACTGAAACAGGCTCCAGGCTCTGAGCTGGCAGTCAGCACAGAGCCCGACGCGGGGCTCGAACCCACGAACCGCGAGATCATGACCTGAGCGAAAGTCGGACGCTTAACCGACTAAGCCACCCAGGCGCCCCCCGAACTATCTTTCTTAATCTATTCTGCCAGTTTCTTCTTCTTTTCCTCCTTATCTCCCCAATCTGTACACATGCCCCAGTGTTCACATGCATACACCCACAGACACATACTCGCACAGACACAGACACACACACACACAGACACAGACACACACACACACACACACGACTAACAAACTTATCAGCTCAGTCCTCCCAGACTGCCTGCCTCACATATTCACACCTATTCTTACATCTCTTGTATGCCTAGTAGGCATCTCAAATGGAATGTACTTAGAATGGTGCTTCTGATCTTCCTCCCTAAACCTGTTCCTCCCACATTTCCCCCCAGCCTTATAAATACCAACTTCATTTTTCCAGTTCTTCAAGCCTCAGCTATGGCACCACCCTTTGATCCCACATCATCCTTTAAAAAATCCTATTAGTGTTGACTTGGAAATATAGAATCTGGTCACTTTGCAAGCCAATAATGATTGATGACTGCTTAAACTCCCAGGTGGTGTTTCACTCCTGCTGTTGCCCCGCATGCAGTCCATTGACCACTTAGCTGCAGATGGCTGCCCATTTCTAAGGCTCTGTCTGAGCCATCTTTGGATATTTTCTGGACATCTCTGACCTCATGTCCAACATTCTTTACTTTGCCTAGGCCACTCTTTCCATGGATAACCAACCTCCTGGTTCTCTGCCTTTTCTTTACAGCTTCTCCTCTCTGTCTTTTCTTATCCTTTTTTACTGATTTATTTTTCGCTATAGCACTCATTCCCATTGACATACAATATTTTTCTTATTTATTTGTTTATGTTATTTGCTTGTCTTTCTTCTCTCTCCACTAGAATTCAGGCTCTAGTGACTGCCTCATAGTGGGCACTATATAAATATAGGTTGAATGAAAGACTGGATTGAAATACCACTGCATTTAAATTTGAATATCAGTAAGAATTCCTGTCCTTTCACAAGTTCAATTTGTTCCAATTTACTATAGTATTATTACGACTTTTATTATATAATCAAACTATTTCAACATGGCCATCTGGAGCTCCTTTCAATTTTGTTCTTTTGTCCTTTATTGCACTGTTTCCATTACCCATGTAAGCAGTCTTGATTAATGGCAAAAACAAAGTGTCCAGGTCCATTATAATTTTCTCCTGATCTCAGGCATGGAAGTAGCTTCCCTCAAAGCAGTCCTGGTGTTTTATAGTGGAGTGTAATATCAGATACCAAAATCTTGATATTGGGGGTGCCCTTAACAATTGGCAATGGGTAAATTCTAGAACTACCACTACTTCTACTGTTGGGAAGCTTTAGTGTTAATTTTTTTAAAAAGGTCATTTTAAGGTTAGTATGTTACTCTAGTGCTTCTAATGTAACTGATTAAATTGCTTGCCTCACTTTTTTTTGTATATAATTTATTTCATTGTGCACTATGCTTTTTCTTACTTTGACCATTTTTTAACTCTAGAATCTAGTCCAATGGCAAGCAGTAAATCCTCAGTTATTATTTGATGTATCAATTAATTTTTTGAATGGACTACTAAACTGGGATGGGGAGTTTTAAGGACTAATGTGACATTGACCAAGTATATACTTGTATGCTCTGTCTCTAATGTAAGTTTCTTAGGCTAGTTTGAGAAGCCTGATCAGAAAGTAGGTTTAAGATTAAGCATGCCCTAACATTTCTTCTCATCTACCACTTTACAGCATGTATTATTTCCCTCCGCAAATAGTAGTGGGGCCTCTAATAGAATAGATTCTATGCATTGCATATTATCCACTGTATTAAAATTTCACTCAATATCAAGCCTTTCTCTGAGGAATTCACACTGCTTTACACAGATTAGGAATGGTGACAAGTCACTTGTGAAGTAAATAATAATGCTTTGAAATATAGCACTCATCATCAGTGGAGCCCAAAGCACTTCAAATGATTCATCTCACATTGTTTCTGCGAGAAAGCCAGATATTATTTCCACTTCACAGATAAAAACTGTCACAAATTGGTCATGAAGTATGTCAGAGGCAATGCTGGACAAAGGGTGAGAGAATGGGGCATATGGAGAAGATTCTCTTCTCTTTGACCAACACACTGCCAGTAACATTGTTCTTTTCTGAATAAATAGTTTACTGGAATTATCTTTCCAAAGAACTGGAAAGTAGTCTTACCAATGGCTTAGTTATCTATTTATCATGTACCTCATGTGATCAAAAGAGTTCCCTTTGAGTGAGGCTCCTGCACTGGAGATTGGATAGATCTCATAGATTCCTAGTACACATCTTCAAGGAAAGTGTTAGGCTAACTTGCAGGTGATAGTGCCCAGAAATTTCACCTGCGGTTAATTCCCAACTTTTCTACTCTCTTTGTCCTTTGCTGGTGAAGCTTTCAGAAGTTTGCTTGCATCATTGCTTCTTAGTATTTGCAAACATTTCATCCTCATTTGTTCAAAATGTCACATAGCCCTTTGGAAAAATGAAAAATTTAAACAGATAGTCCTTAAAATATGGATGCATGATGGATAAACAATATTTCTTCGCTTAGACTTCTTCCAGGACTATAATAAGATCTTCTTATCTGCACACTCGAGATGGTTAAAGTCAGTATAGTGGTCCTCAAGTGTGTGCCTTACGCAGCAGCACCGATGGAGCCTTGTCCCAACCAGCAGTTGAAACGATTTTGATCCTTGTCATTAGGTGCTTACAAAAACATCACTGACTTTTCTAATCGCTTCTGGAATTGAAAGACTAAAGTGGGAACCATTTATTCAATACTTACCTGGAAGTGTTTACTTTTTACTTTGATGCTGAGTAGTGCCCTTTCTGTCTCCTGAGTAACTACCACCAGAAGAGTGTAGAATCATTCTGTGAGAAATGCAAGGTTTAATGATGAGGCAATTAGATCAAGTTTTCAGAATGTCTTTTCCAGAGGATTCCACATGAGGTGTGTGTGTGCGTCTGTGTGTCTGTGTGTGTCTGTGAACTCAATAGATCAGGGTCTCTATCTATCTCCATCTGTCTGTTCCTGTATCTGTCAAGAGAGGGGGAGAGAGAAAGAGAGGGGGGGGGGCATTTTAAAGAATTGGCCCATAAGATTGTGGGACTTGCCTGGTCCAAAATCCACAGAGCAGTCAGGCTGCAAATGTCAGTGTTGCAGTCTTGAGTCTAAAGGTAGTCTGGAGGCTGAATTATTTCCTCTTCAGGAGACCTCAGTCGTACACATTATGGAAATTAGTCTGCTTTACTGATAGTCTTCTGATTTAACATTAGTCACATCTAAAAAAACACCTTAACAGCAACATATAGACTTGTGTTTGGCCAAATAGCTGATACCATAGCCTAGCCAAGTCAACATATACAAATAAACATCACATTTGGTATATTTAAGAAAGTTCATGAAACCACCAAATATATCAAATTTAGAATACAGTGTCAGTTTTGAGAGGTAAGAGTCCATTGTTTTTATTAGAATGTCAAAGGGGTTCTTTTCCAAAACATGTTAAGAAATGTTAAATTAAAAGCAATTTACAAAATATAAAAGAACATTGCAATAGAACACCATTTATTGAATGCCTTCTGTGCACCAGGTATCCTAATGCCTGAAGTGTGTTACCTAATTCAATCCTTACTGAATATCAACAGCTAAAAAGGAGGAATAAGAACTAAAACCCCTAATACCAAGGTCCCTGTTCATAATCCTCATATTACCTCATGTGTACTGCTAAGCAAGACACCATTGCCTGGCATCAAGAGCCAGTTCCATTCCCTTTTTATTTTACTTTTCTTTGCTCATCTATAAACTAAGTGTACTAAAAATTCTAACTAAGCCAATTGCCAAGGTTTCATTTTTAAAAGTTGAAATCCCTCCAAGAAGTCCCATAGGTATCAACAATAATTGTATCAGATAATCCTTGAATTGAAGTGGGGATGGCAGGTCCAGATGCACTGGGCTGCTATATTATGTCATCCCCAGCAACCACTCTGCCACTAGCATCCCTGCTGATATAACTGCAGCTTCAGAAACTGCTCCCAGCAATGGGTCGTTGCCTTTGGAGGATGTAAACCTAGTTAGATGGTGTACTTAGGGGGCTCGAGGGTCTCTAATTTGTGTTTTTTCCAGAGAAAGCTGCTATGGGTGGAAGCCTCAAGGAAATAAAGTGTAGGATAGATAGTGCCTTTTTTATGGAAAATCGGAATTTTCTTAGTAGATGATGCTGAAGTAAAACTTCTTGATTAATGTTTTATCTGTGCTCACCTGTCTTCCTCAAAATTATTGCTGCACACTAAAACAATTGGCCTCATCCATCAAATGGGCAAGGCACTGCCTATGGGGATGGTCTGAAAGCATAGGGCTCACTACCTTTGAAGACCCCCTACCATCACTAATGGCTGAAGTTTCAAAACAGATCAATATATATCTCTGTATTCATATAGTTATTATACATACAAAATGCAAACATTCCTAGGAAGAGTACTCAGACACATTCAATGAAAATTTTTACCTCATTTCTTCTGTGAATGAAAACCTAGGAAAATGAGTTTAAATGTTGAAGGAGAGGAGAGGAGACAGAGGAAGAGAAAGAGATTTGTAAGGGGAGAAAAGTCACAGAAATGGGAGAGACAATTAAAATTACATGTCCTAACATTAGCTAGAGTCACATGGACAAATAAACCAACTTTGTCAACTTTGGTGACTAAATTTAGGACATTTGTTGATACCCCAAAACAGTGAAGTGAACCTTAGTGCTAGTTAATGCCCTGCATTATATTAATATTACACAAACACCTTTTTTTGAGACACTTCTCTAAGATTTGGCTAGTGTTGGGGTGCCTGGGTGGCTCAGTTGGTTAAGTGTCTGACTTCCGCTCAGGTCCTGATCTCACAGTCTATGAGTTCAAGCCCCATGTCAGGCTTTGTGCTGACGGCTCAGAGCCTGGAATCTGCTTTGGTTTCTGTGTCTTCCTCTCTGCCCCTTCCCCTCTCACACTCTGTCTCTCTCTCAAAATATTAAATAAGCATTTAAAAAAAATTTTTTTTTAAAGATTTGGCTAGTGGAATATTTAATTCCATTTTCCCCATTTTAGGCAGTCAGATTTCCTTTTGGCTTTAAAACATATTTTAATTGGGGAGCCTGGGTGGCTTAGTCGGTTAAGCCTCCGACTTTCGCTTAGGTCATGATCTCGCGGTTCTGGGTTCGAGCCCCGCGTCGGGCTCTGTGCTGAGTGCCAGCTCAGAGCCTGGAGCCTGTCTCAGAGTCTGTGACTCCCTCTCTCTCTGACCCTCCCCTGCTCACGCTGTCTCTCTCCTAGAAATAAATAAAACATTAAAAAAAAAAAAAAAAGAATCACTCCTTTAAAAAAAAACATATTTTAATTGGATACCATCTACTTATTGTTTGTTACTAACTTGACATTCAGGAAGTTTATTAGTGGCCATTTTTGCTTTTCTGCTGGGAATATACATGATCACAGCTTTAATTTATTTATTTTAAAGTACTGCACAATTTGCATTTGCTGCTGGTGGTGGTGGTGGTGGTGGTTCTTGTTATACAAAATGTTATTGTCAAAGAAAGCCTTTCCTATGAAATTCACAGGTAATAAAATCCCTAGTAATTCTGTACCAAGTTATGTACAAGTTGATTTGGCCAACTTACCCAAGAACTATTTTATGATATGTAAGCCATTGTTATCCTAATTTCCTAAGACCTATGAAAAGAGGAATGTGCGTTTAAAGATAAAATCTAAAATTAGAATGTCTGAGTTCTCACTTTTCCTAGCAAAATTTATTTCTTGGTTCAAATGGAGGGGGAAAAAAGACTCTGAAACTTGAAAGCTTCAATAGAGTTTGGAGTATCAAACTGAATAGACAAATAGAAATCCTATATAGAAAGGATCACCTAAGATAAAATATGTATCACACATCAGTACAAAGTGTCTGTCTAATAGAACTAAATTTGCATTTAAAATGTGTGTGTTTTTCTAGACATTACAAAAGAAAAGGTAACAATAAGCTCTGCACTGTTTGTGCTATCACACCTTTATTCTCTATTTGTTAGGTGCTGGTCCATCTCTCTTCGTTCACGGTAACTCTACTTCCCTTACTTTATACATCCAAAGTCTCTGCAAAACCGAAACTCCACAGAAAGGATCTAATTAGACTAATTAACATCTTAATAAGAAATTAATTTAGCATATGACTACCATCTTAAGTATTACCTTTAAATAGCATAATAGAAGGAATTTGCCAAAAGCTGAAGAATCTCATCCATGAAGACCGAGTATACATAAAATCTGTACTACCTTCTACCCTAGCAGTTAACACAACCTGTAACTTCCCACCTCTGTGCCTTTGCTCGTGTTTATCCCTTTACCTGGAATGACCTTGTCCTTATCCATCCTTCAAAGTCTAATTCAAAATTACATCTCCTATGTGCTGATGCATAGGGGTACATGTACCCCAAAGTTCATAGCAGCACTTTCAACAATAGCCAAAACATGGAAAGAGCCTAAGTGTCTATCAACTGACAAATGAATCAAGAAGATGTGGTTTATCTATACAATGGAATACTACATGGCAATGAGAAAGAATGAAATCTGGCCATGTGTAGCAACGTGGATGGAACTCAAGGGTGTTATACTAAGTGAAATAAGTCAGGCAGAGAAAGACATACCATATGTTTGCACATATAGGAGGATTAGGTAGGAGGAACTTAACGGAAGACCGTGGGGGAGAAGAAGGGGAAGAATAGTGGGGGAGGGAGGGAGGCAAACCATGAGAGACTCTTGAATGCTGAGAACAAACTGAGGGCTGATGGGGGTGGGAGAGAGGGGAAAGGGGGTGATAGGGCATGGAAGAGGGCACTTGTAGGGATGATCATTGGGTGTTATATGGAAACCAACTTGACAAACTATTTAAAAAATAAAAATAAAACATTTAAATATTAAAAAAAATATTACATCTCCTATGAAGCTTTCCCTGGCTGCAAATATTCTTTCTCTGGATCCCTATTGCCATTTACTTATACTTGCTTACCAAACACATTACTTTCTACTTTGTCTCAAAATTAATCGTGCTCATGTCTTGTAACCCTCTAATAAACTAAAAGTTTCTTGATGGGATTATTATGTGTAATTTTTAAAATATTTCAGTGCCAGCAGAGTAACAAGCACATAATAGGGGTTTAATAAATGCTTGTTGAATAAATGAATTAAAATGAATGCAAATTTAATTATAATGTTAAGTTATAGAATATAGTTTCAAAGATTAACTGACTCCTTGCACCAGTATTTCGTGATCAAATGAGAAAACATTTCTTTTAACCTTTAACAAATTATTGCCAGAACCCAGAGATGAGACTATACTGATTTTAGTTTAAAATAAAACTAAATCTTGATATACTGTAAATATATACAGCAGTAAAATTAGATTCAGATTATATGATTTTTGTAATTTCTGGATTTCCATTTCTTGAGAATTATGTTATGTTAAATGTGGTGTAAGAAAGGGCTGTGAATAACTTGATGAAAATTATAACAGCATATAACTAATAAAAGCAAAGGAAAAAAGTTCAAATAGAAACTATTAAATTTGTCTATGAACCAGGAGAATAATCCTCACCTATTACTAAAAGTAAATCATGCATTTACTGAGCCATCCGTGTTTTTGTATCAAGAGCCCATTAGGGAACTGCTGAGATATAGAAAAAGTGATAGGACATAAACGTCTCTCATGATTTAAGATATGTCAAAAGATATAGTTACCTTCAAAAGAAATAAAGCCTACCATCACCACTATTTGCTGAAACCATCTTATAATTGCTTGTGGGGTCTGGGGGGCTGCTAAAGACCACAGCTGCCTCCCCAACTGCTGCTTTCCACTTTTCATTATAAAGAGGAAAAGGCTAGTCCCTATTATTAAGCCTCTGGATCTCCAGAGCAGTTCCTGTTTTACCTCCCAGCTGACAGAAACCTTGATTCTGATTCTCAGTTGGTTTTCTGCCTGTCAAAAGGAAACTTCCACCAGTTTGCCATGGAGTTTCCTCTGTTGCCTTCATCTCCATGCTTTTTTTCTTCACCGAACATGTTGTAAGCTTGTCCTAAGCAAAATTGGGGAGGGAAGAAGCTCAGTCATGGTTCAGCCCAAGTCTCATTGCTCCCCCACAGATAGTTTCAAACTAATGCTACCCAGCCGAGGAGGGCTATGTTCTAGCAACGTCACTGGTATCATCTGGTTAATGACAGAATCTGGTCTACTCAACTCAGATTCCATCACTTATACTAATCTGTTAGAGCTCTGCGGCCTGCTTCTGGATGAGCCCCTTGCCTCACCCAAGGGGGATGTGCTGCTTGGTCAGAGAGATGATGCAATCACATCTCTTCTTCTTCTGATGAAGTATTTAAGATGACCTTGCTATAATCTGCAAATAAATTATTTACCCTTCTAACGGCCAAAACTTCTCCAGGCGAGCTTAAGTAGCAATAAATTTCATAAATTATTACAGGTCAGAAAGCACTCCTGAGTGACTCCAGTTGGTTGCAGCCCATGGAAAATCCTATAAAACTCTGCTTCCCTCTGTCTAGGCAAGGCAGATTGGTTCACATAAAGTTGAGTTATCAAATCTTACTTTCCCTCATCTGCTCTCGGAAGCATACAAGTAATAAACTATTTCATATATTCTGCAGACAAATTGACGATGGGGCGCTCTCCATTAAAAGGATAAAAAAAGTGGTGCTTTGTTTTCTTCTTACACAAATGGCCAGCTGAGATTCATTCGGTTTTCGTTTTCAGAATAAAACAGTAATTTCTGGTGTGACCTAAATGCACCACAAAATACGGTATTGGTGCAACACAAACGTTCTTAGAGAAAATATTTTATTTTTTCAATAAAGAGGACTGCCTTAAAAGACCTATGTCTGCACAAGATATTATTCAGCCATTGTGTCTTTGCATCTAAGACAGCTTCATATTAAAATTTCTTTTCGGTTTAAAGTGTTCACCTTTTGTCAACAACCTTTCCTAATATACCTGGGAGAGGGAAAACAGAGAATCAAAACCACTTTGGCCTCTATTCATGACCCTTCTGAAATTCATTTTATGAATCACGTTGGTTTCCTTTAGCAAAAGCAAATTTGCTAACTATCAAGTATTCTTGAAGCCAGAGCATCATGCAAAACAGAGCTCCTGACGGTTCAATTACCTGGTCATTGATTCTAGTGAGCCTTCCTGCGTTACACTCTCATGAGATGGAAAGTTGTTATTAAAGAATAATATATGAAGTTCAGGGGAGCTTAGGACCTACCAGAGAGTGTAATAAACACTTCCCAAGGCCTCACAAGCAGTTTCTTTACCCTGACTAAAACAAACGCATCCACAGAAAATGACTCTTAGAAAACTGGTGAGGTTTCAAAGACTCTCTCTTTAAAGACAGAGAACTCTCCAGTTCTGGGAAACAGGGACAGAAAAATATGCAGAGAAGTGCGTGGCTGTCACAGTCGGCCCTTGCCTCCACAGTTTTCTCGATTGTTCATAGCTACCTTCTGCTACATCAGCTTGAAATGTGAATATTTCCCATCATGCCCAACAAATGTTGACCAGACAGTGTGGGCCTCCGCAGTGGGCAGATACCAAATACCAGTCAGGGAGAAAAGAAAAGACCGAGTCTCTTTCTCAAGTAACAGTTTGAGCGGAGGCATTGTCCACATTTTAGTTTTAAACAAAATTTCCATCTTAAATGAAGGGGGTGGGAAAATTCAAAGGAAAAGAGAGTTGTGGGGAGGCAAGGACCTATTTTTATTCAGTTTCTTTTTTGCTCCACACTCACACACACTTAAAAATCATGATCTCTGCCTGCTTAATAAAATCCTGCACACCCATCACGATCTGATCTGGCCCTTCTATGCCTTTTAAACTTCTTCTTCTGACCAGTTTTTCTTCTCAGTTGTATTCACTCCCTCACCATCTAGCAACTCTCCATCTCTCTTCTCCATCACACCAGACTTAACGTTCCTGTGCCTTTGAACACGCTGCTGTTGCTCTCTTTGGGAATGCTTGTCCATCATCATCTATGCCTGGAAAATGGCCATAACTACCCCTTCAATATATAATTAACATGTCCCTTTCCCCAGGGGTGTGTTCCTGACCTCTGGGAAATCTTAGGCATACCATCTTTGGGGGCACTAGAGCACTGTGTATGTAATGCTATCACATAATGGCTAGCAGCCATTTTTTTGAGTTAAAGGATTTGTTACTTCTTTTGGCCCAGAATTCTCAAGGGCAGGATCTTTATGTGCATAAGGTATAATAAAATTCATGGCGGGTAGTAGGTTCTCAAATCATGTATCAAAAGAATGAAGAAATGATAGCACCTGATTCCAGTGTCCTCTGTGCTGACCCCTACTTGTGTGGAATGTCTGTGCATCAAAACCTCCAGACCATTCCAACTTTAGGGAATATCATGGATGAAAATAAACAAAAGTTTGTTGACGGCAAATCATGCAGAAATACCCAGACACATGAAAAGATCCCCAATATCATTCATCATCAGGGAAATGAAAATCAAAACTACAGTAAGATTTAAAAAAAAAAAAAACTACAGCAAGATATTACCTCATACCTGTCAGAATGGCTAAAACCAAAAACACAAGAAACAAGTGTTGGCAAGGATGTGGAGAAGAAAATCCTCTTGCACTGTTGGTGGGAATGCAAAGTCATGCAGCCACTATGGGAAAAAGTTTGGAGTTTCCTCAAAAAGTAAAAAGTAGAGGTGCATTTGGGTGGCTCAGATGGCTAAGCATCCAACTCTTGACTTCGGCTCACGGTTTTTTGGGATTGAGTCCGGAGTCAGGTTCCATGCTGACAGCAGAGTCCACTTGGGATTCTCTGCCCCCATCTGCCCCTCCTTTGCTCTCTCTCTCTCTCAAAATAAATAAACATTGAAAGTAGTTAAAAATAGACTGCCCTACA
The DNA here is from genome assembly GCA_017311185.1 of Proteles cristata cristata. Taxonomy (NCBI): domain Eukaryota; kingdom Metazoa; phylum Chordata; class Mammalia; order Carnivora; family Hyaenidae; genus Proteles; species Proteles cristata. The sequence continues at coordinate 437,311 of JAESUZ010003906.1, read as the reverse complement.
GCGCTGTAATCACACCACAAGGAATGCAAACTGGTACAGCAGGAAGGCTCACTAGAATCAATGATATGACTGGGTATTTCCCCCCAAAGATACAAAAACATTAATTCAAAGAAGGATACATGCACTCTTATGTTTATTGCAACATTATTTCCAATAGCCAAACTATTGAAGCACCCCGTGTCCATTAATAGATGAATTAATAAAGAAGATCTATATATGTTACATATATATATATATATATATATATATATATATAATGGAATATTATAATATATAATGGAATATTATTCAGTTTAAAAAAGGGTGTAATCTTGCCATTTGCAACAATATGGATGGACCTTGATGGTATGTGCTAAGTGATATAAGTCAGTCAATGAAAGACAAATACCATATGATTTCATCTATATGTGGAATCTAAGCAAAAAAAAAAAAATGAGCAAAGGGGAAAAAAAGTGAGGGGGGGGGAACCAAGAAATAGACTCTTAGCTATAGAGAACAAACTGATGTTTACCAGAGGGGAGGCGAGTGGGGGATGGGTGAAATAAGTGATAAGGATTTTAAAAGAAGAAAAAATACCTCATAACAAAATTTGAGAACAATAAAATAATTTTCCAAACCAAGTAAAGCCTCTAATCACCCTTTTGTCTCTTTTTCTTTATAGACTATTTTTAATATATTTACATTTTGCAGAAGTAGTCCTACATATCATGTTAATAAGTTGCTAATTAATAGCCTATGACAGTGTCTCATTAAAATTCCATGGGGTAGTTTGGGGAAAAAAAAGGAAGTGCATGGCAACTGGACCCAGGTCATCTCTCTGTACTTAAAATATTCTTGTTAGATCCTTCAAGTCTTTCTTTTCTCCAAAAATGTATTTAAATATTAATGCAAATGTAAGTTATTTTCCTTTTTTGTTATTTTCCACAAATAATCAGACAAGGTAACTACTACAGTTCTTCCTCTTCTATGCAGAAGCAAAACAAAAAATGTGTGTGGTTATTCCCAGATACTTGGTTAGTTCTATCTTTACAGACATAGCCTATACATAGGAAGAATCTATACTGATGATTGAAATTGTGCCTTTAAGGGTGGCCTGGCCTTTCATTTCCTTGACATCTTCTCTAATAAGTACCCCAATTCTCCATCCTAACTATACCACCATTCCAAACATAGTGTAGGTGCATGTTTTAGTTATGCCGAAGCTAAAATTTGACCATGAGCCTTGCATTACCAATATGTGTACTTTTCCATGATTTAAATTCTAAAAATTATAACCACTCCCCAACTACTACCTCATGTTTCCAGCTTTACCTTTCTTCTGCACATACTCCAGCATTTATTGTTTTCACTGGAACTGCCAATCCAGTCCATGCACCTTACCACCTTTTCATTGTCTCCTCACCTGCCCCCCCCCACCCTGGTATTTGCTTCCTCACTTACAAACTTATATCCTATGGATTGTCATTATAGCAACTCCTCTATATAAACCCTAAACCCCTTTGCTCTTGTTTTGTTTATAATCATCTGGAAAAATCCCAAACCTGGTTAAATGAAGTTCTTTGCCAATTCTGAGCATACAATAAGGGAAGCTGAATATTATTAGGTGTGTGTGGGGGTTGGGCGGGGGAGGGGGAGAACCACACACATAATCATATTATATATTTTTACTTAGATTACATGACCGTCAGCCTTAAATAGCTTTTCATGCTACCTGGCAGGCCTACAACCTTATAGTTTTTCACTCTACTGCTAAGTAAACCACATCTCCATTTTCTAGTCACTCAGTCCCAAACAATGTTGTCATCCTTGACTACTTTTTTCAAAGCCTATATTCAATCCATCAGCAAATTCTGTCAACTTTACTTTTCACATATATCCAGTCATGCAACCATTTTTTGCCAATCTACTGCTACCCTGATTATCTAATTTGAGCCACTAACATCCATTGCCCATATTGCAATAGTCCAACTGGACTTCATGACTCTATCCTTGGATTCCCTATAAAATATTTTTAAAGTAGCCAAAGAAGTAGTCTGTTAAAATGAGGGAGATCCAGAGGCAGATTGATAGTGGAACTAATGAAGTTTAAGTTTCCAGGTCTCTTTCCGGAAACAGGTCACTTCTAAAGCCATGAGAGGGGTCTCAGTCTATGCAGTATGGTCACATGGTCATGAGTTTATGCGATATTTTCAGATCATCTCCCTCCTCTGCCCAAAAATCTCTAATGGCTTTCTATCTAACTCAGAGTAAAAAAAAAAAATTGTAATAAAGGCTAAAAATGCTCTTATATTTCTCCCCTATTCATTTCCTTTCACTGGACCCAGCCACACAGACCCTTTGACATTTCTGGAATCTACCAACCTCTACCCCAGGGCCTTTCCATGTGTTGTTCCTTCTGCCTGGAGGACTCCTTCCTGAGCAAAATCATGAAGATCTCACATTTTTCTCCAAGTTTCTCCATTCATGTGTTGCACTTATTAAAAGAGAGACCTTCACTGATCAAACTGTATTTTAATCTTCTTGCGTGTTGACCTTTGATATTGTCTCCCTCTTAACTTTTTTTTAAGCAGTTACCATCTTCTGCTTGGTTAGTTGACCCCCTACTAGAATATTTGTTATATGTTTCCATGATTAGAATACAAGCTTCATGAGGGCAGAAATATATCCATCATTGTTTATTCATTGCTTAGAACAACATTTGGCACATCACTGGAGATAAAATATTCATTAAAAGATTGTTAACCAAATGTTGGATAACTGATCTTTGGATTCATTCACTTAACAGAGATATATCAAGTACTCAGACACTAAGGAAAAAGCAGTGAACACAACAATATGCTTTCCTGTGAAAAAATTCATTTTTAGAGATAGAATGCTCCTGCCACCTTTTTTAATGGTAAGCTCTAAGTGACCCAATTATACCTAAGGTCTGACATGCTTGTGGATAATTTTAATAATGAAATAGTGAATTTTCCCTTTTGGATACTTCTCATTTCCACAAAAACTCAGATAGAATTCAAAATTTTTAAAGAAAAGAGTTTTACTCATTTATTTAAACAAGAAGCATTAGGGTAGCCTGTTGGTAAGGGATGTAAAAATGGATCCCATTTTTCTCGCCCTGAGAGATTTGTCAATTTTGAAAGAGAGATGAGATACCCAAACAAAGACCATGTAAAGTAGTAAGTGCTACATGGTACAAGGGGAGTTCTTTCTTTCCTTTCTTTCTCTCTCTAGTTTATTTATTGAACATTTGCTTCCTGTCCCACATTCTATCCCAAAGGGAATAAAAGAGGAATTATATAGGGATGTTGCCTCTGAGGTGATCACAGGCTACTGTAGGCATATAATTCTTTACTTGTACTATTTTTTTTGTTGTACGAGGAGAGAGATTTTTACACTTGTGTTAGTCAGGCTTTAAGAGTCTAGGCATATTAAAAATAGTTACCTATTGTTTCTAAATTAGTAAGATGAGAAGAATCTTTATACTGTCTGTAAAGTGTATATTAAGAAGTATATAATTTATTGATTACTTAATGGGAAAAGTTTTATTTTTTTTCCAAAATATACTTGTAGAAAGAGTATATGTACTATGTAATATCTTGGGTTTTTGGCAAGTATAAATAGTAATGTCATTATGAACTTTTTAATAGAGTTTACTTTGTTTGAATATTTTCTACTTCAAACACCCAAATTTGCTAGTTTGGCTTCTGTCTATGGTCTTCACCCTTACACTATATGGCAGTCATTTGCAAATACAAATAAGTTAGATTATAAATAGAAGTGAAACATAATTAGAGTCTTCAGCACTACTATCTTGGTAACTGAAAGAACTTTCACATACTGCTTGTGGGTATATAATGGTACTACTTTTTTTGGAAAACAATTTGGCATTTTCTTATAAAGTTAAAAGTGTACTTACATATGATTTAGTAATTCTACCCTTAGTTATTTACCCAAGAGAAATGAAAACATATTCACACAAAGACTTGTGCATGAATGTTTATAGGAGCTTTATTCACAATAGTGTAAACATTGGAAACAACTCCAGTACCCCTCAGTTGGTGAACAGATAAGCAGGTTATGGTCAATTCGTACAATGGAATGCTACTCAGCATTGAAAGGAAGGAACTGCAATAAACACAGCAACGTGTATCAATCTCAAAGCATTATGGAGAGCAAAAGAACCTAGGTACACAAAAAAGAACATACCATAAGATTCTTTTTATAAGAAACCCCAAAAAAAGCCAAATTGCAATTGTTATGTGGAAGGAAGATTTCCTGGGTCAGAAGTTGGGAAAAGGGATCGACTGGATAGAGGCATAAATGAATTTTGGGGAGTGATAGAAATGTTCTTTATCTTGACGGCAGTGTAGGTACATAAGAGTATATATTTGTTGAATTCATCAAACTATACAATTAAAATAGGTGCATTTTATTGTTTTTAAGTTATACCTCAATAAAATTGATTAAAAGGAAATGGAATGTGAGCAGACTAAATGGGCCTCTTCCTTACTTACCAGAAGCAATTTCTCAGTCTACAGAATGGATAAGAATGCTCATGTGGTTTATAAGTTTTCTGCTTAATGCTGACATGTTTTTCTTTGATTGCTTGGAAAATAGCCAACTTCCTAGTATTCTCTTTTTCATCCTAGAACTGCTGGAAAATGACAGTCCTCTACAATTCAGACCGTTCAGCATTTGAAGAATATAGGCCACCCTCCCCAAGTCCAGGTCCTCTCTGGATTTGTCAAGTTTCATCATGGAAAAAAAGTAAAGGTAAGTATTTGAACACAACAAAATGCATGTGATGCTGCTTTAAAATAAAGGGTCATATAAATGTAAAGAGCAGTGTCAGATTCATGGAAAAGGCTAATGCAATTCTTACTTAATTGAATTGAATGTTTATCATAAGATGCAAGTTTGGCTTACTCACAAAATTGAAATTAATCATATTCCCTGGAAAGCAGTTAGTATTTGGTCCAAAGTCCAGCCCTCTGCCTCTTTGAAGAGAGATTTGGCAGCAGGAGAAAAATCTGGCAAAATAAATTTGGGGGCTGTCAGCATTTGATATATAACACTTAGGAGAATATGATAGGATCTAGAGGTTAAGTAGTAATGAGTGGTGACAAATTAAATGATAGAAAAACTGGTTAAGATGATTTAGCTATATTTTTAGGTATAGTGAAATGGGGAATACTTTTAGAGCTGTGTTATTTTAAACTTGAAAACAATATTTGGGAGTGTCTCACCCAACTCCCTTAGATGACAAAATAAAGGAGGAAACATGTTAAGTAACTTGCTTTTGGTTTCTTTAATGAGTAGAAGAATCTAGAATAGAAACCAGGTTTTCTGACACTTAATTCAATGATTTTTCTATATTGCTGTGCTGCTTTTTAAACAGAAAAGTGCCTTAAAAGAAAGTGATAAGGGTCGCTATCTAACCCAGAAGAAGTGCATAAATAGATACTTTGAAAGTCAAGTATTTGGTGATGATAACACAAATTTCAGGGTGAAAGTATTTCATTGCCTATGAAGAAATTCTATTTTATTATTATAAAGTGAAAGATCACTAAAGAAATCTCTCCATTCAAGCTAATATTTAAAGACAGTATGAATGCACCTCATATGGTAGAATATGTTTTGTCACAATATGATATATAGAAATACAACTTGAAGCATCAAAAATTAAAACTTTATACCTGAGCTGCAATCCTCTAAAAGCAGGTAATATGAATTATTTGAGGGTAATTTCACTCTGAAAAACATTCTCCGGGATCATTTCCCTTTGGAAATGCAGGAAGCTCATCTTGTAATTCCCTTCATAGATCTATAGGTTTGTTTTTTGTCTTACAGCATAATAATCTCTTTATCAGTTAGTTTTTACAGTTGCACAATCTTAGCGATGTAAGATCCAACCTAATTGCCAGAAAAATGTGCTTTTTGGGGTTTAAAATGATTGTTTTAATCAATACATGCTAAAAATTAATAAATAAAAAGGACGTGCTCCAGTAGTGCTCCCATAGAATGAATTTGAAATACATAAGATTGAATAAGCCATATATGAATTGAAGTGATTTCCTGTTACTTTAAATCAATGTATCAGATAAATTCTGTGTCATTTTCTTTTCCTTTTAAAAATAATAATACTGTAACCACTGTCTAGACGAGTCTGTGATGAGTGCTCTTGTGCTATGTTTTATTCTGGAAGGAAAAAGAAACTTGTGGTAAACTGAAAAAGATTTTGGTGAAATGCAGTGGGAAAAGATTAATATTTGAATCCCCTGAATGCTAGTACTTCTCTGAGGGAAAAAACAGCTCCTTTTGGATAAGAAGACATTTAGGGAGGAAAAAGGAGAGAAGTTTGTGCAGTAAGAGAACAGCAGTGAGGTTTGAAGGGTTGGAGGGTGAAACTCAAGAGTATGTGTTTACATGAGAATCTAAAGCCTCAAGCAGCAGGGCACCAAATAAGGCCATGAGAATTTGAGCTTTTAAAAGGAGTTTAGCATTTTTGGAAAACAACCTCTCCACTTTTGCCTGCTTGAAATTTCTTAGAATCCCATTTTCCTTTCCAAATATTAATGAAGCACTGAATTTAGTGTCTGTTTCTGAATAGTAATATTTTAGCTCAGCTTTTATGCTTTTCTCCTCAAAAATAAATGAAAATACTTAATTGAGACATAAATGTAAAGTGTGGATGTATAGAGGTATGTACATTTATTTTTTAAGATTTTTATGAATACTGTGCCTCCTTTTGCATAAGATTTGTTAGGACCAAGTCACTGAGAGAACCTTCACAAGACAAGTAAGTGTGGGATTCCGACACTTCAACATGACTCACTGCTCTTTGCCAAAACAGATGGGATGTGTGTAGTCAGCCTTGAGAATCTATAGCAAGAATTTAGAAATTGACCTTAATTGGTGAAAGGCCAAGCCAGTCATGTAAAGTTTATAGAGAGGTTTCAAACTGTATATTAAGATTCTTACGTGAGGTCTGGGAACAGTTAATGAACATGTTCAACATTTGCGGAGAAGAGAAACCAAATACAGTGGCTTTTATGTTTGTTCTTTAGTTGGACTGTCTTCTTTACCAAAGTGAAGACCCTTGTCTTTGATATTACTTTGATATTTGAACAGCCTCTTTTCCTAGCTATTATTGCAAGGTATTGTCAGATCTTTCGGTGATGTTTGTAAAATAATTTTCTCTTTTGCACAGAGTTGTGTCAACAAATAAGAACAGTAGTTACAAAGCACTTTTTATTTATAAGTTACTTTTCCGGGGGTGATAGAAGAAGTAGAAAATGTCATAATTCAGGACCTGCAGGGAACTCAGGCAAGTCCTACACATAGAAATTGCTGACTTCAAATGCCATATCCTCCCAGAGGATAATTTCAGTACCACATATAGCCTTTGGCATGGCTGGGTTTTTTGTTTTTTTTTTTTTTCCTCTACGTGAGGAAAACAAAATAGAGGCCAAAGAAAATAACAATCCCAATATCTCATTCAGTGACACTAACGTGATACCACAGTCAGACCCTGAGGTTTAAAGTTTACCTTAAATGAGTCTCATTCCCTTCTCTTTTGGGGTGGGCAAACCCTACCGGAGGGAACAACATCTAATCGAATTGGATAGGATTTTCAAGGGAGAATTGAAAGCATACTTAAGGAGAGAAACAAGTTTCAGAGAAAAAGTCAATGTCTTAAAAGGTAAATTTAATCACAGGGTTAGAAGCTAGAGAAAGAGAAGTATCATACAATGGCTTTAGAAAAGGGGTTCAGAACCAAGGTCAAGACCAATGAATGAACCAGTATTGAGGGTCCACTTGATCTATATGGAACAACAGCAAGTGTCATGGCTTAAAGCAGTCATGCAATTAGACATCTACTGCTAATACTAGTTCTTATCCTGATTTTCAAATAAGCCTTTAGGACATTAAAACTGTATGCATTCTTGGCATCTGAGAAAAAGTTGAAATAATTAAGTCAAATGGATATTACCCAATTAACTCATCCATAAAGAAATATTTCTGGAACCATTTAAATCGAGTTACGAGTCTAAATGACATTACATGAAAAAATGCGCATGGAAAACTCTCATGAACAATAAAATGGATATCACCAAAAGTTATTTGTTTGTGGACATGTTTATAGTTTACATATTATACAATATCTTAGTATAGGACTAAACATGAAAGACTTTAGAAGGAAGATCTTTCATTGTATTTTGACAAAGTAGAACAATAATAATTCCAAATATATATGTATTATGCTTAACAAATCCCAATCTCTTATGATTTAAATTAAAGTAATTTAATCAGAATGTTAACTTAGAACTCTGGTTAGAAAAGGATAAAGAACATGGAGTAGAAAGCATTTGGTATTTAAAGGTGGTTGTTAAATTAAACCTATAATGATTCAAAGGACAGCATTTTACAGGAAATAATTTTAGAATTATACTCCCATATGAAAATTTAAAACCAAGCATCAGAAATCATAAGAATATTATCAGAGAAATATCTGATCACTCTGAAGTTGAATGTGCCCCATAGAAATGAAAGGACAAAATAATCAAAGCAGAACAAATTTCCTTAGAACACAGATAACTGGTATGAAAGATTATTTTTCCAAAAGTTGAGAGAAACAGGAACACAGATATAAATTTGTAAGATGATAAATGAAAGCACTCTAAAGCAACAGAACTGCTTTCTCACTCATTTTTATATAAATTCAGCTACAGGTGCATTAAGACATCAATTATGAACATAGCTATATGATAAATACATTAGGTGGCAATACCTTGCATCATGCAGTTATCAAAATTTGGAAAGCATTCATGAATAAAATACCATTTCCAGTTTGAAGTGTTTTCAATACAGGTATTTAATTTCAACTTTTAGCTTCTTTATATTTCTGTCTCCAGCTATTTCCTTTCTTTGCCTTTTAGAGATAAGCACTGTACAGTGAGTTAAAAATCGATGTATTCTAGTTCCACACTCACCCCCCCCCCCAATAAGGTGTGACTGTTGGAACTCATATCAGCTCAAGGAACTTTAGTTTCTTCTTTCACAGTTCACGGGGGAAGGGAATAGAAAGTTGCTAAACTCTAGAAAATCCATGATTTTTGTGTCACTCACCAACTACTTGGTTATGTACCATTTTGAATTATTCAGCAGTCTTTTCAGTTAGATTTTAAGTGCTTTAGATACATCTCCTGTTACCTAGTACAGTGCTGGGTGATAGCTAGATATTTTAAAAAATACTTTTTGATGAACTAAATATTCACTGGAAAAATATTGGAGGCCAAGCAAAAGCTTATTCACGTACTTGAATATTCTCTAGAATTGTCGTCCATCAGTGATGTGAAACTGGATGGTTGAAGAGTTTGTTTCAAATGAAAGACTTTTCATTATCAGTTTAAAATACACTATCTCCCAATTGTTATGTTACGTTATCTATAACCTGGAGGACTTGTTCATGCATAATTTTTTTACACATCTGAAAGTAAAATGAGTTAATGTGTGACCTACCTACAGAAATAGCAGAAAGTCATTTTAAGACAGCCTGGAAAAGGTTGAGAACTTTCAAACCACATTCCTATGTAGCTGGCATGTGTATAACTTTATGTCTTTTCTTGTCAATTCTAATGATATATGTGAATATTAGGAGAAAAGACATACTCCCATATTAGCTTGTTTCTTAGCCCTAATGAAGTGATTACATAATTGAGATTTGTTTTGTCATAGGTTTCTTTATAGAGGGTGAGCTATGATACTGCGATTGTGATACAGATACCAGAGGCATCAGCTAAATAGCATAACAACAAACTTCAAACGTCGTAGCAATAGTTACAAGGAAAAGATGTTAAAAGTACTAAGACATTTAGTAGGGTTATCAGAAGCATATGGTATCTTATAAAAGTTTTCCTGATGCAGCAGGGGTTCTGTGGATTCATTAAGAAATGCAAAATGTTGAAGGCAAAATGTGAGTGAGAAGTAACCTTTTATCTTGTGAGCCTTTTCCCTCTCATCCCATATGCCTCAACCAAATCACACTTGGATGTGTTGAAACTATCTACAGAGGCCACATTTATTTTTGAAGTTTAGTAAACAAGGTTATGTCTCTTGAAAAAAATAATTGCAGTAGACTGTACTAACCGCTGGAGTCAAATGGCAGATTCACCTATTAATACAGATTTGGGGGTTAGGATAATACATACGAGAAGTATGGGTTGTAAATAGACTTGTTTTGCCGTCAAATTAGAAATTGCTGAAAGCTGTAAGAAAATATGCAAGATGAAGGTGTATTTTTCACATAATATGAAGGCACAGCTTCACATTAAGTGAAGGGGCAAGGGACAGTTTTCATTTGAGAAAAGTAACATGCATGTTTTTCTTTATAGCCCATTTTTTTCTTTTTAGAAGAAACTATGCCTCTCCTTTTCTACAAGGTGTCATGTAGATCTCAGTGTTTTCCAGTTTGGGACCTCTATGGCTCCTGTATTCATATTCTTCTCCACTATCTCCCCATTGTTTTCCATCTGCTTCTAAGATCCGCATCGGCTGTCTTGAAAAAACCTTTACATAACTCGTAACTCTGAAAGCTTTCTTGGTCATTTGTTTACTGTTCAAAGATCTTAACTGAGTTATCAACCCCAACACCACACTGGGTTCTTTCTCCCCCACTCTGCTAAAGTAGAGTGTTCATACGTTTCACGGGTCATACTTTGTGTCCGTATATTGTATGTGTACTCTGTGTAAGGAGAAACTATATCATGTAGTTTTTTGGTTTTCTTACCACTGTGCAGTGAAAAATAAAAGAATAAATGAATGAATTCAATTTACCAGCACCCTTTAAGTGCTGAGTTGAACCCATATCACTATTCAAATAAGGAAACCACCTTTTATTCCAGTGAACTCCCAGTAATAACTCTGACCGGGGAGATTTCCCCCCCAGCTGACTTCCCATCGGCACTTTCTCACATAGAAAAAGACTTGTTATTCTTTCTTCTTTGCATATTGACTGTTGCTTCCTAGGAGTCTCAGCCAGGAAAGTACAGAGTAACAAGTGTGGGACAGTGAGTTTCTAGTACCATGGGTTAACAGGGTGAAACCAGGAGAGAAATTGAGACTTCCTAAGCTTCTGTCAAACAATTTATTAAGTGCCTAGTGCATTCTTTCTAGCTCTGAAAAGACATGGAAAATGTATTTTGATATGAACCTTCATCTGAAGGAGCTCATACTTTCATAAGGCAAACAAGAATATGGGAAGTAGGGGCACCTGGGTGGCTCAGTCGGTTAACTGTCCGACTTCGGCTCAGGTCATGATCGGGTGGTTCATGGGTTCGAGCCCCGCATCGGGTTCTGTGCTGGCAGCTCAGAGCCTGGAGCCTGTTTCCAATTCTGTCTCCCTCTCTCTCTGCCCCTCCCCCGCTCATGCTCCGTCTCTCTCTGCCTCAAAAATAAATAGAAACTATAAAAAATTTTTAAAAAGAATCTGGGAAGTAATTTAACAATTATTTTAAGATAAGAATATCCAAATCCTCTTCTAAAAACGAGACTACTGTGAGCTACCCTACTCAACTTATGATATCAGATAGATATGAAATTAATTGAAAACATAAAATTATAAACTACACATGTGCAAATAATTTTGGCATCATGTCATATTTTTATAAAACTTACTGAATTACTAAATTCTTGTACCTACAGATAGATAGACTTTTGTATATGCTATCGCAGAAATAAAAGAACAAGGTCTTGAAGACATAACGTTCAACAGAGACCAAATCAGAGTTTAAACAATCTGATGCTTTTTACTAAATACTCAAGAAAATATTTTCACTTAGCTTAAAGCATACTTTTATTTTTTTATTCTTTAAAAATACTTTATTTATTTTTGAGAAAGACAGAGAGAGCACAAGCAGGGGAGGGGCAGAGAGAGCGGGAGGACAGAGGATCTGAAGCGGGCTCTGTGCTGACAGCAGACAGCCCAACTGGGCCTCGAATTCACAAACTGCGAGATCATGATCTGAGCCGAAGTTGGATGCTTAATGGACTGAGCCCCTCAGGTGCCCCTAAAACATACTTTTAAACCATACAGAGTCTCAATTTAGCTTGTTTGTTTGTTTGTTTATTCAGTAGAGGATGGGGCACAGCTTCTGTCATTGTGACTAAGGAGGTGGAGTTAAGTGTTTTCAGAGATTTGGCCACTTTTGAATTATGTGGAAGTAATCAATCATTTCAAGTCTGTTTTTAGTCCAGTTACAAACATTGGATTATAAGGTACAAAACTTATTTTTTAGAGTCTTCCTTTAGTTTAGTCGCCATAAGTCTACCTTTATTTTCTAACATCATTAGCTGTTTGGACATGACCTTTTAGCACTAGAAAGAATGTGAAATGTGGAATGCAGTATAAGATCACAAATCCTAAAGTCAGAAAAGATTTTAGAAGTGCTCTAGTGTAATTTGTAAGATACAAAACAGTGAATTTCCTTGATCGCATCCCGAATAAGTAATGATCCAAGGCTGTCTTGCACGACTGTAATGACACAATGATGACGTAACTAATCTACTCTTCACAATTTCCTACACAGGAGGTAAAGTGATTCTTTTAAAAGTTAAGGTGACTCAAATCGTTCATTCCTCTGCCCCGACTCCTTTCTTGCTTACTGAAGTAATACCAAAGCCTTACCTAGTAGGTCCTACATAATCTACCATACCTCTCCTCCACCTGCAACTGTCTAATTTTATCTTCTACTACTTTCGCTCTTGATCACTCCAACCTAAATTCTGGCCACTTGCTATTCTTCAAGTCCACGAAATAAGTACATGTAGTTCAAGGCCTTTATACTTGCTGTTTCCTTTGACCATCATTCTGTCCTCCTTAATAACACAAAATTCTGTTTCTCATCTTTGCAAAGATTCTATTCAAATGTCACATTTATAAGTAGTTTTTACTAAACTCTCATAAATAAGTGCTCTCCCTAAATCACTCTCTATCACCTTATGTTCCTTTGCTTTTCTTTATAGCCTTTAGCACAATATAGCAGTATTATTTATTGATTTATATTTCCTTTATATATAACTTTATGTATTATATATATATCTATTTATATTACATATTTATTACAATATATACAACATATTGATCGATAATTATAAAATATGAATACATAATAAATTTGTGTACTGATATGTATATAATATTTATTATATACTTATATGTAAATAAATATATTCCATGTTTATTTGTAATATAATGCATAATTTATGTATTTATTTATATACTTTATACATACAGATACAGCCAGTTATATTTATTATCTTTCTTACTCCACTAGAATGGAAATGCATGAGAACATAGGATTTGCTGGCTCTATCCTAGTAAAGTGCCTTATAGCTGGTTTGATATTCAAAAATTACTGACTAAATGAAAGGAGATTCATAACCTCATAAGTGACCCCGCTGTCCTTTTAGACAGGTCTAATGATTAGAAAATTCTGTAATACTGAGTTAAAACTTGTTGCCTTCTGTGGACCTTTCCTGCCTGCAGAATTGATCTTATCTTCTAAGACACAAAGAACAATTTCTAAACTTTTCTTCTTACCCCCAGACAAGCCTTCAGATATCTGAAGAAAGTTGCAAACCACTCATGAGTTTATACTTCCAGTTCCTTTAGCCATTATCCAAATGATGTGGAAGATTCTAATCATCTCATTCATCAACCTCACCCTCCCCTGAGTATATTCTCGTTCATTATTTTTCAAACTGTAGGTCACGACCCTAGAGTGGTTCATTACATGAATATATGGTTCGGTTTGAGGAGGTAGCATAGTGTTGTGGCTCAGATTACAGGCATTGGAGCCAGAGAGTTCTGGATCATGTGAAGTTCAGTCATTTTAGTGACTTTACCTCTTCTTACCTCAGGTTCCTCATCTTTAAAATAAGGATAATGACACCCTCTAATTAGTGAAATAAGTAAGTCAGAGAAAGACAGATATCATATGACTTCACTCATATGTGGAATTTGAGAAACTCAACAGATGAACATAGGGGAAGAGAAGGAAAAGTAAGATAAAAACAGAGAGGGAAGCAAACCATTAGAGACTCTTAAATACAGAGAACAAACTGAGGGCTGCTGGAGGTGGGTGGGGGGTGGGAGGGTGGATTAAATGGGTGGCGGGCATTAAGGGTAGCACTTCTGGGGGTGAGCACTGAGTGTCATAGAGCTGAAACGAACCTGGCACGCTAATGTGAACTGTATTAAAATTTTAAAAATTAAAAATCAAGTAAAATAAGGATAATGATTATAGTATACTTAGGATTATTATGAAGACTGAGGATTAGTACACAAACATTGAACAGGGTACCCTCCAAAGCCAGCTGCCAGGTGGAAGAAGAGGGTGTCTCTGGAAAAAGAGAGGGCATGAAAGAAGAAAGAATGGGGCTTCTTTCACAAGGAGCAGGCTTGAGGCCATTCCTTACTTCTCTAGGCTCATGGCAGAAAGGAGAGGGAGAAAGGGGGACAAAATAGGCTCGTGTCCTCTTACCTCAAGAGGATGTGACCAGTTCTTCATATCAGACTGTGGAAGCAGGAGAGGCCAAGCTGCCTAAAACCCAAAGCATTTAGCATTGAAAATGAAATGGTTTTTGGAACATTCTGCCATTGAGCCTAGTGGAAAATACCACACATTGTCTTAAGCATTTAGTTCCATTATCACCCACATTACAAATGATGTGTCTAGGTCACAAAGCAGGACTTGTGAAGGGAAAAAAATATCAAGCAAATGCAATAATGTTGTCTGTAATGGATTTTAAAGCAATGGACTTAAGTTTCTAGAGTTTGGTGCCATGAAGTTGCATGTTAAATCATTTTTTCTTCTTTAAGATGGGTTTTAAAGAAGCCACACTATCTCAGTCCATCATTAATCTCTTCCACACTCTGAAACACACTAAACAGCAAGGGTTATGCTATTTTTAAATGAAGTTAAAATGGTCAGACAGCCATGTGATAGGTTCGCATGGGCACTAGTTTTCTCCTTGGAGTTGATCATTTTAGATTAATTCTGTTCCATTCCCTGGAGATAGAACCCCTTTCACGGCTACCAAGCTGGGTTTGGATGAAACTTTGTAAACTGAATTAAGACACAGTTTTTCTGAGACCAGCACTCCAGGGAAAAGAAACAAGGAAAGTCTTTCCCTTTTGCCAAGAGATTTACACCTGCTGATGAGAAAATATGCCCCAGTGCTCTCTGAAGGCGCAAGCCCTGTTCACCCCAGTGCTGATTTTCGCTCCTTCAAGAACAACTCTCACAGAAATTCCAGAACTATTGTGTTTAATATTATGTTTTTAGAATCCTGGCCGACCTTCCTTTTATTCATATTATCATTACAAAATAATGAAGCTTTTAAAAATTTCTATTATTTTGGGCATAATTGCATTGAACTCTTCTGCTAGATAACTGCTATTTGAGCTTTTTGGGTTTCTTACCTGCATTATTTTGGAGACTTCCTAACTCGTTATCCCATCTCCAGTCTCTCCTCTATTTTCTGCAAGATACACAACACTGTCATATCAATCATTTGTTAATCACACTCCAGTGGACAAAATCCTTCAATAATTCTCCTTCACTGACTGAAAAGATACCAAATCTTTGATGTTCTGTCATCTGACATCAAATAATTATATCTACCACTATCTTCTACCTTCTTATCCATTTAGATGAATTTCTGAAAGATGAATTTCATGTTTCTGTTCATGTTGTTTCCTTCCCGTAAGTGCCTTTCCACCTCCCCACGAATGCCTTTGGTTTAAATCCTACAGATACTTTTAATGCCACCCTTTCCACAATCCTATCCTTGTCACTAATTCCTCAAGCTTGAAGTTATTCTCTCCTCTGAATCTGCTAGCATTTTACTTCCATCTCTCTTCATAACACATTTGATGGTTAACCTCAATTAAGACTGTAAATGTACACAGGTGCCTCTTTTGCCAAGTGAAAATGGCTCAAGGGGAGGAACCATGTCTCCCTTACCTCCGTGTCCTTCACTGCATCTAACACAGTTCCTGCCACATGGCAGATTTCCTGTCCAATAAATTAATGAATGTAGCTTTTATCTATAAGATTCTAGACTATGAGCTGCCTAAGTGCAGGAGAAACGTGTCTATATTGATCATCTTGTAACCAGCTGCCTAACCATGCGCCGGGAACAAAATAATGCATGGTAAATGTTTATAGACACACACCAAAAATCCCCCAAACCACAACCCAGCCCAGTGGCTTTTTTATGGAATTACTAAAAATGGTATGTTCAACAGACAAATTCAGGTCTCATCCCTTCTTATGTCATTTAAATAGGAGGAAAGTCATCTACAAAAGAAGAAGCCTCTACAAACAACTTTCTACATTTTCTCCATACAGAAAACCTGTGATCTTTCCTTTGAAGGCTCAAGGAAATGTCAGGGACATTTTTTATTCATCCCTTTTCAAAATGGCTTGGATGCATATACTTTTTGTAAGCTTCTTAACTCACTCATAAACATTTTTGCCGGAAATACAGTGACCACTCGCACAAAGGGGCAGGGGTAAACAAATGGGAGAAAAGACAGAGTTTTGAAAGTTGCATTTCTTGGAAGTTTTTGAGGATGCGTACCTTACTCAAAGCAATTAAAGGCTGTTGGCACTCTGCCACCAAGTTGTTTTCCTCTGACATTCTATTTCTTGTTATTTGCTATAGAATTTTCCTAGGCTATATTATTTATGCTTAGGAAAAAATCAATTCTTTCCCTTTTATTGAAAAATTATGTACAACAAATTGTAACTATAACCTAATCTACAAGGTTTAATGTAGGCGGCTTTGATTTACTGGCCCATTCATAATCTGCTGCTGATTAGCCTCCCTGGAAACAATCCGCTCACTTGTCTAAGTGATATCAAGGTGTTTGTTTTTAATCTGTCCAAAATCATCCTATGGACAAATGCATTATTGAAGAATTATATTTTAATTTATCTTCATGCAGTGCTTTTGATGGGCCTTTGCATTAACACAATATGATTATGCTTCACTCCACTAGTATCTATTCAAATCAGAAATTACCTGCGCATACAGTCTCAGATGGTGGTCAAAAATTGTACAAAGAAGTAAGAATAGGACTTCTTAATATCACACAGCCCTGCTGCTCATCTGTGAGGCTTTTTCTGTTCTAATGCTTTTGTCATGTATATGAAAGTCATTATGTAGTTTAGAAAACAGAAGATGAAGTGAAAGAGGAAGATCAGGGACCTAGGATGCATTAATATTCCACCAGCATCAAAGATATTTCCCTGGAGGGGCTCCTACAGGCCACGCTGTTATTACAGTGCCTATCCATTATCTTGTGCTGTTCTTGGTATTAAGACAATAATGGAGAGAATAGGATTATGTGCAGATGATAGGAAATGTGAAGGCAATTCAGCAAGATAGGAAATGAATGGAGACATGATTCTTTCATCGAAGCCAGGGATGGTTTAGCATAGGGTAAGAGAGAAGATAAATGAAGCAAAATGGAATCTTTACAGGTTAGCAGGGGTAAAATGAGTGTTTTCGTACAATCCTATGAGTTTAACCTTCTTGATAGAGAAATGCCATGGCATCTTTCTTTAAAATCCAAGTTTATGTGCCTGAAGAGATGATCTGTTTTTGTTCTCAAAATTCGCTTGTTGTTGGAAAAGCTGTCCAGTGCTTACATGGTCAGAAGGTGCCCTTAAGGAGTGGCATAACCTTTTAATTCACTCCCATCACTGAGAAATTCAGGCTGCTATTTAAGATTACCTAGTGGAAATGACGAGCCCAGCAACTCTTTCGACCCATCCCTTACCAGACAATACCCAGTAATCAAGAGAGTAATAAACTGAACACCAGACAGGAGAGTTCCATTATGAAAATGCTTAATCCAGTTTCTTAGAGCCCCATTTCTTTGACACTGACCCTCCCTGTTGCCACACACACACACACACACACACACACACACACACACACACACAGAGGGGGAGAGAGAAAACACACAGTGGCAATCACCCAGACAGACTTTGAAAACAGGAAAGAAAAGCCCTGGCTTTTTGAAAAGATCACCTATATTGGATGCCCAAGGCTAATGTGACTCAAAGGTTGGCATTTTGCAATGATGGCAGGAAAACAAGAACAGCAGATTGTGTCATTTGCAGGGCACTGGCATAAATAGATGTTTCTGTTTATATATATAAAAAAGAACATTTAATTAAATGAAGGCACACTCAAATACAGACAGTATGACGGGGCCAGAGAGAGTGCTTTCTGTGTTCACACACACTGCTTACTCTCCAAATACTGCATTTGATCCAGACTTAAATTGGATAGAAATTTAACCAAACTGAGATCAACAATATAATAACATACTCTAACTCAAAGAGTTACCAAGGGGAATTGAAGAGAAAATATTAGAGGGAATCAGCATGTAGATACACTGTATCTGTAAGCTTATCTAAGAATGTGAAAGCTGTGGATTTCCAGGCTGCATATAAAATATAGATTAATATATCCTGCATGGAATTGCACTGCAGCCAACACAACTTAGTTCAATATTCATTCTTCCTAAACAGGGTTGAAGACTAGTTACAAAAATCATATATATATGTATATATGATTATGTATATGTATATATGTGTATATATATATATATATATATATATATATCCCCTCCAAAAGAAATAAATAAAACCACGTTACTGAAGAAGAAGCAAGCAAGAACAGCAGGAGGGAAAAATATGTATAAATTTTCATCCAAAGCATGGACCTGCTGTTTGTATAGGAAAAGAACATATATAAAGAGAAAACCCATAATCAAGACCTTGGACAGCTTTTGAACCTTTTCTCCCCCCTCCCCCAGCACTTTCTGGGTTCCTCGGTGCTCCTTCCTGGTTCTCTGGTTTTAAAAATGGCTCCATACTGCTCTCTGCTGCTGGTTTATAATTCTCTCCTTGGAAAGCTCAGAGAAATTCCTGCTGCTCTGACTGTATGTCAGGTCCTAGTCGGAGCTCCTACCTAATAGGACTGTCTCCTAATTTAAAACAAGGCCTGTTGATATTTTGTAGATTTTGACTGTGAAATCTACCTTCCTGGCTACATTTTGCCTCCAAATGATCTGTAGTCTTTGACCTGAGGAAGATCTCATTCTAGCCACAAGAATCATTGAAATGTAAAATATTGTTCTCCTAAGGAAATTTTGTATTTTTGAGAAATCCCACTGTAGATTTGTATCTCTAAGAAAGAAGGGTGGGAAGGAGTGAGATTTTGGAGACAGATGTGGAGACTAATTACTATCACTACTTAATATCTACGCTGCATTGAATTCAATTTCAAACAAGAAAATTAATAAAATAATACATGTGTGATAGAGCACAGCACAAGGTACACACTCAGTAAATATAAGTGATATCTGAGTCAAATCCAAGAAATTGAAATAGAGAAAGAATTGTAATTTGGGGAGAACATTAACCTCAGGAAAAATACATTTTAAACATTACATAAAGTATTCAAAGTATTTTTTCCTCTCTTTTGAAAACATAAGAGTAAAGAATGATTTGTTTATTTTGATATAAAATACCAGAATGTTAGGATTTTACCAAAAACTATGTTATTTCATTGAGGATAAAAAATTTGAGCATAAAAATGTTTACTGGGGCTTACTCAATGATAATATATTTTCCCCTCTGGAAATAAAGATGATTATGAAAGGCAGTTAACAGCTATAATTGGACGTTTTAATGTGACCAAAATGACCACATGACTTAATCCAAGAGCATGTGGTCAATTCTGTGACCCTGCCTGACAGACAGGAAGTTGTTATAATGCATGTCATTATTTTGAACTGCATCTAAAACTCACAACACTATTACCCTGATCAAGAGAAATATCAAGGAAATGAAAAGGACGATGGGAAAATATAAAATTGGTGGGTATCATTTACCAGGGCCTTTATCCTTGAAATTTATTGTAATCGAGACAGATTCTGTTTTGTAGATACCAGGCAGAATCAGGATGGACTCCCACCCAAAATTTGGTTTATTGAGGCTGATTAACACCACACACACACATCAAGAAGATACAGAAAAGTTTGTTACACTTGTAATGCGGCTTTTTGGTGAAAGCAAGGTGATTCATAAGCAAGTCTAAGCAAGTCCCTGGCTTTCTAGGGCATGGAAAAGACACAGAAGTGGGGTTTTTATGGTGTTTAGGAGGTGTGGCCTGGCCAAGATTTCCAGTACATTGTTTGCACTTTCAATAGATGCCAAAGGAAGGAGCATCGGGCCTCTCTTACCCACTTGCCCACAAGTGGAGCAGAAAGGGAAAGAAGGGAGAGTGAGCTTTAAAGTTTTCAACAGCCAAAGATTGAAAAAAAAAAAAAAAAGTACTGTCAGACACTTTATTACAAAGGCCTCTAATTTATATTAGTGCATTAACAGCAGTTCTAGTTTAGTTATTTAGATGATGGTGAAAGCTCTCTAAACATCATCTAAGATATCTCTCTGAACCCAACCCAAGCTAGTAATCTCTAAATTTAGATCATCTCCAAAAGGTAATAAAAAGCAGCTGATTCTACACACAGATACTGAGGGCTTCAGATTCTAGCTTTTGAACCAAAGAAACAGAGAGACAAAAAGAAAGAGATTTTGTTTTATAAACACCTTTATCCAAGTGATTCTGTTCAATAAGCACATATTAAAGTGTCCAGCTATTTCAAGTGAAGCTGATGACTAACGCACTGGCTCTGCCCTCAAGGAGTTTTCAGTCTGCAGGTGAAGAGTACCTCCGTAAAGAAATAATGTCAATATTGGCAGTATTGGGAGTACAAAGGACAGAAGGAGCAGACAGAACTATGAACTCTGTCCCAAAGGCTAAAAAAATAAAAGATATTTTCAGAAAGCAAGATTTCCCATAATGAATGCACCATTACCAGGCAAATAAGAAAGCAAAGGGATTTGAGGCAAAGAAAAACACCATGGTACAGCAATGAAGTTATAAAACCCCTTGACATTTTCAGGTAACTACAGGTAGTTCAACATCACAGATGCGGAGAATATAAGAAACGCGGAGAATATAAGAACACAGATGAGACTGAAGAGGCAGGCAAAGGCCAGACATGGAGGAGCTGGCCTGTCATGGGAAAATACTTGGACTTTATCCAATAGTTCAACATCTTTCAACTTCTTTCATCACACATTCCTAGCAGTACAAAAAAATCTGAGTTTTTTTAAGTAGACTTCACAGCCAGTGCGGAGCTCAGTGGAGGGCTTGAACTCATGAACCTGAGACCAAGACCCGAGCTGAGATCAGGATTCAGACGCTTAACTGACAGTGCCACCCAGCCTCCCCCCAGAAATCTGATAATTAATTCCCTGTGTCAGTACATGAATTTCCCAAATTATTTGTAGGTACTGCCATTTGCAGATAACAGGTTATAGTAAATATCTAGTACAAATTCATCATTAATATTTCTAAATTAATTCTGTTCAAGCATGTGGCTATCACTAAGACATAAACAATACCAACTTCCATTAAGTCGAAAATAATCACTTGGAAACAGAGAATAATAAATTGAACTAAAAGTTAAAAACAAAGGACCCAGAAAACCATTAAAATGACAATTCCAGAAGTTTGAAAATTCTCCTAGAAACAATCTGCATGTTTTTTATTTTATTTTTTAAGCTCATTTATTTAGAGAGAGAGAGAGAGAGAGAGAGAGAGAGAGAGAGAGAGAGCAAGTGCACACGCAGGGAGGGGCAAAGAGAATCACACACAGGCTCTTCACTGTGAGCCTGGAGCTTGCTTGATCCCACGACCATGAGATCATGACCTGAGCAGAAACCTGAGAGTTTGATGCTTATCCTGGGGTGATGGCCACCTGCTGCCTGCTTGGTTACTCCATTTAAATTTACAAGGAAACTGAGTTCCTTGAAGATCTAGTCAACTTTTGGTGAAAATTTTTCTGTTATCAGAGCCTGAGACTAAATACTTAAAAAATAACTAGCAAAACCAATGTCTAGGCTGTTTACTTTTGGGGCTATTTTACTATCATTACTGAAGGATTAAAAGTGAAAACATTGGATGTCAGGAACAGGTATAACGATACTAATGCAAATTTCATAAAAAGACTGTAGCATTGTATAATACTGTTGGGATCTAAAGCTGTCTTAGAAAACTGCTTAGGGGCCATTTCTCCTCCAAAAGTTTGCAAGTAGAAAAATGGTACATACAATATATTAAATTTGCAAATAAATATTTGCTACCAGCTCTGTGCACTGGCTTCATGCAATATGTTCAACAGCATTTGAGGGTAAGCCCCACAGCAGGAGACTTTGGGAACTGTCTCACTCCATCCAAAGTGGTTCTAGAGCAGAGAACTTTCCATTTTAGAAAAGAATGTATAACATATTATAAATTACCACTTAAGAACAAAGCATGTAGCATTTGAACGCACATATATAAGCTACTTCTATTTCCTTTTTGTTCGACACTACTAGATGAGTGATGCCATAAAGAAACCTCTGCAGGACTGTGCATTGTGTTTAATAAATGGTAAATGTCATGTATATGGGATCACCCTTTTTTCTACAAAAATCATTATAATTGTTATTTTACCAAATGTCCACGTTATTGATCGCTATTATTTTCCCCCCTGCTACATGGCATGAGTTACCAAGAAGCATAGCCAAGAACAAGCATAAACTTACTGTGTGAAAGATTGTTTTTACTCTGCTTCCAGACATGACATCCAGTGAGTTATTGTAAAATTATTCACACCTTCTGGGTTAAAAGCCAGAGACCAAGGACAGGGATTATTGTTACACCTAAGTGTGAATTATCCTAGAGCAAATTGGAAGCAAGGTTTGTTCTATACTACAATTACTAATGTTGCTCTCTTAAGTATTAACAAGAGTCTGGGGCTTTTCTGGACTACTGTCTTCCTCTGGGACATAGAGAAGCAAATGAGAATGAGGTATTTCATGGGTCCATTTTTACCCACGGGCCAAGAGTGCCCACTACAAAACATAAAATACTGTGAGTGCATGTTGATGCATGTTGAGTAAACACCCTGCTTACTTATTAATGAGAATGATGTCACCGGTCAATAGAAAACCTGTTTTATGGAAAACTAGTTTTCTGTCGATCAAACAGGTTACAACCTGCTGGTGCTATTTTGACTTAACAAAGTATTCCAATGGTTTATTTCAAGGTAGAAAAAAATCCTCATGAATCTTAGTACCAGCTCCCCACCAAACCCCCTAAATAGCCCTCATTCCACATTACAATATTGCCAATAGAATTTTTTCTTTCTGTTTTTTGTTCTGATCATTATTCTATTTTTTTTCTATTTTTCTCCTTTTTGACAATTAAACTTCAACTCTTAATTTTCTTTCTCTTAAGAGTGCAGATTTTCTCTCCCTAAGGCTCATTTAAATTTTCAATACTTCCATCTTATTTTGTGCATATATTCTAATTGATTTCAATCCCCACCCCCTTACTGTAGTGAGATCTAACCATCTAAGGAAGCATTTCTGTCTTACACCAAGTCAGCTTTTCTTTGGAAGTGTCAATGATTGACAGCTAGCACTGCTGAGGGTGGTACTGAGTCAGCAGAATAAGCTATAGGGATGTCAAATGTGGAAGAAAAGGGAGGCTGAAATAATGGGCTAAACTAAATAGCAAAGTAACTGATTAAAGCTGAGTTTCCTAAATTTTAGATAGCCATAACTAGAGGTTTCAATGCAATAGATATTCTATTTTAAAAGCCCTTAGGCCATATATTGCTTAGGCCCTTGATCCTTAAATTCTACCTAGAGTTTGCCATTAGCTAAAAATGTTAGGCATTTTTACATACAAAAATCTATCTTAGAAATAAAAACAAAAAACACTGAGTGATAAACTTTTTTTTATGAACAAATGATATGAGTTAATTCACAAAAGCAAAAATGCAAGAATGATTGATAAATTAAGAAAAATATTTCTTTATTAACCATTAAAGAAATGCATATCAAAGACCAATCATCTGTTGCTTATCAGACAGAAAATTCTCGTTGATAGTCATATGTTGCAAATTTGAAGAAGCATGACTTTTTGGAAACAATTAGACATCATGGCAGCAATTTCTCTTGCTGGTAAGCTTATGAAAATAATTGGACAGATAGGCAAATGTGTATGTATACACATGTTCAACTAGCATTGTTTAGAAAAGAAAAAATCTCAATGTCTAACAGCTTGGTATTAGTTGAATACATTTTACAGTATCTCTATAGTTGATTATCATGCAGCCATTAAAATATGACCATGCAAACTATTTGAATGAAAACATAGAGAAAAATGGCCTAATGCAGTATTAAACCAAAAGCATTTTCCAAAAAATGTGTATATTATGATCTCTTTAAAAAATAAATATGTATATCTAATAAATATTTTACATGAAAGAATTTGGAATGATTTATCCAAATAGATTGGTGATCATTTTTGAAGAATGAGATTATTCATGATATATCCTTTCTTCTCTTTGATGATCTAGTTCATCTAAGTTTCTACAACAGGTACCAATCTGTAATAGAAACATTTTTATTGACCATATTGAGATAAGATTAAATTATGAAGCTATATGAATATTCAAAGTTTTGGTGTGAGTAACTAGGAGTAATAATGCAATAGAAGAGGTACATATAAAAGGTGGCCTAAGTTAGAATTTTTATGTTCTGTCCTAATTTTTCAAAACAAGAAGCTTTTCCTCCTAAGTAGGAGTTGTAAACAAGGTTCTAAAACTAATTTTCATCAATCACTGAAAGGAAAGGTGAAACATAAATAATCCATATCCTAAAATCTAATGAGATTCACATGCTTCAGACACAGAGATTTAATTAACTTTCATGGAATATCTGCTCTTTGTGGCACACACTTCTTTTGTGAACATAATATCTAAAACCCTGCCACGTAAAGAGCAGCAGCATTATTATCCCTAATTTCTGAATGAGAAAAAAATGGCTCTATCAAGGTGACAGTTCCTACTATGTAGGAATATCATGGAGGAAATTGTCCACTACTGCCATCAGCAACTTATCAGAATCATCTTTGAAGTGGTTTAAACCGCAGATCCCTAAACACTACCCCAGATCTACTAAATCTGAATCTCCGAGGCTATTTGAATGATTAGGTTGGAAATCACCAGATGATATCACTCAGGATGTCCTTTTGAAGATTTAAAGTAGAAATCTCTAATCTGGATTTTTCTTTCTGGAGATATTGATATCTTTAATGAAGTATGGTCGTTAAACCCAGCAAGAGAGATCTGAGCTCTGGGCCTCATGTTTTAGTGAGCCATTCATATCCCAACACAAATACTACATTTCTAAGGACTATTTGGTGTCTCTGTCACTCACCATCTAGATTCAGCACTGGCATGGTGAGCTTTGACAGTTAACTACAGGCAGTAGATTCTTGCCTGACAAAGTAGCATTTCTCAGGTGTACCAAGAATCCATTTTTCTTTTTCTCTTCATGTGGCAATTCATGGTTCTTGGGAAATGCATGAATTAGCAGAGTATTCACAACTGTTGCATCTGGTGACTCAGGAATGTTAATGTATCTAAGAGTAGTATGTTAAAATTTTTCTGTTTTATTATTTGACAATGTTTTTGTTAAATTATAAAAGCATAATTTACTTAAAATGCTGGACGTATTTTTAACTTTTAATTATTTGGACACGTATGGGCTTCTGTGTGGAGCTTGTCCTGGGATCCATAAATGTTAGCATTGAGACTACTTTTGCCCAATGTATATCTGATCATGCTTCCAGTTTTTGGCCACTCAAATCTAATTTTTTGTAATGCCCCATCTTAGTCAGAATAGGGCTCTAAGACTTACCTTTCTTTTTCTTTAAATTTTTAAATGTTCATTTTTATTTGAGAGAGAGGGAGAGGGAGAAGGAGAGAGAGTAGATGTGATGGGGAGAGAGGCAGAGAGACAGAGATAGAATCTGAAGCAGGTTCCAGGCTCCTACCTGTCAGCACAGAGCCTGATGTGGGGTTTGAACTCACAAGCAGTTGAGACCATGACCTGAGCTGAGCAATGAGATCATGACTTAAGCCAAAGTAGAATGCTCAACAACTAAGCCACCTGGGTGCCCCTAAGATCTATCTTTCTGTGCAGTTTTTTTTTTTTTTTTTTAATCTTGCCTCACTATCCTAACTTTATTTTTCCATTGCTTTTAAAAAACTTTTTGTGGGGCGCCTGGGTGGCTTAGTCGGTTAAGCGTCCAACTTTTGCTAGGTCATGATCTCGCGGTTCGTAGGTTCGAGCCCCGGGTCAGGCTCTGTGCTGACTGCCAGCTCAGAGCCTGGAGCCTGTTTCAGAGTCTGTGATTCCCTCTCTCTCTGACCCTCCCCTGCTCACGCTGTCTCTCTCTCTCTCCTAGAAATAAATAAAAACATTAAAAAAATTTTTTTTAAATAAAAATAAAAAATAAAAAACTTTTTGTACTGATTTATCTATTGATATATTGATCTAATAATCTATAATCATATTGAATTTCATATATTTTTTATAAGTAACTTAAAGTTTTTTATAAATGAAATAGATTAAAGAGTAAACGGAGGGGATGAAGAAAGGATAGAAAAAGAAAAAGAAAAAGGAAGGTTGTCTGAGGTAAGTTACCTGTAAAGTAATGGAATAAAAATTTGAATGCAGTCATGTCTTCAATTTCAATTCATATTCCATTGTATCACATTGTCAGTGTGGTTTTATAAGCTAATATTATTGTCAAAGGATATACCAATATAATATGGAGGTTATTTTTCCAGATAAGTCAAAATGGCAATTTAAAAAATGTTAAATATTTTATAAAGAAAATCTTTTGAAAACCTATTAAGCATTCACATGTTTTAGGATTAGCATTATACACATCAGTTATTGTTGTGTATATGTACAAGTGGTCTTCATTATTCAAATATTTATTTTTTCTAAAAATGTCAAATTCACAACTTCTTTATTCATGGACTGATTAATTCAACAAAATAGTTACTTAGCACTTGTGGGTACTTAAAGCAAGGAACAGTAAAAGGCAACAGTCTCATTTAGCTTCTTTCTTAGGGGGACACAGACATTAAGGAAAGACATTTAAAAAATAAGAGGATAGATAGATAGATAGATAGATAGATAGATAGATAGATAGATAGATAGAATGTTACGTGGTAGTTAGTATAGACAAAAGAAAAAGTAGATGAAAGTAAGGTGGACTGAGAATCCTGAGGTAGCTGAGTGGGAATTAGAATTTTTAAGAGTGGTCAGGTGGGCCTCACTAAGATGTTAAAAATTGAATAAAGCCTTGATAAATGTGATGTAATTATCCAAGTGAATGTCTAGGAGAAGAGCATCCTACGTTGAAGTCATGGCTGATCACAAAGGCAGAAATAGGCTGGGGTCCAGTAGATAGTAGAATAAACAACATCCCTATATCACCCTTCCTACATCACATGGAATGTTTTACTCTCCAGCTGATCAATGATGATATTATCTACAGTATGGTATTGCTTTCTGGCTTGTACATTACTCTCAGTGCAGCCATAGGGGAGAGTGTTTACAAAGTGACTGTTCACACAGCATGCCCTTCACCATGAGTGCCACTCTTCTATAAGCTAGTGGATAACTGGGCTTCATGAGCTTCCCTACGTAATCTAGTGTCAATGCCAGCGGATGCCCCTTGGCTGGTCTAACTTCCCTGAAGTCTTCATTTGTCCTCAGTTTCTCTGTAGCAGTGCGGGGAGGCAGGGCCAATAACAGACTTGCGTGTGTGAGAGGAGGCTTACAGTAAACTCTGAAGAGATTTTAAAAGTCTGCTCACTCATGTGTTCCAGATAAATAAGGCTCTTGGGGGACAGGTTTAAATATGGGGGCTATTCTCCAGTTTTTCTGGCACAGCCTCTCTGAGAGAACTACTGGAATGACAGGATTACAGGTTCAGAAACCCTGGAAAGTTTTTCCTGTCTGGTTACCCAAAGCAGGGGTATCACAATCACGACTTCGTACATTATACTGTGGCTCTCTGGGATCAAACAGCGGCTATTAGTCTGTTTTGCAACTCTGAGTCATCAATATTCAAGTTAATTTTCAGGAATACATTATGAAACTGGGGGGATTGAAATTTTTATTCTTTTTTTTAAGTTTATTTATTTGATTATTTTTAAGTAATCTCTACCCCCAGCATGGGAATCAAACTCAATGACCTCAAGATCAAGAGTTGCAAGCTGTTCTGACTAAGCCAGCCAGGTGCCCTTAAAATTTTTGTTCTTAGGAGAATGTTTTCTTCGTTTACAACGCTAGAAAAATTTCTGCCACCGCAGTCTTTTTTCTTCCCTTTTCCCCTTTCTTACTTGCCGTTTAGAATATGGAAAGAATTTTAGAATGGAAATCAGTAGACCTACTTGTGGTTTAGTTTGTTATAAATTTGATTTTGAAGGGCACCCTGGTGGCTCAGTTGGTTGAGCATCTGACTTCAGCTGGGATCACGATCTTGAGGTTCATAGGTTCGAGCCCTGTGTTAGGCTCTGTGCTAACAGTTCATAGCCTAGAGTCTGCTTTGGGTTCTGTGTCTCCCTCTCTCTCTTCCCTTCCCTCACTTGTGTGCTATCTCTCTTTCTCTCTCTCAGAAGTAAATAAACATAATTTTTTAATTTGCTTTTTAATCTTAAATAACTTACCTTTTGAAGGGCGTCAGAATGTGCCATCCCAAAATATGCCACTATGGCACACAGATTATTTTAAGCTGAAAACATAGGAGATTCAACAATTGCAGGAAGGAAGGAGGCCTGAGAGAGGGAAAGGAAGGGAGGGAAAGAGGGAGGGAGGGAGGGAGGGAGGAAGAAAGGAAGGAAGGAAGGAAGGAAGGAAGGAAGGAAGGAAGGAAGGAAGGAAAGAAGGAAGGAAGGAAGGAAGAAAGGAAGAGAGAAGGAGAAGGGAGAGAGAAAGAAACCATGGAGCTTCCCTTAACCTGATTAGGAGCAGCAATTTCTGGGAAGTAATGCTGCCATAATTTCCTCTTCAGGGTAGATCTCTTCCCAGAAGGGAGAATGTGAAAAACACCCACTCCCAATCTTTTCTCCAGGGAGATTTTATGGAGAAGAAAGGAACACTCATACCTCTGTAGACAAACATCACAAATGATCTTATCTCCTGTTTCTTCTCCTGAAAATCCATTTATCTTGCCAAAAGAATCTTTTGTTTACCATATGTGCCTTTCTTCTTCCTCTTCACCTTTTAAGATGGTACACAAGCCTCAGATTCTAACCATTCCTGCGAGTTACTCATCTACCATGTGTGACTTGCATGTATGTAAGTAAAGTCCTTTTTCTTCTGTTAATCTGTATTTTGTCAGTTTAATTTGCTGCACTCTATAACTGAGCCTAAGAGAACAGAGGGTTTTTTCTTCTCCTGCAGTTCTGTGAGCCTTGGTTTCCTCATTCCTGTAATGGGAATGTTAACTACCTCACTAAGGTACGCTGAGTACTACACGAGAATTACAGGAAAGTGCCTTGAGAATGATTAATTCCACATGGAAGAGTAGCTGCACATGAGTTGTGTGTGTGTGTGTGTGTGTGTGTGTGTGTGTGTGTGTGTGTGCGCGCGCGCGCTTTTTGGTTTTTGTTTTGTTTTGTTTTTAATGTGTTTTTTTTTTCTAGGAGAGAGGGAGAGAGACAGCGTGAACAGGGGAGGGTCAGAGAGGGAGGGAGTCACAGACTGAAACAAGCTCCAGGCTCTGAGCTGGCAGGCAGCACAGAGCCCTACACGGGGCTGGAACCCTCGAACCGCGAGATCATGACCTAAGCAAAAGTCGGACGCTTAACCGACTAAGCCACCCAGGCGCCCCTGTTTTGTTTTGTTTTTAGTAAGATGAAATGTGAGGCTGGACTTTTTAAGCCCCCTGGAAAACAATTTAATTTAATCATAAAATAGCTTTATTCATTGCTATTAGATCTCACCCCTAGAAAATGCTTGGTTTCAGGCATTTTTTTTTTCTAGAGACCAAAGGCACAATAATAACAGGTGGCCCCAAACTGGGCATCCATGGCCAAGTACCTTTAATAAAATGCAATACAGGAGAAATCTAATGCCTTCAAGTTCTCACTGCAGCATGAGGACTCTGGACAATCCTGAGGCAAAACCTCTGTGATTACAAAGAGAACAGCTGAATTTAAAGAAAAATGTTGTATGTTCACCTTGTCATTAAAAAAAAAAAAATGCTGTTGTTTAGTCATTGTCTCTCTCCCATCCTTTCTCAGCTTAGTGCTACCTCTGGAAATAGAAATCATAGTGATACCATCTCTTGTGGAGAATCTTTGAATTTTAACATCAGTGGTGAAAATTAGAAAAAACTAGTCATTAATAGGCTCACTTTCTCTCCCACTTTGAATTCTCCTTTGATTTATTTTAAAACAATTCTCCTTTCGTTTATATCTGTGAAGAAGGCTTGTTTTTGTTGGGAGTTTGCTCCATCTATCTAGGAAAGCCTGCAAAATCTCACAGATACTTCACATCTCAAAGGTAAGCATGTGCAAATCCCTACTCATGATAAAAAGAAGGAAATATCCACAAAGATACTGGGCTCCATCTGGTGTAAACTACTGACTTGACTGTAAGCAAATGAATAATCTATTGTTGAATTTTTAGGACCTTTTGTTTTGATCTTTCTTTATTTCTTTCAAATACAGCTTCTGTAGGGAGGGTGGTGGAGAAAAGGAAGGGAGTAGTGAGAGAAAAGAATAGGAAGGGTTAAGGGACATATCAAAGCTAGAGATACTCTTGCAGTGCACCTGACAGGAAATATTCCTTGTGAGTCACACTGAGCTGATCACTCAAGTTTTCTGTGTTGAGAGAGGGCGGAAGAGACGGAAAGAAACATTGTTCTTTCACCTTGGGAATGACGGAATCTGAGGTTCTCAGGTGAAAAACTAATGAGCGAATCAAATGGAATGCATGATTACATCCTCTAACACTTTAATTTGAGGGCAGTTTTTGCCAAATCACAGATGAAATTATTGGCCATCCCCAAGCAGAGAGTAGGAAAGCGGAGTTCTTGTGCCCCAGGAATGCAAAACCAATACAGTATCTCTTTTTGGTGGGCACTGTCTACTGCTGTCTGCCTTCTAAAAATGGTATCGTTAGTTAAAAATCCCTAGTGTATGATGATTAGTCATTTATTTAAAAAAAATTTAAAAAAACGTATATAATAGTTTGGGCATCGCTGTAGCCACCTGCTCATTTGGGTAATGGTGATTTCTTTGGATTCCAGAGCCCTCCTGTACCTTCATTGTATGGGGATGTGTTTGTAATTGTTAAATACCCATATGTGCCAGACATTCAAATACAAATATGAAAAACTCTTTTGAAAGGATAAAGAAACAAATGATTATTTGTAGCCTGTGAGCTCTAAAGCAGTGTTTCACAGAGTATTATCCTGGGACAAGCTACATCAGAATTACCTGGAGACGTCTATTAAAAGGCAAATTTTTAAGTAGCTGCAGACCCAGTGAAACAGAATTTCTGCCATGGGTCCTAGTTTGTGCCTAGGTGGGGCCTGAGGGGCATTTTTAGCAAGCAAACCAGGTTATTCTTACGTATGTTAAAGTCTGTGAACCACTGTTCCGAATGTGTGCTGAGAGATCTAACTGTAGCTCTAGCTGATGTGTGCAAATCAGTATACCGTTTTTGAACACTGTATTTACTCTTACAGGTGACAAATATTAGGTATTCTGACATAGAATTCAGGCAGTTTAAAGGAACGAAAAAATGTATACATCTCAGAAAAGAATTCCTATGCCTTAGTGTAGACATTGTTGCTGTCGAGTTTGTATATAATCCAGCCATTCTTCTCTCAGCTTTCATTGCACAGAGGAAATGAAGCAAACAGCTATGGATTCGCACACAATGTACTAATCTGAAAATATATGGGAAAGAAATCATGTAAAATAATTTCCCAGAGTCAAAATACTGAGCTCTATTGCTGAATTCATTGCTATCCTTTCATTTATTTATTTATTTATTTATTTCTGCATGCAAAGCCCATTCAGGAAGGTTTTGTGATTTTTTTTTTCACCTTCATAGGCACAAATCATAGTATTTTCTTTTGGTAAATTCATACCCAATTTATTCTTGGCCCTGGAAATGTTAAAGGGGTAAAATAAAATCTCTGACCTAGGCTTGACTTGGCAGAAAAGAACCCTGAAATTGCATGAACTATTACTAGGGATTATCTACAGATTTTCTAAACTTTCCATTTTATGTGTGATAAATAATGAGACATATATTTATTAATCCATGTTTATATTAATGACTGTGTCTGTTATTTCCAAATATTTTAAACATTAAAATAGGCATGTCTGAAAAACACCCCTCTAGCAGAAAGGAAATTGTGTGATTGTTTAGCTATATGTTACATATATTCACAAAATACATGTGCAATAGCATTGAAAGGCCAGGCCAAAAGGTCTAATTATGTGCTGTTATTAGTCTCAGTAACTTTACTCAATTTTGCTTCAAGCAAAAAGAGAATAGGCAAGCACCTGAAACTCCTGTGAGTTATAAAAGAGAAAGCTGAAAATTCCAGAGGGCCAAACATAGTAAATGACGGTAGCGAGTAATATTGGGAAAAAGGAGAGGCAGCAAGGGAAGGAGCCATAGCTAGCTGAACAATGTTGAATGATTGCATTATGCAGTATTTGAATTTATGCTCTGTCTCTTAATTATTCTTGTCATTCCATCCATTGTTCTTCTACCTTCCACGGAGAACAGAAATTAATAGCCAGACTCCTTAAAGAAGTAGATTCTGTCCCCTTGTTCTTTAGTGCCATCTGCATCATCAGTAAAGCAGATGTCTGATAAGACAGCTATTCTGAGCTCATGGAACAAGAAGGAAGATTCCCCTCCCTAGTGAAGGCTTTCTCCTGAAAGTTCTTAAAACAGTTCTCTTTTGCCCTTTCAACTGCCACAATGCCATGAGTTCTGGTTTCCACACACTGACTTAGAGAATCAGATGAACAAGTAGAATCACTGGGTTTAAATTCATCACGGGGACTGAACCAAAAATGAAGAGGAAATTTCCATTTTGCTTGCCATCCATTCAATAGTACAGAGAAAGAGGAATGTGAAAGCTTTTCTGCAGTTCAGCCTATCACTAGGAATATCTAGAGATAAGAATATTTTAAAATTACACAGAACTCAGTTTTCTTTTAACCAGTGCCTGCTGAACATAGACACCAGACTGTGAGAGGGGAGTGATATGATCACATGAGTATTCTGAAGGGAGATGCCATATTTCAACCTTCTCTGTATTACTTTCAAATGCAACATAGTGGTGGGGGAAACCCTAAGTCTTGGAGATTTATGTTAAAGTACATTCCACTGGTATCAGATCTGAAGAGAATCCTCTATAGAAATGTTTTTCTTTAAGGCCAGACTAATAAAAAATGAGACAATTGGATGCCATCTTATGGAATAATCTAGTAGGTGCCTGTCTTGTTCCCAGTGCATCCATTCATTTCAAAGAAAACCTGAAAGGAGTAGACTCAAAGTCTACATGTACATGAAAAGAATGAGTGTGACCAGTCAGAGTACATTGTATTTCAAGGAGCTTGGGTTCATCCTGAATATCATTTGTTATTCCCTTTGGAATCTGAAGTTCAAGAGCACTGAGTTAATTTAAGAACTAGCAACTCTGATGTGTAACAATTGGGAAAGTTATGTGAGTGTGCACACAGGCACACACATGCATATATATATACCCAATCCAATGTGTTAGGTGCCAAACTAAATTAGATAGTTAATGAGATCCTTGATTTATTTTTATTTGACTCATCAATTTATTTCATACCAATATTCCTACCTTTAGTTACTTCTTACTATTATTTGTATCTCTTCAATACTCACGGATCTTTTTCTTTTCACTGAATTGCTTCCTGTATATATCATTGATTTTGGTTCAACTTTTATGACAGTTTCATCCAGAGGCATGGATGAATTCACCATATTTTTTCTCTGATCCAGAATGTTTCAGAAAATTTGAGTACAGAGCAAATGTCCATATATGTAGGTAGTTATTTGTAACTTCTTGGGTAAGATTATAAGCAAAGATTTAACATCCAGGTTTCAGTATATTTTGGCATGATTGGTAATGATACCTTCTAGACAGATATTTAGTTCTAAAACTCCCATCAACATTTCTAGCTCAAAGGATTTTCCAGAAATTAAACTGATTTTGATACCTTTCTGTTCCACCAGTTGAAAATTGTCAGGCCAACCAGATAGGTAGGTGAAATAGAGTCCACAGTTATTCTTTAATTCCTAAATCTTGCAAAGTTCTAAAAACTAAGATTTTAAATAAATTTGGCTCCAATTTCACCCCTAAAGTGTGATCCTAATTGAGAAGAGGCTCTTAGTAGTTTTTGTTTATACTGCTTATTAGGAATATTCATATGTTTCTCCACAGAAATATTAATGTATTTGATAATAGATGCTACCTCAGAACCTGCTGGCAAATTATGTAACATAGCACAAGTATTACATAATATAAGATAACATGAAGAGAAAAAAAAAACAACAACAGTAAATCCTAGACTCTTCTGGTCTCACATCTTTCAAATAAGGGGTTGTGAATTTGCACCTACTTTCAATAGAGCTTCCGCATAAACAAATTAAACAACTTCCTTTAATAAACATGCTATTTGTTTTTCTTAATGTTTATTTATTTTTTAATTTTTAAAATTTAGTTTTAAGAGAGAGAGCATGAGCAGTGGAGGGGCAGAGAGAGAGGGAGGCACAGAATCCGAAGCAGGCTCCAGGCTCTGAGCTGTGAGCTGTCAGCACAGAACCTGACCCAACCCGACCTGGAGCTCAAACTCAAGAGACGTGAGGTCATGACCTGAGCTGAATTTGAATTCAGACATTTAATGGACTGAGCCTCCCAGGCGCCCCAACCAGGTTCTTTACTGAGCCATTGTTTGCATTTTCATACAATATTACCATGCTAAGAATTACCAGTTAGAGCTGACCCACCCTTTTCAAACAGAACCTAACAGGAAAATCTGCAAAACAAAAACTGAGACTGAATTGTCTGACCCTCTTTTCTCCTCTTCACCAATATTAGTTAATCTTTTTCAACACATTCCCTCTTCTCCCCTGCTCTGCTCCTCACCCCTTTCTTCTTTCAGCAGTCCTCCGACAGCTAACCTCTATAAAAGATTACTTTTATAAAACAAAAATGGGATCATTTGCCTAGAACCCCTCACCAGTGTATACCTTACCAACAGATGCTTCAGCAAGTCACATAGCTTCTCCTCGTGCTTCTCCAGCTCCTTGCCTTGGCCTCCCTCCTGAAAGCAGTCTTACAGGCCCCCCCATATGCCAGGTTCTCTGAACCACTTGCTGTTCCATGTGTACCCCATGTTTTCTCGCACTGGGTATGTTTGAGTGCCCCGGGCTTCCTCCATCTGGAATGTCCTGTCTCTACTTCTTCACTTAGTGAATCTCTACTCATCCTTCAAGACCCAGCTCCCAGAACTCCACATCCTTTGTAGAAAACCTTGGCACAGTGACTGAGTCACTCTTTTATGCCCCACAACATCTTAGACATAAGATCACTTATCCCATAATAGTATATTTAGCAGGTCATTCTTTCATAAGTTCTGAACAACTTGAGGTTAAGATAGTAATGGAGAAAATAAAGGGAAACTCCTTGAGGTCATGTAGGTCATAATGGCGAACTGCCCAAACTGCTCAGGCCAGGTGCTCCCCAACCCACTTCCTTTCCCTACCTCTGCGTAGTGATGACCCCAAGTCACCCTACCCCTATACATCCAGTCAGCTTTAAACACCTCTGCCGGTATGGGTGGGCTTCTTTTAATTTTATAAGCAAATGACTGCTTTTGTTCGGGGCTCAGACCTTTGGAGAACGATCTCCTCTGAGCCCACCGGTGTAAAATAAACCTCCTCCCTTCCAAGATCTCCGCGTGCCGCTTGGTTCTTCCGCCAGTGATCCAGACCAGATTTCCACAACAATAGTCTTTTTTCATTCGTCTTTGTATTCTCAGTGAGATTATTAAATGCTTTTTAAAGTAAATATCATTCATGAATATCACACTCAAGGGGAAAATAACAAACTCTTCCACCAAAAATCATCTAAGAGCCACTAACTGTACCAATGAAAGGCACACACTTACCTAGAAGACTGGGAACCGGCCTTCAGTGTTTTGGTGTTAAGCACTGAGTTACCAACTTATAATTGCTAAATGCAAAATGTGCCAACACCATAATTTAACAGAAGATATTTTTGCATGGAGCCCTGTTGATATGGGAACTAAGGAAATAGCTACTTAAGCTGCAATCTCCTTCCTTCACTGCCCCCATCCACTTGTAAATCACAGAGAGGTAAGTTTGCTCTTAGAAATGCCAATCCCTTTGGACTAACCTGGAGAGCCTCATTTTAGAGCATACATCGTCATAAACTAAGAGTGTCTTAATAATACTTCATCATTTCCGATCCACCTTCTGTGCTTTCATTGCTTTTGATTCTTCAGATTCCATTGCATTTTATTTTAACTGGAAATACTCGTTTCTATGCATGTATATTGTGTGCTTTATACTAGAATGGCTGGGACTCCCTGTATAATTGGGCTAAGGCTTTTCCTCGGGGAAATCCAGTAAAATTATCTTCCATTACATTTCTAAAATACTACTCATTAAAAGCAGAAATAAACTCTTAAACTCATGGCTAACAATGCAGAAAAGAGTCTCCACCCTGCAGCTTATCTCAATTTCAGAAAGGAGGAGGTATTTTCCAGATGAGTTGCTGTTTGATTTGATTTTCACCCACAATTACTATCAAGATCTTTTTCCCCCAGCTTGTTTTGTGGTGGTTTTAAGCTTCGTCCTTATACCCCATTTTCTGAAGCAATGTGTTTTCTAAAAACACTGCCCAATTACTCCTCATTTGAAGTTCAGAAATATCTGCAGTTTCCTTTTCGGATGAACTTTCACTATTTATAGTCAAGGATGCCAAAAGAGAGAAAGAAAGGAAGAAAGAAACCCCACTTCTCCCCAGCATTCTGTGTCCTTCTTTCCTGCTGCTGCATTCATTGTTTTGATTCCTTCATGCGCTGGCAAACTTTCAAGCATGCCATATGAGAATTTTAAAAATGAAGCTCTCATTTAGAAGTCACACAGTGGTGATATACACACAGAGCTTCAATTTAAACCATTATTGCATACCATCTTTTTCTTTTTATAATAATCCATTAAATGCTTTCAAGTATGGAGAAGAAATAGCAACCTGTAGATCCAAATGGAACCCAGATGACCTATAAAATACCTACTGCCTCCCTGCCTGAGTTGTTAGAGCTCTCATCTCTAATGGATAGCATTGTTATTTTACCATCCAGACAACCACACACATCAATTATACATTCTCCAATGTCATGAATCACTTTTTGAAGGCAGCCTGTCTTTTGGTTGTTACATATGTCATTTTTTAACCTCTAAACAGCACGTGTGTGTGTGTGTGTGTGTGTGTGTGTAAAAGATAGTGTCCTTGTTTTAAATATACTGATTGATAATTGGAAAATACTTTAGGGGGACATTTAATGTTTATTCTCTCAAGCACAGACTGCACTAATATTTGTTCAGTAATTTTCTATGACAACAGTAGCAGCACTCAAGAGTACAAGGTATGGTAAGATATTTTCTACCATTTACATTGCTTTGGGTATATGAGTTAAGACTTAATTTCCTATTTATACATATATACACACCAACACCAACACACACACTTGTACTTACCTATCTACCTTCTTAAATACATTTACGCTTCCTTTCCTACTCAAAATATGCATCGTCTAATAAATAGCACACAATTAAAGACAAAACAATTATAAAAGAGCCACTCTTTCATTTTCAAACAATTTCTCCAAATGGTTTATATCTCCAAATGGATGGAATATTGTAGCAAAACATTTAACCTTCATTTGCAAGATAATCACCCAAAGGTTTCAAATCGTCTCATTACTTTAAGTCAGCAGGTCATTATAATACTCACAAAAATGAAACTTACAGAAAGCATGGGGCTGTCTGAAACCCCTGAGAAGAATAACAGATAATAAAAGCAGCTATTTATCAATGCTATTCCTTAAAAACATTTAGAGAGGAAATTGTGCAGTATTTTTTGTTAATAACTCCTTACTTTCAACTAAGATTTCTTGTTGATTTGTTGTTGAGCACGTTGTTTTGTGATGTTTGGATTGGTTTTTCATATTTTCCTTATCTAAGAGCTTTCTAGTAAATTTAACACATTTTCTTATTTTTCCAGTTTCTGGGAATCAAGGATATGTATTTACCATCTTACAGTACATACTACTATACAACTGCCAATAATGCTATGATTATCTAACCCTTGCTATGCTACAGGCGATGTGCTAAGTTATTTACAACCATTATCTCATTTAATCATCCTAAAAATCCTGGGTATAGCACTCCATTTGACAGATGAAAAGCGGGGCTTATGAGGCTCAAAACCTTCACAACTTCATAAAGACTGAACCAAAGCCTTTTTAACTTTTCCCATCAGGCTATATCAAACAATAGTTTTAATGCAGAGCAGGTAAGAATCAGTTAAAATAAATGACTGAGAGTTTGCATTTATATTTTTTGTCACTAGTAGGAAAAAAATGGTTGCTTTATATTACAGAAAGCTGAGAAATTCTAAAATGTTAAGCACTGTCAATGAAACAGTCATTAAGTACTTTTTAGATTTCTCCATTTCTCTCAGTCCTTGCCTTTAAGAACTTTGTATGTTTTCTTCACAAGGCCCAGTTCCTCCAAAGTTTCAATGCCACATTTCCAACCGCTTGTTATATTTCTTGAGCTGGATGCCCTACTGACTCTATATGCTCCTAAATACCCAGTTTCTCTAGACTTCTTATACCTGTAAATGGAATCATCATTCATTCAGCACAACTATCTCAGTTTTGTTCTTTTCTTCCTTCTCTTTGGCATTAAAATCTGTAATTATCCATTTGGTTGCAAATGCCTTTCATAACGAACCTGGCCCTCCTTCTCATCCCTATACCCACAACCCTTATACAGTATCTTTTTAATTTTTCATTTAGGACTTTATGTTAACTCTTACTTGGTCTTCCACCTCCCATCATATTCTAAATATCGTTCCCAATTCCAATATCTCATACAGACAAAATGATCATCCTGAGATCCACGCTCTTCATGTTACTTCGTGAAAATCTTTTGTGTTTCTCTGTTGTCTACAAAAATGCATACTAAGTTCTTCATCTAGGTTTCAAGGTTTTGGTCTTATCTCTACCATTTTGCTCTTTTACTCTTCTTATAAGGACCCTAATCTCATCTCATCATGGGGTCCTGACCCTCATGAACTCATCTAAACCTAATTATCTACCCAAAGCTCTACCTCCTAGTATCATCACATTGGGGCTTAGGACTTCAACAAAGGAATTTAGGGAGGACACATTCAGTCCATAATCTGTGTCCCACATATGTGTGTGTGTGTGTGTGTGTGTGTGTGTGTGTGTACTTTATCATGCTTGGAATGTTCTACCCCTCCTTCTCCCAATCAAGATTGCCCATTCTTCAAAACTCAATGAAGCCTCTGCCTCTGTAAAGATTTTTCAGATCTCTCCTAAGCAGTTTTAATATCTCCTTCCTTTGAACTTCCTTTGAACACTGTGTTTTTCTTAACAGACTCACCTTCAGTATAACCAGTCATATACTTATTTAAGTCACCCTCTGGATTACCACTACTTTATGGAGAGGAAATGTATTTTAATCATGTTTGTATCCCCTGAAGCACTTAGCACAATGTCTAGTATCAAAAGAGAACTCAAGAATGTTTATGAAATTGGATCATAAAAATTGTTACCTGGACAGGGACGTGGAAAAAAAGCATAACATTATTTCTAGGAAAGAAGACTAATCAGCAAAGTGCAATGACATACCATCACTTAAGTATTAAAATACAAATAAAATGAACACTATTCTTTTTTACAAAAGAGGGGTAAAGGATAAAGAACCAAATTTTTGTATTATTAGTCCAGTATTGGAAATCATTAAAACAAGGAGAATTTCTTATTCTTTTTTTTTTTTTTTACAAATAGTTTATTGCCAAATTAGTTTCACATAACACCCAGTACTCATCCCCACGAGTGCCCTCCTCCATGCCCATCCCCACTCCCCCCTACATCCATCAGTTCTCAGTTTCTGTCAGCATTCAAGAGTCTCTCATGGTTTGCCTCTCTCCCTTTCCCCCACCATTTCCGCCCTTCTTCTCCCCCTTGTTTCTCCATCAAGTTCCTCCTAATCCTCCTATACGTGCAAACATATGATATTTGTCCTTCTCTGCCTGACTTATTTCGCTCAGCATAACACCCTCAAGGTCCATCCATGTTGCTACACATGGCCAGATTTCATTGTTTCTCATTGCCATGTAGTATTCCATGGTATAGATAAATCACATCTTCTTGATCCATTCGTCCGTTGATGGACACTTAGGCTCTTTCCATGTTTTGGCTATTGTTGAGAGTGCTGCTATGAACATTGGGGTACATGTGCTCCTATGCCTCAGCATTTCTATATCCCTTGGGTAAATTCCTAGCAGTGCTATTGCTGGGTCCTAGGGGAGTTCTATTGTTAATTTTTTGAGGAACCTCCACACTGTTTTCCACAGGGGTTGTACCAGTTTACATTCCCACCAACAGTGCAAGAGGGTGCCCATTTCTCCACATCCTTGCCAGCATCTCGTGTTCTCTGATTTGCTCATTTTAGCCACTCTGACTGGTGTGAGGTGGTATCACAGTGTCGTTTTGATTTGTATTTCCCTGATGAGGAGGGATGCTGAGCATCGTTTCATATGTCTGTTGGCCATCTGGATGTCCTCTTTGGAGAAGTGTCTGTTCATATCTTCTGCCCATTTCTTCACTGGGTTGTTTGTTTTTCGGGTGTGGAGTTTGGTGAGTTCCTTATAGATTCTGGATATCAACCCTTTATCTGATATGTCGTTTGCAACTATCTTTTCCCATTCCGTTGGTTGCCTATTAGTTTTGTGGGTTATTTCCTTTGCCGTGCAGAAGCTATTAATCTTGATGAGGTCCCAATTGTTTATTTTTGCTCTTGATTCCTTTGCTTTGAGGGATGTGTCAAGTAAGAGGTTGCTGCGGTGGAGGTCAAAGAGGTTGTTTCCTGCTTTCTCCTCTAGGGTTTTGATGGTTTCCTGTCTCACATTCAGGTCCTTTATCCATTTTGAGTTTATTTTTGTGCATGGTGTGAGAAGGTGATCTAGTTTCACTCATCTGCATGTTGCTGTCCAGTTCTCCCAACACCATCTGTTAAAGAGGCTGTCTTTTTTCCATTGGATATTCTTCCCTGCTTTGTCAAATATCAGTTGGCTGTATACTTTTGGGTCCACTTCTGAGTTCTCAATTCTGTTCCACTGGTCTATGTGTCTGTTTTTGTGCCAATACCATACTGTCTTGATGATGACAGTTTTGTAGTAGAGGTTAAAGTCTTGGATGGTGATACCTCCTGTTTTGGTTTTATTTTTCAGTATTACTTTGGCTATTTGGGGTCTTTTGTGGTTCCATACAAATTTTAGGATAGTTTGCTCTAATTTTGAGAAGTATGCTGGTGCAATTTTGATTGATTCTTGGCTGCATATTTTTACTGTTCATCACATTGAAGATCTCCTCCCATTCCTTTCTGGCCTGCCAAGTTTCAGTAGATAGGTCTGTCACCATTCTGATAGGTTTCCCTTTGTATGTTAGGGCCCTTTTCTCCCTAGCTGCTTTCAAAATTCTGTCTTTGTCCTTGTATTTTGACATTTTTACTATGAATATGTCAAGCAGAAGATCGATTCAAGTTACATCTGAGGGGAGTCCTCTGAGCAAATCAATCAATGTGATACATCATATCAATAAAAGAAAAGATAAAAACCATATGATCCTGTCAATAGATGCAGAAGAAGCATTTGACACAATACAGCGTCCCTTCTTAATAAAGACTTTAGAGAAAGTTGGGATAGAAGGAACCTACTTAAACATCATCAAAGCCATCTATGAGAAGCCTTCAGCTAACATCATCCTCAATGGGGAAAAACTGAGAGCTTTCCCCCTGAGATCAGGAACACGACAGGGATGTCCACTCTCACCAATCATGCATCTGTGAATATATGTTTTTATTTCTTTTCAGTGAAATACCTATGGATTGGATTATATGGGATCATTTTGACACTTTAAGCAATACTTTCAAACCCATATGATGCTGCAGACTCTAGCCAGTACCCTCATGTTCACAAAGTCTCTCTCTTCTGGCTGGTAGGGCTAAAATTATTTCCAGTTTTCTGTAAATTCTAGCTATATCATGATGTACTGCTTTCTGGTATTGTTTTTTCTCAGCCTTATGGAACTTTCCACCTACTGCACAAATCCTTACTCAGCTAACAGCTGAAGGGGACTTCTATGTGGTTCTCCAGAGCAAACCTCTATGTATAGCTCCCTCCTTGCTCATATTCTGGCCTGCCAGTCTAAGTAACTCTGTGTTTATGAACTCTGCATTCTGAACTCACTGAGACTGCCAGGTTCTGTGAGTCCCCTCACTCTTTGCTGTGGTCTTCAAACTGCTTCTGGCAGCAAGTTGGCTCAGTTATGGGGCCTACTTTGTTTACTTTCTCTCAGGATCACAGTCCCATGTTTCCTGTTATCTGATGCCTTGCTCCTTTTGATGAGAGGATAATTCCCTTGAGAGTTAAGTATTCATTGTAGAAGACAGAGAAAAGGAGACACAGACTCCAGGCTCTGAGCTGTCAGCAAAGAGCCCAAAGCAGTGCTCAAATCCACGAACTGTGAGATCATGACCTGAGCCGAAGTCAGATGCTTAACTGACTGAGGTGCTCCACAGAAGTTTTATTCTTAGTAGCCTAGCAATCCAATGTCCCTCAACTGGTGAATGGATGAAATAATTGTGGTATGTCCACATAAAAAAGAAAGGAACTATGAATACACAATAAAACATGGGTGAATCTCAAAAGCATTATGCAAAGGATAAGAAGCTAGACCAAAGACTATATACTATATGATTTCATTTATATGAAGTTCTAGAAAAGGCAAAAGTACAATGAAGGATTGCAGATCAATGTTTGGCAATGGTGAAAGATGAGGAAAGTGGTTTTTCTGCACAAGGGAGTTTTTTGGAATGGTGTATATGTTCTATCTTACGTGTGGCAGTGGTCATGCGAGTATGTACATTTTTTAAAACTTTATCAAATTGTGCACCTAAATGGATGAAATGTATTATACATTAATCATATCCTAATATCCTAATAAGTTTTTTTTTTAAGTTGATTTATTTATTTTGAGCGAGAGAGTGCACACACATGCCAGCAGAGGAGGGGCAGCAAGAGAAGGAGAGAGAATCCCAAGCAGGCTCTACTGACAGCCCAGGACCGGATACTAGGCTTGATCTCAGGAATTGCGAGATGGTGACCTGAGCTGAAATCAAGAGTCCAAGAGTTAGACGCTTACCCGAGTGGGCCACCAGGCACCCCCTAATAAATTTTGTTTTAAGAAACTGACCATATTTCTAAAGAAGAGCATTCTTCAGGCTATTATTTATGTATCTTCAGTCCTCCACAGAGTTCATTTTCAAGCTTTACAGTTATGGTTCATTGTCTAGTGTGTACTCTGCAGGTGTCTTTAGTTTCAAGGAAGATTAGGAAAATGAACAGGAATAGCAGAATTCTTTCCCACTCTGTGGGTGAAAGGGGTAAGCCAAAACAGAATTGGGAATATCTACTGAGCAAAACGGAATTGGGAATAGCTACTGAGTTATACAATCAACAGTATCTGCCACTGTCTCAGATATCTTGTATTTTGAAGATAAGACAGCATAATTCTTTTGTTTTTAATTTTTACTTATTTATTTTGAAAGAGAGAGAGAGAAGGGGAGGGCCCAAGAGAGAAGAAGAGAGAATCTCAAGCATGCTCTGTGCTGCTAGCACAGAGCCGAGGCTCGATCTCACAAACCATGATATCATGACCTGAGCCAAGATCCGGAGTCAGACACTTAACCATCTAAGCCACTCAAATGCTCCAAATAGAATAATTCTTAATACAATGTGGCTATAAGGTTTGCTCAGAGCCACCTAACTTGTCAGCATAATCAAAGCATGATACATTCTCATTAACTATATTTTCTGGTTAGCTAGAAAAGTATTCTGTTTAGAGTTTTATCAGAATCTTTATTAGACACATAAGAGTCCTTCTTTATCAAGTATAACATTGTGGATGCATTTCAATTTTGTT
Source organism: Proteles cristata cristata (assembly GCA_017311185.1). Lineage (NCBI taxonomy): Eukaryota > Metazoa > Chordata > Mammalia > Carnivora > Hyaenidae > Proteles > Proteles cristata. Next base: position 392,904 of record JAESUZ010003906.1, on the reverse strand, counting down.
TTTATTAATACTGAATATTCTACTGCTCAGATTCATCACTTTGAGCATGAATTCGCAGATGCAGGTAGAGGTGGATGTAGTGAAATATTTCTCAGTTGGGGTTCCAGAGAATACTGATCCAGCAACATCTCTCCCCTCTCTTTCTTTAAATAAGTGTCCCATAGTTAATCATGTTGGGATTATATGGCCTATTATAGCCATCTCTTATAATGCCATAGAGCATATTATTAAAATGTCTGAAGTATCCTACCAAAAAAAATCACAAAAAAAATAATTGATTCTGCTTATCTGAGTAGAAAAAATATTGTTTTTGCAATTTATTTATGTCAGCTTCCCAAGAACTGGAGTTCCAGTGAGACATGCTGTTGCTGTTGTGAAAAGACCCATAAGCTATGGAGCTGACAGAATTGGCTTTGAATCCTGACTCGGTGACCTAACAATGACCATGTGTAAGCTTTAGTCTCTTTGATTCTCAGTATTCTCACCTATAGAGTCAGCATTATAATATGAAAATATTCTTATAATAATTAGAGATTATGTCTATAAAGCAGTGTCTAAAGAAGGTAAATGCCCCAGAATTCATTTTACTATCAGTCTATCACCGCCACCACCACCATCATCATGTGGCTTTCTTTCTAGGACCTCTAGAGCTTGGATTTGCTTATTTATTTAAATTTCCCTCCAAATTATAGATCTTACTTTTTTAATGCACTTTTTCTCTAAAAGGGGGTTGGAGAAGTCTAGTTAATTGAAGTTTCAATTTTAGTTGTTTTTTAGTTAATCAAAGTCATTACAGTTTGGACAGTAGCATCGCATTCCTCTTTCAATAGGGTATTGGACTCTAATCCAGCTACCTAATGTATCTTAGGCTGAAATCAAATTCGTAGCTTTCACTTAATTGTCTTTTATTCTTGTGTAGTTAAGGAGATTCTTAGATATTATTCCCACATCTGCCTTAAGCACCTGTGGAGATTTCAGGATGGTTGAGCTAATAGGAGAGCTATAATAATGTATTATGGCTCATCTGGTTCATTATACTTTTGAACACCCCACTCTCTCCACAGTTGTGGGTCTTCTTTCTCATTTTTCCAGTGGTAATAAAAATAATAATAATTGATGGCAGCAAAAGTAATAAAAGTAGTCTTAATATTTTATACTATAAAACACTGGTTATTTAAGGTTGTCAAGGCGTTTTCTAAATAAATGTTTTCATAAAGCAATAACCAGACTCTCTGAACCATTATGTAATGCTAGGGAGAAGGTCGTATAACTTTCCCATAAAAACTCCTTTTTTTTGCATCAGGTAAAATGTTCCACAATAATTGTATTGGCTGTCCATCACAGCACCTCAGGGAGGCATACTGTTAACAGGGTCATTTCTCCTTCACAGTCGAGGATACTGAAGCATAGACACATTAGTGGTAACTTGTCCAAATGAACACCATGAACTAGTGAACCAAATCACTGTGTGACAACGACACCACTCAAAGGCAGGTGCCACACAGGAAATGGCATCATGAAGGTTAATTTCAGATTAAACTGGGGCAGCATGCACATTGGGTCATCTTGGGAAGATGTGCTAAAATGCACAGAGACAAGGTTAGTCATGGTTCATAAACCTTACCTGAGAGTGTTCTCTGATGTGTTTAGGCATTCAACTATTTTCACAAAATAGTTGTGGCAGGAAGACTGTCTTTTGTTATCAAAGTGCAAGTAGAACACAATACCTTTTCTTCTTCCTAATGAGTATCAACAGCTTCATCCACTTTGGACTGCCAGAGTTAAGTCTACTCTGTTCATAAGGAATGATTTTTCAAAAATTTTTGACCTAAATCACATGAAGTAATAAAGTAATGCTTGCTGGTTATATACTCAAGAGCTGTTTTGGGTAGCATAGGTTCACAGCAACTGGACTCCCTCAGCTAAAGAAGTTAATTGCAGAGGGCAGGCAGAGCCTCTCTTAGGAGAATCATGTAGAAAGTACCAAGATGGAAGAAAGCTATTTAAAGTGATTGGCTCATGAACTCTTTTTTGAGCATGCACTCCTTTCCCCCCACCCTACAGATTCTGATGCATTATACACCCTAAATATTGCATATTACATTTTTAGAAATATGTTAATGTTTATTTATTTTTGAGAGACAGAACACAAGTGGGGGAGGGGCAGAGAAAGAGGGAGACACAGAATCCAAAGCAGACTCCAGGCTCTGAGCTGTCAGCAGAGAGCCCAATGCAGGACTTGAACCCATGAACTTTAAGGTCATGACTTGAGCCGAAGTTGGTCACTTAACCGACTGAGCCACCCAGGCGCCCTACATAATATTCAGAATGGTCACAGACTTTATGTTGCCCTATATAGACTCCCTAGAGTGCCAGGAATCCCAGGTTAATCTCTCTCCCTCTCCCTGCTCTTCTCCCTCTCCCTTCCTGTCTCTCTCCCTCCTTCCCTCTCTCTTTCTCTTTCTCATCCTCTCTTTAAAATCATTTCTAGTTTCAAAAAGGAAAACTAGAATCCAGCAAGGATAGATTCTTTCACAATTATTCCACATTGAAGAGATTCTTATCTCTTGTCTCCAGAGTTCTTGCAAGATCTAAGACATCGGGTACAACAAATATTAGACAAAGATAGGTATTTTCCAGGCTCTATATTAATTCTAAATACGCTTATAGTTCAGCATCCTAAAGATGTTGGTATTCATCTTCACGAGTTAATATCAATTCATGATATTTCATTGAAGTAATGGGAATATATACACTGACTTATCAAAGGAAGGTAAGGATGAATGCGAATGAAATTCATTTCACTGTATGATGAATACTAATTTTGTAGAGCATACCTTGATATTTGTAGCTTAGAATAGTGATTTTAGTCCTACCAATATGATGTGAACATTTGTGCATAATTTAAAATTTTTAAATCCTTCTGTCTCAGCCATTTCTAAGTTAAAGTCTAAGTTAAAGCAACCAGAACTCTCATTACATAGCTGGTGGGGACATTTAAGAACATAGTTGGGCAATTAAAAGATATACATGTTCATCAATTTCACTCTTAAGTATTTACCCAAAAGAAATAAAAAAACATATATATCCATCTAAAGAATTGTGTAAGAATGCTTTCAGCAACTTTATTCATACAAGCCAAAAAATGGAATCAACTCAAGTATTCATTAATTTTTGGAGGAAGAGTAAACAAATTGTGATGTCCATACATAATACAGTACTTCTCCAGAATATAAAGGAATGGATTAGTTAAACCACCAATAGCAGAGGTAAATCTTAAAAAAAAAACTAACTTGAATGGAAAGCTAGATATGAGCATACATAATCTATGGTTCCATGGATATAAGGTTCAAAAACATGCTGACGTTATCTTTGGTGATAGAAAGTAAAATGTTGGTTGCCTATAGTAAAGAGTAATTTTATTGGGAAAGAGGTACAGAGAACTTCCTAGAGTAATGGACATGTTCTAGCTTTTGTTAGGGGTATGAGTTAGATGAATGTATACTTTTGTCTACATTTATGGAACTACACTGGTCCCCCCCCTTTATCTGCAGTTTGGCTTCCCACAGTCTCAGTTGCCCTCAGTCAACTGCAGTCTCTTCTAATGAATTGTCAGAAGGTTATAGCAGCCTAACACTGCGTCCCAATGTCTCCATCCTTCACCTCGCTTCATCTCATCGCATACGCATTTTATCATCTCACATATTCACAAGGAGAACGGTGAATATGTAGAAGTTGTTTGGAGACAGAGAGAGAGAGACCATATATACATAACATTTTGCAGTATGTTGTTAAAAATTTTTCTATTTCATTATTCGTGTTGCTCTCTTACTGTGCATAATTTATAAATTAAACTTCATTATAGGTATATATGTATAGAAGAAAACACAGTATGAATAGGATTTGGTATTATCCACAGTTTCAGGCATGACCAGGGGTCCTAGAATACATCTCCTGCAGATAAGGAGGGACTAGTGTATATACTTTTAAGACCTGTGCATTTTAGCATTTGTAAATCACACCCTGTCTCCTCCCAGAAATATAGCTTCAGTGCACTTCTGCATTCTCTTATCACTAGAGTTTCCTTGATAGCCTCTCATGCCATGCTGTGTCCTCTGCAGCCTTTCCCTGGATTGCCACAAGGTAACCCTTACGTGAACTCCCCACAGAGTTCTCTGCTGCTGATATGTCTTTCTCATCTAGCTACGTTTCCCTTATTACTTAAATAATCTCTTTCTAGCATTCTGATTTCTTTTCATGACCATAAACAAATTAATAAGAGAACTTTTTATTTTTCCTCGTAGGTTTCAGGTCCCAAAACCTGTAGCAAGTCTGCCTCCAAAAGGAGTTAATTTTAATATGGTAGCTAGCAGGCTACCAATCCTCCAACAAATTCTATAGAGAAAAGGGTCACTATTGTGTTGTGAAGTAACACGTGAGAAAGATGGACTTAACCAGTGACCCATGATATTATGAAGGTAGTGCTAAGAGAGGTGGATGTCATTTATCTGCAGCTCTCCTACACAAAAGAATTTGGCACTTGGCAGCCTGGGACACTGTCTTCTCATGGCAGAAAGAGAGTTAACAGGAGATGGCTCTTTACTGTTTCAATACTGAGAACATCATCTGTGGTTAGTTGTGGTGATTTCTAGGTTCCTTCAGTGAGGGTGGAGGAGTTATCCGGGTGATGATCGGGCTTCAGAGACTGAGGCTGATCTCTTGGCACCCGAGGCTGGCACTAGGTGGTTGGCAAGCAGAGCGATGAATTTTCTGGGATTTTGTTCTTGTCAAAATAAGGACAAAGCAAATAAGGAAAAAATTGCCAGGTGGTTTACAAATGCCAAACGTATGGTGTTTTATATTCTGTTGTCCTGCAATTACTATACAGTCCCAGGGCACAAAGTCATGCCTCAGTTTCTAACATGAGCTTTGATCTCCATAGAGCGATTTCACTGAGTCTAGGGATGTGGGGTAACAAATTCCATCTCACACTTCATAAATTTGGGGCTACTATTACTTTAGTGTGGCTTCTTTATATTCTACTTTATTATGACTACATCTATATAAATGCAAACACTGTTTCTGTGGATATAATTTCATAAAGCAAGACTATCTTCTATCTTTAGCAGTGAAATTCAAGTGGCAAGTATGACAAGCAAAGAAAAATGAATGCAGTTAACTTCAACCATCCCTGCTCATCTGAAAGCTTATGTCAGTTTCTAAATAAGCTTTTCATTTTTCTATTCAGTCTGCTGATCTTTGTTGATTTACAGCATGAATGAGCATGGCACATTGCAACTTGTATAGTGTATTTTTCCTAAATAATAAAACATTTATTGCAGACACATCAAGCTAGCTAGTGGCTCTAAATTATTGTGGCAATGAAGTGCCATGTTAACAACTCATTTACATCCTTCTGGTAACTCTCCATTACCAAGGTAAGTAATTTAATTCCATCTAGGAACAATGACTTTGCAAAGTATATTTACTGCAATTTGGGAAAAAATATATTTAAATTGGATTAGAAATTATGATGAGATCATTCTAACTAAATACAAACAAAATAAAGTATTTAGTCAGGAAAGACTGAATTATCTCATTCAATTTTTAGTGAAGATGTGCTGAAATACCTTCAGAAAGCTTTATAATGTATTTTCAGATATGCTGAATGAATGTATGCTACTTGTGAACCTCCATGCTTTATAAATTCCGTTCTCTCATTCATCTTTGATTTCAATGTTCTCTTTAGGTAAATTACAAAAAGTTGAGTTAGTTGTATTCCTCATCATCGGGGCTGGTAACATTTCATAAATTGAGTGGATACCTTCACCTTATTGTCCATGCATAGCACTCGCATATATATGTGCATAAGCCATTGTGATGTGAGGTGATGCTCCCCTCTTACTTTATCTTCCCTCTTGTTTTTATCTTCTTCCTCCTTCCTCCTAGATCCTGATTCCCATTCATCTTCCCGTACCCCACTAAGTAGTTATTTTAATGTATTTAGTTATATCTTTGTATATCTACCCTTTTAAAATGTAGTGTTTTCTGTGTGTCTTGTGCTTATATAAATAATATTACTTTTTCCTAATTTACTCCTTCAGTACAGTTTTGTATGCATGCATTTATCTCTGATACCGTTAGTCTGTGGCTCCTCACTGCAGCGCTGTGGTATGAAGTGTGCATCTTCCACATTTAACTGTTCCCCAACCAGAGCACCTCCAAGATTCTCATATGTCCCTTAGGAGCCTGTGGAAGAATTTCTCTAGGTTAAATTACAGGAGTGGGCTTCCTGAGTCCCACTCATAGAGCATGCACATATACTCAGCAAGGAAGAACCCATGGCATTATGATGAATCGTGCTCAGAGCATATTTACATACATGGTGAGGAAACAGAGATGTGCAAATTATCATGAACGATGTAGACGTACTCATTAAGGACGTGCTCAGAGCAGGTGGAGCTAAACATATATACTCCATAAACAAGATGTCCACATACACAGTATGTACACTCAGGATGTACCTACAGCCAGTACATATTGCCTCTAACTGTAAGGATGTGTGCTGCAGATTTGTTTAAAATAGCTGCAGTTTTACCAGTGATGCCAGTGTCCTCATTTCCCCATATTCCATACAAATTTTGCTTTATTCATACTTTCTTGCTTATCTCATAGATGTAAATTATTATTTCATTTTTGAAATGAAAATCCTATTTCATTTATCCTATTACTAATGAGTTTTAAGATACTTGTGATCAGTTTGGGCTTACCTTTCTATGAATTATAAATATAAAACCTGTACACCTTATGAATTGATTTTTTGTCATTTTTTGTTGTGATTTCATGAATTCCTTTCATATATGTATTATTATATCTTAAGCATTGGAGTATAATATATTATATAATTTGTACCGTATGTACCATATACTATATGCCACAGCATCTTTCATTATGTAACAGTAGTTAACTACATAGAGCAACATCCATTCAATTTTTTGTACCATGAGTTTTGCTTTTGGAAATTTTGTCAAAGACATTCCTCACCATGCTCCAAGTAATAGGATAATTTTCTTCCTTTTCTTCCAGTAGTTTATAGCTTACCTTTTACATCTCGATATATATTATACCAGAATTGCACTCTTATATACAGTGTAAATTAGTGATCCAGGTATATTTATTTTTTAACAAGTAGTAAGAAGTTTCCAAAAACACTTTTCTTAAATACTACATACAGGCATTTGTAGTGCTATATTTATCTTTTTTTCTACATATAAATAGATCTCTACGTTCTCTTCCTTTGGAATATTCATTTCTTAGTGAACACCGTATTATTTTCACTAAATTGTTTTGAGGTTTATCTAAATATCTGGAAGGGAAACTATTCTCTCTTCATTATTCTTTTCATGGACCTTCATTCTCCCATGTAAAGGTTAAAGGGAGTTTGCAGAGTTCCTAAAAGATTCATCTGTAATTTTTCTTGGGGTTGCCTTGAGTTTACAGATTAATTTAAGGGAAATTTATATCTTATAATGATAAGTTGCCCATCCATAAATACAGAACATTTTCCCATTTAGGTAGGTCTGTTTTTAAGTCCTTTAATAAAATCATTAATTATCTTCATAAAGGCAGTGTTCACCCTCTGTTAGGTTAATTTATACATATTTAACAATTTTGGTTACTTTTGTAAATTGCATCTTATTTTTCTGTTGTATTTTCTATTTGATTATTGTTGCTGTAGAGTAGGGGTTAGCAAATTTTTTTCTGTAAAATACCAGAAACTAAATAATTGAGGCCCTTTGGCCAGACAGTCTCCATTGTAACATTCAACTCTGCCGTAGTAGCAGGAAAGAAACCCTAGACGATATGTAAACAAATAGGCATGGTTATGTTCCAATAGAAGTTTATTTACAAAACAGGTGATGGCCATATTTGTCCAGCAGACAATAGTTTTTCAACCTCTTGCTATAGATGAATAGTATTCATTTGCTTATGCAGCAAATTTGCTGAACTCTCTAGAATAATTGGATTGTTGATTGTGTGTAGAGGTTTTTTTTAATATTGGTAAACATATTATCTGTAAATAAAGGCAGTTTATCTCTTCCTTTCTAATTATTAAACTTTATTTCTTTTTCCCTGATTAGAAAGTTGGATAGGATCTTCATCATTGTATTTAATAATAGCAGTGATGGTGGGCATTCTTGTCTTGATCCCGGCCTTCATTGGGAATACCTCCAAAGGTTCTTCATTAAATATGATGTTTCACACAGGTTTGGGTTGTATTCCTCTCTATTATTTGATAAAGTTGATCAAAGATAAAGGAATCATTTGATTCCTCTCTGTCATTTGAATCCAGTTAAGGACATTCTCTTCTATTTCTGGTTTAATGATCTGTTCTGTCAGAAATGGATAGATTGCCAAATATTAGCCATCATTGCATTCTCAAAATAAACTTCATTAGAGCATCATGTATTTTTCTCTCTAAATCAACTTTTTTGATGTAAAAACTATATACAATGGGGGAGCCTGGGTGGCTCAGTTGGCTAAGCATCCCACTCTTGATCTTGGCTCAGGTCACGATCTCATAGTTGGTGTGATAGAGTTCCACATCAGGCTCTGCATGGACAGCCTGCTTGGGATTCTCTCTCCCTCTCTCTTCTCTGCCCCTTCCCTGCTCATGTGCACATACACACACTCTCTCTCTTTCTTGAAATAAATAAACATTTTAAAAAAATTATACCACGAAGTAAATCCACTGTAAATGTACAGTGCAGTGAGTACTGGCAAATGCATATAACCTTGAAACTACCATCCCAGGCAAGACAGGTATCATTTCCATCACCAAAAAAGTTGTATTTATACCTTTGCAGTCATTTTATTCCAATCTCTAAAATCAGGAAATAAATAAGCTGCCTTGTGTTAGATAAATTAATTTGTACTTTTAGAGTTTCATATCAGTTTGGTCATACAGTATGCTCACTTTTGCATATGCATCTTTTGATGAACATGTTTTTAATTTCATTGATGCCTAGGACATAGGTAATTCATTTCTTTTTATTGTTAAATACTATTTCATTTTATGAATCCAGCAAAATTTGTATAAATATATTTCACCTAAAATGTATTTTTCATCTTTAGAAATTCTATTAGATCTTTTTAATATCTTCTATTTCTCTCCTTATTATCTTTTCACTACATTTTTGAGGATATGGAACACATTAAGATAGCTGTTTTAAAATCTCTTTCCTGCGAATTATAATATTTCTGTCATTGATTGGTGTTTCTCCTTGTGGTCATAGTTTCTTACTTTTCTGCGTGACTGATAGCATTTTTTAGATGCTAAACCTGGTTAATTTTATATTGTGAACAATTAGCTTTTTTTAAAAGAGTGTTGGAAAATATTCCGGAGGCATTTAGTTTAATGGCAATCAGTTTCATGCTCGCAGTGCTTGCTTTCAAGTTAATTTGGGTCCGTCCAAAGTAGATGTAAGGCTAATTTAGCTCCATTACAAAAAAAAAAATCTGCCTAATTTTCCAAGTTTCTTGAGACACTTTACGGTGCCCATGGGAGGAAAAACATTCTCAGCAGTGTGTGAGCGCTCATAGTTGTTTGCTTTCCAATGTTTCTTTCCCCAGCTTTGCTGAGTTCCTCCTATACATGTGCTATCAGTACTCAGTCCAGCACTTGAAAAGACCTCTCTGCAGATCTCACCAGTTCTCTCTCTTTGAAACTCTGAAAGGTTTATTCGTATACTTTGTTTAGTTTTTCATTGTTTAGGATGCCATATAAAGTCAATCCTGTTCCCAGTCATTAAGAGAAACAGAAATCTTAGAGATATATAGATACATACCCTTTTCAGTTGTCGCCATCTCCTTAAACTTTGGTCTTTCTCCTGATTTCAAAGAAACCTGTGTCTTCTGCCTGGATTTATTCTCCTCGCATCAGAGTTTGGAACATGCCTCCAGGAAGAAAACAGGCAAGATGGTGAGGTTTGCTTACTTTTTTTTTTTTTTTACCTTCTCTAAAGGATCATATGCTGTGCTGTCTGTTGCTAAACCTGAAAAGACAACTTTTTCATTTCTTCCCCCTGGTTTTCTTGCTTATGATGAAATTGTAATGTGAGCACCATTCACTCCATCAGGGGATGTCTCATGTAGTCTTAGGTAATGTGCTGTTGCATCTGCTCAGCTGATGCTTTATTGAGGATTTTTAGATCAGTGGCTTTTCTGTGAAATGGAACTTCTCTCTATTTAAATTTTTCTATCTTGCTATGTAATCAGTGGTGTAGAAGCCTCAAGATGAATTAGAGAGCATTTGTTTCTCTTACATTTTGGAAAAAATTGTGGAAGGAAACATTATCTGTTCTGTGAAAAAGTGTGTTTATAACTTCTAAAGGCATCTGAGTCAGGAGACTTTTTTTAGAGGAAAGCTTTTAGGTAAGTATTTTATTTTCTTTAGTAGGTTTTGATGTGGTCAGATTTTCTTCTTGTGATGATTTTGGCATTTTCTAATTTTCCAAATATTACTCTACTTAATCAAAATTTTCAAATGTATTTATTTATTATATGGTTTTAAAAATATCTGTGGGATTTTCTTTTTCCTTTCCACTCTATAGTTTAAAAATTTGCATCTCTTCAGTAAACTACATGGGTACAAATCTCCATCTCAGAGTTTATTTCTTGGAGAATCCAACCCAACATAATGGGCTATCCCTGTAGTTAAAAAGATAACTCTCAATATAACAATAGTAACAAAAATAAATTCAAGATAATTAGAAACAAGGTTAAAAAAATCTTTTTAAAGAAAGCAGAATATAATGTTACAACCTTAGATTGAGGAAACCTTTCTCAGACAAGACAAATTAGCTAATACACGAAGAGGAGAGTGTCACGTAGCTATATGTTAAAAATTTCTGGCACATTTAGAGTAACCATTTAAAAAGTGAAAAGCATGGCTCCTTGGTGGCTCAGAATATGAATGTCCAACTCTTGATATAGGCTCAGGTCATGATCTTATAGTTCATGGGATCAAGCACTGTGTCAGGCTCTGCCCTGACAACACTAAGCCTGCTTGGGATTCTCTCTTCCTCTCTCTGCCCCTCCTCTCTCTCTCTCTCTCTCTCTCTCTCTCTCTCTCTCTCCTCTGTCTCTGTCTCTGTCTCTCTCTCTCAATAAATAGATAAACTTAAAAGTGAAAAGCCAATTCAGCAACTGGAACTAGTTCTTTGAGATGCATATATTCAATAAAATGTTAGCATCTAGAATATATAAAGAACTTCTATGAATAGATAAGAGAAAAACAAAGCAGCATCAGAGAAAGTTGAACAAAAATCTATAAAAGGCAATTCAGGGGACACCTCGGCCACTCAGTCAGTGGAGCATCTGACTTTGGCTCAGGTCACATTCTCACAGCTCATGGATTCAGCTCACATCAGACTCTGTGCTGACAGCTCAAGCCTGGAGCCTGTTTTGGATTCTGTGTTTTCTTCTCTCTCTGTCCCTCCCCCACTCATGCTCTGTCTCTCACCCTCTCAAAAGTAAAAAGGCATTTTTTTTTAATTTAAAAGAAATAAAAGGTAATTCAGGAAAAGAGAATTTGGTTGTACAAAATATATATGTGAAAATATGTCAAACCCACTGCTAATTAGATAAATTAAACACCGTAAGGGTATATTACCACTTTATACCCATCAGATTGGCCAAACTTTGTAAGTTTGACAGCATCAAATATCTATGAAGAAGAAGAAACTGTCAGTAAGAGTGTAACTTTATGAAGTCATTATGGAGAACAATTGGGCATTAATACACTCAGGAATATATGTCAGATAATTATTACTCTTGTTCACAAAGACATATGTGTAAGTATGTTCCTAAAAACTGTTGTTCATACTTACAGAGAGTTACCAAAAAAGAAAATTGTACATAAATCATAGAGCAGTTAAATTAATTATTATAAAATCATATGAAGGGGGATTATTCAATAAGGAATAAATTAAGTAGAACTACATGTTCCTGCATAGATGATTCATTGTATAATCCAATAATGTTTCATATCTTGAGGTAGGTTGTGAGTACACAGATGTTCATTATATTATTCTTTAAACCTTTTGTTTGACTAAAATGTCTTATAATAATTCTTTTAAAGAAAGAAAGTATAAATTACCTTTAATGAAGAGATACCCCATCTTGGATTAAGGAAAAGAGGATCAGGCAGTATTTTATTAAAAAGACAGTATTTGGGGCATCTGGGTGGCTCCGTTGGTTAAGCTTCCTGCTCTTGATTTTTGGCTCAGGTCATAATTTCACAGTTGTGAGATCAAGTCCCACATTGGACTCCGTGTTGAGCATGGAGCCTGCTTAAGATTCTTTCTCCCAGTCTCTCTGCCCCCTCCCCCACAAGTACACACACACTCTCTCTCATAATAAATAAACATTTTTAAAAAAGAAACTTAAAAGATGGTATCTGAGATGGAACCAGGAAGATAGTTAAGATTTAATACTGAAATTAAGGAGAAAGACAAGATTCCATAAGAAAGTTACAACGAACTAAATTAGGAATATATAAAACAAAGGATAAGTATGGAAATTAAATGTAATTCACTTATTTATTAATGTTATAGCCAGCAAAATTCACCACATTTTACAGAAGAAAATGTTGAGGTACAGAGATGTTGAGTAATATACCCAAGTTTATTCACAATATACTAGTTACGATTTGAACCCAGATTCTCAGACTTGGAAACCCTCCATTTCCCAACTACTACAATATATTGAGTGATAAACCAAAATTTTTTCCCTTGATTATTTAACAAAACTTCCCGATTTTGTAACATTCTTATTTAATCATAATTTTTAAAAAATATTCAGAGATAATACACACTGAAAAACAGATGCTTTTCTAATTCTCAGAAAACAATCTTGAACATTCTGTTGACAGTGTCGCCAAGTAAAGAAGTTATTAATATGATTGAAATAATCGTAATCAGAGCTACTATTGTACCTCAAACATTGGCACTTGCTGTTCCTGTTCTCTGGTATACTCCTCCTAGTCTAGATCAATACTGTCTAACAGAAATATAATGTGAGCCACAAATAGGAGCCACACATGTAACTTAATTTTTTATAGCAGCCACATTATAAAAACTAAGAATTTAAACCTGGAAATAAGTATAATTCTGTATTTTGAATAACTCATTATATCCAGAATATCATTTCAATGTGTAGTCTGTATAAATAATAATAAGATTCTTAACATTTTTGTCATGTTAAGCCTTTGAACCCAGTATACATTTTACATTTATAGGACATTTCAACTGGGACTACTTATACTGAAAGAACTCAGCCACCACGTGGGGCGACTATCATATTGGACAGCGCAGCATGGCCAAAGCTGTTTTTGTCCACATAATACTTGTTGTGGGTAAACCAAATTTCAGAGGACACCAAGACCATCCCAAAGAGGTCACAAACTTTTTCTTAAGGATACAAATAATAAGTATTTTAGGCTGGTGGGAAATATGTCACAGCTTCCCCCCTCTGCTAGGAGAACCAGAAAGCAGCCACAGAAAACACACCAGCAAGGTCAGCCCGTGACCAGCCACTTCTCATTCAAGTCTCAGTTCTAATCTTCTTTCTCAGTGAAGATTTCTTTGACCACATCACCTATACTGGGCCCCACCAGGCATTCTCCAACCCATTACCCAATTTTGTTGATTCATAACACATATCACCATATTTATGTGATTCATAAACACATATTTAATTGTTTACTTCCTTAGTATATATCACCCGTATAACATTCAGAAAGGCAGGGAAAATGCATTATCTCTAGCATTTTTAGAAATTAAAAGTTGTCTAATAAATAAATGAATGAATTAGTTAATATATGAGTGAAAGGATTTTCCAGACTGCATGTTAAGTAGTTACCAGAACTTAGTTATTTAAATTTTACAGAAATGCCACGTTTCAGGAAGACATCTTATCCCCATTTTATTGATAAGGAAGAGACCAAGTTACCAGTGTAAGTTTACAAATCAAATCAATAGTCAATTAAAATTATAATAAAGTGACCTCAAAATTCATGCTTTTAACTAATAAGTTATTTATTTCAGATATCTAAAGCTAGTATATAAGGAATAGAAATTAAGAAATTAATTCAAATGCTATTCAATAACTGGACTTCACAAATCTTGGAATATTCTTGCCTGCAGTAACTAAAGGAAAGTGATGAGCTACTCATAACATTTATGTTTGTAATTGGAAGGACCTAACACACTTTTGCGCTATTAGCTTTTCCAAGACTTTTACACTTATTATTTTATTTGATACCAATAAGTACCCTGTGATGTAAATAAATATATTGCTTATAAGAAAAGAAAAAGTACAAATGTTAAGCGAACTGTCAAAATTTAAATAATAAAGTAGAAGCAATACCAAGACTGTAACCCACATCATGTATTTCTCAGGCCTGTCCCACTTGCTACTTTGGGCATCAACAATTTCAAAAAGAAAAGAAAGTAGAGAAGGGAGCAAATTTTATAACTCTGTATGGTGACAGATAGTAACTATACTTATGTGAGCATTTCTCAATGTATACAAATATCAAATCACTATGTTTTGATAACTAGCATAATATTATATGTCAATTATACTTTTAAAAAAAGAAGGAACATTTTTTTTCTTGTGGCCTAGTATACCTAATTGTGCTTTCAGGGTGAATGACTGTAAATTTGAGTAAATTATTTCCCTTCTTTTGTGCTGCTTCAAAACATTAGATGAAGCAGTACAATCAAATTTAGGATAACACATTGCTTTTGCTCTGGGTCCTGGAACAAGTGAGTACATGATCCGTTTAAGAGCAGAGTCTCCATTCCCTACAGCCCTTTGGTTCTCCTGGAAGTAAGCCCCATTGTGTTTCAACACCAGAAATTTTGAGGGTTCATCTCTCCAGCTCAGGTCACAGGGGTTGGGGTGCCTGCTGTGGGGCACAAATTTTTCACTCCTCAGACATGAGGTTCAATTTGTGGATGGCTGCACCAAGAGTGGGGTTTTTGTTGAGACCATGTCTATGCCTCTCCTACCCATCCAGATGTGCTTTTTTTTTTTTTTTTTTAAAGCGAGAGGGCAAACAGGGAACAGGCAGAGAGAGGGAGACCGAAAATCCCAGCAGAGCCCCACATGGGGCTTGATAAGAACAATGAAATCATGACCTGATCAGAAATCGAGTCAGCTGCTTAATTGGCTGAGCCACCCAGATGTCCTTACATGTGGCCCTTTTATCCATGTTGTGGAGAAGTCATTCAGCTAGTTTTCGGGTCTTTTTCAGAGAGAATTGTTCTATATACAGCTGTATATTGTGTTAACGGGAGGAAGTAAGTTCAGGAGTTTCAAGATGCTGCCATCTTGAAAAGCCTCTAAAACAGTTCCTTTTTATTAAAATGCATCTGATAAAATGCACAAGTCCTGACTCTTTTCTCTGTTTTGAACCTCTAGGACAGATTCTGAATAAGAGATAAGTCACAGAATTACTGAAATCTATCTTACCAGCTAAATTAAAATAAAAAGTAACAGTTTTTCTTTAGCCTGGTGCAACTAATTATATTATTGGGTGAATGGTTGAAAAATAGGACAAATGCTTTTTGGGTTTGAAACTCCTTCTTATTGAGAAAGTTATATGCGCGTGCACACACACACACACACACACACACACACAGAGACACACACACACACAGAGCACACAAACCAAATTTTACTCAAAGGAAACTCAAAACTACTTTATTGGACTTGTTCTACCTCTGAAGAGGAGGAATATTGATGTGGGTCAGGGTGAATGTCAAGGTCAAGACACTGGTATGAACTTGTATGAACTGAAAACTTTGTATGGAAGGAGATATAATTGAGAGCTTTTGTGAGTTTATAGTAGCGAGTGTCTTTCAAGTCTGGTCCTTGGTCATCTCCTCGACCACATTTTTTATGAAAACACCTGGTGGTTGGTCCTGTAAAGGAATAAGCAACTGCTCCTAATTTTAAGGAACTCCTTGCTCTAGGAAAGGCAGTGGACCAGAATGGGATCCAAAAGAAAGATACATCACCTGTCTTCTGGAGCTGCCTCCAATCTGAGCTAAAAGTTGGTGACTCAAACCTCTCCAGGAAACCCCTTTTTTTGGAGGTGACTTATTAGTAACAGCAGCATTACCTCTCATTGTTTCTTTTCATCTGTTCATAAAATAACAGGCTACTTAATAGTCTGATTAAGCATATATTGAAGGCATTATTTAATATAGGGGCATCAACAATAGATTCTTTTACAAGAGTAAGATTTTTTTACAATAGATATATTTTTTAATATTTTTATTTATTTCTAGGGGGGAGAGAGAGAGAGAGAGACAGCATGAGCAGGGGAGGGTCAGAGAGAGAGGAAGACACAGACTCTGAAATAGGCTCCAGGCTCTGAGCTGGCAGTCAGCACAGAGCCCGACGCGGGGCTTGAACCCACGAACCGCGAGATCATGACCTAAGTGAAAGTCGGACGCTCAACCGACTAAGCCACCCAGGCGCCCCTACAATAGATTTTTTACAAGAGTTTATTTACTAGTTTTTCCCTAGAAAGAAGCAAAGAAGTCATCATAACAAAATGAGAATTTCGTTCAATTTCTTAGATTTATTTCAGAACTACTATTTGAAAAAAATAATCACATTACTAAATGAGTACAGTAACCTTTACAGTGTTTAGGTTCCATAAAGATCTCAATCTGAGTTCTGATCCCAGCAGTGTTGTTTAGACTGTTTATGTGCCTCCCAAGTTCATTAGTTGAAACCTACTCCCTAAGGTGATGGTGTTTGAAGGTGGTGATTTTGAAGGTGATTAGGTGATGAGGGCAGATCCCTCATGAATGGGATTAGTGCCCTTAAAAAAAAGAGATCCCAGAGAGCTCCCTTAACCTTTCTGCGAGGTAAGTTTATAGTGAAAAGATAGTCAACTGTGAACTAGGAAGTGGGTCCGTACCTGATACTGAATCTGCCAACACCTTGATCTTGGACTTCTCAGGTTCCAGAACTATGAGAAATAAATGCTTGCTGTGTGGAAGGCACTCAATCTGTGATCTTTCTGTTACAGCCGTTGTGCAGACTAAAATGGGTGTCTTAGCAGTGTTTGGATGTCATGTCATGATCAGACTCTACTCCACCGTTTTTGAAGTTCTGTTCAGATTTGTTTGTGCAGTTAAGTCAACTTTACCCTGGAAGTTGGCATATTTTCTCACTTGTCTCTAAACTGAAAGTCCTATATTTCCCTTGCCATCTCCTACAAAAACACCCTAGAGGTAAAATGATATCTTAAAAAATTGATTTTTCAACTTTCAAAGTAATTATAACTCAGCTTTTTTTTTTAAGTAAAGTTGTTCTTTAGGCTCCACCCTTTATTGGAGTTATTGGATGAATTACTTCATTATGACTCAGGTTTTTATTCATCAGACAAATGGGAATAGTACAATACCCACTGCACAAGATTGTTACGGAGATTAATTGAGATAATGCACTGATATCAGCACCTAATATATAATAAAGACTTAATAAATATTGATCTCTGTTATTTCTGTTCTGCAGTATCTTGTTGCATTGTCATAGATTGCCATATAGAAAGGTTCAAAAGGCATGAATCACAGAAGAGCTGCTTTTGAAAATGATAGAGCCCCAGTGCCAAGAGGATGTAGATTTTAGGAGATATTTGGAGCCGAACAAGAAAGGTACTTACCAAGGGTAAAGGTCCTTGCCAACTGATGTGGCAAGAAGTAAATTCAAATAGGACATCAGGTAACAATTGGGGTGTCTGGAGAATGTGGCACGCCAGGAGACCTGAGGATAAGGGAAGGATGGCAGACACAGAACTGAATGTTTCTGGTGACTGTGGAAACAAGCTTTGAATTTCACTAGGGAAGGTAGAAGACTATTAAGAAAATGTCTCAGAAATAAGAGATGTTGAGCATAATGGATAAGGGAAGAGCTGGGTTTGGAAGAAAGGTAAGAAAAATTGTAATAAATGAACCTGAAGTGACCTGAACACCAGTTTACATGTGAGTAAAAACTCCCTACAGACCCAGTGAGAAAGCTAGCAAATGTGAAATTAAAAAAAAAAAAAAAAAAAAAGGCAGGGATTGATGAATAAATAGGGAGACAATACCTTAAAAGAGTAATATACCTGTCATACACTTCACAGTTCTAAACAAGCAGCGTTGCTACCTAAAGCTAATAGCTCTTAAGAAATTCAAAAATAGAGGCTCCTGGGTGGCTCAGTTGATTAAGCATCTGACTTTGGCTCAGGTCATGATCTCATGGTTGGTGGGTTCGAGCCTGGCATAGGGCTCTGCTATCAAAGCAGAGCCTGCTTCAGATTCTCTGTACCCCTCTCTCTCTGCCCCTCCCTCACTCTCTCTCTCTTAAAAATGAATGAACATTTAAAAAAAAAGAAATTCAAAAATACATATCACTTCATAAAGCAAAGGAGCAAGCAGCTACTTTCCCTAGCCTAAATAAGAAAATTCAAACACGAATAAGAACTCGTTGGCCGTTCCAGTCGCCTTCATCACAAAGTGTCAGTTCTGGGTTCTGCCACTTGAACAGAAGAAAACCAAATTTTGAAAATCATTCTCCTTACTACCACTGGGTAAGTTATGAACCAAAGAAATTAACAAAGGTGAATGAAAGAAATGAAAGCACCTGACAATTTAAGGCTTGCTTACCTATTGCCTTAGGGTGGTGGGTAATGTAATGATGTCAATTAAGGAAGAGTTTGTTATTTTCATTCATGACTCCTGCCCATAAAATGATTAGACTTTTCCTCAATGCTATCTCTCCAATGATTACCTGAAGTCATCATGCCATTAGAGTCTTCAGTTTAAATTCCACCTGCCACTTCTCATTCCAGAAGGAAAGAGAACAAAACAAAACAAAAGATGGGCTCTTTTTATACTTTGATTATTGCAACATAATTAATGGCTCCTAGAGACAAAAGAATTTTCCTTCTTTTTCATTACTTCCCACTTTACTCTTTCTCTACCCTAAAGTCACATTTGCCTTTTCTGGACGACCCTTTACCCTTTCATGAGTGGGTGGAGCATCACATCTCTCACAGCAGCCTTGACTAAGAACCCTAGAAGTGCAACCAAAAAAAGACCAAGCAAAAAGGCACATGCTAAAACTCACTGAAATAAATGTAATATTCTAGAGTCTAGAACATATTGACTGGTATACCTTGTACTGGTGAATTTCTTTAGAGAGGGTGTTTGGGGGGGTTATAAACTAAGAGGAAATATAGTTTAATTTTCTAAAATTACAGTGTATGAACTGAGTGAACACAGATTCATTCAACAGAAAGAATTTTTTAAGGCTTAGAATAATAAACTTTGGTGCAATAAAAGAGGAATTACTGTGGTCCCACTCTACAAAACTGAGAGTGCCTACTATATGCCACCTATTGTTCTAGATGCTAGAAGCATAAATGTAATTTTTTAATTATTAGAAAGTTTGTTTTATGCCTAGAAAAATTGTGGTCCAAAAGAAGACACACTCAAATATACACAAATGGATAATTTCCATTCAACCTGTTAAACGCCATGATAGGAAAATGCACAAGGCATTGTGGATACACTGAACTGAGAGAAGGGTCAGGGAAGACTCATCCAGTAGGTCATGCATGAACTGAATCTTGAAGAATGAATAGGAATTAGCCAGTAGGAAATGGAATGGAGAGTGAGAAAAGCATTTCCATGCAGAAATGTCATGAGCAAAGGCAAAGAGGCATGAAACAGCTTGGTGTGAACAGCCGGGAACTACAAGCAGTTTGCTGTTGCTGGAGCATAAAATGTGAAAAGGAGAGAAGGCCTGAGCAGTAGGTAGGAATGGTTTGAGTTTTATCTTATAATATAAGAGATAATTTTAAAAAGTGACATGAAGTTTTGCTTTCCACCAAGATCTCTTTGGGACTCAGTTAAAGAAAAGATATTGAGTGTGATTGACTATTATATTATCATTCTCAGTTCTTCATTCATAATAAAATTAGATGCTCATATCCTTTGCTATGTGAATTGTAATACCTCCTACTAGAGTCTATAGAGTCATTTTCCTACCCCATTGAGGTTGGACTTGGGTTTGCCCAGTTTCCAGAATATGGGCAAAAATTAGTGTCTCAGTTCCCAGCCAGAGCTCTCTGAGGCACTGTGAGTTTTCTTGAGCCCTCTTCAGGTTTCTTCTCCTGCCATGAGAAGAACAGGTACCAATTAGCCATTCTTCTTTAAATCTGAGTTCCAGATTGGGGAGCCTGATCCAAAGCCTGAAACCAACCCAATCTCCACTAAACTCTGCCAAACTGCAGCAGATCTACAAATTAATGAGCATCCTGTACCTATTTGTTACTTAAATCATTACAAGTTAGGGGTTAGTTGTTACCCAGTGTATCACAAGTGAAATCAGATTACTACAGGGAGGAACAAACAAATACAGGAAGATTAGTCCAAAGGTTGTGTCTGAGACTGGAAGAAAGATGATCAAGACTTGAATACGGCAGTGATACTGAAGATGAGGTCAAAGAGGATGGAGGTGGAGATAAGAAATTCTTTAGAATTAAAGTCTAAACTTGACAGTTTCTGGAATGAATAATTAGATGAATGATAGACCCATTCATGCAAATGTGAAGTAGAAAACATATTTACTTATTCTTTCTAGAATATTTATTGGGAAATAATTCCTTGCCAACTCTAGGCTAGGCACTGACTATGTGGTCAGTAGGTCAAAAAATTTGCTGCACCTGTGGACTTTATATTCTGTTTGGAGAGATGATCACATAAGTAAATAAAGGAGTATATATGAATGCTTTTAAGTGCTATGAAGCAAATAAAGAAGTAGTTTTTAATTATTTTTAATGTTTATTTTTGAGAGAAAGAGAGAGTGAGGCAGAGAGAGGGAGAGAGAGAATCCCAAGTAGGCTCTGCATTGTCAGCACAGAGCCCATTGTGGGGCTCGATCCCACGAATCATGAGATCATGACCTGAGCCAAAATCAAAAGTCGGATGATTAGCCAACTGAGCCACCCAGGTGCCCCAAAGATGTAATTTTTAAAGTAGCTAAAAAGAGAGGGCTCCGTCATATAGGGCAGTTAGTGAGGGACCCTTTTAACGAGATATATGGGCTGAGACCCAATGGCAAGAATGAGCTGCAGGTGCAGTGTTCTCTCAGCAGAAGGAGTAGTGATGACAAAAAGTCCTCAAGGCAGGACAGAGCTTGGAATGCATTTCTGAAAGGAAACATGGTTAAGGGAGTGGGGGGAATATGTGTTTGGTTGTGGAAACCTTTAATTTGAGATGTCCATCAGATATCCAGGGGGAGATACTGAACTAACACCAAGCAGGAGTCTGAAGTCCCTGAGGAGAAGCACAGGTCGGGCTAGAGATAAAAACTTTGACTCACCACCCTATGAGTGGCAGTTTTGAAGATGAGTGACTGAGATTGTCGAGGATAATTTAAGGAGTGAAAAGAGATGTTGTCCTAAGAACAAATTCTAAAGGTCACAGATATTTTTAGATTTTTTAGAGGGAAACACATCCAAAAAAGAGACTGAGGAAAATCTGAGAACTAAGTGAGAATGAAGTAACAGAGTATATTTATCATAGCTTGTGTTGTTGACATTGTTTTCCTGTGTAACAATTGCAAAAGCTTACAACAAAACCAATGTATTTTTATGCTTGTGGGCCTGCAGGCTGGCTGTACTTCAGTTTGTCTAAGCAGTGCTGAGCTACACTAGGCTGGACCCAAGCCTCTTGATAGTTTTATATCTACCCATATAACTTCATTCTGGGGACCAGGCAAGGCTCTGAGTAAAGACATGCATTGCCTTTTTTTTTTTTTTTACAAATAGTTTATTGTCAGATTGGTTTCCATATAACACCCAGTGCTCATCCCCACAAGTGCCCACCTCCATGCCCATCCCCCCCGCCCCCCCACCGCATTGCCTTTTAAGACTGTGCCTTAGAGCTTACACATTCTCACTCTGCCAAAGCAAAGTCACATGGTCCAACCCAATATCAATGTAGAAGGATGTATATGTTACCCACCCTAGAGGGAGGTTCTGCAAAGTCACATGGTAGAGGGCTCAGATACATACTTCTAATTCAAAGAAGGAGGGAAGAATTAGGAGCAGTTATCTAATCACACCAAAGAAATAGTTTCAAGGGGGAGAAAATCAGCAGGGCCAGTTGTTACAAAGATGCCTAATAACATAATAGCATAAGATGGAGCAGACTCCACCTTATTGAGCACACAAATGCACAGGCTAATTCAACTAACATGCAAAGCGAGAGGGAAAACGAAAAAGTTAATAGAAAAGACTGAGGAGGGAGGGCAAATAATAGGGAGTATAAAATACATAAAAGGGTCAAAAAGGAGAAAAGGAAAGGAAAAAAGAAGAAAACTGATGGACAAAGAACGGTTTAAAGCCTATAACCGGATTTCCCAGCTACAGCTAAATAGCCGCAGTGCTGGTTGAAGAGCATAGAAAGAGAGAGAGAGAAGGCAGGGCAGGATGAGGCAAGATTGGAAATAGAATGAACAGGCAGAAGGGATAAGAAGGTTTTTTCAAAGAGGTAAAGGGTAGAATATGGTTGGATAGGTGAGAGAAGGATGCTGGAATTATCCAGAGAAACTATATAGTCTAATTACTCCTGAGAGAAATAGCTGAAAATGTCGGTAGGTGTAGAATTTACATTTACAGAATGGACTCGTGATTGTTTAAGCAAGCTGGCGACCAGAGTTAATCAGGTCAGTGTTCTGGGGAAAAAAGAGAGAAAAGAGAAAGAAGAAGAAAAAAAGGGAAAAAAAAGGGAGGAGGTCAGCTCTCAGGCAGGGATGGGCGTGGCGTGATCCACTGCCTCAGGCGGGAGCTCTGCCTTGGCGGTTGTGGGGAGGAGAGTGACGGTGCTCCAGTCCCTTCTTGAACCAAGCGCTGCACCTCGCTTTTTTGGGCGTGTCAACTCCCCGTATTGGGGGCGCAGCCAAAGTTGGTTGCACTCTTCAACCCAGGCCAGTTCCAATCTCCAAATCCCAGTCCGCGCGCCCCGCTGAAGTTGCCTTAGACACAGCTTCCCAGGCAACCCCCTCGGGCAATTCCAGGCCCCCTGCCCAGCTCTGGGGGCGGAGTCAGAATCGCTGCTTCCTTCTCTGGGTCGGGCTGGTGCGCATGCACGGGGGCTTGCCTGCCGGGTGCGCATAGCCCGAGCCCGCTGGAGTGAGGAAAACCGGGTCCCTCTGTGGCTCATCACCCGAAACACGAACTCACAGGCTAATTTCCCAGTTTTTAGCTCTCTGCCTTCCCTCCAGAGCCCCAGTCCGCCAGGAGCGCGGACGCCCGGTGTCCGCGCGCAGCTCTTCCAGGGGCCCCAGCCGCCCGGGAGGACAGTGGCGGCAGGCGTGCCACCGCTCTGAAGTCCAGCCGCCAGGAGCGGCACAAAGAAGCAGTCTGTGTGCTCAGCCCCCCCCTGGACCAGTTGGCGTGAGGGGACCTGGTGTGCAGGTATTTGGCAAGTACGGTCTTTCTATGCCCCACACGGAGTTTTTCCCCCCCAAGTGGAGGCTTTTCTGTTTTGGACTCTCTTTTTCCCGTATCCCTCCCCGTAGAGAGTAGAGGGGGATCGCCTCCCACCCTGGAGTCTCCGATCCCCGCCTGATTTTATCTTCCCCGGTTCGCACTCACTTTAGAAGGTTTTCTGGGTTGATTCTGCCTCCTTTTTCTCCCAGTCTCTCAGGTTTCGTAAGGTTTCCAATGGCTTCAGATCTTTTCTGTGTGATGTATGGGCGCGAGTGCAAGTCTGGAGCTCCTTACTTCTCCGCCATTTTGCCCCCTCTCCCCAGACTCCACCTTATAGATCTCAAAACATTATTTCTGGTAATGCCAGTGGGAGCATATCTTAGAGAAGGCTAGGGGCAGAAGCTAAGGAATGAAGAGCAGCTGAAGGAATTGAGAGAATGATATTTAACTACTCTTAAGTTTAGATATTAAAAGAAGAGAAAGCAAGATTAAATACGAATGTTTTATTGTTATGTATGTATCCTTGTTTTTAGAATGTGAGAAATGGAAGCATACTTTTTCATCGTCATTATCATCAGTAACCTTTATTGAGGGCTTACGATGCAGCATACAGTTTTAAGAGCTGTATATGCATTGTTTTATTTCATCCACCATAAACTCATGTAGATATTATCTTACTCACTTCATAGATAAAGTAACAGGGACACAGAGTTACACATATTACTCAGGGTCAGGAATCTGGTATATAGTTATTGAGGAGCACCTGGGTGGCTCTGTCAGTTAAGCATCCTGTTCTTGATTTTGACTCAGGTCTTGATATCACAGTTCATGGAATAAAAACCCTGTGACAGGCTCCTTGCTGAGAGCAGAGAGCCTGCTTGGGATTCTTTCCCTCCCTCTCTGCCCCCTGCCCCGCTCGTGATGTCTCTCTTTCTCAAATAAATAAATAAATAAATAAATAAACATTAAAAACAATAGGTATTGAGTCTTTGCTGGGAGCCGCACCAGCCTCGCTGGATGACAGTCACAGCGAGGAAATGGCAGTGTTTGTATAGCTCCTGCCATGAGAAATGAAAACTGGTATCTCCTTCTGCTACTATTGGCTCATGTTGGAAATGAGGCTGCTGGTATTGGCCAGGCCTCACAATATTCCAAATCAGACCGATATTCTGATATTCCCCACACAGATTCCTCATAAGAAAGAGCATATTCCGCCTTTTCTAAAGAGACTTCAGATGAAAGCACTGTGGATGATTGTCAAAAGGCTCTTCTGTGGGCCTTGCAGATCCAAGACTTAGATAATAAAAGAGCTAAGAACACAAGAGTTACAATTGAGTCTGGCCCTGAGACAGAGAGCCTAATTTGGAGTTAAGGACAGATATTCACCCCCACCCAATTGTTTCTGCTTGGAGCACCACCCTCCCCCAAGGCATTTGTGATCATCATTTGGAGTGACTTCTTCGGGCCTTGAAAATGCTGATTGCACCTGTGAAGGAACCTACTGAGGAACTTTTTCTTTTGTGATTATGGAAACATTATGTTTCCTGAAAGACCTGTTTTTCTTGTTACTTCAGCCTTAAACAAACAAGCTATTGACCCCTGCCCACAAAGAACTAACTTCACCCTTTTTTATGCTAAAACCATTGTCTTGTATGCTCAAGATACCTTCCTTCCCCATAGGATAAGCATCTAAATCCCCTACCCCAATCACTATTGATAAAGGTTACTCAGAAGTCTTCTACAAATCCGTGTTCCGGGAAATTCTTACATATCAGAGAAGTTTGTCATCAGAAATCATTGTCTAAGGCAAATGCCACTTCTGTGCCATCCCCCAAACAATTATAAAATAAAGTTGAGCCCCAGTCAGAGCAGAGATGCCTGCCTGGTGACCAGAAAGATTCTTGTGGCCTCTCTCATCACTCCCTCATCGACACCGTCCCTCCTTCAGGGACCCCTGGACCCGGTGGGAGCTGGCCTCCGACAACCCTTGCCACCCACAGTGTCCCCACAGATTATCTAAGCCACCTTGGTGTCACCTTGGCAGTTGGTGAGAAATTCAGAATTCAAACCTACTGAAACCTACTGAAGCAGAATTTGTGTTTGCAGCAGGATGTGTTGGTAATTTTACTCATTAAAATTTGAGAAACACTCTCTAATAGACTGTGCTGCTTTTGTTTATCTAAAATCTACTACCCCATTTTCTGATAATGGCATCTGTTTTTTTTCTAGAAACTTCAGACTTGTCTTTAATTCTTCCTCTTCTTTTTAACACTTTTACATTTAAGAAATGACACAGTACAGTAACTCCTTCTTATTCGTGGCTGCTTCCATTTTTGTAAATTCACCTACTCAGCTAAAATTTATGTGTAACCCCAAATTGATAATAGCTTCACTGTCCTAGCCGTTTTGAACGTGCACAGAGTCTCATGAAGTTTGAGTCGTCGACACACATGTCCCAGCTAAAGTGGAACAAAGCAATACTTTGCCTTGTTTCAGTTTTCATAATGTAAACAAATGTCTTTTTTCTGGTCTACTTAGTGCCATGTTTTTCACATTTTGTGTTTTTTGTTGGTGATTGTGATGTTTACAATGACTTCCAAGTATAGTGCTAAAATGCTGCATGGTGTTCCTAAGTGGAAGATAGTTGTAATGTGCCTTGCAGATAGTATACATATGTTAGATAGGCTTCATCCAGGCAGGAGTTACAGTGCTCTTGGCCATGAGTTCAATGTTAATGAGTTACCAATGTAGGACATATAAATCCGTCTACTTGTATGTGAGGCAAGGCAGCTCCAGAAAGTACTAGAGTAACATGTATCATGGATGATGAAACTATGGAAAAGTGGCTAAATTCGTGGATTCATGACATGGCAACCTATTTTTTAAATAAGTAGTGAGCTGGAAGCCAAAGAAATTTATGATCACATTACTAAAAGTAAGGGAATGTTAAACTCCTCCTCCTCTTCTTCTCCTTCTCCTTCTTCTTTTCCTTTTCTTCTTCTTCCTCCTCCTCCTCCTCTTCCTCCTTCTTTTTCTCCTCCTTTTTAAGTGGGGATAGAGAGTGTCTTAAATTGCTTCAATGCTAATTTCTTATACCATTTTGTTGCTGCCATTTCTGGAAAGCAAATGTGAGGAAATGAGTTGATTGCAAATCCAAGAATCTTTACATGCAAACTAACTTTGTAGTTAAGAATCAGACAGGAAGGACTGAAGCAAATGGGCACAAAATTAACAAAACAAAATAGTTGAATCAGACTTTGGCTTGTGAGTCAGAACACACAAACTGATGGTCTTCAGGCTATACCAGACAGGATGCTTGGTATTGCACCCACTACCAATTCAGGCTCCTGTCTCCTGGAGTAGAAGCTCTTTGACCTGGGAACACAGCTGGAGTTACTCTGAACCAAGAGGGCCAATACTCAGACCTAACCAGCCAATAATATCAGGAGCTTGGGTAAGGTCATGAGGCCTCTCCTCGGGGTAGAGAGTCAGCCCGAAGATTACTGAATTCTTTCCAGATGGTTCTGATCCAAAAACCAGGGTCCACATTCAGAGCTTAGGAGGCTGGTCAAGAAGCTGTGATCAGGGATCCAGAGTCAAGATACTTCGAGGACTTTGGAGGGTAGATTTAAACTGAGAAACTCTTGGGGCACCTGGATGGCTCAGTTGGTTGAGCTTCTGACTTCAGCTCAGGTCTTGATCTCGTGGTTTGTGAGCTCCAACCCCACATCGGGCTCTCTGCGGTCAGCACAGAGCCCACTTTGCATCCTCTGTCCCCTTCTCTTTCTGCCTCTCCCCTGCATGCACATGTGATCTCTCTCTCTCTCTCTCCAAAAAAATAAATAAATAAATAAAATAAATCAAACATTAAAAAATTTTTAAACGTAGTAACTCTCGAGCACTCCATTTGTGTCTCCACCTCAGAGAAATTCGCCATCCTCCCAATGTTCATTTGGATGCAGGCTTCCAGATCCACATCCTGGTTTGCTTTCTTAGCTGGGGAGCTTGCTGAGGGCTCACACAGCTACTGCCTGGGATTTCTGTATAGACGGGCGAGGCCCTGAGAATTATTGCTTTCTTCCCAGTGCAGATTTGTCTAGGATCCATGCCTTTGTCTTGCCCATTGCTGCCTGGGGCCAGCCCATTCACCACAGGTTTCCAAGCACCAACATGACATCGGAAGCTCATGGTGGTGACCAGTCTTCTTCATCTGAGACTCAAACTGCTCAGTGGTTTAAGATAATGGAAAAATGCATTGTTCCCAGAGCTTTGGACACAGAGAGGAATTCAGACTTTTCCAACAAATACAGACTGCACACTGGACACATCCTTGGATGCTTACATGCATCATCCCACCTGACTGTTGTGACAACCCTGAGAGATGGCATTTTTATCCTCGTTACGCTCAAAAGAAAACAAAGGCCCAGCGGTAGGCACTTGATCAGTATTTTAATCGACTTTCTTACTCTCTTTGAGTGCTGTAACGTCATTATCAACAAGAATGCTAAGGAACAGTGTCATAAAACCATAAACCCAAAAGTTTGAGGGATTCGAGAAATCAGCTAGCAGATCAGTTAAAAATGATATTATTTCAACAGTTGTGGAGAGGTTTGCCTAAGTTTCAAAGCCAATGATTATAAGAGGTAGGACTTTGGTTTTCTTAGTCTTAGCCTAGGATCCTTTTGTAGTTAAGGCAGGTATTGAAATGTGATATAGAAATGAATGGCATAAGCATTATTTTGAGCTGAAAGCACTTGACAAACAGCAAAAAAAAAAAAAAGAGAGAGAGAGAGAGCACTCTGCCCTCCCCATATCTTCGGGAAGCAGAGCATAAATTTCTCGTGAGAAGGGGGCACCTTTCTTCCACCAGGAAAAAAAAAAGAGTTAATCTCAGAACTGGAGAGGTGGAGTTGATGCAGAAGTGAGTCTACATCATAAAGGGACCTTACTAAAATAACCCTTATATTCCATCAGTTCTCCCATAGAGTTCCTAGTCACTGCCACACAGTTTACTTCCCTGTAGCCCAAACTCCTCCTCGTTTTGTCTAGTTACTTCTCCACAATTTAGTACCCTTTGTTAAAATGCTATATAAGCCCCAAGTCTAACTACTCTGAGTTCACTTCTTTTCTGTGAAGCTGCCATGCAGAGAAAGACACTAACATCAATGAAAACGATATGCCTTCTTTCCCATTAATCTGTCTTTTGTCCCTTCAGTTCTGAGGTCTCCAGGCCTGAATTTAATGGGGTAGAGGATACGGTTTTTTTCTTCAGCAGTTCCAAGTTTTGATGGTTTTTCTTATATTTCTCTACAAAATGTGATTATGGTAAAAATCCAAGAAATAATCTGCAAATTAAGGGCAACTCAATGGTTGGTGCACAGTCGAGGTTCCACACGTGAGAGCTAAGTGTCTGATACTGGGCTTTCTCCATCATCTCCTATCTAACTCCCTTGTATGATTACAATGTTCCAGAAGGAAGGTACTGTGAAAACAGCAGCGATGGTAACAAGTCTGGATAATTTACAGTCTTCCACTTTGCAACGTTTGACAAGAAGCAACATGGAACACTAGCATAGCTCCCTGAACCGTAAAAGGCTCCTTTTGTCATGTGGGTCTGAGACAAGTTGCTTCTAATAGAAAATAGTGTAAAAAAGTAACCAAGCATTATTGATTTAGTGATGCCTGTTAATGTCATTCTGTGTTTTGGTCATATCCCTGCATTTCCAATTACTCCCCAGGTCCTGCAAAAGCATCTCTGTTGGAAAGCTCCCGAAGTACACACCACTACCTCCAATTGGTTTTAATATGTAACGTGACACAATTTAAACATTGCTC
Source organism: Proteles cristata cristata (assembly GCA_017311185.1). Classification (NCBI taxonomy): domain Eukaryota; kingdom Metazoa; phylum Chordata; class Mammalia; order Carnivora; family Hyaenidae; genus Proteles; species Proteles cristata. Next base: position 363,500 of record JAESUZ010003906.1, on the reverse strand, counting down.
CTGCACAGATACTTTTTCCTCTTTATAACAAATGAATTACTCAGCTCACAAAATCATCTGAACAGGAAGGCGCAAGTAAGAGTGCATTATTGTTTGCTGGTTGAAGAGATAAGCAGTTAAACATCTAGAGGTGAAGTGGAGGACAATTAACATCCCAGCCCACTCAATTATCATACAATGCCCACTTCTCAGGGAATTAGAGCTATTACAATCTGCTACTATGAATAAATGAGTATTTTAGCACTCAGAGGGTAATGCAATAGTCTTGAAAATAATCTTTTTATGAGGCTGTGGCTTTATCAGTTATAGTTTAGAGTCAGGATAAACACTGATTATGTATCGCATTATAATGACTGCTGGAGGGTGCTTGCGTTTGGGTTTTCAGTGTTATTAATTTTGCAGTTCTACTCCTCGTGTCTAATATGCTTTGTGGAATCAGTCGTGGCAAAGTGACTCCGGCTCACTTCTAATACTATCTATCCTTCTTAGTGAATTTTAGCAGCAAAGAAATTAAGTTTGTAAAAACTGCCCAAAGGAAATATTTTCTAAAGGGCTTGTGGCAAGAGGTTTTCCAACATAAATGGATGCCTAGGACAGCATGGCCTCTTTGACACTTCACCGTGCTGAAAACACTTAAGAACAGCTTAGGCACAGCTTCAAAGTGAAAGAAAAACAGAAAAGAAGACTGTGTCTGTGTGTGTGTGCTCTCAGTCTCACGCAATGTAGAGAAGCATTCTGTTTGTTTGCAATGGTTAAGGAAAATCTTCTTCCTGGGACATTTTGACCCAGTTCTTTGAATCTTCATCAACCCAGTTGCTGATTTCCTCTGCAACTGCCAAGGTTCTAAGGTTTCTTTTTTTTTCTTTATTTGACCAGTAGACAAAAGCAAAACTAAATACACGATAGCGTTAGAGAAGACTAACTACAAAAGAAAGCCTTCGAGGGCCCCGAATAGTGGACCATATGTGAAATCAAATGGGCCAGCCATTGCATCAGCTGTGAACATATTGCACCAACTGGGAATGAAAATAAAACATTCAACTACCAACTGTTATAATCTGTAAATAGTCAAACTAATTCCTGTGGGGTCCAAAAATACATGCAAAGGGTGCTCATCAGGACCCCTTTCTCCTGTTAACAGGTAATGTGGCTTATTTGTTTCTCGAAAAACAAGTAGAGCTAGAAAGACTGATACAAAAAAAAAAAAAAACCCAAAACCAAAACAAAACAAAAACCAACAACAGAAAACCAAACCATGTGGTTTAAAAGACTCCAGGGATTTAGGGAGCTGTATCCAAAGATTACAAATTGAGAATAATGAAACAGTAGTGAATTTTGATGCAACTTGTCAACGTACAAATATCCCAAGACTAAAATTCCCTACAGTCAGAAACTGGCAATGAACCCGAGGAAATGTATAGACTCTACGAAGGCTCTGGAGAATTTCGTTTGCATCTGGCAAGTGTTCACCTACCTTCTAGTTGCCTTCAATTTAATAATGCATGCTAGGAACAGATGGACATCGTGTTCCTAGGTGGGCTAGATTCTCTCTAGGCTCAGGTGCAATGAAAAACTGGACTTTGAACATTTAACAGCAGAAAAAACTAAGTCCCAAGAAAAAAGAAGATGCTATACGTGCAGTCTATAGCATTGCTATAACGCATTTGTTTTGTCCCGAAACATGTGTTTCATCCAACAAAACTTAAGAAGACTAATCAAATGTTTGAAAAGCACATATCATGCATTTGTTTTTACTTAAAGCAGATACTATATTTAGATCAATTAAAAAAAAACACGCATGTGGCAAAGATTGGTAGTAATTACACTTGCTCAGAAAGGAAGAAAATCCTTTGCACTAGTTAAATACAATCTACTTATTCAGCTCTCAGCACAAAACACAAAGACTTGGCTCTGCCACTTTGTTGCTGTATGACCTTGAACAAGTCCTCAAATAACCCAGAGTCTCATTTTCCTCATCTGTAAATAAGGATGAGAACATGCACCCTGCATGTTCTGAGGGTTTCTTGGGAAAGACAACAGATGCCAGTTAAGCTGTGAAGCGCAATCCAACATGCAGTCATTATGCCTGGCATCACCCTGGCAATATGGACATAGCTCTCTTCCTTAAGGACATTTTAGACTAGTAGAAAAAAATGATGCATAAATTTATCATTGAAACACACTGTGGTAAATGAATAAATATAGTCATATATAAATGAAGGCATGTACTAAGAGATAGATGTACTTATAACGTTTAATAGGAGCAGAGCCTGAAGGATGGAATATGAAAGGAAACCTTGGAGAGAGTGACACTTGAGTTGGATTTTAAAGAACCTAGAAAGAAAAAAAAATGAAGAAAGGAAAAAATAACTAGAAAGCATTGTATACATATTATATATGTACATCCTACTAAAACAAATTTTGTGATTACTAAAGAAGAACAATATCCAAATATACATAAATAATAATACAATAATGTAAATAGGATAGTAATGTGAATTATATAAATATAAATTACAGTAATGTTATTGAAATACACAATCCAATTAAAATGCAGAAACTGTCAGAACTAGTGAAAATGCCAAATCCCAAGTGAATACTGTCTAAAGGAGATGTACTTAATATATAAAGACACAGATAGGTGAAAAGGAAAAGTTATGAAAAAGATAAACCATGCAAATAGTAATAATAAAATAGCTAGAATGGCTATATTAGTATCAGACAAAAAAGTCTTAAACATGAAGGATATTATCAGGGATGATAATCATTTCAAAATGATAAAATGTTAATTTATCAGGAAGACATATAATCATAAATCCAGATATGTAAATCAAAAATGGAAAGATATGAAGAGAAAAATGGACAATACCAATATCATAAATCAAGATTTTAACATTCCTCTCTTGGCAATTAAGTGAACAATTAAACAAAAATTTTAAAAAGGTATAAATAATCTGAAAAACATCAGCCAGCTTGATTTAATTGATGTTAATGGAACACTATAACCTCCAACCAGAGAATGCAAATTATTTACAATTACACATGGTGTATATATTCATTTGGTGTTGGTCATGCATTTATGGAGAAAACATATATATTAGAGATACTTCATTCACACATGAGTTATAGTGCTGTTGGCAGATCTCAATGTTTACAAAACAGTAATATAATGTATTGATTGGATGATGAAAATGATGTGGCCAGAGGTGGCCAGAGGTTTATAGGAACCTAACACTTTCTTTTTCCTAGGAGCAGGGAGTAATTCAGTGTTTGCAATGACTTTATTGAACATAACTACCATAGCTAAAAAGAATTGACTGTATATGAATGGACAATAAGCACATGAAAGTATGCTCACAACATTAGTAATCAGGGAAAAACAAATTACAACTGTAATGAAAAATCACTATAAGACACAATCAAAATAACAGAAATTGAAAAGACTGACAGCAACAATTAATGGTGACGTAATAGAGGAACTAGAATTCATACATTTTAGTGGCAGTGTAAAATAGTACAAAATGGTCTGGCTGTAATAAAACTCAACGTACATTCATAAATGACCCGACAATTCCACCCCTAGGTATTCAGTCAAGAGATACAAAATTTTGTGTAGCAGCTATGTTCATGACAGGCAAATAGGAAAAGATACAAGTGTCTATCAACAGAAGAATGTGTAAAGAGACTATGACATACATACAGATGGAATGAACCTTAGCAATGTAAAAGAAAAGTTACTATACACACAACTCATAACACGAATCTCAATAATTTTATGGTAAGGGAAAGAAAACTTACACAAAAAATACAAACCATATTTAATTTATCTGAAATTCTAAAGCAAGTTACATTAATCTATGATGGGAAAAGTTCAGAAGTCCCTCTAATGCAAGGACTAGGGCTGAGTGTGCAGATGGACTGGGAACAAACAGGGCTATGGCAGTGTTCTTGAGAGGGATTTGGTTCACATAAGTGTATACATTTGTCAAAATGCAGTGGCTTTACACTTTTTGATATACACTCTTTGTGTATTTCATTGTTTGTAAATTTTATACCAAAAGAAAAACATTGCTAACACTGACTTCTAGTGAATCACATGTATGTTGAAGTATTTAGGAGGACATATACTGATACCTGAAATTTACTGTGAAGTGTGTCACAAAATAAAGTGGATTTATGAATAGTTATATGGATATTTATATGAATAGATATGTGATGAGCAGCCAAATTAAATAATGGTAAAATCTAGGTGGTGGGTATATAGATACTCAATGCAAAAATTTTTCACAGGTTCTATGCTTGAAATTTTTCATAATAAAATGCTGAAAACAAATAAGGATGACTTACTAACATACTCAAATTCATATCTATAAATGAATATTTATCTCTGAAACAATGACCCTGGGATCTATGCACTTAATCCAATTGTTTGTCATTTGCTCAAAAAAAAATTAAATATATCTGTGGCTCCTCGTTCAGTATTGCCTTCTGGGAAACAGTTTATAAACCACAGAAGAAAATCAGTGTTCTTATCTTTTAGTTACACCTAATATCCTAATCCCACATGCTATTATTGAAAAAGATGATTGTACTTTTTCTATAGACATGGCTGCAGCTAAATTCTCAGTACTACCAAATACAAATTCAGTGTGGAAAGATAAAGTTGTTCTGCCACTAAGAACTTTTCAAAAATCCTTAAGTTTTTAAAGCAGTCCCCAAAAGAAAGTTCCCAAAATGTTCTGAACGGCTTCATTCAAAAGACTACATAATCCTGCAGTATAACTGCTTTAAAGAGCATAATCCCTATTTCCTTCTTTCTCCTTCCCCCTCTCCCCTGTTTTCTCTCTCTTTCTATCTTTATTCAGTAAATATTTGAGCATTAGTTTAGTACTGGAGAGAAAACTTTGATATTAGTTCAGGAATGGAAGAACTCAGTTCTGAGTGGAAGAATCAAACATTTGGAAAAAGATAAATTACAACTCAACAATGTGGACAAAAAATTATGCATGCCTATTTAAATTCTTACATTTGTTTAAAACCTGTTGCATTATTTTATATTTGTACCTAGTACATACATGTCGACTCCTCACCTTTAATATCTTTAACTTTCTTTATGTTTTGGTACTAATTATTAATATTTCTCAAATCTTCTACCAATCAGCCACCTTATGGAGAGGTAAGACTTGAATTAACAATCTCCTCATTCTTATTTTCTTTCTAAATTAATGGACGTTTCTTTTATCTTCCCTATAATTGTCACTGAGATCACCCCAACTCCATACATTATGTAATTTTTTAAATTTCTCGCTCTTTTATGTCTCACTACTTAATGGTAAGTCTAAGTAGTTATTTTCTTCACCAAGTGACTTACAATTTCCATTATGAATATAATATCAATTAGTACTCATAAAGATAAAATAAAATCAAAGCAAATAGAGCTCAATGAAGTGGAGATAACTAATATGTCTGATAGAGAATTTAAAGGAGTGGCTATAAAGATACTCACTGGATTAAATAAAAGAATGAAGGACCTCAGTGAGATTCTCAACAAGAGATAGAAAATATAGAAAAGAATCAGAGATGAAGAACTTAATGACATCAAAATTTTTTTTTTAAAGTTTAAAAATCGGGGCACCTGGGTGGCTCAGTCAGTTAAGCATACTACTTTGGCTCACATTTCATGGGTTCAAGCACTGTGTCAGGCTCTGTTCTGACAGCTCAGAGATCAGAGCCTCCTTCAGATTCTGTGTCTCCCTCTCTCTCTCTCTGCCCTTCCTCCACTTGTGCTCTCTCACTCTCTCTCAAAAATAAATAAACATTAAAAAGAATTTTTTGTAAATATGCTAGAAGGAATAAATAGTAGACTAGAGGAAGCAAGAAGAATGAATCAGTGACCTAGAGGACAAAGTATGGAAGCCATCAAACTGAAGGAGAAAAAATAAGTAAATAAAAATGAAATAGACTTAAGAAATTCAGTGACACCACCAGTCATAATAACATACACATTATAGGACCCTAAAGGTAGGAGAAAGAGAGAAGGGGGTATAAAATTTATTTGAAGAAATAGTAACTGAAGACTTCCTAAATCCGGGGAAGGAAACTGGAATCTAGATACAGGAGGCATGAGAGCCCCCAACAAATTTAAACCAAGGAGGTACCAAGGCACATAGGAATTCAAGTGGCAAAAAGTAATGATAAAGGAATTTATGACCAGTAAACTAGTTCTATAAGAAATCTTAAAGGAGACTCTTTGAGTGGAAAGGAATGAACATAAACAGGAGTAAAAAAAAAAAAAAAAAAAGTAGGAAGCATAAAAGCAGTAAATTTAAGTATATCTATAGAAAGCAATCAAGAGATTCAGAAAATTAAGGGATATAAAGTAGGACACCATATATCTAAAAGGTGGTAGGAAGAAGAATAAAAATTTAGTGCCTTTAGACTAAATTAGTTCAAACTTAAGTGACCATCAACTTAATATAGACTGCTATATGCAGAAGATGTTACATATATATAAATCTAATGGTAACCACAAATCAAAACCTAGTAATAGAATGTAAAAAATAAAGAGAAAGGAATCTAAGTATATCACTAAAGAAAGCCAATGGGCCATGAGAGAAGACAGTACGAGCAAAAAGGAACAGAGAAGAACTAAAAAAAAAAAAGAAAAGAAAAGAAAAAACCATAAAACAAGTAACAAAATAACAGTAAGTACATGCCTATCCATAATTACTTTGAATGTAAATGCACTAACTGCTGTGATCAAAAGACATAGGGTAATGGAATGGGTGAAAAAACAGGACCCATCTGTATGGTATCTACAAGACACTCATTTCAGATTGAAAGTATTAGGATAGAAAAGTATTTATCATACAACTGGCAGTGAAAAAAAAAAAAAAAAAAACCCATGGTAGCAATACTTGTATAGGGCAAAATAGACCATAAAACAAATACTGTAACAATAGGCAAAGAAGGACACTATATAATCATTAAGGGGCCATTCCAACAAGAAAATATAACTATTGTAAATATTGATGCAACCAATATGGGTGCACCCAAATACATAAGGCAGCTGATAATAAACATAAAGGAAGTAATCAATAGCAATACAACAATAGTAAGGAACTTTAACACCTCCTTATAGCAACGGATAGACCATCCAAACAGAAAATCAACAAGAAAACAATGGCTTTGAATAACATTTTAGACAGATGGCTCTAACAGATCTATTCAGAAGATTCATCCTGAAACAGCAGAATATACATTCTTTTTGAATGCAGCTGGGGCATTCCCCAGAATAGGCCACATGTTAGGCCACAAAACAAGCCTCAACAAATTCAAAAAGATTAAAGTCATATCATGTATCTTTTCTGAAACTAGATATCAAACACAAGAAAAAATCTGGAAAGAACACCAAATACATGGAGATTAATGACATCTTACTAAACAATGAAAAGGCCAGCCAAAATTCAAAGAGAAAATTAAAAAATACATGGAGACAAATAAGAATGAGAATATAGTCCAAAATCTTTGGGGTGCAGCAAAAAGTGTTGTAAGAGGGAAGTTTATAGCAATATCGGCCTAAAAGAACTAGAAGAGGATGGGCAAACAAAGCCCCAAACCCATGGGGGGAGGAAATAATAAAAATTAGAAAGGAAATAAAATACAAGTTAAAAAAAAAAACAATAGAACAGATCAACGAAACTAGTTCTTTGAGAAGATCAACAGAATGAATAAACTTTTAGCCAATCTCATCAAAAATAAAGAGAGAAGACTCAAATTGACAAAATCAGAAAGAGGAGAAATGGCAACCAACACCACAGAAATAAAAAGGATTATTAAAGAATATTATGAAAAATTACATACCAATGAATTAGACAACCTTGAAGGAATGGATAAATTCCTGGAAACATATAACTTTTCAAAACTGAATCAGGAAGAAATTGAACATTTGAACAGACTGATTACCAGTAATGAAATTGAATCAGTAATCAAAAAACTCCCAAAAAACAAAAGTCCAGGACAAGAGGGTTTCAACATAGGGATTCTGCCAAACATTTAAAGAAGAGTCAATACCTATTCTTCTCAAACTATTCTAAAACATAGAAGAGGAAGGAAACCTTCCAAATTCATTCTATGAGGCCAGCACTACCCTGAGACCCAAAACATAAAAATACCACAATAAAAAGAGAACCAGAGGACACTATCTCTGATAAACAGGTGCAAAATTCTCAACAAAATATTAACAAACTGAAGTTCAACACTACATTGAAAACATAATTTACCATGATCAAATGGGATCATGGTTTCCAGGGATTCTTGGAATGCATAGGTGGTTCAATATTTGCAAATCAATATACATGATACCACATCAACAAGAGAAAGGATAAGAGCCATAGGATCCTTTCAATACATGCAGAAAAAGCATTTGACAAAGTACAACATCCATTCATGATTTAAAAAAAAAAAAAAAAAACCTCAACGAAGTAGGTTTGGAGAGAACATACATCAACATAATAAAAGCCATATATGAAAAACCCACAGCTAACATCATACTCAAAGGGGAAAAACTGAGAGCTTTTCCCCTAAGATCAGGAACAAAACAAGGGTGTTCAATCTCACCCTTTTGTTCAACATAGTACTGAAAGTCCTAGGCATAGCAGTTGGATAAAAAAAAAAAAAAAAAAAGGAAAGGCATCCAAACTGGTGAGGAAAAAGTAAAACTTTCACTATTTTCAGATGACACAATACTATATAGATTACACCAAAAGGTATTAGAACTGATAAATGAATTTACTAAATGATAAAAGGGTACAAAACATACAGAAACCCATTCCATTTCTATACACTAATAATGAAATGACAAAAAGAAAAATTAAGAAAATTGTCTCATTTACAACTGCACAATAATAAAATACCTAGGAATAAACTTAACCAAGGAGGTAAAAGACCTGTACTCCGAAAACTATAAAACACTGATGAAAGAAATTGAAGACAAAACACATGGTAAGATATTCCATGCTCATGGATTATTAGAACAAATGTTGTTAAAATGCCCATATTCCCAAAGCAGTCTACACATTCAACACAATCCCTATCAAAATGCCAACAGTATGTTTCACAGAACTAGAAAGAAATCCTAAATTTAGAAATCTTAAAATTTGTATGGAACCACAGAAGACCCCAAATAGCAAAGCAGTCTTAAAAAGAATGAACAAAACTATAGGTCTCACTATCCCAGATTCTGAGATATACTACAAAGCTGTAGTAATCAAGACAGTATGGTACTGGCACAAAAATAGACACATAGATCAATAGAACAGAGTAGGGAACTCATAAATCAACCCATGAATATATTATCAATTAATCTTCAACAAAGGAGGCAAGAATATGCAATGAGAAAAAAACAGTCTCTTCAACAGATGGTACTAGGAAGACTAGACAATACATACAAAAGAGCAAAACTCGACCACTTCCTTACACTGTACACAAAATAAACTCAAAAATGGATTAAAGATGAAAATGCGTGACTTGAAACCATAAGGAGAAAGGGAGTGAGTTTCCTGGGGGCCCACGAGCCCCACTAAGGGCCCAGTGGAGGTTCGCAGTTATGAAATTAAAGTGAAACTAAGCAGCATGAGTGCGTTTTCCCCCACCCACATTCAGGTACATGGGTGCTGATGTGCAATTGGTAGAGCTGGACTGAATCAGGATTGTGGTTCTGCCCAGCAAGTGTGACGAAGGAGGAGGAGCGTATGGGAGTTGAGGGTATGTGCAAGGCAGTGATTATAATGATTGGCCAGGGGGTTTAAGCTGGATAAGAATAGGAGAGAGCAGATATGTAGGTTCAGTATTTGCTGGAGTCAGAGTACTAAAAGGAAATAGGGAAAAAAGAGGTGGTGTTTAGAGTGTGAGATGTTTGATATTGTAATCATGATGAGTTGAAAAGTTTGATGTGTCTCCCATGATTATGCCCGTGGAAGCTAGTGGTTGAGTTCAGGTAGGACCACATCATTGGAGGAGAAGTCAGGGAGCTGAGAGGTCAGGGTATTAGGAAGATCATCTACATGTGCATTATGAGCACCTAGGATTAAGACAGAAGTGGTGTTGGAGTGACTGACAGGAGCAAATGGTGAAAAAAATGAAGAGGAATGAGAGCAACAATGAGGGGTACTGGATACCAAGATATAAAAGATGCAGGTTAGTAGGGAGAGAGGAGAATGATCTGTGGAGTAGGGAGGACACTTACCTCACCTCCAGGCACAGTCTGAGAAGCTTATGGTTGAAAACAGAGTTGCCACTACTTGGGTGGGGGAAAGGGAAACTGTGTCTCAGAGGAAAATCAGATTTCTCTTAAGCAAGAAGGGGAAGTGAACCTGAAGAGAAATTCTGAGGAGGTTTTGCTTATAGGGGTTGATATTTGCATAAATATATAAATGGTGTAGTGGACTCTAATGTGATCCCACATGATTCCTCTCTTCTGGTGTTCATACCTTTGGTGGTCTCCTTCTCTTGAGTGGGGGTAAGACTTATGATTTGCTTCTGGCCAATAAAATAGGGCAGAAATGACAGGATGTACATGATTATGTTACATAAGATTGTAACCAGGGCCGGGGCGCCTAAGTGGCTCAGTTGGTTAAGTGTCCGACTTCGGCTCAGGTCATGATCTCACGGTTTGTGGGTTCAAGCCCCACGTCGGGCTCTGTGCTGACAGGTGGCTCAGAGCCTGGAGCCTGCTTCAGATTCTGTGTCTCCCTCTCTCTCTGGCCCTTCCCTGCTCACGCTGTCTCTCTCTCTCTCAGAAATAAATAAAACATTTAAAAAATTGAAAAAAGAAAAGATTGTAACCAGGGCCTTACACCTTGTCTTTCTCCCTTGTTGACTTTGAAGAAACAAGCTACCCTATGGAGAGAGCCATATGACAAATAACTGATCGTCAGCTGACAGCGAGCAAGAGACTAAGGCCCTCAGTCTTGCAGCCTGAAGGGAACTGAATGATGCCAACAACAATTTGGAAGTGCATTCTTTCCTAGTCAAGCCTCACTTTGTGATTTGCAGAGGACCCCGTTAAGCCATGCCTCAACTCATGACCCATAGAAATTGTGAACTAATAAATGTGTGTTGTTTTAAGCTGCTAGCCAAATCTTCATGCATTTGGAAGTTCTAAAATATTCTATTAAAAAATTAATGTGTTAATAAGAGGATTTTTAAAAAGCAAATTATAAAAGCTGGCAAAGTTTGGAGAAAGGCTGAAGATAGCCAGAATGGCAGGAAATAGTTGAGTGGAGAAGTAGTTGAGTGGAGGCTATGTCTGTACAAAAAATTTAAAGAAGGAATAAACACAGATATGCCTAAATATTAACAGTAATTCCTTCTGGGGTGAAAGTATAGTTTATGGCTATTTTCTTCTTTGGATTATTTTGTGATTTTCAAATTTCAAGAAGTGAAGGAATGAAAGAGAGGAGGAAGGCAGGCAAGGAGGGAGAAAGGAAAAGAGGAAGGAGGAAAAGGGAGAAGGGAAAGAAAAAGGAAGGAAAAGAAGGAGGTAGGGATGGATCATTCTGGGGATAGTGTTGGTTGAGGCAAGACAGAAGGTTAGAGTAGTAAGAATAATAAGAACAATGAGAGTACATTAAGTAAAGGAGGGAGGAAGAAAGGAAAGATGAAGAGAAAGGAGGGAGGGAAAGGAGGGATGGAGGACGGGAGGGAAGGAGGAAGGAAGGAAGAAGGAAGGGAAGACAAAGGGAAGGAGATCTAAAAACCAGTATTGACAGTGGAAAAGAGAATAGAGGAGTTATGAAATAAGTACATTCAACAGTATTCAATGACTGTTTGGATAGGAGTGCTAAAAGAGAAAAGAACTTTTAAACTAGATTATTGGTCCATGTGTGGCTGCCATTAGTTCAGCATCTAGAATACAGAAAGAGTTTTGTTTTGTTTTGTTTTGTTTTTATGAAGAAGATAAGAGAACAGTCAGGTTGATGTTAAGCAGATTAAGTTTGGCGTACATGTGGGAAGACCAGGTAGAACTTTCCACTAAGACTTTACAACTAATGTTCTGAAGTTAATAAACAAACATGAGATTGAGGTTATGAATGTAAGAATGACTGCAAGTGATGATAACTGAAATTCCAATTCTGAATAAGACTGTCTAGAAAGTCTGTTTAGAAAAGTGGCTCCTAAAATAAATGTGGTACATACCTAAGAAGAAATATAAATGCAACTAAGTCATGTAAAACCAAAATGATATGGTATAATCCAGTGTGGCTCTGAACCCATAGTGTTTGGGTTCAAATTCCTACTCAACCTGTTACTAGCTTCTGACTTCAGACATAAGTAACCTATTTTTGCATCAGTAGTCTTGTCTATAGATGGAAATGGAAATAATAATAGTGCCTCAAATATAACTTTTTTTTTTCCTGAGAGAGAGAGAGAGAGAGAGAGAGAGAGAGAGAGAGAGAGAGAGAGAGCGAGAGCGTGAGCAGGGGAAGGTCAGAGAGAGGAGACACAGAATCTGAAACAGGCTCCAGGCTCTCCCGATGCAGGGCTTGAACCCACGAACTGTGAGATCATGACCTGAGCAAAAGTCGGACGCTCAACCGACTGAGCCACCCACGTGCCCCTCAAATGTATCATTCTTAGGATTCAGTGAGTTAATACTACATATCACTTAGAACTTTGCCTAGTATATAAGAAGCATTTAACACATGTTAAATATTATTGTTACATTTAGGGATCACAGACCCCTTCAAGCATCTGAGGGAGGCTGTTCACTTTCTTTCCTAAGAAAACTTATTTTATCTTTCCTGTCTCTCCTTTTCTCGGGAGTGAGACGGTTTGCCAGTCCCCTCACATTTGATTTTGAGCATATCCACAACTTTCATTTTTTCTTCCAGAGGCCAATGTTTTGCTCTTTCAAGTCTATTTTTTAGTGTTTATTTATTTAGTTTGAGAGATAAAGAGAGAGAAAGCAGGGGAGGGTCAGAGAGAGGAAAAGAGAGAATCCCAAGCAGGCTCCACCCTTTCAGTACAGAACCGGAAGTGGGGCTCCATCTCACCAACTGGGAGGTCATGACTTATGCTGAAATCAAGAAATCAAATAATTACTTAAAAGAGCAGGGCTGCCTGAGCCACTCAGGCGCCCCTGCTCCTCTAAGTCTAAAGCATTCTCCAGAGTCCACCTGTTCCAAGAAGTATTTCCTAATTAACCCTATCCATTCGCTGATCATGCAGTTAATACATTACCAAACGGTGGATAAATCTGTCACTACTTTCTTTTATGTTCTCTATTAGTACGTAGTAAAGAGCAATTGGGTCTATTTAAATAGGCACTTAATTTGTGTCTCCTTAAATACATTTAATGTATTTTATAAATAAATGGGTGATAGAGGAAAAGGAGCACCTCAATAAAAATCATCCTGGCCTAATGTGAGATAAAAATAAGTCATTATAGAAAATTTTTCCAATTCTCAGCAAAAGCCCCTCTCTTTTTTAATCTATGTCCTGCAGTTACGATCCTACACTATCAAAGATCTCATTTATTTCAGGTTTAAGAAACCCAACTGACCTAGATACTAGGTCCTTCCAAAGGAGCTATATCAGAACTCCCTGACACAAAAGACATTTCCATTTTGCATTTCATATGAAAAGCAAATTACCATAGCAATTGACCCCGAAGAGTGCATAATGAATACAATGGTCAAAATCCGGCACAAGTAACACACACATTTTTTGCTTCCATGGTGTCACTTTTGAAACAAGCCTCTCTTCAAAATTGTTTCTTAAAAAAATCCCAATGTATGCAATAAAAATACCTTGCACGTAGCATTTTGGAATTCATCCTCTATATTCTGTCTTTGGTCGTGATCAGATACTCTATTCACACAAATAGAGAAAATTATCTAAACTAATAGAGGTGGGGATTTTCCTGAAAGATGAGCCTCTGTCTCTTTCCTTAGAGTATGTATACTTACATATAACTACACTTTTACTATAAGTGGTAGAAGGGTTACCTATGGAGCTTATAGTTAACTGAGATGCCAGGAGTGTTACAGCTCACAGAGGACTTTTAATTAAGCAGAGTAGGTATTTATGTCAATAGGAAATGAAAAGCAAGACTTGCCAAGAAAGTTAAGAGCTTCCACATGTTTCCCTTTGCAACCTGTTCATTTCTCAACCAAGTAAGTCAATAGGATATTTGTGTACTTTTGGGATGTCTAAGGAAATCATTATGACCAATGAATACAGGCCATCTACAAAGGATCAGACATTCAGATTTTTCAGTATTTCCAGCTAGTCTTAAAACCCAGTGAAAGAAAGTTAACCTCAGTTTAGACTTTACATTGCCTTCTTCCATAAATCAGCTACAGTTACAAGGCTTCTTGGTTTTTAATTTCGATGTTTGTTCTGCTGCCTTCTTATTATTCCACTTTTCAATCCCTGATCCTGATGGTCTTTTCCTCCTCTTCTTCATGTTAAATATCACAACAGTAAGGGAAGGCAGAGCTTCTTGTGGAGTTTTTCTGTGCCCTACTTCTGCAGCTGGCACCTCATCCCCTGCTGCACTAAATCGACACTTCTGGAAGTAGCAGCTTCAGAGTGACTGACGAGAGCCATTGCTTGCCCAAGTGTCAATTTAGTGCAGCAGGGGATGGAGTAGCAGCTGCAGCAGGAGAGAGACCTTATTTCATACTTAGAAAACAATTGCAAAAAAATGCCAGAGGGAGGGGAGACTGGTTGGGAGAATAGAAGGGATGAAAGTAAGGGAAGGAGAAAAACTATGGGAGCGGGGAGATAGATAGGGAAAAAATGAAGAGAATTGCAAAGAAGAATGAATAAAAGGTGTTTTGTCTTAGAGTGATGTTTCATTTTTTTAAATTTAGAAATATCTTTTGCATAATAAACATATGCCATACATAATATGAAGCCACCATCTGTTTATAACTTCCAAAAGGAAAACAAATAACCAGTAATCAAACCAACAAATTCTATGCCATTTACTACCAGACTGGGTGAGTGCTTGATAAGGACTGACTCTGTGCTGTGTCTTAGCAAGAATATGGTGGGGGGAGGGGAGAGCAAAGAAAGGGCTCTGAGATTTTTAACTTGTAAACCAATATGCATTATCAACACAGAAAAAAAAAGAGAATTCAGACTTGAAAACAAGAGAATTCCTATAAATAAACTTCATTAAGATAATATCAATTCTTCCATTTCCTTCTTGTTTTTAATATCCTATAAACATTTCTAGTCACAGTCACACACAGGGACCTGTCTGGAACAGATATTTCACAGACATTACATTCTTGGTAGTGGCTGCTAATGTTTCTAGACATGAAGGCAGATATTTTTAAAAACTCATTAAGAGAGCCTTACAAGTTGCTGCACACACACACACACACACGTACATACATGTGAGCATATACATATATTAATCCACGAGTTACTTCTAATTTGGATGCTCTGATTTCTCCATCACATTATAGTTGTAGCCAATCTCTAACTCCTCAAAAAGAAAAAAAAAAGAATTAATACTAGAAAATGCTTCTGCTGTTTATTTAGTTATCTTAAAGAATTAGACACAGAACAATTCAAGTCAGTCTAAAACTTATAATTATGACTATTTGACTGAATCAACCATAATGGCCCTTAAACCAGCTTGGTTCGCACATAAACTACAGATGACTCAAATGTAGTTGTGATTAGACTGGAGTGAATTAATTAGATCAATGTTTCTAAAGTGTATTCCACAAAGATACTATTTCAGCGCCAAACCACTTAGAGAAATTCTGTGTACTCTATAGTCCATATGTTGGTGGCCAGAACACAAAGAAAAATGTCTGAAAAATTTGCATTAAAAAAGGTAGTAACAAATTAAGATTAAATGCAAGTTATCCTCATGTATAAAGACAACAGAAAGATATTTCTTAGATATGGAGAAATTGTCACCACTGTGCTCTGTCTGGGAAAAAAGAAAGAGATAAATTCCCTGAAAACATGCTCTAGCTAACCAAGAGAATAATCAAAATAAATAAATGAAAAAAAGAAAAATCATAAGATGATAGTGGTCTCTCATTTTATAGTCATTTAAATATAGTTAACTCTAAAACATATCTTTAATCAAAGAATGCAAATGCCTAAATTAAATTGAAAAAATACAAAATTAATAATAATAATAAATCTCATGTATTTTAACAAAGAAGCAAATGGGTCAAATAGGTAAATTAAATATGTAAATAATGGGATCAAGTATGGGTTGGGAGAAGCAAGAGACTAAAATATACTATTTTGTTACTGATGGTGATAATTAGAGAAGTACAAACTAAACTGGACTTTTCACGGTTATTCAATTAATTTTGTATTTGTTTTTTATAATTTTTAGAGTTTTTATTTAAATTGCAATTAACATACAATATTTTGGGTGTGTAGTATAATGAGTGATTCAACACTTCCTTACATCACCTGGTGCTTAATCCCCTTTATCTATTTAGCTCACCCTCTCACCTACCTCACTTCTGGTAACCATCAGCTTCTTCTCTGAGTTAAGAACCTGTTTCTTGGTTTGCCTCTCTCTCTTTTTCTCCCCTTGCTTATCTGTTTTGTTTCTTAAATCCTGCATATAAGTGAAATCATATGGTGTTTCTCTGACTGACTTACTTCACTTAGCACAATGCTCTCTAGCTCCATCCATTCGTTGCAAATATCAAGATTTCATTATTTTTTATGGCTGAATAATATTTCACTGTATACATATACCACATCTTCTTTATCCATTCATCAATTGACGGACTCCTGGGCTATTTCTATAATTTGGCTATTGTAGATAATGCTGTTAATAAACATGCAGGAACATGCATCCCTTTGAATTAGTATTTTTAGTATTCTTTGGGTAAATACCTAGTAGTGTGATTGCTGGATCATAGGGTAGTTCTATTTTTAACTTTTTGAGGAATCTCCATACTGGTTTTTTTTCTTTCTTTTTTAAAGAGAGAGAGAGAAACAGAGTGTGAGTAGGGGGGGGACAAAGAGAGAGACACACACACAGAATCAGAAGCAGGCTCCAGGCTCTGAGCTGTCAGCACAGAGCTCTACATGGGGCTTGAACTCATGAGACGTGAGATCATGACTTGAGCCAAAGTCAGACTCTCAACTGACTGAGCCGCCCAGATGCCCCCAGGCTGTTTTTACAGTGGAGCGGCTGCACCAGTGTGTTTCCCAGCAAGAGTGCAAGAGGGCTCGCCAATACCAGTTGTTCCTTGTGTTGTTGATTTTAGCTATTCTGACAAGTGTGAGATCGTATTTCATTGTAGTTTTTTGATTTGCATTTCCCTGATGATCAGTGATGTTGAGTATCTTTTCATGTGTCTCTTGGCCACGTGGATGGTTTCTTTGGAGAATTGTCTATTCACGTCTTCTGCCCATTCTTTAATTGGATGTATTCATTTTGGGGGTGGGGTGTTGAGCTTGATAAGTTCTTTATATATTTTGAGTACTAACCCTTTATCAGATATGTCATTTGAAAATATCTTCTCCCATTCTGTAGCTTGCCTTTTCCAAACTGAAATGTTTTAAAAAATGAAATAAGAACAGAAAAAATTAAAAACAAGATTAACAGCTTAAGTAAAAATAAGCACACACTGCAGGAGATTTTGGAAACCAGAATATGGCAAGGAAATATTTTCTAGAAAACATTAAATTACCAAAAAGAATTAAATAAATGAGCAAAAGCAATAACTACAAGTTAAACAACTATATAAAATAGTCCCCATGGTTAAGGCAAGGTCCAAATCCTATACTCTGTCCCATAAAAATAATGCATAAAACAGAAATGTAAAAGGAAAATATGGGAAAACATACAGCAAACAAACAGATCAATGAAGAAAAAGAGCATGAAACTGAAGGCAAATATCATTGAATAGGATTAAAAGTGTCAGTTCTATGACAGAATCCTTCACCACTGTGTAGCACAAGACACAATTTGAAACTAGAATTTGTTGGCAAAACCGGAGACCAAAAAAGATGGATCTTCAAACCATGCTACATACATTTATAAATTTACAACATACATTTATATTTATGCGACTAAGGGTAATTATAGTTCAGTGTGTAGGAACAGCCAGCTTATCGCATAGTTTACTTGGTTGCTCTTTACCTTGGTGTCATTTTGATTAGCACTGTGTTGTCTAACGCTCATACATTAAAGTTTTATCTATTCCACCAAACCCCAAATCACCTTTATTCACAACAAAT
This sequence comes from Proteles cristata cristata, assembly GCA_017311185.1. NCBI lineage: Eukaryota > Metazoa > Chordata > Mammalia > Carnivora > Hyaenidae > Proteles > Proteles cristata. Next base: position 345,254 of record JAESUZ010003906.1, on the reverse strand, counting down.
TGTACTGATGGTCTACCACTCTTGTCTAATCTGCTCAGCTCAGTTTTCTAGTATGATAAAAGCTAACAACATATATTGAATGCCTACTTGTGTGCCAGTCATCGAAGAATTTTGTAGGTGTTCTCACTAGAATTCAACAAGTTTTGATCTTTTTTCCTCTCACGTTAGATATGACAATATTATTGCACAACAAATAGTCTAAGACACATAGCTGGTTCGTGGTGAAGCAGTATTTGAATCTAGATAATCTTAAACCTACATCCTTATCACTATACTGTATCACCCCCCTACGCTGACTTTTGTTTCTGTAACAGGACACATATTCAATTGTAACAAAAGTAAACTTTACACATTGTTTAAAATATGGCAGAACACCTGCAGAATTTTGTGGTAACCCCAGAAGATCATCTCTTAGCATTTTAGGGGAGGGATACTTTTCTGGAGATATTCTGTGGTTACTAGTTGTAACTACTCTTTTGTATCTTTATTTTTAACAAAAAATATATTTTAAGGATTGCCTATGTTAGTACTGTATGTGAAAAAAATATTTCACTCTTTTTAATGGTTGATTACTAATATGTATAATTAATATCTGCTACTATGAAAGCAAAGTTTGTACTTTGCCATTACAAATAATTGGATAATTTCATATGGATAAGTATCCAATGATTTAAGTTCCCCCTTTTATATAAAAATCAAGAGTTAGATTATGCAATAGAAAAAGATCACTTTTTCAAGTAGCAAGGAAAAAGTTAAAGTATCTAAAAATAAACTTAACCAAAAATATATAAAACTAGCTATGGAGTTGCTGGATAAAATGGTATGTGCATTTAAATTTTGATAAGTATTTCCAATGTGCTTTTCATACAGCTTGAAATAATTTTCACTCTCTCCTATATTTAGAGTTTGCCTGTTTTCCTAATCTATGGCTAACATAAACTTTGGATCTTTGCCAGTCTAAGTGACAGAACATATTTCTTTATTTTTAACCTGTGTTACTCCTAATATGAGTAAGCTTGGTCACCTTGGAGTTTGAGAACTTGATTTCTCAAATCTTTGAAAAACTGTTCAAATTATTTGGCCACATTTTTGTTGCGTTCTTCACTTTATCCTTACCTAAGTACAAGCGCTATTTATGTATCAAGTTACTTATATCTTTTTCTGAGATGTGTTGCATATACTTTTATACTGGCCATTTATCTTTTGATTTAGTTTCTGATGGTGTTTACAATCAAGATATTTTTATGTAATAGAATTTATCCATCTTTAGTGGTATGATGTCAGGTTGTGGTGTATTTCTTAGAAGAACTTTTCCTACTTTGATATTTTAAAAAAATTTCCCATGGTTGCTTCTAGGACTGTAGATATTTTTTTTCCATTTATATATTTGATACACATAGAAATTCTTTTAGTAAGACATGTAAAATGGAATATAACTTTATTTATTCTCAAATGGCTATCCAGTTAGTCCAACACCACTTTTTTGGAAGGATTTCATCTTCTCTCTGCTGATTTGAAATATCATCATTGTCAAACTATTTCATTGTGATCTGAACTTTCAGTACTTTTTCTTGGAAGTTTCTGAGTATGTTTTACTATAACTTTATGATGTTTTTGAATATTTCATAATGCTCATCCTTTCTAACTATTCTTTATTTCTCTTTATAGATTTTTTATTTTTATCTATAATTTTACATATGACTGATTTTTAAAAAAATTCTACTGATATTTTTACTGGCATCATGCTAAATTTATAAATTAGCTTAAGTAGAATCAACATCATTATGGTATAAATTATCCTTCCTGAAAACAAGATTTGTTCTTTTGTGTTACTTATTGCAGTCTTATAGTTTCTTCATATAGCTTGTACATTTCAGGTAAAATTTATCAGAGATGTTTTATGCTTTCCCATTGCTGTTGTAAATGGATTCATTTTTTCCATCCTATCTTTGAACTGGTTGATGTTGATACGAATGGAGTCTACTAATTATTGCTTATTCAGTTTGTACCCAAGCATTTATCAATTTATTTTTGGTAATTATTTTTGTTGAATCTTTGAGTTTTCCAAATAAATCAAAATACCTTGCTCCCGCTGTCTCTCTCTCTCAGAAATTTAAAAAATGAAAAAAAAAAAAAAAAACGTAAAAAAAGAAAGGGGCGCCTGGATGGTTCAGCCGGTTAAGTATCTTTATTCGGCTCAGGTCATGATTTCACAGTTTGTGGGTTTGAGCCCTGCATCGGGCTCTGTGCTGACAGCTAGCTCAGAGCCTGGAGCCTGCTTCACGTTCTGTCTCTCCTTCTCTCTCTGATACACCCTTGGCTCCGCTGTCTCTCTGTCTCAGAAATTTAAACACACACACACACACACACACACACAAATAAATCAAAATAATTATTTCCTCCTTGCTTATAATTTGTACATACTTTATTTGTTTCTTTTCTTTTAAAATTTTTAAATGTTTATTTATTTTTGAGAGAGAGAGAGGATGTGAGTGTGGGAGGGGCAGAGAGAGAGGGAGACACAGAATCTGAAGCAGGCTCCAGGCTCTGAGCTGTCAGCACAGAGCCCAAAGTGGGGGCTCGAACTCAGGAACCACAGAGATCGTGACCTGAGCTGAAGTCAGACGCTTAACCCACTGAGCCACCCAGGTGCCCCGATTTTTTTCTTTTCTTACACTTGACAGTTTTTAAAAGATTCCCCTAGTTTAATTCTTTCTGCCATTTGGAGGAAATTAAAATTACATTTGAAATAGACAGACTAGTAAGTATATTATAGGCAATTCCGTATTCCAATACAAATTTATAGCCTAAAATTTTCTTATTATTAAATAAAAATTTATGAAAAGTAATTTTCTGATCTTCCTTCAGATTGAAAACTCTGGAAAGTAAGGACTTTTTCCTGTGTTGCTTTACGTTGGAAGTCAATAATGGAAATTTTAAAATATTTGTTGAATGTAATCAAAACTTGATTATCTTCTGAACAGCAGTCTCAATATAGCTTAAGAAAGTCGTAATTGCTGCAAATGGTACAACCCACAAAATGGAAGAAAAGATCTGCAAATTATTCTTACATCCAGACACTATATTGGTATCTCATGTATCTCATAAAGGATTGGTATTTAGAACATAATTTGTCTTCAATAAGAAGACAAATAACCCAATAAAAAATCTCCAAGAGTATCCAATTTTCCTAACACCACTGTTGAACAGATGGCCCTTTCCCCATGTGTATTCTTGGCACCTGTGTTGAAGATGAGTTGACCACATATCTGTGGGTTTATTTCTGGGCTATTTTGTATCACTGGTCTATATGTCAGTCTCAATGACACTACCATACTATTTTTAATTACTCTACATTTGTAATATAGTTTGAAATCAGGAAGTGTGATTCTTCTAGCTTTATTCTTCTTTCTCAAGATCACTTTAGCAATTCTGTGTCTTTTATGGTTCCATGTTAATTTTAGGTTCATTTTTTCTATATCCCTAAAAAATACCATTAGGAGTTCATGGAGATAGTATTTTTGTAGATCTGTTTGGGAGGTATGGACATGATAACAATATTGTAAGTCTTCCAGTTCATGAACACTGGATGTCATCATTCCATTTACTTGCATCTTCTTTAATTTCTTTTATCAAATGTTTTGTAATCTTCAGTGTACAGTCTTTCAACTCTTGGTTAGGTCTGTTCCTAAGTGTTTTATTCTTTTAGGACCTATTGCACATGGGATTTTTTAATATTTCCTTATTATATAGTTTGTTGTTAGTGTATAGAAACATAAACGATTTTTGTAACCTGATTTGATATTGTGCAACTTTACTGAATTGGTTTGTTGTTTCTAACAGGTCTTTTGTGTGGAGTCTTTAGGGTTTTCTGCATATAAGACCATGTTATCTACAGATAGCTTTACTTTTTCCTTTTCAACTTAAGTATCTTTTATTTCTTTTTCTTGCTGAATTGCTGGAGCTATGACTTTCAGTGTGATGTTGAACAGAAGCAATGGGAGCAAACGGAAGTAGACAGCCACATGCAAAAGAATGAAACTGGATTCTTCTTTTATACCAGACATAAAAATTGTTTCAAAATGGATTAAAAACTGAAACACAAGATCTGAAACTGTAAAATTCCTAGAAGAAAACACAGAAGAAAAGCTCTGGACATTGGTCTTGGCAAAGATTTCTTACATATAACATCAAAAGCATAAGTAACAAAAGCAAAAATAGAAAAGTGGGACTACATCAAGTTAAAAAGCCTTTGCACTGGGCATTTGGGTTGCTTAGTTAAGTGTCTGAGTTTGGCTCAGGTCATGATTGCATGGTTTGTGAGTTTAAGCCCCACTTCAGGCTCTGTGCAAAGCCAACTTTGAATCCTCTGTCTTCCTCTCTTTCTGTTCTTCCCTTGCTCATGTATGCACTCGTTCTTTCTCTCTCAAAAATAAACACTTAAAAAACTCTTTTGCACATCAAAGGAAAAATAGTGAAAAGGAAACCTATGGAATGGGAGAAAATATTTGCAAAACATTGATCTGATAAAAGGTTAATATTCCAAGTATATAAGAAACTACTACAACACACTAGGACAAAACAAGTAATCAATTTAAAAATAGGCAAAGGAGGGCGCCTGGGTGGCTCAATTGGTTAAGCATCCGACTTCAGCTCAGATCATGATCTCACGGTTCTGGGTTCAAGCACTGCGTCGGACTGTGTGCTGACAGCTAGCTCAGAGCTTGGAGCCTGTTTAGGATTCTGTGTACCCCTCTGTCTCTCTGACCATCTCCTGCTCATGCTGTCTCTCTCTCAGAAATAAATAAAAAAAACATTAAAAAGAAAAGAAAAGAATCCTGCCATTTATGGCAACATGGATGGATCTGGAGGACATTATGCTAAGTAAAATAAATCAGTTTCAGAAGAATGAATATTTTATGATTCTACTTTTATGAGGTATCTAAAATATTCAGACTCATAGGAGTAGAGAACAGGATGGTGGTTACCAAGGGCTGGACAGGAGAAGATGGGGAGCTATTGTCCAATAGGTATAAATTATCTGTTATACAAATATAAGATGAATACATTCTAGAGACCCTGTACAACACAGGGCCTATGGTTAACAACACAGTACTGTGTGCTACAAATGTGCTGAGAAGGTAGACCTCAGAGTCTTCCCACACACATACAGAAAGAAGATACAAGGAAACTTTCAAAGGTGACAGATATGTTTATTATCCACTGATCATGATGATAGTATCAGAGATGTATGCATATGTCCAGACTCATCAAACTGTATGCATTAAACATATACAGCTTTTTTTTTTGTATTGTCAATTATACCTCAATAAAGCTATTTTTTTAAATGGGCAAAGGATTTGAATAGACATTTTCCAAAAACAGATATACATATGGCCAATAAGGATATAAAAAATGCCCAACACCATTAGCCACTGAAAAAATACAAGTCAGAATGACATGAGATACCACTTGATACCCACTAAGATAGCTAAAATTAGAAAGATAAAAACAAATGTTGATGAGGATATAGAAAAATTAGAATCCTTATACATTCCTGGTAAGAATGTAAAACTGTACAACAGTTTTGGAAAATAGGTCGGCAGTTCTTCAAATGTGAAAACCTAGGGCCCCCATATGACCTAGCATTTCCATTCCTAGGAAGAATGAAAATACACACCGACACAGACACTTGTATGGATGTTCATAATAGCATAATTTATAAAAGCCCTAAATGGAAAAAAAAAACAAATATTGATCAACAGATAAATGGATAAATGTGATGTGTCCATACAACAGAATATTAACCATAAAACAATGAAGCACTGATACACAGATGGACCATGAAAACATTATGCTAATGGAAAAAAATCAGTTACAAAAACTACATATATTTTTATTCCATTTCTATGAAATGTCAAGAACAGGCATATCTAATGGTTCACAAGAGCTTGGGGGATGAGGGTGTGCAGGAGTGTGTGAGGGGGGATGGAGAGTGGCTCCTAATGAGTACTGGTTTTCTTTTAGAGATGATAAAAATTTTTAAACATAAATAGTGGGGATTACATAACTTGTAATATACCAAAACCATTGAATTGTACATTGTAAATGAGTAAATTTTATGATATATGAACTATATTACAATAAAGATGTTTTCTTAAGGAAAACACTGTTGGGGCACCTGGGTGGCATAGTCAGTTAAGCATCCTTCTCTTGATTTCGGCTCAGGTCATAATCTTACGGTCGTGAGATTGAGCTCAGCATCTGGCTGCATGCTGGGCATGGAACCTGCTTAAAATCTACCCTGCCCCTTTCCCTCCCCATGCACACATGCATGCATTCTCTCTCTCTCTCTCTCTCTCTCTCTCTCTCTCTCAGTTCTGTCTATCTCTCTCTCAATGTCTGTCTCTAAATAAATACATACATACATACATACATAGGAAAACACTATTAAGTAGTTAACAAATATTTATAATAGTAGCTTATATTCATAGAACTTCTACAAGTTCCAAAGTAGATGTTCAATGAACACTTCTTGTTGACGTGAAGTGTTTTTTTACTTAGAAAAAAGCATCAATAAATTCAGCTTATAGATGGATCACATATTAATTTATTCAAAAGTCATTTAGTGAACACTTACCACTATATGCCAAACCCTAAATTTTAGGGGTGGAAAATGGAAGTAAGTGATAAAAGGTGGTGTTTCCTATCAGGTTGGGTAGGAAAGGGTGATATAAACAAAATAGAAGTTACAAAGTGGTAAAGGCCATATTTGTGGTTAGTGTCCTAAGGGCTAAGGATCAGGGAGGGATCAGGGAAAGCTTAGAGGAAGAGGTTGATCTTGAGGTGGAATTTACTATGTGGCTCTGGCTTAGATGTATGTAATGGGAAGAGAGGGGTATAGGCATACAAAAGAAGTTAACTTCTACTGCTTTACTTACATTTTGCAACATTAAAGATAACTAAATGAGTCTGTGAAAGATTTGCTGTGATAAGCCTTACTAGTACATGGGATACATGTGCCTTTTGCAAAGCTGTCACAAAATTCTATCTCCTGTTCTAATTCTAGTAAACTTGCTGCAACACTTTTTGTATAGGTTGTAACTTAGAAAAAAAGATGATCCAGATACCAGAAGAAAGGAAATCAATAAACAGGTAAAGCAAAGTGAAATCTAAGATCCAAAGAGAGAAAATAGAATTTTTGAGAGGGTAGTATTCAGACTAGATACTGTCTTAATATAATATTTCTGCTCAGTAACTTTTTGCAAGAGCTTCCCTGGTCTTATAAAAGGCCAGAATTCATTTGGTAATATTTAGTCTTAAGGTTTTCCTGTCAGTCCAATGTAACATATTGTTTTCTTGGTTAATATTAAATTTCCAGTAATAAATTGCTTAGCAGACATTGCTTTACTTCTCAAAGCTCTCAAAGCCTTAAATAATGGTCACATTTTATGCAGAATAAGCATTCGTGTGGTATGGTTCAAATGATTGTTCCATGGAAAAGTCTAGTATTGAAAAGTAATGCCATCTGTATTGACTTCTTCGAAGCAACCTGCTGCATGGCTTCTTAGATTCCCCTCCACCCGGTGGGGCAGCAATGAGACAATGGGCAGTGTCTCCATTTTAGAGCTAATTGACTTCCTTGATATCACACAATTTGTCACAGATCCACTCTTAGAATTCTGTCTTCTAACTTAAAGTCCAGTGGGTTTTCTATCAGACACTACTGACTGTGGTTTGAACGTTTATATATAGAAAAACCATAAGGGAAAAATTCTTGGAGCATTGAACTATTTATCCCTGACTACTGTCATATCTAAGTCTTTGGGCCCCACTTGCCTTCCCTGCTGCCTTTCCTCTTCACATCTGAGTTTAAGATTTCCCCTTTGAAACTTAAATTCACTATACTCTACTCCAGAAATGAAACTTTGCTTCTTCATGCTCTCTTTCTTTATGTATTAAGGGAACTAATACTTTCCAAAAAGAGCTGTGCTTACATCAAAGGCAAGCTGAGCCCCTTTCTTTGACAGTGCACCTCACCATCACATCATTATGTGTTTCTGCCTGGAAGAGAGAGAAGAAAGACACTGTCCTCCTAAATTCTCTATGTTAAAAAAAAAAAAAGCAAACAAACAAAATCCCTAAAGTATCAAAACCCATTGCCTTGCAAAAAGATAGGGCCATGAACTTATTAAACATTATTAACCCAGAATCCCACAATGAAAATATGCACACATTGTCAATTTCAATATGAGGTGAGTTTGACCAATGAATTCCTGAAAAAATAAAATATCCTTCATAAGGCATGATCTTAGGATGAGGAGCCAAGAAAGCCTATAATTGTTGTACTCTTTCCTTTTACTTATGATGAATAGTATTGAAGTTCCTGATATATATATATGTATATGTGTATATGTATATACACACACATATATATACACACACATATATATGTATACACACACACACATACATATATATATATTTATATATATAAATATACATATATATATAAAATGGCAGTGTCTTATACAACTAAACTTGCTCTTGCTATATGATCCAACATAACAAAACAGGGAGGGGATATTCATAAAAATTATAGTCCGCGTTTCTATAAATGGCCCCATATTTATAGCTGGTATTTATAACTACCTTCTTCCTTTACTCGTTCTATATTCCCTTTGCCTTCAGCAAGCACATTAACTGGTTGTGGCTGGTAAAGACCCGGTGGAGTGACCCAAAACTTCATTCCTGAAATGTCTGGACCATTAGGAACTCTATTTGAATTGGGTTCTTATAGTCTTCCATGGACCTTAATCCCAGAGCATGGTAATACTAATGCTTTCTCTAAGGGATCTCCTGTATCATACCTTGGATGGTTTAAACAATAGGAATTTATTTGTCATTGTTCCAGAGGCTGGAAAGTCCAAGATCAGCGGTATCAGCATAGTCATCATCAGTTCTTGGTAAGAACCCTTTTCCTGGATTGCAGACAGCTGCTTCCTCACTGTGTCCCCACATGGAGGAGAGAAAGAATGTAAGCAAGCTCCCTGCTGTCTCTTCTTATAAGGGCACGAATCTCATCATGAGGGCCCCACCTCCATCACCTTATCTAAATAAACCTAAATGCATCCCAAAGGCCCCATCTCCAGGGATCACCACATTAGGAGTTAGGGCTTTTAGATATGAATTTGGGGGAAAAATAATTCAGTCAATAGCTCCAATATCCAAAACCAAAAGGGATCATCACTTCAGAAACTATGACCATTAAAAGAATAATAGACGGGTATTATGAATACCTTTATGTTAATAGGTTGGGGATTTCAGACAAAGTACACAAATTTTTTGACTGAAATAAATTGCTAAGTCTGTAATTGAAAAAAAAGAAAACCAAGTAATGCTATATTTATTAAAAATATTGAATTTGCTTTAAAAATTCTTTATATTAAGGAAACTCTAGGCCCAGTGACTTCACTAGTGAATTCTATCATTTAATCCTATAGAAACTCTTTTATTTATTTTTATTTTTTTTTAATATTTTTATTTATTTCTGGGAGAGAGAGAGAGACAGCGTGAGCAGGGGAGGGTCAGAGAGAGAGGGAGTCACAGACTGAAACAGGCTCCAGGCTCTGAGCTGGCAGTCAGCACAGAGCCCGACGCGGGGCTCGAACCCACGAACCGCGAGATCATGACCCAAGCGAAAGTCGGACGCTTAACCGACTAAGCCACCCAGGAGCCCCAGAAACTCTTTTAGAAAATAGATCAAGAGGGAAAACTTATCTCTTCATTTTATTAGGCCAGTATATAAGATATCTCTTGCTGCATAACAAGTTTCCCTGAAATTTAGTGGCTGGAAAAATATTGATTATTTCATCGTTTCTGTGGATCAGGAATTCAAGAGAAGTTTAGCTGGGTATTTCTGGCTTACAAGAGTCTCTTGTAATATTGTAAGCAAGATATTAGCCAGGTCTGCAGGCATTTCAGGGCTCAACCAGGAGAGAATTTTTGACAAGAGGCTAAGGTAATTCCATGAGGAAAACATGTGGGGCTGTAACGATTGGATATCCACTTGGAGAAAAATAAACTTACCATTTTTGAACCTTGTGAACCTTAATTTTTACCTCATACCATTCACAAAAATGAACTCAAAATGGACCATTAACCTAAACGTAAAAGACAACCTGCAATACTTCTTATAAACTAAAGGAAAATATAGGAGAAACGATTTGCAATCATAGTGAAAGAATAATTTTCTTAAATAAGATACTTTAAAAGTATGAGCTCTAAAAGAAAAAAAGTTTAAAATGGAGTCATTGGATTTAAAATTTCTGCTCTTTGAAAGACTACATTAAGGAAATTGAAAGGCAAGGGCCAACCAAGGAGAAAATATTACCAATGCCTATATATATGACAAAGATCTTGGCTCTAAGTATATATTTCTTACAACTTAAAAACCTGCATATTTCAACCTCAAAAATGAACAGAAGATTTGAAATAGACACTACACAAAATAAGATACATGAAAGATCAGTAAAAGCCAGAATAGATGGTCAGCCTCATTGACCATTAGGTCAATGCAAATTTTTTTAATAGTTGGTTTCCGTATAACACCCAGTGCTCATCCCCACAAGTACCCTCCTCCATGCCCATCACCCCTCTTTCCCTCCCCCCCATCTGCCTTCAGTTTGTTCTCAGCATTCAAGAGTCTCTCATGGTTTGCCTCTCTCCCTCTCCCCCACTATTTCTCCCCTTCTTCTCCCCCACGGTCCTCCATTAAGTTCCTCCTAATCCTCCTATACGTGCAAACATATGGTATTTGTCCTTCTCTGCCTGACTTATTTCACTCAGCATAACACCCTCAAGTTCCATCCATGTTGCTACACATGGCCAGATTTCATTCTTTCTCATTGCCATGTAGTATTCCATTGTATAGATACACCACATCTTCTTGATCCGTTCGTCCATTGGTGGACACTTAGGCTCTTTCCATGTTTTGGCTATTGTTGAGAGTGCTGCTATGAACACTGGGGTACATGTGCCCCTATGCATCAGTAGTCCTGTATCCCTTGGGTAAATTCCTAGCAGTGCTATTGCTGGGTCCTGGGGGAGTTCTCATGTTAATATTTTGAGGAAACTCCACACTGTTTTGCAGAGGGGCAGCCCCAATTTACATTCCCACCAACAGTGTAGGAGGGTGCCCATTTCCCCACATCCTTGCCAGCATCTAGAGTCCTCTGATTTGCTCATTTTAGCCACTCTGACCGGCATGAGGTGGTATCTTAGTGTGGTTTTGAGTTGTATTTCCCTGATGAGGAGGAATGCTAAACATTGTTTCATGTGTCTGTTGGCCATCTGGATGTCCTCTTTGGAGAAGTGTCTGTTCATGTCTTCTGCCCATTTCTTCACTGGATTGTTTGTTTTTTGGGTGTGGAGTTTGGAGAGTTCCTTATAGATTCTGGATACTAGCCCTTTATCTGATATGTCATTTGCAACTATCTTTTCCCATACCGTCAGTTGCCTATTAGGTCAATGCAAATTAAAATGGCAATGTGATGCACCTACAACCACACAAAAAAAGACTAAAAGTAGAACAGTGATTATACCATTGTCAATAAGGATGTGGGACAATTGGAATTCTCATATCTTGGTAGATATATACATAGCACAACTACTTTGGAAACCATTGGCAGTTTATTAAGGCATTAAATATATACTTAACATAGGGGCCTGCGATTCTCATAGGTATATACTTAGGATAAATTAAAAATCTTCATGCACACAAAGACCTGTACAAGAATATTCGTGGGAGGTATTGGAGAAGAAGCCATTGTGGGACCAGTCACCCTTCTTTGGGATTGCCCATCATTGCCCTGGGCTGGGAACAGTCATCTATATGGCAGCCATGTGCAAGGTGTTGTTTGATCCCATATTCTTCTTTATTAGGAGAAAGCTTTTCCCTGTTCTGGGCATGCTGTGAATTTCCATGCACTGTGTAAGCATGTGCATCACATGGCACTTGCCCATTCCCACCAGTGTCACCTGCGGAGGAAACAAGGTGTTTCTCTGCATCAGCTGTTGGATAGATCTCGTTGCCCATGGGAGACCAGTGCACCCTACAGACACTGATATTACCATGTCTCTTCTTTCTGTGAATACATGTTGTTACGATCAGTGCTTGGTATGCGAGTCCTCCTTGGTGACTCCAAATGCATAGAAGATGCATTGGATTAGGTGTGTGGACTCCCACTTCTGGCGGTGGGCCATGGTACAGTCTCTGCCATCATCTACACTGTGAGAATCCCCATTTGGGATGGGTAGCTAGATCTTCCTGCTTGACAGGAGATGTATTCATATTAGCCCCAAATGGAAATAATCCAACTTTATTTCCTTTGAAAAGAAAAATGAATTGTAGTTTATATATAAGATGGAGTCTTACTCACCATAAAAAGAATAAATTGCTAATACATCCAAAACCATGAATGAATCTCAAAAACATTATGCTGAGAAAAATAAGCCAGACACAAAAGTGCATACTACAATAATTTTCATTTCTATAAAATACTAAGAAAGGGAAGTTTAATATACAGTGACAGGAGATCAGTAGTTTCTGGGTTTGGGCTGGGTGTGGAGGTGGAGTTTGACTAAGCAGGGGCACAGAGGAGTCTTTTGGGGTGATGACAATGATTTATATTATGATTGTGGTGGTAGTTAAATAAGTGGGTGCTTTTGTTGAACTGTATACTTAAACTATGTGCATTTTATTGATTATAAATTATACTTCATAAGTGTGATTCCAAAAATTAAATAAATGTAAATACGCTAAATACTCCAATATGGAAAACCAGAGATTGTCAGATTAAGTTTTAAACATTCATTACATGTTGATTGAAAATGACATTTCCAAAACCAAAAGCTTCAGAAACATTTAAAAGAGGACTCAGAATAAGACATAACAGACAAGTGTTAACAAAATAAAGCTGTTATAAACAATGAACTGAAGATATAAATACTGATTTGGAAAGATGACCATGATAGATTAAGTGGGGAAAAAATGTGACCCAGTATCTAGCATATTGTGAATATGTGTCTGAGTCAGGAACCCATGAAGAGCACAATGGTAGGGTTTAACTGATGACCATGCCATGAGGGGGCAAGGGTAAGGAAGGAAGTCAACAAAAGGATGATGGGGCCGGCGGGGGTGGAGGGGGGAGCGTAGCAACAGCAGAAAGTCCCTGCCACTACTGTGTGAAAGGGAACACAGCCTCAGCGAGCCTGGCAGCAATGGAAAAAGGGACTTTGGTCAGGAGAAGGGATACAAAGGGACATCAGTTCTCTTTCCTTCTGATATTCGTCCAGCACCTCTCACAAGGCAAACCCTGGATAAGCATCAGTGCAATTGGCCCAGAACAGCCTCCCAGGCCCCTGAAGACAGAAAGGAAGAATGTCTGAGGGCACAGGGACAAGTATAAAATCATGCATCTGTCTAGGTACCACTCTGTCCAACACCAGCACACAAAAGTAACACAGAGAAAGCAAAAGCGTAGCAAAGCAAACAAAACCCCAGAAATTTCTTTCACGCATGCTCTCTCTCTCAGATTTTTATCTATATTAATATGTTTTTATGAACCTGAAGAAATGACCAGAAAACCACAAGATTATTGGTATTGATTTTAACAAGAAACATTGGAGTTTAAGAGGGGTTGGGGAGGGAAATATCTTAACTTTTTATTTATTCATATCATTTCATTTGTTTCAGTGTGCATATATCAGTTTTGTGTTTTATGAATATACACAAATAAAGTGGTATTGTACAAAATACCAATGTATAAACTTGCATATAATATTAAATTTCACAAGAACCATAAATTTTGATAACAGTGCTTCTAATTTGTCTCATTTCTGTATTCTAAAATTTTTCTCAAAAATATTTTTATAGGGACGCCTGGGTGGCTCAGTTGGTTAAGCGTCCGACTTCGGCTCAGGTCATGATCTCACGGTTCGTGGGTTCAAGCCCCTCATTGGGCTCTGTGCTGACAGCTAGCTCAGAGCCTGGAGCCTGTTTAGGATTCTGTGTCTCCCTCTCTCTCTGACCCTCCCCTGTTCACGCTGTCTCTCTCACTCTCAGAAATAAATAAAACATTAAAAAAATTGAAAAATACTTTTATGTTAGATTTCTTCTTTTCATCAAAATTAAATTGACAAAAAAACTGCTTCTAACAGAACAAATATTCTGTAATGCTAATGAATGGCATCATGACTGAACTTACAGTGACAATACATGACCACTGAAGTCCTCCATCCAGGGCTGATGTACCAGTACTCTTAAGAATCATGGTTATTATCTTTGAAAGTTATTATCTTTTTAATTCGCTAAATGTAAATTTTATAGGCGTAGAAGTGCATGGGTGAGGGTTACATCTAAAGTGAACGTTGAGGAGCATTCTTTCTCTGGGAAGACAATAGCTTATATAACTGATTTTCTTCTGGAGCAAGCTTGAGAGCCAGCAGTTGGTTTAGTCTGGACTTGTTGGAGGGGGGGTTGGCAATACAATTTAGTCAAAATTTAGCATTTTTCTTTTCTTTCCTTCCTTCTTTCCTCCCTCCCTCTCTCCATTATCCTTCCTTTCTCCTTCCCTGTCTTTCTTCCTTTCTTTTCTTTCTCTCTCTCTCCCTTCCTCTCTCCCCTCCTTCTTCCGTTCCCTTCCTCTTTCCTTCCCTCACTCCCCCCTCCCCCCGTTTCTTTCTTTCTTTCTTTCTTTCTTCCTTCCTTCCTTCCTTCCTTTCTTCCTTCCTTCCTTCCTTTCTCTTCCTTCCTTTCTTTTTTTCTTTTTCTTTCTTTCTTCCTTTCTTTCTCTTTCTTTCTTTTTCTTTCTTTCTTTCTCTCTCTCTCTTTCTCTCTCTCTTTCTTTCCTGATATAAAGAACACCCCCAACCCTAACATCCAACCCCTAGATCTAAAACATTAAAATGAAGTTCCACTAATGTTCTCTTTCTCTATCCATCCTCCTGCCTTCCTGAGAGGCAGCTAGCCATTAGCCTAATTCTCTTTCTTACCCAAATACACACACACCTGCTTGAACAATGATTTTTTAATTAAAATTGTTTTTTAAATTTTATAAAAGGTCATCATGCCAAATGTAATTTGCGGCCCACTTCTGGTACTCAAGTACAACCTAATCATGCTGTTGTTGGTATCTGTAAGTTGTGTTTCATATACTGTGTAATATTTCATAGTGTAAATATACCAATTTTTCCCTCTTTTATATGATAAATTCTAACTTTCTGCTATTATTAACAGTATTTTTGTGCACATTTCTGCATACATTTCCTGGTACAAATCTACAAGAGTTTCTCTTTAGTATGTGCCTAGGAATAGAATTGCTGGATTTTAGGTTATGTTCAACTTTACAAGGCAAAAACAAATTGTCTTCCAGTTTACACTCTAACCAGCCATATTTAAGATAATCTTTCAGGACACACCATCTCTAACGGTATCATAAGACTTCTCAATTTTTGCCAAATAAGGAAGCATAAAATAGTATTTCATTTTGGTGGTGCTTTATTATTTATTTACTATTTGATAACTTATTATCTATCATCTTCCTAGAATATAGTCTTCATAAAGCCTGAAAAAAAAAAAAACTCAGCAGGTCTCTGATCTATTGCTTTCAGTCAATTTCGTATGCCAGGAAGCATACTCAACGTTTATTCTTAGACATAATTCTGAAACCAAATTGATTTATTTTCTTTCAGCCTCCCTGCCTCTCTCTTTTAGTATAATGATGAATACCTTTAGGCCCTCTGAAATAAAAGGTGGAAAGATCATACTCTATCTGATCTCTTTTGTAGGACTAACTCTCTTTGTTCTCTGAGAAGTTTTACTGAGACTTTGATGCTCAAAGTATTTTTCAAACTTATCTCTTACTGTCTGAAGTCCAGGAACAATTCACCTTTCCTAGCCTGGGAAACTCCAAATGTAAAGTCTCTCTATTCACTCTTATTTCTGCTTATAAGCCAGTCAATGCTTCCTTGAGTTGATCTATTTTAATACTTCACCAAAGGGGACGTGGCCAATATAAACAGTCCTATTATTTCCAGTCACTTCTTCTAAAGCAGTGGTTCTCCATCTGAGGCAGTTTACCCCTCCAGGGGGCATTTGCCAATGTCAGGACTAGGAAGATGTGGTGGTTTCTAGTGGTACACACCAGAGATGCTGCCAACACCCTACAATTAACAGCACAGCCACCGACACAGCAAAGAATTACTTAGCCTGCAAGAATTACTCAGTTGTGCTTCTGTTGAGAAATCCTGATCTCATGTTACAGGTGTAGAATATACATGGGCTGCTTTCTGACTTTTTATAGGTAATAATAGGAAATGTTCTGCCATTGCATAACATGAGTTTCCCTCTTTTCAACTTTTCCAACTATATTTTGCTGACTAGTGCTCAGCCAGTGTTACAAATCTTAAGTTATGTTACTGCCTCCTTCAAGATCACAATGCCTGTGTCCAGGTTTGTCTCAGGGCTGTAATAAAAACTCTAAAATTTCAGTGACTTACCGCAATAGCAAAGGGTATAATGTGGCTGTTTGTGGACGGTTAGCTTTCTTCTAAGGTGCGACTAAAAGACTGAAGGTTTTACCTTCCCCAATATTTCAGGGTCCTCTACTGGGGTGGCAGATGAGGGAAGAAAGAGAAAAAGTAGACAGGATGATGGGAGGATTGTTAGACTTGAAATGACACATATGATTTCCACTTACTTTCATTGATCTGCCACACGATCTATCCTTGTTTGTTTCTGATGTTCATAGAAATGCCTCTTGTTTTAAGCTCTTTGACTTCTTAAAAGGAAATTACACTGTATTATTCTTATTTCAAAGGCACTAAGCTTTCAGTAGGAAATGTTCATTGATCAAGGAAGAAAATAAAATTGCTCACTCTTGGATGTTTATTGCCAAATTTTGCATGTGACTTTTCCTGTATTTCCATTCCTATAGCTCTGTAGCCTCTTATTTTCTCAGATATGTTAATACCTTCATTCCCTAGCCTGTGAGTTAGGTGAGTCCGCTTATCTCTATTCTGACTCATGTGTAGGTTTTAAAGCTGAGTATTTAGAGGATAAATGTATTCTCATAATTTCTCAGTTCTTTTTAATCATCAGGTTTTTTTTTTTCCAAGTAGTCTTTATTCTAGCAAAATTCTACTTTTCCTTTATTGACTTGAGTGAGAGGGTGCAAGGGTTTATGAACTCCCATGTCTAAGAAGAGGGCAGATTAGAGCTGCCATAAAAGGATTTTGCCCAATTCCCCAGACAATGCATTATTCACATCTACAGATGGTGAGGTGTAGAGGGTTCTAATGGGGTTTGTAAAGAATATCCAAAAGCACCCTATGAGAGAAATTCCCAGCCATGGGATATTTGCCACTCAGTGGACCTGGATGGGAAAGGGAACCAGTAACAGTATTAGCAACTTAAACAGGCTACAGCTCCCTTCTCATTAACTTATTCACTTATTCAGTAGATTTGGTTTGAACATCATATGCACCAGGCATCATTCTATAATCTGCGGAGACATGAGTGAGCAAAACAAATAAAGATACTTGCCCTCTTGAGGCTTACATTCTAATGGGAGAAAGACAGGCAATACAATTAAATAAATCCATTATATAGGATGTTAAAAGATGGATTTAGAAATCAACAACAATCTTTACTGAAACATAGAGCCATTTTTCACTGGATGAAAACATGGAAGCAGAGAATACTCTCTCCAGAAAAGTGCTTCTGAAAGGAAGGGAAATATGTCATGAGATTGACAACAGACCTTTATTTTGCTTTAAAATAAGAGAGATGATTGTTTCTATGTTAAGGGGAAAGAGTTTCACTATACAAAAGAGAATAGGTCAAATACTGGAATGAGAGTTCAGAAGAAGTGACAGGGAGTAGAATTCATATCAAGAGATTGAATTGTACTTCACCAAGAGTTTACTATGAAAGAAGAATTTCCATACCAGTCACTTGCTGGACCTCCCTCTCCTTCCCTCACTTCCTGCCTTCCCCCCCCCCCCCCACACACACACATATACACAGTCTCTTGGACCTTCTGTCTTTCTATGCGGAGCATGATTTTATGCTGTCACATTTGCTAATAACATCCAAAGGATTATTGACCTTTTTGATCTCACTCCTCAACTGACAATGTAATAGAATAAAGCTTGGTAAGAAACAAGGCTTCCAGATTTATACTCCATTTGATCCCTGTGGTAGTTCAGAGAGTCTCATTAAGAGCCTCTTAGATAGATAGAGAGAGAGAGAGAGATAATAGATAGAGATTGAGCTCAATAATATTATCTTGTGTGTCTTCACAGGGAAAATATTTTTTGAATTGAATGTGAGGATTTCAAAATGTTTTCATTTTCTTTTTTTTTATTTTTTTTTTTAATGTTTTATTTATTTCTAGGAGAGAGAGAGAGACAACTTGAGCAGGGGAGGGTCAGAGAGAGAGGGAGTCACAGACTGAAACAGGCTCCAGGCTCTGAGCTGGCAGTCAGCACAGAGCCCGACGCGGGGCTCGAACCCACGAACCGCGAGATCATGACCTAAGCGAAAGTCGGACGCTTAACCGACTAAGCCACCCCGGCGCCCCAAAATGTTTTCATTTCTAATTGTTTCTCAAAAATTTAGATGTCCAGTCCCCGCTTGTCTTTTTGCATCTTATTATGACTAACTTACAAATGATAGCAAGTGACAATGAGAATTTAAACATCTATCTTAAATATCCTTTTGAATCTTGAGCACATAGTTTATCTGATTTTTTTTTTAAATGTAGCCCACTGTTAAGCCTTTGTATATGTTCACACCACCTCCCTTTTTTTTTCTTTTCAAATGGCACTGATCACGTGAAAGGAAAATAGCAAAGGTTATCCTACTCTGCAAATAAGGTAACTCATCTAATTCTAATAACTAGGGTCTAATCTTGGCTCTTCCAATAATACTAAAATAATTGAAAACCACACCATGAACAAGTCTAAAAGCGCCAAAGTGACATGAAACTAATTAATCACTATCAATTTAATATGTGCCCTATCCGTTCAACCAGCTCAGCTCTTGACTTTATGGATGATATTCACTCCGCTCACTGTGCACATCAATTCTTCAGAAAATGGAGTTCTGTCTCTCCTCCACTTACAAAAGTAGTTTAATACTGTGAACTCTTTCTATCATAATTCTTCGGGTCAATCCCATCATCTCTCAGAGACCACCTCCTCCTCAAATAAGTGCATGAACCAATGCTGTGATTTGCATTGCAGTGTTTTGAAAGTATTTCTGGGCTGTGTTTCCTTTCTAAAATTGTTCATCTTCTTTCAAGATCACATTGAAGACCTCGTCACTGCTGTTTCTATTTCTCATGAAGCATTACAAAGGTCTATGATAATTTTTTCCTTTATTTATGTGATGTAGGCCGTATTGTGTACCAGGTGTAGTTAATCTATTCATAATAAAGGACATGTCCGTCATCCTCAATGCTTATATTTTTTATTCAATACACAGTAAAACATATTAATTATCTTTTATTTCTAACTTGACCTTAAAACCTATAGACTCTTTTTAGTTTTTAAGTAAATAAAACCCACCAAATAGCCTTAGGCAAGTTGCTTACATGTACAAAGTTGTCATTTCTCTATCCATTACAAGGGGGAAATAATTTCATTTATCCCATGTAGTATGTCTGAAGTGTTGGATGATTGTTATCTATTATTTTTATTCTTACTATTTTTACTCAGTTGCTATAAGTCCTGAAATGTGTTACCAAGCATAGTGAACCTGCTCTGCAGGAGGAAACAATAAGAAGGATGTAGAAAGATCCAGATCATCGTAAGAGACTGTGTAAGATGGGCTGTGTAAAAGAGCGATGATTATAGGAGAATAAGAATTTTATTTATTTTTATTTTTAAATGTTTATTTATTTTTGAGACAGAGAGTGTGGCAGAAAGAGAGAATCCCAAGCAAGTTTTGCACTATCAGCCCAGAGCCCAGTGCTAGGGGCTTAATCCCACGATCGTGAGATCAGGACCTGGGCTGAAATTAAGAGTCAGACGCTTAACCGACTGAGCCACCTAGATACCCCAAGAGTGAAAATTTTGAAGTACAAAATAAAGCTCTTTATGACTGGATCACTTAGGTCATGAAATACCACGGATCTTGTCAGCACAGCAAGCATGATGTTTCAGGGTCATTCTCTTCTAAGACATGTGCCCTAAACTTTGGAAAAGAAAGAACTCTTCATGACATTTGCACATTTATATAATATTAAACTTATTTCTCCAAGTCAGATCTTTCCTGCGTTAAGATTTGGAAATACATGTCTGCCTTGAAAATGGCATTTCTAGGGGCTCCTCCCTTAAGAGGTCTGGGATTACATACACTGGAGTCAGTGTATGGCAGCCAGGCAAGTTTCTTAACATTTTTTATTATTTTAAAAAAAATTTTATAAAAATTTTTAATGTTTATTTTTGAGAGAGAAAGGGACAAAGTGTGAGCAGGGGAGGGGCAGAGAGAGAGGGAGACACAGAATCTGAAGCAGGCTCCAGGCTCCGAGCTGTCAGCACAGAGCCCGACACGGGGGACTCGAACTCACAAACTGTGAGATCATGACCTGAGCCAAAGTCAGACACTTAACTGACTGTGCCACCTAGGGACCCCTTCATTAACATTTTATAGTGCCTCTAGGCAGGAGAGCAGGTATTATCACCCTCAGTGTTTAAAATAATATATTTATTAAGAACAGAAGGTTAGAATGTGAAGCAATCTTTATTGTTTTTCAAACCCCTGGTGAAAACAGTACTATGCTCTTCTGGACATGCCAGAGCAATCACTATTTTTCAGTCAATGTGCCGAAGATGGTGGAAAGCTTGTGGCAGATAAGGTTCATCTTCAAAAACGTTCACTCTGTTGGTAAATTTATTTCTCAACCTCCTTAATTCTGTACCTGGCTGCAGGGCTTGCTTTGGCCCGGTGCATGTTAGGAGGCAGGGTGCAAGCAGAGGCGCTAAGGGTGCTGTGCTTTTGCGATGAACTTGGTGCTTGAGCCTAGCTCTCACCCTGGAAGAATATGGCTGGGATTGCTGTCTGTTCCCAGCAGGAGACTGAGAGAAGCCGGGGCACAGAGCCTGGGTAACCCAGGCTAATTAGCTGCCCATGGCCACCTGAGAAAAAGTGATGCTTGTCTTACTCTGCTGAGTTTTGGAAGTTTGTGGCACGCAGCAGTGGTTGACAGTAGTCACGGCATATATCACACCGCACTACACAGTGCATTACGTTGGTTTCTGAACTTAATTTAATGCATGTTTAGTTAAGGTCAACCCAGATAACAAAGAACCATCATAGGAGACACTGACAAGTATAGCACACAGAAGGGGGACATAGGAAAGACCAGCTAGGTGGCTCCCACTTCCTTTCTGTATCATACAACTGTTGCTTAAGGCATTATTAAAAACGAGCAAGTAAAGCCTAGCGCTGTGATTATGCTGCGCACATTCTGTGAGAGATGCTGTTGGTAACTTATCCTAGCCCCCACCCACAATTCCTTCTCCCAAGTCGGTTTCAGTGGTCTTTCTAGGGATGCCCTGCAGCCACACCCATCTTCCCTGCATATGATCAGCAGAAGTGCAGCAGCGATTTTCTGTGACCATGAGTTGACACATGAGGAGAGGCCAAGAGGCAGTGGCTCTACCGTCTTTGAACCCCTCAACCAATGCCAGCTGCACCCTGCTTTCTAGGCTCTTAATTATATCTGAAAAATAACCTCCTCCTTAAGTCAGTCCCCTGTTACCTACAGTTTTTTAAGCCTCTCTATTGTACTTTATAGCAGGCAAAAAGAAAAATCAAGATGTACCATGGCACAGAGTCCCTGGGTGGAGCTCATTAGTCTAGTTATTCTTGGTAACCAAAATCATCATTATATAATATCTATCACTATCAAATCCCCCAATACTTTTATTACTTGAAAACAAAAGCATTAATACTTAAATTGTGAATGTCTAAGTTTTTACTGTATTCAAAGAAACAAAAGATGCTTTAAGATTACGGTCTATACCTTTGGTGATTGAACAAAAGACAATTTTCTAGAGTGATAAAGATGAAATGCTTTTGAAAAGGTTATCCATATATCAAAAGCTTAAAACATCAATATCAAATAGTCAGTAAAATTTAGACATACTGTAAGATACAATTAACTTGTCTTTGGAGTATTATAGGTTCTCCTGTAAGCCTAATTGTGCACTCTTTCCATGGCTTTCTTGTATTCACAGTAGAGATTAGGAAATCGTTAGCTTAGTCATTAATTGGTAAAGATTTCTTTCCACCGGTGAATTTTCATTGAATATTAACACATGATTAACCCCACCTCACGCATCAGGAGAAATGGTGTGAAACCATGTGAAACCCTGGCAATATTCTGTGACTGTTGAAACCTACTAAATAATTCCAGATCATAGATCCAATGCTTTTGCTCAAATATTAAAATTATGTTCTTCCATTTCATGATAGAAATATGAGTGATACAATTACAGGCTTATAAGCCTCACCCCAGGAAGAGGTCAGTAGAAACCAACTTGATCCTTGATTCCTTTTCTCTGAGTCACTGCAGTGGCAAAGAATTTAAGTTACATATGTCATGTATATTTGATTGACACCATAAGGTTTTCATCTAAATTCAAAACCAAACTCTGTTTGGATATATTTGAGCATTTTTATTGCATTTAGTCATGAGACTTGAATTCTGATAAGTTAGAATGTGTGATGTGGCTAGATCATACCAAACAGGTTACTTTAGAAATTAGTTTGAATCAAAAATCCAGAAAGGGAGAGGGGGTGCAGAAAAGGCTATTTTGCTTTGGCTCTGTTGTGAAATAAAATCAAAACCATCAAAATGAAAACTCCCTTCATCACAAACAGAATTTGCAATCCATACGGAACATACAGGAGAAATAGATAGCAGCTAAAACAGACAGATAAAGCCAAATGAAGGAGCTAAAGGCAAAAGGCAACTAGTGATAGAAACAGAATGTGGGACAGCAGGCAGCCCAGCCAGCACAGTGAAAATGTGAATAAGCACATTCAGTAACCAACCTCCAATCATGGACGCCTGCTGAACAAGATGCTTCCTCTTCATTAATCTGCTAGAAAATAGGAGGTCTACTTCTCCCATGTGGGAGAGATATGGGATGAGTACCTAGGCAAAGAAATAATTTCTTTTCCCTTTTAAGATAATAGGATTGCAGGATGACAGAGAGGAAGGAGGGGAGAGAGAAGCTGTCGCTCTTAGTTGATCTGCATCCCCGATGTCAGTCAGACAACAACTGGGAAAATGAAATGCAAAAACTTATTTTGTCTGGGATCTGTGCCCTTCACTGAATCCTCAAATGATGAAACACTAAGATAGGAGAAGGAGATGGAGGTATTAATAAGAGGGATAGAGAATATCCCAGGCCCTTTTTTTATTGATTGTGGAAAGCTATTATTACTGTATTCTTCCCGGTAGCCAGACCTAAAATACACCCTCTGGGATGTCCCTTTCTGTGGATTCACATTTTTAAGGATATGTGCTCAAGAGATGTGATCCTTCCTTCTCCCCAGTAACAGCTGCTGTGTATTGAAACTGTTAAAAAGATACAACAGGCCCAAAATGGAGTCTTTCATGCTAAGGCCATGTCACCAAACCAAGACTTACTTCCTAACCTAATTGAAGTTTCAGCCTCCTCCAGAAACATAATCTTAACTGATCAGTCTCGAATTTCCTGGTCAGTACCAGTGAGGTAATCCTCTTTCTACACTTCTTTTGTGCACTAAAGAAAGGTGACCATGCCTGAAACAATCCACTCTTTCCCCCCTTCTCCCTGTAAAAGCCTTCCATTTTGTTCAGCTCCTCAGAACGTCTTTCTATCTGCTAGATGAGATGTCGCCTGATTCATGAATCTTTGAATAAAGCCAATTAGATTTTCAAATTCGCTCAGCTGAATTTTGTTTTTTAACAAAGCTCTATGTAAAATTCAGAGCATTGAAATGCCATTCAGGATTAGTTCTCAAGGGGGAGCAGTCAGAAGAGGAGGAAACAGGAATTGGGGCATAGTTCTCCTATTCTTTCTGCTTTCTTGCAACAGTCCAAGACCTTTGAATGAAGAAGAGAAAAGCCTGGGCTTGAGGAGTATATAGGCAGGCAGGCCAGCCTCCCCACATGGAGACATATCTTTGTTATTTCCTTTTGTAAGGAGAATTTGAGCTTTCAGTAATCATGAGGGGCCCGTACAATGTGGCCACTGGATATCTCTTGTCAGTTGCCATTTTCTCCCCATCCCCAGCTTCCAGAGTTTCAGACAGACTGAACCCTCCTTTCCTCTGAAGTCCACTGGATCTCTTCTGTGGTGGGCATTTAGTGGTCCCTAAGAAAACCTGCGTCTTGCCTACCACTCTGCCACCCCAAACTGCTGGTCCTCTAACATGACCCAGCACTCCTTCCTCCAGAAACTTCCCTCATCCGGGCACACTTCAGTGCTCTTTCCTCTCTGCTTCCTAAGTATCTTGAGAATGCATCCATTCCAGCCACCTCACAAGTTGGCTTACTAGATGATGATTCAAAAGACGGTAACTTAAAGATAAGTAAGTACTTAATTTTTCACTTTTTTATCCTGAGCAGCCAATACATAATAGGTTGCTCCAAAACATACATTTTTTTAGTGAGCTAAGAGTCACTTTTTCCTCTTTTTATGTTATATTTCATACCAGTTCCCTTCTTAGCCAAAGGGAAAAAAAAAATGCTCGTTGATTAAATCCAATTGGTAGAATCCATCCTTCACCCTTTATGTTTACTTGGTACATTTTCCACGTGCATTAAGATTGTAGAAATAGATTTTGATAACAATAGTTTAGTACAATCTTCCAGATGATGGGTTGTTGGGGACAGACCTGGACTTATCAGTCTGTCTCCTTGTATTTAAATCAGACTTTTCCTCAGTAAAAGAACAGTGGGTTGGACTCAGGAATGCAACAAAAATCCAGCTCCTACAGAAAAGGAAGCTGCCAAGTGAGGCAAGAGAACAGTGTCAGGCACCTCAGGGAAGTGGCCCTGTTATTTCCCAGAGATGTTAAGACATCACTGGTTGTTCTGCAATGTCAAGTCCAGCCCAGTGGATCTGACTGTCCACAGAAGACAGCCCACACCTGTGCTTTCTTCAGGGTTGTTTCATGCAAACAGCCAGTTATCCATTTCCTAAACACTCACTCCCTAGGGAAACTGATGCAGCGTGGTAGTCATGAGATTATCATTTCTGTGACCAAGGAGCTTGGTAAGAGTCACAGGTGATTTTGGCTCCACTATTTCCTTTCTGCAAAAGACAAAAGGAAAAAGTTTTTTATGCCTCCATTTACATCACACAAGATCATCAGGGGACTGCAATTCTCTTTCTCTCTCTCTCTCTCTTTTTTTTTTTTTGATCGAGCATCAGTTCTATTTTTTATATCAAGATCAAGAAGTAGCCCAGGAGAATGAGGATTCTCATTTGCATTAGAAATATTAAGTTGGGACTACTAATATTAAGCCAATGCTTAGAGAAACCAGTTTCAGGAATGCCTGATGTTGGGTCCTCGCCATGTTCTGTATTGATAAGTAGGACACAAATCTTCATTTACCTGGCTGAGGCCAGTTCTGTAGTTTTGTGGAATGAGTATTGATTTTCCATAGGAAGAAATCAGTGAGAAGAAGTGGTCACTTCTGGTGGCATCTGGCAGCTGCCCCAGAATTCCAGTCCCCAGAAAAACTGGTCACGCTGCCTGTGCAGCAGGACGGGTTCCAGAGTCTCAGGTATATGCATGCGGCTCCAGAGAAGCATAGCAAAAGCGGCCACACCTCTCCCTAATGGCTGACACATCGTTTAACAAAAATGTGTTACTAACGTAGCACTCTGCACCCCGTCCTCTTCCAATCCCAACATAAAAATAATGACAGTTTTTGTCTTATGAAGTATTGACCCCATTGGTCTGACCGTGACTAACCGACATGGGGTTGAAGTTGACAGGGAGGAAGAGCTCCCAGTAAATAGCAAGGGTGGTGCCCCCAAACCCCTTACCCAAGTTTTTCGGTGGTTAACACCTTTAAAAATCCACCTTCCGATTTCACAGATTTCTTTGCTACTGCATGTCAGAGCAGAGCAGAGTGTATGTAGAACAGATGGTCCCCATGTACACACCCCATACTTAGTGTCGTGCCAAGCTTATGCTTCCTTCACTTTCTTCATGAAAACAGGCATGCTGAAAATATGTTTGCGGATGGCACAGAAATGCTGTGCACATTTTAGCCGTCATGGCAAAGCAGGAAAAATTCAGAGCCATAACAAGTAAAAACAAAAACCACTGAAAAGTAATTTTTCCCTCCACCAGGCAATAGTCATTTCCATGCTCGAACATGGCAAGTCACAAATGCATTGTGTTAAGTGCCATTCAAAGAAAAGAGGGGTGTGTATTATGGCATCAAGACAGAAAATCTTGGAATAGGATCAGGCATCTCATGCTGTAACAAAGGGTGTTCAGTTCTTGTCAGTTTCAGAAAGCAGGCCTGCACTTCCAGGGTGAGGGAAGCAGAAAAGGAAGAAAAACGAGTTGGCTTATTAAATGTCACCTAGTTTTGCACTTCAGTGTCTGCCCAGAAAATTGCAATTTGCCTCTTCTTTGCTCTAATTTTATATCACGTAAAGCACGGTTTAGACCCAGGGACTGAGTAAATATTATAATTAACAAGGAAAATATTACAATATTAAAAATAGTAATAGCTGTTGAGCCCTCCAGCTATTATTTAGCTTGCCAAGCCCCATCAACTCTGAGTCCATCTGTGGACTCTCTCCTTGTATTCTGGATTATTCTGAAGTTAAAAATGGCATCTGTAACCTCATATCCTACAGAGTAAAGGTTTGCTCAATGGAAGCATTTCCCTAGACATCAAATCAGCAAAATACAAAGGCAAATTCCTTTCTGTATGTTATTTAATCCCATGGGTCAGTATCTTATCATGATATTTGGAAGAGATCTTAGAGATCAATTCATTTACGTGTTCTAAACTATGGGAATTGGTTTCATTGAATCATAAGCAATAGACTGTCCCCCAATGCCACAATTCATGACACTTCCAGAAACAGCCAACTCCCTGTCAACTTTTATTTCAACAGGTACAAGTTTAGTTTCATTAGAAGAAATGACTGCTCCTCACCTTCTGGGACCCAAATCCTTTTTGAGCAGTGCAAATTTAAAGAGAAATAATAAAGAAGTCCAGCACTCAGGGGGCTCATAGCCTAGTTGGGGAGCTTCACAAACAGTTTCAAAGCAGTATGATAACTATTATGGAAAAGAAAATTCTACTGTGGCCATTTTTCAGCATACTCTTTACATTTCTTTATGACCGTCACCTAAGCTTGTAATTACATATTTATTAGTATAATTATCTGTTTAATTACTGTCTCCCTTGTTAAAATGTACGCTTCATGAAAGAAGAAACTAAATCTGTTCAGCAGTTGTCTCTGGAGCTCAGTATCTCAAACACGTGATAAACCTGAGTTGCATAAATGTTAGTGATTGATGAACTTCAGAAGGGCACTTTAGCCAAGTGAAACACAAGTGGGATAAGGACATTCCAAGTGGACAAGCTGCATCTGGAAAGGCAGAACGTGAGGGGAGCACTTTAAGGAGTCACCAGTATTTCATCTTGGAAGGGACTTAGAGCAAGACAGGAGGAGACCTAGAGGTAAGGCCAGATAGGAAATGGCCCAAATTATGAAGAAGCTTTATGTTGTGCTAAGGAATTTGGATTTCTTTATGATTGCAGCAAGGATCCATGAGGAGACTGCAAACAGTAGAGTGATATCATCAGCTCACATTTTGGAGGAATTGTTCCGGCAAGATGGTGGAGCTGGGGTCGAAAGAAAGTGAAGGTGTGGCACAGAGGCCATGGATGTGAAGGGAGAGAGAGGAGGGTTTTCCAACAAGAATGACCCTATGTGGGAGATGCAAGAATTCATCACTGCTTCTCAGGTTTCTGCCTTGGCAGAACAATAATAGAAAATACTATAGGAAGTTTGTCTGTTTCTTGGAGGAGGTGTTATATTGGAGTTCTCTTTGAAAGTACAGATAAATGGTAATTATGTAATTCTGAGTTTGATAGACAGATTTAGGCTACAGAAAGAGATTTGGGAGTGATCAATATATATGATAATAATTAAAACCCAAATAGGAATGATTTCCAAAGCATGTATAAATGAGAAGGTAACAGTGCGAAAGAATGAAGGACAGTAAGAAGACAGGTATAAGAAACTAAGAACGAGCAGTAAGGGGTGGGGTGAGGAAAGGAGCAGAACAACATTAAGGAAATCAGGACAGGAAAGAATTCCTTCAGATGGAGAGTGCAAGAGCCAGCAGTTAACTGTGTCAATATGGCAGAGTGGGAAGGTAAGACCAGGGCTGAAAATCTTTATCATTGTATTCAGAGTTTAGATCCTAGGTGATTCTGATGACAGCCATTGAGAGAAGTGAAAAAAGTGGAAGCCAGAAAGCTGTCTTTTATTTCAGGGCCAGCTTTACATAGTATAATATTGTCTATTCATTATTCTGAATCAAGTTTCCCTTCACATAGATGGTTAAGTGTCTGGGGAGGAAGGGAGTGCAAATTTTATGAGTTTCAATGAAGAACGATAGTAAATATTTTATTTTGTTGCAACAAATATTTATCAAGCATCTGCTATGTGTCAAGCTCTATGCTAGGTGTTAGAGACACAAAGATGAATAAGCCACGATCCCTGCCCCAAAGGGGCTCAAAATATACTTTAGGAGACGCAACTACACATTTCAATATGGTAAGTGCTATAGGAAAGGTATATATAGATGATATGATAGTAGAAAAGATGCAATTGTTGGCATTGCCTAGGCTAGTCAGGAACAGAGGTTGCAGAGACCTTTGTATACTTTGAATGGGGCCTTAAAAAATTGGTAAGATAATATGGGTATACCTCTGTTTAGTGCAGGCTATATGTTTCTGAAAAATGAATGAACAAACGAATGATTAAGCAATATGAGCTGTCTTTGTGGGAAGGTCCCCATGGAAATGCATACCAAGCATCATACACAAACCAGCTGTGGAATTCTCTTTAAATGCCCTCAAGCATGACAAATTTCAGGCCATAATTTTATTCACATGCTTTTCATACAATAGTAGAGCAATCCTCCTAAGCTGTAGGGATCTATATGATGCCTTTTATAAGGTAAAAGTACTTCTAATCTTTAACTTTTTGCCCATCTTTGCTTTCTCATTAATTGACCATTACTTTGAATGTGTCATAGAATATATAAGACATCATGGTATAGTTTCTTGGCAAATCTGCTGTACCTCCGGTGGCACCACTTTTATTCATTTTGTCAGCTATGAATGATCAGAACTGTTCATGAAAATATGAAATAATGGAAGAAAGAGAATAAAGGTGGAATTAAAAATAAAACAGTATAGCACCATTAAACTGAAGCATCTTGTGAAACACTCCTTACTGCTCACTGGCTAAGAGCCTAGACTAACCATCAATCATATTAATACATAAGATAGATGATAGATAGATAGATAGATAGATAGATAGATAGATAGATAGATAGATAGCTATAAGGAATGTAGAAGCATGAATATATATTTCTGAGATAAGGAGCACTTTAATGAATGTGTGTTACATAAGGCAGCAGTTCAAGTGTGAAATGCAGAAGATAAAAGACAACTAAACCCCAGCATGTATAAGCATATGCATTCATGAAAGTAAATGCGTAAGAGGCTGGCGTGGCTAGAGTGGAGTGTACATGGCACAGAGGGGTAAGAGATAAAATTGGAAAGGTTAAGTTCTTTGTAGATTGTGAGTGTCACTGTATGTTATGCTAAAAAGTATAGGCAATATTGTACAGCAAGAAATGGCCTTCAAATTTGAAATAGAAAAGTGGCACAGTCGCTAACACTGATGGAAATATGGAGAAATTATTGGAGGCTGGACAAGGTGAAGGGAGAGAGACCAGCTGGGAAGTTGAGAGACCCCGAGAGCCGGACCAAAGCCCACGACAGCGGGACTGAAAGAGGCTGGGTGTGTGCCACTGAATGCCTCGGGGATAAGAGAGTTCCTTTACACAGGGTAATTGAAAGTCAAAGATTCCCAGTAGTGGAACTGAAGAGCAGTCTCTCCAACCAACAGAAAACACAAAAGGGCCTCAAGAAAGTCAGCTTCAATCACAGTTCAAACCCAGAGAATTCCAACATTAGATCATAGCAACTGTCTCAATCCAGTTAGGTATTACTTCTCTCCCCTCCTTCCCACCCACGAGAACAATTCAACCCCACAGAATCCAGAAGCAACCGGGTCTGTGGAAGAAGGGAACCTGTACTTGTACAAGGCAATGAGAAGTCCAGCTCACCTCACTCACTCCAGGCAGAAATGCTAACCTGAAGCAGGCCCCAGGTAGGGGAGGGAAGACACTTTATCTCCACGTAAAGTTGATGTTCTGTTATTGCACCAAACTAGATATACCAATTAATAAAGGGACTTTTTTTAGTGACTAGAAGTAACTGGGAAATTTTTTATCTGTTACCAAAATAATCATGCCATTCACCTTAGATTTTACCCTAAGATCCGAGAAAAATGAACTCTCCTGTGCAGGTTTGAATGGGCAGTGGTAGAAAGATAAAGTGGTTTTAGGAATAATCTTCTAGCACTTCTATTGATTCAGAGCAAATACCAGCAAGTTTAAGAAATAAATTATTATTAATACACAAGCCTTCTGATTTTCTCTTCTCATTTCTCTCTCTCTCCACCCTCCTGAATATGGTGTTTATCATTTACATTAATTTATTTTCCTTTGACTGCATATATACTAATTGCTCAAAATATATACAAAATTTTTGCAAAGTTTTGTACTTTTTATCAATGGTGTCATACTCTTGGTGTCATATATTCTTAAGCTACAATAATTTCCAGGAAATCATAATTGTGGATTCTATAACTGCAATTGTATATTCATTAGTATAAAGTATTCTCATATGTGAATGTAGCATATTGTTCCTATGATTTATGGATATTTAAGTTGTTTCTATTTTCTTGCTATTATGAATAATAGTGCTCTGAAAATTCTTTTGCTTACTTTCTTTATATTCAAGAATTTCTTTAGAATATATGCTTAACAGTGAAGTTGTTGGCTCTCTTTTTTTCTACCTATATTATATAGAATGTGACTAATCACATCCTTGGTTAATGATACACTCTCATCATTATGATTTGTTCATGCCTCCCTGCTTCTATTTGGCTAAGTTAAGATAGTTCCTTATAATCTCTATATGTAAAGAAAATAATCCCCTTGTCTCATACCTTGCCTCTCATTACCCCAAAGTAATCATTAATCTTAATCCTATTATTATTGCTCCCTTGCTTTCTTTTTACTATTATATCTTTAACTGAATGAAAATGGCAAAACAACATATCAAAATTTCCAAGATACAGCTAAAGTAATACTAAGAGGGAAACTTCTAGCACTATAAGCCTATATTAGGCAAAAAAGAAGGTCTAAAATCAATGACCTCAGTTCAACCTTAAAAGACTACAAAAAAGGGTGGGTGGGGGGGCAAATGAACCCCGTGGTAAGTGAAGAGAGTATAAAGATCAGAGCACAAATCAGTAAAACAGAAGAAAAGAAGACAATCGAGAAAATAAGTGAAACCAAAAACTGGTAGTTTTTTAAAAAATAAAATCAATCAAATCAATACATTTCTTCTCAAGATGATTAGGAAAAAAGAGAAAAGACAAAAATTACCAGTATCATAAATGAGAAGGGGTATCATTACAGATTTTAAAAGGCTGGTGAGAGAGTATTACAAACAACTTTGTGCCAGTAAATTCAACAACTTAGACAAAATCGACGAATTCCTTAAAAGAGATAAACTACCAAACTCACTCAAGAAGGAATAAATAATGTATAGCCTTATACATATTTTGAAGTGAATTTTTAGTAAAAATTTTCTGTCAAAGAAAACTGAAGATATCTTTACTGGTAAATCTTACCAAATATAAAGAAGAAATAATACAAATTCTACACAAATTCTGAAAGACCATCAAAGAGGAGCTAACTCTTGTCAACTGATTCTGCAAAGGCCAGCATTACTCTTGTATCAAAACCAGACAAAGACAACAGAAAGAAACTAGACTATATCTCTCATGACTGTAGATACAAATATTCTTACAAAATTTTAGCATATTGAATCCAACAACACATAAAAAATGTATTACATTAGGACCACCTTTCCTCCCAGGAATAAGAAGTTGGTTTAACATTTGAAAATCAGTTGATGTAATTTACTATATTAGCAGATGAAAAGGGAAAATTAATCTATCTCAATAGATGCAGACAATGTATTTGACAAAATATATATCCGTTTCTGATTTTTAAAAAATGAAATAGTGTTAAGTGTAAAATTATAAAAGACAAGTTCAACAAGAACTATAAAACATTGCTAAGAGGGCAGCTGGGTGTCTCAATTAGTTAAGCAACTAACTTCAGCTCAGGTCATGATCTCGCGGTTCATGAATTCAAGCCCATGAATTCATGGGCTTTGTGCTGACAGCTTGGAGCCTGCCTCAGATTCCGTCTTTCCCTCTCTCTCTGACCTTCCCCTACACGCACTGTGTCTCTCTCTATCTCTCTGTGTCTCTCTCTGTCTCAAAAATAAATAAACATAAAAAAATTGCTAAGAAATATTAAAGACCTAGAATAAAAGATACATTATTTTCATGGATCGTAAGATTTAATATTGTTAAAATATTAGTCCTCTCTAAATTTATCTGTAGATTAAATGCAGTCCCAATCAAAAACTTAGAATTTTTGGTAGAAATTGACAAGCTGATTTTTTGTTTGTTTGTTTGTTTGTTTGTTTGTTTTTACAAATAGTTTATTGTCAAATTAGTTTCCACATAACACCCAGTGCTCATCCCCACAAGTGCCCTCCTCCATGCCCACCCCTCCTCCCCCACATCCACCAGTCCTCAGTTTTTGTCAGCATTCAAGAGTCTCTCATGGTTTGCCTCTCTCCCTTTTCCCCACCATTTCCGCCCTTCTTCTCCCCCTTGGTCCTCTGTTAAGTTCCTCCTAATCCTCCTATACGTGCACACATATGATATTTGTCCTTCTCTGCCTGACTTATTTCGCTCAGCATAACACCCTCAAGGTCCATCCATGTTGCTACACATGGCCAGATTTCATTGTTTCTCATTGCCATGTAGTATTCCATGGTATAGATAAACCACATCTTCTTGATCCATTCATCTGTTGATGGACACTTAGGACAAGCTGATTTTTAAAATTCCATGGAAAAGCAAAGGAAATAGATAAGCCAAAAACTACATTGAAAAAGAAGAAAGTTGAGGGCTTACAGTAACTTAAAACAAGGCCCGTCCAAAATCTTGAAACTTATGTATTTATAAAGTTTATTTACTGTAGTTTATTTACTTAGAAAGCTACAAACATTAGTAAAGGCAGCATGGTGATGGGGTCAAGATAGACAAATAGACTGATGAAACAAAACAGAATCCAGAAATAGAATCACAATCACGCCAACTGATTTTTGCCAACAGTGAAAGGCAATTCAGTTGAAAAAATAATTTTCTATTCAATAAATGGTCCTGGAAATATTGAATACATATGTATGCAAGAAGCAGCAGCAGCAAAAGTTCAATCTATACCTCACATCTTATATAAAAAAAGAGAGGCGCCCGGGTGGCTTAGTCGGTTAAGCGTCCGACTTCCGCTTAGGTCATGAACTCGCAGTTCGTGGGTTCGAGCCCCGCGTCGGGCTCTTTGCTGACTGCCAGCTCAGAGCCTGGAGCCTGTTTCAGTCTGTGACTCCCTCTCTCTCTGACCCTCCCCTGCTCACGCTGTCTCTCTCTTTCCTAGAAATAAATAAAAAGTATTAAAAAATTTAAAAAAAATAGAACTCAAGATGGATTTTATACATAAATGTAAAAACTAAAATGTAAGCTTTCTAGAAAAAAAATGGAGATAATCTTTGATTTCAGATTAGATGTTTTCTTAGATGCATGCCAAAAGGAAGATCCATAAAAGAAAAAATTGGTAAATTGAATTTCATCAAAATTAAAATATGCTCTCTAAAAGACACTGTTAAAGAGATGAAGAAGCCAGATATAGTCTTGGAGAAATCATTTACAAATCAGATATCTGATAAAGAACATGTATTATATTATATAAAGAATTCTCAAAACTCAAGAAGAAACAACCTTAAAAATTTGGGGAAAAAATGTGGGCAAGCACTTCAATAAGGAAGATATATGTTAGCTATTAAGCACTTGAAGAAACATTCATCATTTGTCATTGGAGAAATTTTAATTAGAACCACAGTGAAATCCCACTACACCCTCATTAGAGGGTAAAATTAAAAACACTGACCATACCAAGTACTAGTGAAGATATGGAGGAACTGGAACTCTTTTACATTGCTGGTGAGAATGTAAAATTGTATAGTTTCTTATAGAGTTAAATATACATCCTACCACATAGCCACCTGTTCTATTTTTTAGATACTTACTAAAGAGGGGAAAAAAAAAGCATATGTCCATAGAAGACTTGTTTGCAAATGTTTGTAACAGCTTTACTTGTAATAGCCAAGAACTGAAACAAATCAAAGTCCCAGCAACAGGTGAATGGTTAAACACACCAAGGTAAAAGCTATTCAGCAATAAAGTGAAATTAACTCATTGATGTAAGCAACTATATGGATGAAACTCAAAATAATCATGTTGAATATAAGAAGCCAGATTTCTAAAAATGCATGTTGAATGTTTTCATTCATATAAAATTCTAGGAAATGAAAGCAGATCAGTGACTTCCTGGACAGAGTTAGGTGGCTAATGGCTAGGAGTGGTGGTGATAAGGGGTGTAAAGAAAACTCAGGGGGCAATGGATATGTTATTATCTTGAATATGATAATGATTTTATGGAATATATACGTATCAAAGTTTATCAAATTGTACACTTTAAATGTGGAATTTGTTGTGTAGAAGTTAATCCTTAGTATAACTGTTAATAAAACAATTCCCATTATGAGGTTGTATCTGTTCCCATTATGAAGATGTATTCGTTTATCTATTCTTGGAGTTCTCTTAAATTTTGTATTATATCTTTAGAAATCATGTGATTAGTTGCATAGTTTAGAATTATTATATATTCCTGTTTAATTGAACTATATATCATTATAGTATAGCTATAGCATGGTGGGGACTTAGAAAGATCCTCCAAGAAGCATATTCCCTTTCTTCCACAGTAAAAGAATGTGTAATTTGATGTATGGCCCAGAATAAAGAATGTATTTCCCAGCCTCTTTTCAATTTAAGTGTGGCCATTTGGTAATGTATTGACAAATGGGTGTGAATGTAAATGAACATAACTTCCCCTTTTATTTTTAAAGAGAAAATATATCCTCATTTCCTCCTTTCTAACATACTGTTGTTTGAGTATAAAGTAGAGTAATAAGATGGGAGGAGCTTGGATCCTTATACATTCTTGTGGAACAAAGCTATCATATTAGCCCTCGACTTCCTACTTTCAGATTGTTATCAGAGAGAGAGAAAAACAGTGAAAAAGAAATAGTTCTCTGTTGTCCACACTACAGTGAATTGGGATCTCCATTTTCTGCCAAATCTGTATCTTATAGAATTTGATACCTGTACTGGGGTAGCTCTCATAATAAACCCTAAAATATAAGGTGATCAGAAGATCTCAAATATCAGAACTTAGAAGGTGATGAATCTTTTGCTGTAAAAAAAATTATTTAAACCTCAGCCAGTGGTATCCTAGAAGGCAGACAGTATCCTTAAGGATGTAACAAAAAGAAGAAATTAGGGAAAATTCAAAATGGTGGTGGTTACTATTTTTCCTCACTCTCAGCAAAGTTTTATAGAAAAGAGTTAAAAATTCAGGATAGAACAATTCAGCCTACAAGTGGAGATGGAGAAGAAGAGAACTCTGGGTAAAAAAGAAAAACCCTTTTTTTGCCTATGGCCTTGAATAGAAGTGGACTTGGAATCTAGCCATTTGGGGCCTTGCATGGTTGCAAAAACCAATCACTTTTGGTTTCTCAGATGTAAGCTCTTAAAACTGATAGAATCAAAGTTGAAATGTACATGGATTGTAAGTTAATTTTTGACTTACATAATATTTGAAGCAAGCACTGGTCAGAGCAACAAGAAAGTGTTTACATAAAAGAAAAGAATCAGAAATCATCTTACAAAAAGCATCTAGGATATCTTCACAATGTCTGCACAATCAATAAAAGGAAAATTTTAAATTAAAAAATAAGTAACAGAATAATTCATGTGGTATTAACTTATTTAATATTTTATTTTCAGTGAACAACTTGCTTTATTAATGCCTTGTGTTTGAAGCCCAGCAGTATAAATTGTAACATTTCACAATACCTAAACTCTGATGAAATTATTAATGTGTCATAACAAGTCAGGTAGAAAAATCAGAGAGACTATTAACGATTTAATAGTTCTAGTTCATGGGGGAACGCTAATCCCACTGAAGTACAGAAGTTATGGTTATTATGATTAAGAACATATAAGAAGAGAAATGGGAAATGTGAAATTCATATTAAAGCTATGATACAAAATGCAATTATTATAAAGTCACAATGAGTCGTGCAATAAAATTTAAGCTAACTTTTCTTGGAAACTATTACTCTTGTGAGTCTGAACCTTTATGGAAGTATTTGAGGGAGGATACTTGACACCCCCATGGTGGTCAACCTTACTGTATATAGTTACTTCAGGATGGAGGAACCACTGTCTGTGGCCTTCCCAGATCTCCTCTGTACCATCTTCCAATTTTTAGGAACCTCCCTCCTACATTCCCTGTGTTTTCCTTCCTTAAGGGGACTTCTCATGCCAAGGGAGTAGCTTTGCCTGCAGGCACAGAGAGCAGGAGTGCTGGGAATTTCTAAGCACGAAGGAGGCTCTTAGCTAATGACCACCCTGTGAGGGCAAATGAGAGCCCAGTTCTCTCCTACTGCAGGGGGGTGACCGATGCATAGCTTCCACTTCAGACGTCACTTACCAGAAGACACAGAAGCAACCCTCCGCAGCGCTTGTCCTGAAATGGCCTCTTCTCTCGGCTACTTCCGTCTCCCCCGTTCTTTTCCAACTCCTACTTTGCTAGTTTCTCCAGAGAGCACTTCCGCAATAAATCCTTTGCACAGGAATCTGCATTTCATGGATTGCTTCTGGGAAACCCGATTTAGAACTAAACGTGGACAAAAACGAAAACAAAAAGGCAAAGTTTAGGGGTGAGATTAGAGCAGTTGGATGTTGTTCGTTCTAGCAATACAATAATGATGGAAAATTTAAAGTATCAATTGAAGAACTAATGGATGGAGTAATTTGTAGAATTGATACTAAAGCGTTTCTAAGAAAAATGATTATAAGACTGAATTAAAAAATACCTAGTAGAAAACTGTAATACAGCCTTTAAGTAAGTAGCGATTTCCATTCTAAATTTTTTTCTTTAATGTTTTATTTATTTCTAGGAGAGAGAGAGAGACAGCGTGAGCGGGGGGTGGGGGGGTCAGAGAGAGAGGGAGTCACAGACTGAAACAGGCTCCAGGCTCTGAGCTGGCAGTCAGCACAGAGCCCGACGCGGGGCTCAAACCCACGAACCGCAAGACCACGACCCAAGCGAAAGCTGGACGCCTAACCGACTAAGCCACCCAGGCGCCCCTAGCCATTTCCATTCTAAAGCAACCAGGCATCAGGTGCTTTGGACTATAGGTCAGTAACATTTCTTTTTTGTTTTTAAGTATGTTTAATGTTTATGAGAGAGAGAGAGAAAGAGAGAGAGAAAACGTGAGTGGGGGAGGGGCAGAGAATCTGAAGCAGGCTCCATGATTCAAGCTGTCAGCACAGAGCCTTATGGGGGGCTCAAATCCATGAACCGCAAGATCATGACCTGAGCTTCAGACAGATGCTTAATCGACTGAGCCACCCAGTCACCCCTAGTAACTTATTTTTAAGAAAATTTATATCATGGTAGCATAGATGTGGTTATGAGTGCTACACCCCAGAAAGCAGTGCACAGTAATCAGGCACCTCCAAAGTGGGGTTTCTCAGCCTCCACAAGATTGACATTGTAGGCCAGGTAATTCTTTACTGTTGGAAGGTGTTGT
The DNA here is from genome assembly GCA_017311185.1 of Proteles cristata cristata. Classification (NCBI taxonomy): domain Eukaryota; kingdom Metazoa; phylum Chordata; class Mammalia; order Carnivora; family Hyaenidae; genus Proteles; species Proteles cristata. The sequence continues at coordinate 306,975 of JAESUZ010003906.1, read as the reverse complement.
ATGCATCATAGGATGTTAGGCAGCATCCCTAGGCTCTATCCACCAGGCACCAGTTCTACCCCCACCTAGTCGTGACAACCAAAAACTGTCTTCAGACACTACTAACGTCCCAGGAAGGGAAACCACTGCTCTAAAGTGACCTCTTTGCCCAGGAAGATCGATCAACTCATATGTGATGAAGAATCTAGTAGGTACACAAATTTGAAGTAAAAACATGAAATTAATAGGTTTGCTCCGATTTCTACTACCTATAAATGTATAAGCCATTTGGTTTTTGGAAAAATTATATTCTAAGTGAAGGCATAATAACTTTTGTACTTTATTGGTTCACAAGAGCAGACTGTATTTTAAGAAGTCTGACCTATTCAATGGCAAGTCTACCTCAAACATAATTACAGAATTAATCATATAGAGATAGTTGTGGTATTTTTTCAAATGGAACTCTTGACAATATATATTGAAACTCTAATCATAAAGATATAAATACGTTTTTATCAGTTTATAGTCACATAAATGGACATGATCCCTAACAATCTTTTCACATGTAGACTAGACATAAATATGTTTTTCACAGTTGTCTGTAAGATATAGTACAGTGTATGTACAATTTCTTTTGTAAATAATATCATCCGATTACTCAGCTTTTTCAGGAGTGGTGGGAGTTAGAGGGGTGAAGAGAGAATTATCAAAGGCACAGTTACCTGGATTTCATCAAGACATTGGTAGGAAAGGAAAATATGGGCTGGAAAATACTATAGTTAATTGGTTTATATCCAAAAAGTTTAAACTGTTGAATCAGTATCAACTCAGAAGGGTTAAGGCAATATGATATAGATCAGTGTGTATGCAGCCTTCTCTCACTCAATAATTTGAACAAAGACCTAGAAAGCATGCTTATCAAGTTTGCAGATGACAAAGTTTAAAGAAATTTGGATATATTACATGACAGAATAAAGTTTTAAATATATGGAAAAAACATATCTAATTTAACAAAATGAAAAGAAAGAAATGGAGAACTCAACATATTAGCTCCAAAAATGAGAAGCAACTGCTCCTTTTTACATTTTCCTCTGTCAGTGGTAAGATCCAGCCTCATGGCTCCTGTACTATATCCAGTGAATCAGCAGGGTTTCTAGTCTCCTTTGGAGACGTGGCTGGAATCCATGACCTCCACTCCACACATGTCATCACTGCCCAACTGAGGCCTCATTAGTGCGCCTGATTGTAATAAATGCCTAATTTATCCTCTCCTAACCATGCCCACTCTGAATCCATTCCAGTATGGCAGCCAGAGAGCTCACTCTTAAGACACCTGGACCACCTGTGTCTGGCTGAAAACCCAGACACATTCTCCTGTAGCTTAGAAGAAATCCTATAGCAACTTCCTCTACTTCCGTTTTCAGGCTCTCCTGTCACTCCCGTCTCACGCTTTACTCTCTATTAATATCAAATTACAGATAGTTTTATTGGTCAAATATCATGTTATTTCTCGCCTTTATGAGATCACTCAGGTAGCTTTTTCTGTAATGACATTCCCATATATACTAATGGCGCTAAAACTTACTCTTCCATCATTACTTAATTCAGGCATGATTTCCTCCAGAAGACCTTCCCCTACTTCCTAGGTTAATGGATAATTTCTTCATTTCTCCATTCCCTCTCATTCCACTCTTCCTCATGCATTGGTCAGAGTCAAGGATAAAATTTATTTTGCCTTGTGTAAGTGTGCTGAAGAGAGGTATCAACACTTAGAGTCTTTCTTAGCTCCGAAGGCTGCCTTAACAAGACACTACATACTACATTACTGAAACAACAAAAAAATTTTTTCACAGCTCTAGAAGCTAGACGTCCACTATCAAAGTGTTGGAAAGCTTGGTTCTGAGGTTCCCAGGCTTCTTTCTTTAGCTTACAGATGGCTGCCTTCTCCCTGTGTCCTCATCTGGTCTCTCCTCTGTGCATGTGCACCCATGGTGTCACTGTGACTCTTCATTTCCTCGTCTCAAAAGGACACCAATCAGATTAGGTTACGGCAACCCTAATTTTAACTTAAATAATTTCTTTCAAGACCCTGTCTCCAAATGCAGTTACATTCTAAGATATTAGAAATTAGGGCTTCAACAGGGGTGCCTGGGTGGCTTAGTCGGTTAAGCGTCCGACTTTCGCTTGGGTCATGATCTCGCCGTTTGTGGGTTCGAGCCCCGTGTCTGGCTCTGTGCTGACTGCCAGCTCAGAGCCTGGAGCCTGTTTCAGTCTGTGACTCCCTCTCTCTGACCCTCCCCTGTTCACGCTGTCTCTCTCTCTCCTAGAAATAAATAAAACATTTAAAAAAATAAATAAATAAATAAACATTTTTTTAAAAAATTCAAATCTGGGGCGCCTGGGTGGCTTAGTCGGTTAAGCGTCCGACTTTCGCTCAGGTCATGATCTCGCGGTTCGTGGGTTCGAGCCCCGCGTCGGGCTCTGTGCTGACTACCAGCTCAGAGCCTGGAGCCTGTTTCAGTCTGTGACTCCCTCCCTCTCTCTCTGACCCTCCCCTGCTCACGCTGTCTCTCTCTCTCCTAGAAATAAATAAAACATTAAAAAAATTTAAAAAAAAAAAAAAAGAAAGAAATTAGGGCTTCAACAGACGACTTTTGAGGGGACATGATCAACCCATAACAGAGTCCAAGTGGGATTCGTCAATGTTTGACCTCGTTTCTTCGCAGAAGTCTGGAGAGAGAAGGTTTGTCCCAGAGCCTAATCCCTCACAGTCTGCCATTCCTCTTTCTCCACACTATCGTTGCCAGAGGCGAGGGACGTGAGGAAGAACTGGTGACCTGCTCCTGCCTGAGAGAAGTTCCAACTCATTTTTCCTGGCCAAGATGTTCCTTCACTCCTTTGACTCTGCTTTCTGTATGAATGAAATAAGATCTTCACCAGTTTATTCTAGTCCAGCCTCTGTCACAGTTACCAGATAAAATTGGTAACACCAGGTGACAGTTCTTACTTTATTCCAACAGCTGTTATGCTATTTTACAGACAAGGAAACTGAGACTTCAGAGGATTGTGGCTTTCCAAGATTGCATACTCACGGTGTTTGACCTGGTATTGGAACCACAGTCCACATAATCCCTAAACTTTTTGTGGCATGTCATACTTCCTTGACACCCAGAAAGTCCTTAAACATTTTTATTGAATTATACTAACAGCCATGTAGTTCTTTCTAAACTTATTTGACTGCAAACAAAATAACATACTTGTACCTTATTTTTTGTTTGTTTTTAAATGTCTTATTTATTTTTGAGAGAGAGAGATAGCATGAGCAGGGAAGGGTCAGAGAGAGAGGGAGACACAGACTCCAAAGCAGGCTCTAGGCTCTGAGCTAGCTATCAGCACAGAGCCCAACACAGGGCTCGAACCCACGAACTGTGAGATCATGACCTGAGTTGAAGGCAGATGCTCAACCGACTGAGCCACCCAGGTGCCCCAGTATAATTGTACTTTAAATAAAATAACTAAAAATAACATAAGATCTTGGTAGATATATATACTTAGATTTAAAAACTGATCCGTAGGAGCTCCTGGGTGGCTCAGTTGGTTTAAGTTTCCATCTGATTTCTGCTAAGGTCATAATCTCAAGGCTCATGAGTTCAAGCCCTGTGTCAGGCTCTGTGCTGACAGTGTGGAGCCTCCTTGGGATTCTCTCTCTCGCTGTCTCTCTCCCTGGCCCTCCCTCTCTCTCTTTCTCTCAAAAATAAATATGTAAACTTTAAAAAATGATCTCTAGAATGACTTGCTACTAGAAATTTAATCTCTGTTTTAATTTTTGTTTTGACACAGCAAATATAGCACGTGAAAGTAATTTAATCACTTTCACTTAGAACAAAAATGAACAAAATAAAGATAAAGTAAATCATCCTTCATGTCACATTTATTATAAAATTCCAGCATTTAAAAATAGAAATATGATCTTGGGGTGCAGATCTATTTTCTCTCTGGTTGCAACTCGGCCAATTTGTTTTCCATGGGCAATAGATTCCTTTTGCCTTCGGAGTTCTCAATTCTAATGAGGTTGTACTTATCTGCAAATTAATAGATGCTAATTAAGGCTCTCAGTGGTCTGTAAACTTTCAGTCTCTCCTTTCACTGTCTTTGTGGTTTAGCATGGAATGCGAATTTTGTTTTCAGATCTACAATTGTTTAATAAGCACATGCTACTGTACTATATAGTGATGGCCAGTCTAGCCTGCTCTTTCAATTCACCACAGTAATACAGTAGTTACTTTCTCTCTCTCTCTCTCTTTTTTTTTTTTTTTTAACCAGCGGGGATCTTCAGACCTAAGGAGATTTTTCTTGGCTTTGAAGCCCAGGGGAAGAAGATCTTGATCTAACTTTATTCCATGGAAAAGAAAGAGAAAAAAAAGTAGAGGACTTACCAAAAGTTTTACTTAAAATTCTAGACTTTTAATTATGCTACTGAATTTAAGAACATAGGAAATACATCTTGTTTCTGAATGAATTAAAAGCTGAAGCCATTCCAAATTGTTTTGAGCCATGTTTTCACAATGTTAATTTATTTAAGCTGTTCAGCCCTCATCTCAGATCACATCCATCATAATAATGGTAACACTTTTAGATCTAGGACACAATTTGTCATTTAAAAGAAATGCATGGAATTCTATATTTAAGACACCTTATTTTAAATTTCAGCAAATCTCTTAACCAAATATTCCCTGCCCTCCAGCTCCATTTGTTAATTCTCCATTAAAATGCATCTTTTTCTCACTGTTCTAATGAGCATACCCACCCATTTACCATGAAATCATTATTAAATATTGATCAGCACCCGGGCTTCATCCAAAAGTAGTATGTAGTTAATCACAGCTTCAAAGAGACACTTTTGTATTTTAAACACATTGTGGAACTTTCTAAAGCAAATTATGTAAAGATTAGTCCTTAGATTTTAAACTACACCTTTAAAGTTCAAATCACATAGGAAAAAAAAACCAACCTCTATTAGTAGCAATAGCATAATGAGAGAATTAAAAACATGCTGTAGAAAAATGAGTAAGATTTTTTTTTTTTTTTAAATAACTCAGAAGGAAGGGAGGCAATGTAAACTCGGAAGCCACATGCCTGGCCCAGAACTTACTAGGGGTGGGGGTGGGGTCCTACTGGGAAGTCATATAAAGCTTCTTGTGCCTACATATCTTCATCCATAAAATGGCAGTAAAAATAATTTTTATTTCATGAGTTATTGTGAAGCTTAAATGAATGAACACACATAAAACAATGTCTTTGTTTTCTTTGCTCCATCAATATTAGCCATATTACCATAACTATTGTCAAACACTTTGGGAATTATCTGAAGGCTAAGTTAGATTTAACCTTGGATGGATTCTGTAAATTAAAGTAGGATTCATGGTGGAAATCGCAGGAAGGCAGATCTGAACTCTAAGACATAAAATTGGAATAGGTTGCCTTGGGGGAGGCATCATACTTCCTGTCTCCTGTGATTTTTAAGTCAGGGTTGAATAGCCACATGATGGGGAGGTTAAGGGGAGAATGGATGAACTAGATTTTCAATTCTGTCTAGTCCTGAATTTCTGTTTTACCTCAAGGCAAGTCCTATCATCTAATGGGCTTCACTTCTCACACTGTACACATTTTTATACTAATGAATATACCTCCTCCCTCCTCTAGATTGAGGGTCCTTGATGGTGAGATCACTGTCAGATTCATCATTATTTATCTTTAATCACCAGCAAATTTGCATCTTATTCACAGCAGTGACTCAGTAGTCTGTGTTTAAATAATTAAATGTACATTTGTATATCTATGAGCAGGCTTTTCTCCAGTAAATCATCCAGCCTACCTATCCTTGCCAATAAACACCCTCCTATCAGGTGCCTTTGAGGTAGTAATGAGGCTTTTGCTCTCTTATGCTGTTTTATTTTACACTTATTGTTTGCTACAAGTAATTAGTGGATGAATTTTATACAGTGATTCTAGAGAAGTTAATTTAGATAGACGCTCAATACAGTAGCTGGTGGACCTTAGCTGTTTAAACTCCAAACCCTCAAGGTCTGATTTTCCCATTTAGAACCCTAATCAAAAGTCAGAGAAGCAGTCAGACAGTTTTGAGTGCTAAGAGCTAAAATCAGAAAAGGCATTTGAGGCTATAAACAATAGTGCAAAGGGGAGAAGTAAGCACCGGTTCTCTCCCCTAGAAAAATAGATCCTCCCTAATCTTATGGGCTAAAATTGTCAAAACCAAAACATAGTGAGTTCAGTCACAAATAGGGAGGACAAGAAGGTTAGATAAGACTTTCAGAGAAGCAGGTGGGTCATCTGCTCTGAGGTGGCGGTGCTAACAAGTCCAAAAACTTTGCAACATCTTGACAGATGGTTTAGCAAAATAGCAGGCTATCTAGTGAGTCGAATTTGGCCACCTGCAAAAACTACTTAAAATAACTACTAAGAATCAAAGTTCCACTTTATTAATAGCTTCAAGAATGTTAGGCACTCCAGTAAAGAGTTCTAATAAAGTAAAATGAATGTGCATACTTCCCTCAATATCCGAAATGTAAGTCTTAAGAGTTTTACTGTTTTCACCCTCTGGCTTGGAAGAAAGATGTCAAGAGAAAGAGCAATGTTAAAGTGTCTGGCTCAGCAGAGCCAAAGAGGTAGGAAGCAAGAAAGAGAGTAGAGGACGTTGAATATAGTCTTCATACTGAAAGCACAGTCTGATTAATGTATTGGATTCTGAGCATTTATTCATATAACCCATGTTTCATTAAGCCCCTTCCGTGTATTTCCTGCTCCTGGTGAAGAAGACATAGAAAGTAGCCTGACTTCATCAAAGCTTAGAATCTAGTGAGGATAGTGAACCAGGTGGGGTTTAGATTTCAGCTCCCACTGATATCCATCTGCCTCATTTACAGCCATTTAACAGCCATGAGGTGATATATTTGAATGAATAGATCAACGCTGTCATTTCTCAAGTAGCCTAGCTCCTATTTGTAACATTATTGATGCTTTAAAATTCACTAAATTACAGCTGGATCATCAAGGTGTATTGAAGCCATGCGCAAAACTTTCTGGACCTTTACTGAAATTGTTTAGGGCCTCTCCAAGAGACTGTAAGAACAGCAGTAAAATTCTAAGTAGTTTTCTTTATAACCTGTAACTAAATACAGACTGTAACAATGATTAATTTTTTTAATATTCTTAGTGTTTCAGGACTATTACATTAATAAGGCCATCATGCATCACTGCTGTATTCCTACAGAACTATTAGACTCTGTACCAGGTTAGTGTAATTACAGCCTAATGGTTTACATCATTATAAAAACACTAAATATTTTACTAAACTGAGTACAGTATATAAAAATTAATTTAAATGGCTCCAGGCTTGAAACAATAGAATCAATGATGAAAAAAGTTCTTTAATTTCAAATAAGAAAACAAAAGTATGAAAGGGGAATATTTCAAATCATCTGAAGTATAATAAAAATATAAAGATTTTTAAAATAAAAATCTAATTAGCAACCTGTCATATTTTGATCCTGTCTTATAAAGCAGTCTTCTTCATTAACATTGGGAAAGGATAAAGTTTCTAAAACTATACACTTAAAAATCTTCTTCCTTTCACATGGCTAGGATAACTCATTTGTGAGAAATTAGAAGAAACTTATATGTACTACTTACTGATAAGTGCTCCACAATATAGGCGTCAGTAATACATCACAGTATTGGTGAGCTTTTAATGGTCTTTTCATGGACCTAAACATCAAACGCTTAAATGAGAAGTTTCTCATATGTGGAGGTACAAGTATTCAGTAAATAAAGGTTCGTTGATTGGATAGTATATGTGAGGAAAGACATTAGGGGAAGGGAAGGCTGACTGTAAAAGGCTAATAATAAATTATCCTCATAATAAATACTCTCATTTTAAATGTGACAGCATTTAACATGGCAAAGAATATAATTAATGCTCACTGCACTTAGTGAGTTTACTTAGTTGTCTTGAAGATTCTCCACATTTTTACGAAACACTTGTAAACACTAAGGTAGACATCTTCCCTTCTCTCCCACTGAAGATTCCATCCCTACCATCAGTTTTCCTACTACATGAGGGGACTAATTTTCCTACTGTATGAGGTGTCAACTCAACTAAGCCAAGGGGTGCCCACAGGAAACATTATTTCCAGGCGTGTCTGTGATAGTGTTTCCAGATGAGATTAGCATTTGAACAAGCGGGCTCAGTAAAGTAGATCGCCCTCCCCAGTGTGGGTGGCCCTGTTCCAATTTGTCAAGGGCCTTAATAGAACAAAAAAGCAGAGAAAGGAAGAATTTACTCTTTTTGCTTCCTCCCTGCATGTTGAGCTGGGGCATCTGTCTCTTGTCCTTGTGCTGGGATTCATTAACATTGGTCTCCTTAGTTCTCAGGCCTCTGAATTTGGACCAAGTGACATAACTGGCTTTCCTAGGTCTCCAACGTGCAGGTGGCAGATCGTGGGACTTCTCAACCTTCATGATTAGACGGTTGTCATCATTATTCTCTTCCTATATCATCTGTATATATATATATGCATATCCATATCTATCCGTATCTATCTACCTCTGTAATCTCCTACTCGTTCTGTTTCTGTAGAGAACCCCGACTAATACACTACACAGCCTCACCTCATTGAAAATCTGGTTCTCATTTACTTTGTGGAATTTACCAAAGTCAGCCCAATATACTCATTTGCAAATGTGTCACCTGTATGGTTTAGGAGGTTTCAAATCATAATCCACCTTTAATTATTTACTTCAAGGGGATGGTTTCATTTATGTTTCTACGAATTTATAATAGCTCCCGCAGCGTGGGCAGATACCAAAAACGGCAGACTTCAATTTCTTTTTTTTACACCTGCCTCAATTGCTAAAACCCTCTATAGTAGCAGCTGTTTTTAAAGCTACATGGACATTTGCAGCATTAACAAGAAGTTAAAGCTTGTTCTTCAAAGAGCAGTTTCAGCTCCCCAACACAGAAATGAAACAAAAGTACCAGTACATCAGGCCCACCTGCGATCCTATCTTGGGCCTCCTGGAGAAAGGACCACCGAAGTTTTTTTGGAGGTTAATACCAAGGGGCTTGTATAAATCTTTTGGTCAACCACAAAGATTCATGCCCAGTGTAGCAGACAAGGTAGTGCATCCCTTATTTTCTTTCAAATCTAATGAGAAAGTGATTATACAGCTTGCAGTGTATACTGGGACAGAGGTGTTGGGTGGTAGGAAGAATGATAGTGAATTCCCAGCACTCTGAGCTACCACACCTGCCCTACCCACTAAGTAGCTGCAAAGGCCTATGATCCCCTTACCTTTTCTGGATCACCTGCTCACAGCTTAGAGCGCGGTCTCTCCCTCTAACATGTTATAGGGTATGAAAAGATGACTCTAAGATCTAATTAAGCTCTTGATTGTTAAGTGTCCATTTTTTTCTTATTTTCACTGGAATCCACTCAACAAAAACTATCACATTGTTAAAGCTTGAGGTGAATTAAAGTGTTGATTTAAAAAAATCATAGAATGATTTGAGATTGTGTTGATTTGTCTTGTTCTTTTATAAAAATGTTTTCATGTTTATTTATTTTTGAGAGAGAGAGACAGAGCATTAGCTGGGGAGGGGCAGAGGGAGAGGGAGACACAGAATCCGAAGCAGGCTCCAGGCTCTGACCCTTCAGTCAGCACAGAGCCTCACACGCGGCTCGAGATCATGACCTGAGCCAAAGTGGGACACTTAACTGCCTGAGCCACCCAGGCACCCCATTTTTCTTGTTCTTTAAAAATAACTTAGACCCATGCAAAATCAGTTCCTATCTAAGAGGAGTCAAAACTGAGATTATTCTCCTGGAACTGGAATTACCAAGTATCATTTATTTAAGTACCTTTTACAAAAAATACTCGAATATGTTTTCAGGTGTCTCCCACTCTCCCCAGCTCCTTTCTTTCTTGCTAACACTCCCCCAGGAGCAGAACTGACTGGGAGAAGAAAATGGAACAGACGTGTCCAAAATCAAGAAGAATGCGCCTCATGACTGAGAATGAACCATTTAAGACGAGCACTTGTTGATCAGATTTGAAAGGAACTTATACAGGCGACTAGGAAAAGGTGTTTCAACACCTGAATTCAATCCAGATCTTTAAAGCAATAATCTAATTTTTAGCAGCAGTAGCTCTTTCACAGGTGTAGGAAGAATGTTTACTTTCATTGAACTAATTTATTCTAAATTGAGAAAACATTTAGGAACTGAAAAAACAGAGACTGCTGTTTTCCCAGGATAGGAATAAAAAGGAAAAGGAGAACAAGACTACAACATGCAGCTGAATATTTCAACTTTTTCTCCACTGACCTGACTAAATGATGTCTATTTTATTTTGTTTCTTAAAAAACAGAATTCCCAAGTGTGACCTAAATAATCAATATACATTCTTATTTTGCTAAGAAGTAATTAAAGATGTCATTTGGCGATAAAAACAAATGCACACCTAAATATAAAGCTTATTATTTTTGGTTAAATAAATCTTTTGGATGCCTTATTTTGGGAGACAGCTGTTAACACATCTTAATACACCAGGGGAAAACTACCTCTGAATTAAGACATAACTTGCCTTTCCTCCCAAAGAAGTTAAAAGTTTCTGTTTCAATTGATTCTAATAATTTCTGAAAAAAGAAGAGAGCCCACCCCATTTTCTTTGTAACTGCAAGAGGTATGTGAAAACAAAACAAAACAAATTACTGCTTTAAAATGTATAATGCATATCTTCTGAGAAAAAAAAAAACTCGGCATTTAGGCTTCTCTCTGCCTTGTAAACAACATGAGCTTACAGGACTTGGCTTTTCCTAAGAACCACATTTTAAAGTGCAGTTTTTGTGCCTAATGATTTAAATAAAACTTTAAATAAAATTAACTGTGTTCACATTTCCCCCAACCCCTCCGCCCACCTCCCAGGATACTTTTCTTCATGAGAAATAACCAAAATCTCTTTAGCTTTTCCACAAAGGATCCATTTTCTAAACTAATCAGTTTTAGTCACTCTCTTTTGAGCTCTCCTCAGATTTTCTCCGTCCTGCCTCCAACAAAGGGCCTCAAATTGGACCCTATACTCCCATGGAAACCTGATGAATGCTGATCACAGAAGAGCTCCTCATGGTCGCACCTTCTCATAGAAGGAAACAGTGTTGATCTTACAGCTTCCTCAGCCATTAGAAGCTAATGCCACCTCTGACTGGATTTGGGGGTAATGAGGGTACCCGACCTAATTTTTCACCTCTCCATTTAAACTCCCAAGTCATAATAATAGTACATGCAGCTGTTGACTGCATTTTTTGAACACCCCCTATGTGCCAGGCCTTGTGCTAGGTCCTTTAACTGCCTTTTGAAATATGGAAACATCGCTATTATCCCTATTTTAAAGAAGAGGTTACATAAGCTCGTCAAGGTCACCGCCATCTATCTGAAGGAAGGTGGGGATTCAAGTACAGGTTTCGCTGATTCTAAAGCCCAGTCACAACAAATAAATACTCTTTATGGACTCCAGTGTTTCGTACAATAAAAATCATACAGGAAGCCCTTAAAACAAGAACAAGTGCTGAAACTCTCCACAGGGCAGCATTACTATGCGGTGGCGGCCAGTGCGCCCTTTTACTGTGCCCAGGCCACACGTGAGGGGAGGCCCAGCACCTGAGCCCCGCGAGCATTTCCAAGAGCAGCGATGAACAAGTGCTGTCTGGCGCCCTCCTGTGGACAGCGTTACCCGAGGTGACAGGCCGGCAGAAGTGTGAGCAGTTTAATGGTGACTCAACGAATAGTTCAGATACGTGCGCAAGAACGCCGCGAGGCAGTTTAGCCAAGGACAACGGACCGTCTGGTTAACCTGGTGAGCAAGTTAGTTTGTTGCCATTTAAGTATACATGCTGCTGTCCATTGCATTTTGTAAGTATGTGTAAACAATGAAAACGAAATATAAAAGGTGCAAAACCTCAGAAGCACCTGGAATAAAATTCAGAAATCAAACATTGCCTCCTTTAAATGAAAAGGCCTCTGATTGCTTATTGGCTCATGTTTGGTTTATCTGTAGCCCATGATATTTTGAGTTGTATATAATGAAGGTAAAAAAAATACTGATAAAACAAACATAAGCTAATAGCATTTGAGAGCAGAAAGAGAACGTTCAGCCACTTGATTCTATAAACAGGGTAACTAATGTCGTGAGTCAGAGAGAATTTAGTTCATTATTCATTTTTCATTTCTCGTTATATATATGAATATATTTTTTCATTCATTCTATTTGGAGACTTAACCCACTTGTAAATAAGATAGTACCTAAGTCAATTAAAAAAGAAATTCAATGTAATGCACACTTTTAATTATCCTATAAATGATTTCATGATTGTAATAAAGCATTTGTCTTCTTTTTTTAACAAACTAAGAGAGTTACTGATAATTTAAACACCTTAGTTCTTTTTTTTTCATATCAAACACACTTCTGAGTAACAGTAGACACGTTTCCAGGTTCCTATCTCCTCTGAATGATAGATGGAAGAGTAATGCAGAAATGTATGACATATCTGGTTGTATCTGCATGTTCATTTTATTAGAGAAGCCTGAGCAGCATTCTCTAAACTTCTCTTTCACTTCATTTCTACAGTGTGTTATATAGTTCATGTTCTCTTTTTTAGTTTATTTTTGTTTTATTTATTTTGAGAGAGAGAGAGAGAACATGAGGAAGCAAGGGGCAGAGAGAGAGGAAGAGAGAGAAAACTAAGCAGGTTTCATGCTGTCAGGGCAGAGTCGGAAGCGGGGCTCAAACTCACAAATCATGAGATCATGACCTGAGCCGAAATCAAGAATCGGGAGCTCAACTGACTGAGCCACCCAGGTGCCTCTTGTGTTCTCTTTTTAGATTCCTAAACTCCTTGGATCCAAGGTCACTATTTCATTATCAGAAATTGGTGGAATGAATGACTCATGATAGAGGCAAAAGCAACTTGCAATTTCTTTGTTTGGTTTATGAATTCCTCCTGATTTATATGCCACTGAGACCCAGCCACGGCCTGTAGCCTTCCATTGTACATTCTCTGTTCTACGTATCCTTGCTGCCTCCTAGCTCCTGATTCTCCTACTCTTCAAACCCATGCCCTTGCAGGCCTCTGAACCTTGTTTTTTTTAAAAAATGGTTCCTATCCACCTTCAATAATACTCTCTTCCTGAGTTACCATGGTTCTCTTTCTTTCATGGCAGAGAGCTTGGTGCTTAAAAGCAGTTCTTGGGAATAAAACTGTCTGGACTTGAATTTAGGCTCTCCTACTTTCTAACTGTATAACCTGGAGAAAGGTTTTTAAATCTCTCTCTGCTTCATTTTCTCATTTAAAAACAGAAATAATATAGTTATTGGGACATAATCGGGACATACTAGTTAATATGTTTAAGAGAATATTGGCAAGCTTACTGCTCAATCATTCTATCTGTGATTATCATTATTATTATTATTCTTAATCATTCATATTCATAAAATCAGAAGCAAGTGGGCCTTTACATAACTATTTTTAGTTCATTGTTCTTCACCCCCCTCAAACTTCTGAAACCCCAAAATAAGTGAGGCATCATGTATTCTTTGCATGGTATGAAGAAAAGCAATCTTTTAAGGGAAAAAGAACACCTTGAAAAGAATTTTTATTTTTACTTAGACTCTTGAGAAACTATTGGAGAGAGAGGGAATATGTTATTACTACAGAGCCAAACATCTTCAAATTCCTTCCTCTCCACCTCTGCCATTCTCAAGATCATCCTTACAGATGACAGATGCCCTCCTAAATTCTTTCTTTTGGCCACTGCATTCACTCAGTCCTCAAAATTACCTAAGCCTAACCCACAAGGTCTTTCATTCTGCCTGTCTACCCTTTTTGCCTTTTCTTATACTGTCTTTCTTTTGTTTGTCCAGCTTTTCTGCAACTTAGCTGCAAACTGGAAATATATGGAGGTACTTTAAAAATACAGATTCCTCAGGGCGCCTGGGTGGCTTAGTCGGTTAACTTTCGCTTGGGTCATGATCTTGCGGTTCGTGGGTTCGAGCCCCGCATCAGGCTCTGTGCTGACTGCCAGCTCAGAGCCTGGAGCCTATTTCAGAGTCTGTGTCTCCCTCTCTCTCTGACCCTCCCCTGCTCACGCTGCCTCTCTCTCTCTCTCCTAGAAATAAATTAAAAAATACATATTAAAAAAATAGATTCCTCGGATCCACACAGACATCCTGAAGTGCCTGGAGTGTTTCAGGAACATCAGCATCTTTCCCAGCCCCCCAGGGAGATTCTAATGGGTTAAGAACCACTGGTATCCCTTCCCCTCCTCTCTCCAGGGTAAACCTTCTAACTCCTCTTTTTTGTTTTCCGTGCCAAAGCTCATGATAAAGTTCAGGAGCTGGATGTGAGGAGATGCAAAGCATTTAAAGCCAGAATTTCCCTACGGGGGATGAGAAGAGAAATCCTCTGGATATTTATTCATGTGTGATTTTGTTGTTGTTGCTGGACTTGCCTTCTTTTCTTGACTCCTTGAAGACGTAGGCCCTTTCTTCCCGTATCTCTGCCCTCTCTGTTCATTCACTGGCTGGAGCTGCCACACAGACATTTATTAGCTGACGCATGTTTTTGGATTCTCTTAGGGAACCTTGTCCTGGTTGCTTCTATGGATAAGTGACCCATATTCATAATGATGTTCAATTTTTTAAAAGTCTGCATATAATACCAAAGTGTACACTTTGAAAGTGGCTAAGGTGCAAGGTTGAACACCTCTGGAGTAAGGCCAAGATCACAACTCCGTGTCTTTCACTTAATATCCATGTGGCCTTGGACGTCATCCATGAAATAGGATTGGTGACACTTATCTGTGACACCACTGTGTGGGAGAGGTAAACTAAATCATCATTTCGTGTCTTTTTCCAGTCTTATTATGTGCTACTTTATGGCTTCTGTAATAATTTACTGCAAACTTAGTTTGGCATTTACTGTAAATTCACAGACTTGAATTTGCATCAGGTAAACTTTTTAAAAAAAAAAAAAAAGAACTCTTTTGCACAGGACTGTAATTCTGTAATTTTCTAACACATTTCTTGAGGAGAATATGGACACCAAATGGGATTCTGTGCTATTTTAGTTCCTAAGCACTCAGAACAGAGCCAGCCTAGGGAGTTAGAAAAATGGCATGAAGTTCTAGAAACATCTGTGTCATGTCTGTGTCGTGCTGCCATCATACCCCTCTCACTACTTCCAATCTTAATATCCTTCCCTGTCCTCTAGGAAATGTCAGGCACACATGGTTTGACGAGCTACCTCGACTCAAATGTCACCTTCTTAAAGAAGACGTCTACGACCATCTCTCTGAAACAAAGATTTCTTTCATTCTCTATCCCTTTCAGTGACTTCACTTTTATTCCTCGGCCTTATCACCACCTGAGTGTGCATGCAGTGTTGACTGATGTTTCTTCCCGCAGAAGATAATGTCCAAGAGGGCAGGCTCTTTGGAGTCCTCCTCCATGCGCCGCCCTGGAGAGCTGGTGCACCCCAACATTAGAGCAGCGCCTGGCACATAATAATAAGCCCTCGTGACATACTTTTCTGAATAGAAAAAATAGTTCTGAATTATCAATGTAACTATCATTGTAATAATCGGAGTACTGTACCTGCCTTTCACTTTAAGCACAGGAACTATGTCCTTGAGAGATTAAGTTGACTTCCTTAAAGCTCTAGCTTGGAATGGACAGGGCTGGTGGCCTTGTAACCATAGCGGGCTCTCACCTGTCCCGCTCAATCCCCAACCCACCACCCCCTAAAAAAGTGTCTCCTTTTGCCACTTCTTCTAGATTAAATCCTGTGAGCTATGCAAAGGTTTGTAAAGGTATTCATATCAAAGAAACATGTACTGGTTGGAAATTTTAGCTAAAAAAAAAACAAACCTCTCAACAAAATGAAAATTAATTAGATGTCTATGAAATGTAACATGTCAACTACTCAGCTTGTTGTTCAACTTTTCCTCGATTCACTTCTTATTTTTTTATATGGAAAAAAATGAGCCTAGGATGTGAATACATTAGAATACATTTGATATGATTAGGGGTGGGGAGATCTCCAAAAATAAAAATGCCTAAAAGCACTCTTGCTTGTTAAGATATTCAAAGGTTGGAGGAGTAACAGATATTGCTAGATTTTACATCAAAATGACTCTGAAGAAAGTTTCATTTTGTTGGCTTTCTGAGGAAAGTAGTGATCATACCCTGATGACTTAGACTTCTAATTCCTGCCATAAATCTTTTTATTAAAAACATTTTTCTAACATACTTATCCTGTGAACTAATTGCCTTGTTAGTAGTAAGCATTTGCAAATGACACAGTGGGACTCATGAGCTCAGGTTCTGTGCTTCAGTGACCCCATTTGAATCACTGCTGTATCACTTGTTATGGGTGGCCTTGGGGCAATATGGTCATATCTCTAAACTACATTTTTTCTGTGGGAACCATAATAGCCATTAACCCTATAAGGTTATTGTAGAAGTTACATAAAATGATAGGTGTGAAGTGCTTAGCATTGTTTCTGGCACACAAGAAGTGTTCCATGGAGCTAAGAATAATTATCATTACTAGTATCATTTCTATTATCATTATTATCATTGCTTAATGTATCAGATTCTTCCTCACATCAGGAGAGCTACTGCCACGTTTTCTATCCCATTCTTTCAGAGAAATTTTATGCTAAGCCCGAATTCTAGGACAGCAGAGTGGCCAACCCTCCTGACCATGAGAAAGCCATGTCATCTCAGAGCATCGACCTCAAGCATGTCTTTGCAAGGGGAATGTCACTTACCTGGCTCTTCAAAGACCAATCCCTGTGGCAGTCTCATGCCCACCAGGACAGTGTTGTGGGAATAGGAAGAAAGAGAAATCAAAAAAGAAGACACTCTTCCCTCAAAGTCCCCAACACCATTTCTTTAATACCTTTTCAGTTTATGAGATTTGACAAGGAAATAAAGGCATTGCTCCGGGCCATTCCAATCTCACAATGTAAGTATTCTCTTAAAATTGCTACATCTAGGAGAGCCTTTATATCCATGTCATTACTCTAGGAAAATTGTGAGGCTGTGGGGAAGGGTGTGGGAGAAATTGTATTAAAACATTCACACACACGCACGCACACACACACACGCACGCACAAAAATCTCCTACCTCTCCACTTCAAAGACATCTCTTTCTATTTTATATCACTCATCAAAAATGTCATGAGAAGTTGAATGATTAGTATCCTTCCAAATGCTTTTAAAAAGTATGGTACATAAAGGGAAGAAAAATAGAGCACCTTGCCAGTTGTAGTGTTACAGTCATAAAATAGATGTTGAAATACGAGTATATGATAAACCCACAAGGGTGCCTAGATGAGAGAATAGAAGATGAAGGCATAGATTTAATTTAGAACAGTGTCTGAAGCCATGCATGAGGATAGTCTTCTGAAACTAGATCTCACTAAAGGAAAACTTCACTGAACATTTTATCCTAGTTGACAGAAAAAAATCATGCATGTGTGAGCATGTGTGCATGTCTGTGTGTATGTATATCCTCTTCAAGCTCTTTAAGCAAAGTGACATTTAAAAATATTCGAAAACATAAACATCGTGAGATCAAACAGGAAAACTACATTAGATGAAAATAAGATCAGGGTGGAGGGGTGAGAAGGCAGCAGAAACACCGCTCTTCTGAAAGGAATGATTCTATTGTTGATATCATCAGCTGTGATGAAGTACGGTCTTTGAAGATGTAGAGGAAAATGTTTTTGAATTTAGATTTCATTCTTATTCAAACTGTCAAGTAGAGGGAGGGGTGAAAATAAACATTTGAAGCTAGCCAAGAAATGAGAGATTGTTACCTCTATGTACATGTTCTGAAATATTACCTAAAGATAAAGTTTAGCAAAATGAAAAGAAAGATGAAATTGTACAGACAAAATGCAAAGTAAAGAAACAAACAGTGGGAACCAATCTTCCGAACAACACTTCCAGGACGCTGACAGCACACCAGGGGCACAGCCAGCGCAATGGGAACAGGAAGGAGACGATCTGGGGCCACAATCCCTCAGGAAGAAAGGGATGGATTCAGTTCAGCAGATGCGTTGTTTGAGAAGCTGCAAGATATTAGTGATAACCGGAGAGAGGCGTGTGCTGTTTTTTCCAATAAAGGAAAAGAAAGATGTACAGGAATTGCACACACACACACACACAAAAACAAAAATTAGAGCAGAAAGATAATTTTCTAGATGAAACAAATGGAAATGGATTCAGATTGAGAAACTGATGCCCAGAGAAAATGACTTTTCACTGGATTTTGATGCTTCACGAAACAAACTACTTTTAAGGAAAAACTCCCATCGGTGACATCGACTTAGCAATAGTGGTATTTCTGTTTCTAGGTGTCCGATGACTGACTTGAATAAAAATGAATATTATTTACTTAATAATCATGAGGTCTCCAATGCTGTTTTACAAGTTTTCCATTTTTCGAATCAATCTCTAGACGAAGAATAGAGACTGAATTTCAGTTTTATAGTACGGAAAGTGCATGCCACACGCTGGCAGCAACCTGGAAATGGAGAGGAAGAAGAAAAGAGGGGGCGATGCCTGAGTACTGATATTTTCATTTTGCATAATAGAAAGCAAGAAGCACTGTCTGATGTTTATGGAAAAATAGGTAGGTAGGTATATTTTAAGTTCCTACTCAAACAATCATTAGTTAATAATTAGTAACAATAAGTTTACAATTAGAAGAACTATTCAAATAGTGTGGAGTGTGGACCAGATCATTCCAAGGGGCAGTTTGCCCTGGACTGATGAGTTTCCTGGGATGTAGAAAAAGTCCCAGACAAACCTGGGCAAGTTGGGTACCCTCGAAATATAAACAAGTTAAATTTCTCAAATTTTATAGCAAGGAGTCCGTACCAAAAAAAAAAATAAGAATCAAGAAATGGAGGTGTCCCTTGGATGGATGAATCATGCTAAGTGAAATAAGTCAGAGAAGGACAAATACTGTGTGAGCTCATTTCTATGTGGAATCAAAAAAAAAACGAACTCATACATTTGTAGAGCAGATAGGTGGTTGCCACAGGTGGGCGCCAGAGACGTGGGCCAAAGGGTGAAGGTAGTCAAAAAGTACAAACTTCCAGTTACAAGATAAAGAAGTCCTGGGGATATAATGTACAGCGTGAGGACTAGAATTAAAATACTGTACTGTATATTTGAAAGTTCCTATGAGAGTAGGTCTTAAAAGTCCCCATCACATGGAAAAAACTGAAAACAATTGTAATTAGGTTTGGTGATGGATGTTAACTACACTTGTGTGATAATTTCACTATATATACATATGTCAAATCATTACATCATATACCTAAAATGAATACTGTATTACATGTCAGTCATATTTCAATAAAAAACAAAATATATTTTAAAAAGAACTAGAAGTCTTAGCATAGTATCTAAGTGATATTAATAACAATGGTTAGCCATACTGCTCTTGGAAGTTATGCAGAGACCCAGAATTATAAACTCATCTCTACCAGCTATTAGCTCCATGATATTCAGCAAGTTACTGACCTCTCATAGTAGTACTTACCTCACATGATCATTGTGAAGAAGGTGGAAAATAATGCTTGTAAAGTGAGCAGTCAGAACCTGATACAGAACAATGCCTCAGGAGCTTTGTGTTGTTATTATTATAGTCATTATCATTATTCATTTTGTAAGCCATTCATTGCATGTACAGAAAATACCATGTGAAAGGCATACTGAATCGTTCAATTAGTTGTTAGACCCTTGAACATCTATGAAATGAATGTTGGGGCCTTAACCAACAGGCCTACACATTAAAAAATGTTCAATGGAGGGGCACCTGGGTGGCTTAGTCGATTAAGCGTCCGACTTTCGCTTAGGTCATGATCTCGCGGTTTATGGGTTCGAGCCCCGCGTCGGGCTCTGTGCTGACTGCCAGCTCAGAGCCTGGAGCCTCTTTCGGTCTGTGACTCCCTCTCTCTCTGACCCTCCCCTGCTCACGCTGTCTCTCTCTCTCCTAGAAATAAATAAAAATATTAAAGAAATATATATATAAAAAAAATGTTCAATGGAGGTTACTACTGGGATGTGGATAGGGAAAGAAGGTAGCAAGATAGGCAGAATTTTCAATGACAGAATTGCATGGTATTTCTGTTTAAGTCACATATAATCAACTGCAACTTTCCAGTGGCTGAGGAGCGGAAAGATACTTGAATAACACTGGCATTTTACCAGCCATTTCTCTCAGCGATCCTTTGCTTCTGGCAGCATATGTAATCATGCCTGAAATAACCAACGTTGTTCATGGAAACTTACGGAAAATACATGTGCATGTTTTTAAGATTTTCCCTGTGAATATAACTTAAAATATTTCCATAATTAGATAAATAAGATATGTGATTTTGTCAGCATCCTTGGAGGAGAAATTGAAGAATTAATTGAGGGCTGTAGAAAAGGATTGACTGAGGAAGAGCTAGTGTTTAGTATGCTCACTTTGCAGTCCTTTAAGTAAGTTTCAAGAATAATTCATCTAAAAGTAATTTTTTACTTGTATACTGGCTTTAGAATTTAAGCTTATATAAGCTGTCATTCCAATTTAAAAATTCTTGGTGGACCCCTGGGTGGCTCAGTTGGTTGAGCATCGGACCCTTGATTTTAGCTCAGGTCATGATCCCAGGGTTGTGGGATCAAGCCCCACATTGGGCTCTATGCTGACAGTGCAGAGCCTGGTTGGGACTCTCTCTCTTTCCCTCGGCCTCTCTTCCCTACACGCACTCTCTCTAAAATAAACAAGTAAAATATTAAAAAGTAAGATTATTTGACACCATATACATTTTTAGTGGGGATAAGTTTTTATAAAAATAAAACAATGCTTATGATTATTATGAAATAATATGAGAAATCATTATAATAAATGCCTAATAAATGCCAAGTAGAAAGATAGAATATAAACATTTATGTGTGCACGGCCTACAAGTAAATAAAAAGAGTAGCTAGAAAAAAGACTTAAAAGAGAAATATACCAAAATGCCAATATTGGCCAAGGTTATGTTAAAATGATGGGATTCTGGGTCATTTTATTTTATTTTATTTACTTTAGTCTGTTAAAGTTCAAAATGTACAGTTTTATAAACCTATGGAAAATCAGACACAAAATATTAATAATGCAATGTACACAGGTGCTCTAACTAAAATCCATCCTTGGAAGTTATTCAGATGTAAAAATTTTGCAATAATTTCTAACTTAATGCTTTCTCGTCTCTTAGGAACTCTAGGCTTTAATTGCTTCTCTGCAAAGTAGAAAATAACCCAAGTTACATAAATCTATTTGTGTGTAATTTTGAAACACTTTCATTTCTGGCAGACATGCACTCGGACCCATCATCAGGGTCTCTCCCAATGCATAGTTTCTGCTGGCTGATGCCTTTCCTACCTGACTAGACCACCAAGACCAGGTTACATTTCACTCCATTATCTCGAAGCCAGGGCTGTACCAATAACCCCCATATGTGGATTAAAGCAACAGAAGTTTGGCTCCTCAGACTATAGAAGGCTTGATTACCACCCCAAAATCTATTATTATGTAAATTAAGTGTTAGAAACACCAAATCTTATTCCAGAAGCAGAACAACTGCAGACATTGAAAAACCTATTAAATATGGTGAGCCCCTAAGTTTAGCACATTTTGCTTTTTTTCATCATCACGTTCATGAATGGTTTAATTGTTTCATTATGAATTCATTCATACATTCAATAAACATTAATAACAAGAGCTAATATATATTAGGTCCTTCATATTTGCTAGGTGATGAGCTAAAAATTTAACATTTAATCATTATCTTGCTAATACAACTTTGAGGCTTGGAAAGGTTAATTAACTTGAAACTACTGAGAAGCAGTGGATTCAGGACTTGAACCCTCATTTGCCTGTAAAACCCAGGCTCTTAACTATGTTATAAGGCTTTCTGTTTGTTAAGGACTTACTAAGTGCCAGGCATTTCTAGGTGCTGGGAACACAAAGACGAATAAGGACCCTGCCATTCAGGAAATTTAAAAACTTATATTCCTCTGTTAGATGCTTGCAGTGAACAGGGGTCATTCAGTGATCCTTTCCACTCAGTTGCCTAGGTTTTAACAGAATGGGACAGCCACTTAAATGTAAGGAGGGTTATTTAAGTCAAACTCCTGAGGCAAGCCAGGACTGAGGACCCAGAGGAGATCCCATAGGACCAGCCAGGAGGGCCCTTAGCTTTGCACAGGATGGAAATCAAATGTGAGGCAGCAGGAAGTGATAACAGAGTTTATTGAAGACCAGAGATAGCAGATATAGACAGAACATCTGGGAGACTTGGAAAAGAAAAGGAGCGTGAGTCTCATCTTTGCTTGAGACTGGAGAGACTAGAGGTCTGGAGTTTTAATTGAGGACAATGATCTGCTGTCCATGTCCTCTCAGGCATCCAGGAACTGATTGAACAAAGGCAAGCACTCAGTGTCTTCCATAAGTCACTCATGCCCTGGAATCAAGGGGCTTGGCGTCAACGTGTTTGGAGTTCAGTGACCTTGGAGAACTTTCATGACAGCCCCGCCCAATCACCCCTTACATGTTTTTTCTTTCATGGGGTGTCTTTGGTTTCCTTCTCTCACAATCTGATTGTCCAAGGTAGAATTTGACTTGATGATTTGACTTAATGCCTTTTTATTTGTAGATACTATCAATTCAAAAGTCTCCATATGGCTGTTTATGTGTGGCTGAGACATGGCCCTTGTTCCTATGATATCTCGCCTTCTCAATACCAGAGCCTGGCAGATAAAGGATGTAGGCAGGAAACCGAACTGTAAGATGTATCCACCTCTTCTCACAGGGCTTTGGTGCTTGGCACTTAGCCATTGAATTGCATCTAGTCTAAGAGCCATATAGAAAATCACCAAGGAAGCCAGGACAGAATGTTTGTCATTGTTTTCCCATGGCATCATTCATAAGTTTTGCCTAGATAAATTTTCTCTCATGATTTGCCCACATCCATGGCCACTCCATTCCAAACTATTCTCCACACAACAGCCAGAATGATACTTCTAAATGAGCATACATATCAACTTCAGACTCACCTGTCTGATATCTTCAGAGGTTTTCTATTTCCTCTATGGATTACATTTGTAGGACTTTATTGCAAAGACAGCCAAAGTCCAAAAAGAGCAGAACTTGTTCAGCAAGTGCTTACAAGTGGTGTCATCCAGCCCATGCTCCCCTCTCCAGTCTTACTTCAGGCTACTAGTACCCCCTGTTCACCGCAGACCGATGATAATTGCCTTCTTTCCAGTTTTCTCTCTTGCAGTGCCGTTCCTGAATTCATTTTGCCCACCCACTACCGCTAAACTCTTAGACTTCTTAGAGAAGCTTTTACTGCCTCCACAGATCAAGTTAAGTTGCATCGAACATTTCCTTGAATGAACAAATGTAGCTAATGTTTCTACAAAATCTAAAATGTGCAGCCTCACAAAGCACTCAGCATCTCCTTCATGGCCTTGAGCTCAGCTGCTGACTGGGATTTAGCAGTCACCTGTTTGTAGATTTGTTTATGTTTGTCTCCTGTGGCCCATTTTAATTTGGTGAGAAGAGATCACACATATCTTGTTCATTCTTGAATCCTCAGTGCCAGGCACATAGTTGGTGCTCAAAAAACTGTACGTTAAATTAATGAATTTTTATTGAAAAAGAATCAAAGCGACAGTCATTTTGTGCCCCTCTGCCAGGATCAATGGTCATCCCATATGATCACCTGATAAGACAATCTTTCTCTCACAGCCCTATTAACATTGGCAGCTTTCTGGGTTCCAAAAGGATGATTCCTCCTAGAAGCTCTTGCATTGAAATATCTGAAGCTTGATGACTTGAAGATTTCTCCAAAAATAAGGAGACAGACGGTACCCTCCCTTGTATAAAAGATGAATGAAGACCCCCTGTCTCTTCAGTTGTGAACTTCTATACCCTTCTTTAGAACAATTCATATGTTCCTCCTATTCATTCACAAAAGATGCTGAGAGCCCCATATATGCCTGGCAATCCTTGGAGATTTGAGTGTTTACAAATGAAAGGCAGCCCCTGTCCTCAAAGCCTTCCCTGTTAAATGGGACAGATGGGACAAGTGAGAGCTGCACAGTGTATCAATTCTGAGAGACGATCTCACAAGAGGGATACCTAGACTACTGTGAAAGGTAGAAGAAGAGGTATCAGGAACTGCTAAGAAGTTGGGCTCAAGAGAAGACTGTGCCACAACACATGGCAAAAAGCCATCCAAACAATGGCAGCTACTTGTGTAGCACACAGGAGGACAAGAGAAAAAATGCAGGTGGGAAAAATGCCAGCAGCTTGGAATTGGGCATTAAGTGCTGGACAGACGTGGGGAGGGCACAGAGGAGGGGAGGCCTTTAGAATCCTTATCCTGAAGGTAATGGGAAGCCACAAAGCCTTTTAAGCCAGGAAAAAGATGAGGGAATCAGATTTGCATCTTAGAAAGAGCACATCCAAACAGGGTTAAGGATGGTGGAAGGGGAGCTATAAATAGACAAAAGTCCTAAAAGGATTTTACAAAACACTTTTGCATTTTTTGAGATGGGAGTTTAAATGAAAAAAACTTTGCGTGTGTCAAAAAATGGATATACTCTCCTAATATTTCAGAAAATGTTTACATACATCGTTTTCCTCTAAGTAAATTAGGAAATGAGGATAATGGTTCTGCAAAACCTAAAGACTGCTGGTGACTCATTATCCAATTAATTGATATGAATAAATTGGGAAAATCAAGCTAAATGAGAGTCAGTCACTGCATACAAGTAGAGAGCTAAATGTGTATTATCTTTTTGGTTTTTTAAATAATGAAATTAAGGAGACTGCACCCCATTGTGGGGCACTAGGGTATGTCCACTGAGCCTCTGACCCTGAGGGGATGGGGACGGTGTGGAGGCTGTGGACCTTAGAGACAGAGGTGGGCAGGTTGAGCCATGGAAGCTTCTGTAGGCAGCCTGACACCCAACTACTCCCTGCCATATTATTTTAAAAACTGGGTTTCTTACATATCAATTTATAATTCACACCATTAGATAAAAGAACACTCTCCAATCTTTTCAGAATAGGCCATTTTCTCCCCGGGTCTTCCTTGAAGCTATAGAACAATGCCCTTGAGGTACTTAGAAATCCTATTGTTTAATGGAGAGGATGAGCAAGGCCTATACTTAAGACCCTTAGAAGACATTTATCTAATGAAAAGGTCTTTGGGGCGCCTGGGTGGCTTAGTTGGTTAAGCGTCCGACTTTCGCTTAGGTCATGATCTCGCAGTTCGTGGGTTCGAGCCCCACGTCGGGCTCTGTGCTGATTGCCAGCTCAGAGCCTGGAGCCTGTTTCAGTCTGTGACTCCCTCTCTCTCTGACCCTCCCCTGCTCACGCCGTCTCTCTCTCTCTCCTAGAAATAAATAAAACATTAAAAAAAAATTAAAAAAAAAAGAAAAGGTCTTTGATATTGTGACTTAAATATTTCTGAGGTCTTAACAAGGGGTTTTACTAGTCATATTCTTGGCTTTATGTTTTCCTAACAGCACCCAGAAATTTATCTTTGCCATAGGCTATTTCTTACTTTGAGAACCTGCTGGCTATGAAGAATATCTGGAGCCTCCGTATTTTCTCTAAATCTTACTTGAAAATGGAATAGTTCATTCATTTCTTTCCTCTCATATTTTGTTATAAGCAGTTAGAAGAAACCACATAGTACCATTACCAATGCCATGGAGTTCATTAGGTACATTTCCTACTTCCCATGTTACTGCAGGCGACAGTTTCTGCCAATATCTCCATGCCTTCATGCCCTCACTGGCAGCCGTCTTGAGTATTTCCCGGCTTCTGCCTGATACCTGCTCACAAAATCAATGCCATATAGTTTAGGACTTATTATAGCACACTCTTCTTCCAGTACCCAAATTCTATTTCAGTTATCTACTGCTATTTAATAAGCCACTCCAAAAGTTACTGGCACAATACCAGATCCATTTGTATGTCAACTAGCCCCACCTCCTGCTACCTCACTCGGCTTTGATCAGGGTGGCCATGGATGCCCTGCTCAGTGCAAGGTGGGGAAGGGGAGTCCAGACACCCCACTTCATGTGCACTGCTTCCATCAGTCTCTTTGATGCCAGATGGAGGCGCAGGTTCAGCTCCCTCTGGGACCCGCAGACACGGGGTAGGATGGCTCGTTAGCCCTGCTTTACTCCGTCTCTTTTAGTCTCATTGCCTCCAGATTTTGGGTGTGGACATTTAGAGCCTCACGGGGACCCACTAACCAGAGGTGGGATGAAAGTGAGTCCTGTGGGAATTAACCCCATTCACAACACCTTTCTCAGCCTCATGGCTGCCAGGAGCAGGTGGGGCTCAGCTCCTGGCTGGGCCCCAATGACGCTGGAGTGTATGGAAGCACAGGGTCACTGGCCCTGTGTTGCATCTTCTCATTAGGTCCCAGCTTGCCACTGGCCCCCACTGGCACTGCTTAGAGGGCAAATCAGAGTGCTGCCCACCTCTGCTGGATAGAAGAAGATGGCAAATCAGGTCCCCCCTCAGTCCCTTTGATACTACCCCAGAAGGAGAATTGGAGCACCACCATTTACATCCACTGGGAAAGGGATAGATTGGATCCCTCATGGTCTGCTGACACCTCCAGCAGGGGAATCTGAATATCCCCATTTGTTTCTCCTGGGTTGGAGGGTGGCATGGAGGATCAGTTCTCTGCTCAGTTCTGCTGAAACTGCATGGAAGAACTTTTTGTTGGTTGTCTGGTGTAGGGCAGAAACTGCCAAAAAAGTGTTTTGGTGTTAAGCTACCCTCTTCCTGATCTTTGGGCCAGGGGGAACAGCCTTTTCTCAGAATTGTTTTATCTGTGCTTGTAAATGGTTCTGGGTTTGGAGGGTTTTGGTACTTCCCATATGAGATATATAGGAGGTAATCTGGAAATTCAGGTGACTAGCTACCTTCCTCTAGTAGAGATGTCCCTAGGGCTCTTGGGTGGCTCAGTCAGTTAAGTGTCTGACTTTTGATTTTGGCTTGGGTCGTGATCTCATGAGCCCCACATCCAGCTCTTTGCTGACTGTGTGGAACCTGCTTGGGATCCTCTCTCTCTCTCTCTCTCTCTCTCTCTCTCTCTCTCTGCCCCTCCCCTGCTCATGCTCTATCTCTCCTTCTCTCAAAATAAACTTAAAAGAAAAGAGAGATGTCCCTAAACAGTCCACCTGCTTTCCACCTTTTAGTCTGTCAACATTTGTTTGTTTTGTAATGTCTGTTTTTAAATTGTAAGGAGGAGCTGGGAGGCGTGGGGCTACTCCATCTTTACTAGAATTGAAAAGTCCGTGTGTATTTTTGACTCTCTAGGAAGATGCAAATAGGTATTAACTATCTTGAGCTAAAGATAACCAGGAAAGAAAGCAAAACACAGATCTACAACTGTAAAACAAAATAAAAACAAAAACAAAACAAAAAACAAGAAAAACCATGTCGCCCTAAGGGATACCAAAGACAAAATAAATGGGTTTGATACCACAAAGAAGAGGGAAGGATTACTTAATTTATGGTCTTGAAGTCCTGAATGAATCTACCTCCTTTCCTACTGGGTTTATTGTCTGAAAGTTTAGGAGAATTGTAAGGATTGGTTCTAGGTAGGATAAATCCTTTCTCTAGTAGTCTTTCAACTACTAATTTTAGTCTTGCTTAGTTTGTCATTTTAAACAGTATTATGAAAGCTTGGATAGAGATTTGTATGAGTCCATCTGAACTGATGAGCTTGGCCCAGTAATTTTGCCAACACGAGTAGAAATTTTTTTTTAACCACAGGTAGTCCCATATCTTGAGAAGATTTTCAATTAGGACTTTACTCAAAACATAAAAATGCCAGCATATTAATATTCAAATTATCTATTATCTGATTATAAGTGGATAGTCCTCAGGATTTTAAGCAATAGGCAAACAAGACATTTAATCTAAAAATTCCCTTTTCCCACAAGATCCTTCCTTATTAAGTTGGCCGGTATGATATGACGGAGGAGCAAAGCAATGTTCTTTGGTTAAAAGTCAAGAATAATGGTTATAGACTGAGGTGAAGAAACATCTAGAGATTAGTAGTTTCTTTTTTTAATGTTTATTTATTTTGAGAAAGAAAGCATATGAGCGCAGGAGGGGCAGAGAGAAAGGGAGAGAGGGAATCCCTATCAGGCTTTACATAGTCAGTGCAGAGCCCAGTGTGGGGCTCAACCCCACAAACCGTGAGATCATGACCTGAGTCTAGCCTGAGTCAGATGCTTAACTAATTGAGCCCCCCAGAACCCCCAGGATTAGTAGTTTCTTAATCCTAAAACATAGGTTGTGTGGTGGCAACAGAGTTTGTGGTATCAGTAAACAATTTGGCAGCCTGTCCTTTAATATTTGCAGAGATTTCCCCATGTGAATTTGAGTGTAAAAATGGGAAAATGAATACTAGACTTCCCTTTAGGAGCAGAGCGGAGTTATTGTCCGCCCTCTTTAATTTTTCCCCTAGTTTCTTAACAAACACTGTTTAATTAGTTTTTCATTGTTCTTTCTGTTTCTATTGCTTATGGGTGTCGTTATCAATAAACTCCTTACCCAGGATCTCATGATTGGGATAGGAACATCCAATTGCTTTATCTGGAAGATCACTAATTTATTCTAGACTTTATTCTGATTTTGTTTTAAGACTATGTCAAGATCTGGGGTGCCTGGGTGGCTTAGTCGGTTAAGCGTCCGGCTTTCGCTTAGGTCATGATCTCGCGGTTCGTGGGTTCGAGCCCCGCGTCGGGCTCTGTGCTGATTGCCAGCTCAGAGCCTGGAGCCTGTTTCAGAGTCTGTGACTCTCTCTCTCTCTGACCCTCCCCTGCTCACGCCGTCTCTCTCTCTCTCCTAGAAATAAATAAAACATTAAAAAAAAATAAGACTATGTCAAGATCTTTAGAATAGTTGGAGATCTGGCAACAGAGCTGTTTCTCATTCCCATTTTTCCTTTCATGTTAAATCCCTTGGTTCTGGCTGAAGGCTGTACAAAGAAAGTGAGAGTTGGGGGTCACATCTGCTTCAGGATCTATTCATGAATGCTCTCTAACCGTATTTATTAAAGAGCCTGTTCCTGGAGTCACCGATAGACTCATCCTTTCTTTGCTTGCAGGACAAGATTACAGTGCAATCTATTTTCACAGAACAGACTTTGAGGCTGGCCTCTTACAGCTCTTGCTCAACACCTGTAGCTTTTCCAATCTCTGTAGGTCAGGGTCTGTTAGGTCATTCTCAGACTCTGACTTTCAACTCTTTTTGGTCCAATTTTTGGCATCTGAATTTCCTACTAACATATGAAAAAGAACTGATTTCAACCTGGGATTCCCAAATTATGTTTTTAGAACAACTCTAAATTCCTTTGTAGAGCTCTGTCTCCATTCTGTGTGTAGGTTTTAGAAAGTGGTTGACAGTGGCTCCCAGTTCAAAGACCAGGGTTTCAAATCACCTGTAACAGAACTGGATTCCATTCTGATGTGAATTGAGCATTAAGGAACATTTGAAATTTGGGAGTTTCTTGTTGACTAGAAGGGGAAGGAGATGCATCGGAAACAAGGGAGTAGTCGTATGGGTAATGTAGGGGCCTAGGAAGGAGGAGGAAGAATAAAGGAATCAAGGCAATTATATTCAGATTCTGGTTCAGAATGATCCAAGAGAGATGATTTTAAGTTCTTTATACTTCTAATTTACCTTGGCTAACGAGTCTTTTGAAAGCATTCATTTTGGAAACTAGATTTCCTTTCGAAGTGTTTGTATTCTAAGGAAAAATGAAGACAATTTTCCTTCTAAGTATTTCTCAAATGAGTAATTTTTTTTTCAATGGACATTGGCCAAAATAAACACTGTAATTCTAAATTGTTTTTGGCAAAATTATGCCATTTAAATAGACAAATAAATTAATTATAGTGAAAATACATGTTATAAACAAAATTCCCAAAGTTCTCCTGAGATCCAGGAGCTCAAATATCTTGACTTCAAATAACATTCTTCCCAGAGGTCCCTGGAGCCTGTCACTCTCAGATCTCTCTATGGTGGGGCAGGAAATGAGACAAAGACACCATTATGAAAACAAAGGTCTTCTGAATTTGTTGCTTGTACACTTTGTATTGTAGTCTTCTGTAATAATCAGCTCAGGCTGCCGTAACAAAATGCCGTACACTTGGTGGCTTAAACAACAAAAATTAATTTTCTCACAGTTCTGGAGGCTTGGAAGTCCAAGATCTAGATGCCAACCAATTTGAATCCTGATGAGAGCTCTCTTCCTGTTTTGCAGATGGCCATGTGTCCTCACATGCAGAGAGAGAGGGAGAGAACACAAACTCTCTCCTGTCTCTTCGTATAAGGACACTAATCCTGTTGGATCAGGGATCTACCCTTCTGACCTCATTTAACCTTAAATACTTCCAAAAGAAGCTGTTATCTCCAAATATGGTTACATTGGGCATTAGGACTTCAACATATGAATTTTGGGGTGACACATTCAGTCCATTGCAGCCCTTAAGCTATTCATTAGCCATCTCAAATGCAGATAGAAGGTTTGAAATAAAGAACTTGCCTTGAAATGGATTTTCATGAATAATTCAAGGCAAGATTGAATCAAGATCTCACAAGACTTTCACAGGTAACCAAGCTACATCTGCCTTATAAGGAGCCTGGTATGAACAACTCCAGCAATGGATGTACCAGGCCTACACCCATCTTCCTCCTTTGATCATCTTTTTTAACATGCTATTAACAGAAAGTGTAGAGGACAGACAGAGAGACATACAGAAGTGTTTCCTAGTCACTGGATGGCTTTTTTCCAAGGAAAAGACTTTTCAATCTGAGCAAATAAGCAAAGGATTCCTAAACAGGGATTTCTTATTCCTAGGAAAGATTTGGAAGCTGAAAATAATGAAATCATAGCTCTGACCCACTGAGGAATATGTTATCCATCACAGAAAGACCACATACAGGAAGCTAAAGGGATCTCCTAGAAGTATGCTATTCCAATTCTAGAATCTCGAGACCCATATTTGGTATATATTTTTATTATTGAATCCCCAATATATTTCCCCAAAAAACCTGTTGATGAAACAGTAAAGGCTATCCCCTGATAGAGTCTTAGTAGTGTCTGAGCTGAGAAGGAGGGTGTCAGAGGAGGAAATTTATAAGGTTTATGGGGTGATTTTAAGGGAGGTCTTGCAAGGAGGCATATTAGTTGGGATTCTGCAGATTTTATGATACAATAGATTTGGATTGGTGTGCACAGTGAGGCAAAAGTTTTGAAACAGGTCCTGATGAGTAAGCTGTTAGTTTTGATAAGTAATCTCTTTAAGTTGGTTCAAGTCTTATCTTCTACTAACAGGTATTTCCTGGAGCAAGTAACTAAATTATTTCTGCCTGGCCCCAGTATTGTTTGGCATGGAAATAAGAAAGTAAGCTTGGTCAAAGAATTGTTTAGCACAGGGAAGCATGGTAGGTTTGGTCTTGGTATTCATTGGTATAGAGAAAAGCTCTGAAATATTCACATTTGAAGATTCCTTAAAATTTTTTTTAATGTTTGTTTTTGAAGGAGAGAGAGACTGAGCACGTGCAGAGGAGGGGCAGACAGAGGTAGACACAGAATCTTAAGCAGGGTCCAGGCTCTGAGCTGTCAGCACAGAGCCTGATGAGGGGCTCAAACCCACGAATCATGAGATCATGACCTCAGCCAAAGTTGGACCCTTAACCAACTGAGTCACTCAGGCACTCCGAAGATTCTTTCTAAACACATGTCTTTAGGGGTGCCTGGGTGGCTTAGTCGGTTAAGCGTCCGACTTTCGCTTAGGTCATGATCTCGCGGTTCGTGGGTTTGAGCCCCGCGTCGGGCTCTGTGCTGACTGCCAGCTCGGATCCTGGAGCCTGTTTCAGTCTGTGACTCCCTCTTTCTCTGACCCTCCCTTGCTCACGCTGTCTCTCTATCTCTCTCTCCTAGAAAGAAATAAAAACCTTAAAAATTAAAAAAAAAAACACGTCTTTGAATTTTACCCAAAATTCAAACTCTTTCTTTAAAAGTTTTTATTTTATAGTGTTAACACATTGAGTTGCAAACAAAAAAGAAGTTTAAGCTGTTTTAAGAATAACAAAAGTAGCAAAAAATAAAGGCAAGTGCTCTTAACCTTAAGGATACATGATAATGCCAATTTTATTATCTGCCATTCCAAAATAGGAAGTGGAAGCTTTGATACTGACTTATAGAGGAAATAAGATCATAATTTAAAAAATCTATGGGGAGCCTGGGTGGCGCAGTCAGTTGGGTATCCGACTTCAGCTCAAGTCATGATCTCAGTTGATGACTTTGAGCCCTGCGTCAGGCTCTGTGCTGACAGCTCAGAGCCTGGAGTCTGTTTCAGATTCTGTGTCTCCCTTTCCTTCTGCCCGTCCCCTGCTCACACTCTGTCTCTCTCTGTCTCTCAAAAATAAACATTAAAAAAATCTACATAGCACAGACATATCATCTGATTTGGGAAGCAGACTCCAAAAACACTGCATATGTGGGAGAGAGTGGGTTTGGAACGTGTGCCTCTCTGCCCTATCGCAAACAAGAAAATGCACTGCCCTGCAAGTGCAGAGTAGGGGTCGCTGTTCATTTTCTCATCACACAGGCCAGGTTCTGTGACAAACATTAATAATCCTGAGATGCTGGACCAATCTCTGGTCTCCGTGAGCCCACATTAAAGGAGGAAATGGACCCATGTAAATGGATGATTCTAAGAAAACATGCAAAGTCTAGTGGGAAGTCTGAGAGGGAGGAGTGACTAAGCACAGATAGAAGGATCACAGGACGCTGTCACTGGGGTGTCTGGAAGGATGAGGAGAGAGCCAAGCAGGGAAGAGCAGAGTGGACAGGCAGCTACGAAGGCTCTAGGTGGCAGTGACTGTGTGTGGATCCGCAGGTCTCCCCCAGCATTTACAGGGCCTAGGGTGAGGGTACAGAAGGAGGCCCCTAGATATATGTGTAAATATTGAAAAACTATATAAATCAAGCTTAAAAACTGTGAAATACACAATTCTAAGTCTTATCCTGACAACATCTCTTAATGACAATAAAATTGAAATATATATGTAAACCTATGGTTTTTTTATAACTAAAAGTTGGCAAAATAGCAAAGGCTTTAAATACCGTTGGACATTTCTGGGGATGGGCCAAAATCAAAATAAAGCCAATAGCAAAAAAAAAAAAAAAAAAAAGACAAAGAGTTCATAAATTATCTCGTATTTATTTCATGACATTTTCTTGTTGCTTCCAATTCAGCAAAATCATCATGTTGCTGGGAACAAGATTTGTACATAATTGCATGCATTCCGTTAATAACTTAAAAAGTAAAAAATTAAATAAATTTGTACCCTAAGTATAAAAAATGAAATGTATTCTCATAAAAAATGCAGTCAATGTAAAAAATAAAATTAGAAACAAATTTTTGCAAATTATTTCTTTTAAATATTAAAAATCATTTATTAAACTTAAGATTCTCTTTCTCTGTCCCTCTGCCCCTCTCATGCTCTCTCTCTCTCTCTCAAAAAAAGAAAAAGAGGGGCGCCTGGGTGGCCTAGTCGGTTAAGCGTCCGACTTTCGCTTAGGTCATGATCTCGCGGTTTGTGGGTTCGAGCCCCGCGTCGGGCTCTGTGCTGACTGCCAGCTCAGAGCCTGGAGCCTGTTTCAGTCTGTGACTCCCTCTCTCTCTGACCCTCCCCTGTTCATGCTGTCTCTATCTCTCTCCTAGAAATAAATAAAACATTAAAAAAAAATTAAAAAAAAAAAAAGAAAAAGAAAAGGCACATGGGTAGCTCTGTCTGTTAAGCTTCCGACTCTTATTTATGGCTCGGGTCATGATCTCACAGTGTTTGAGTTTGAGCCCCAGGTCGGGCTCTATGCTGGCAGTGCAGAATCTGCTTAGAATGGTCTTTCTCCTGCCCTCCCTGTCTTTCTATTTCTAAAATAAGTAAATATACTTAAAAAATAGAAAAGGAAAGAAAAATTAAATAATTATTAGGGAACATTAAATTTTTACTCAAAATATTTAAATACATCAGAAAATTTTATTTGCTGTAAAAATATTCTCTTTAAATGTATTTAAGTCAAATTAAAATGTGATTCAAATTGCTACTTTAATTAAAATTCTTTTAACTTTAAGAATAATTTAAAATTTTAATAATATATCTTATTAAATATTTTCACAAAAGTAAAACCGTTGACAACTTGGGTTCCACATCCATCTATTCACCAATGCAAAAACTTGGTAACTTGCTGCCTGCATACTATGCCTGCATCTATAGATGACAAATTTAAGAGGAATGTGAGTTGTTGAATGTGAAATGTTCCTCTACCGCTGTATACAACCGTGGTGAACACAACACCATTTTCTGAGAGTGCTTCCAGAATTATAATCTGGACCACAAAAAGAAGCAGGAAAACAAAGCTCAGATTTCCTGGAAAACTGTTATTTATCCTGGAAAAATGTACTGGATCCATGCTGTCTGCAAAGAATGATCTGACAAGTTTCATATGCGGGGCCGTCTACACAGAGTTCTAGGACAGGGGTCCAGTGGAGTAGGGAAGCTCTAGGAATCACATCGCCCAAGGAAAGAGAACAGTCAGGATCGTTGAGAGTCTCCTGAGCCATGCCAGGGAGGACCATTGCCAATCGCCCACTGCTCAGAGAACAAATGCATAACATCTCCCCTTCACTGAATTTCCTCCTATGGAATAACATCAGCTCCTCTTTGAAGTAGAAATCCAGATAATCCACTCTAGAGATGATGGAAAATCTATTTGAGAAGTATTCCATGGAGCCCTGAGCTCTCAGGAAAGGGAGAAAGGAGTCAAAGTTTCAAACATCTTATAATGTCTTTTGAGTGCCTTCTGTATTTCCAGGAAGAATTTACATTTGGGAAAAGAATATACATATTTACAATCACATATATAGATTTGTAATTCCTTTTACACACATGTTGAAAAAAAAATTCCTGACAAGCAAGTTTGTTTCCCTGTTTTCCCTAACCTTAGTAAATGGATACATCTACACCCCAAATTTCAGCACATTAAATTTGAAAAATACTCCTCAAAGAGTCTATCCCTTGCGAGAGAAAGCCCAAGGTCTCTACAGTGACATCGCTTCCTTCCTTGTCTCTCATCTGCACCACAAACCAGAGCCTCCTTGAGGATCTCCCTGCTTCTTCCTGTGTCCTGCTTCAACCATCCTCTCCGCAACAGCCTGAGTGAGAAATGAGACAATGCCACAGCCATGACTTAAAAGCCTATCGATAACTTCCTATTACCCATAGGATAAAATAGAACCTTCTTACCATGAACTACAAGAGGCTGCAAGATTTGGCTTTGCCTACACTCAGACCTATCGTCTGCCATCTTCCTTCTTGCTCACTGTGATGTAGCCTCTTTGGCTTTCACTAATTTTCTAAAACATGTTAAGTGCCTTCCGACCTCAGGGCTTTTATATTTCCTCTTTCTTCTCCCTGGAAGTTCTTCTCCTAATCTCCACATTACTGGTTCCCAGTGTTTCCCTGAATGTCCCACTTGAAACACATTCCCAGTTGTTTTCTCTCCAATGCCCTATTTCCCTGTTTGCTTCATTCACAGTATCTTTCACAACCTCTATTGTGTTCATTTCTTATTTATTGTATGACTGATACATTCCTTGTTGGTGCAGAAAAGCACTTCTGATTTGTTTCTTGATATTCGCAGTTTGCAGTACAACACTAACTCATGAGAGGTGCTGACTGTATATTGCCAGTTACCTACCTCCATGGGCTCATTTACAAGCACATACACCTGGTATTTCACATACCAATAATACTGAACATCTCACAGATTCAGCAAAACCTCATAGGAGTAGCTGGAGCTATTTTATGCCTCTGTGTTTTTGCTTAAGACTGTTCATCTACCCAGATTGTTCTTCCCTCTTTCCTCACCTGGCTAGCCTCTCCTGATTCTTTAAGCCTTAGCTCGGATTTTATCTCAAGGAGACCATACTAAGTGCACTTCCCTTGTGTTTCCATAGAATTCTCCACCTTTCCTAATGGTGATCACTCTTAGGGGCATGTATCTTCATTTACCTGTGCGCTTCTAGAATTCAGGACCCATACCTTATTTACCTTTTGTCCCCATAAATGGAGTACAGTGTTTACTATACTACAGGTGCTAAGGAAATATAATTACCAGAATTGAAATATTTCTTCCTCTCCTAATAGGGAAGGTTACGTACAGAACCTCTTGGGCCTGATTGCCTGGAATTAAACCTCTACTTACTCAATTGTTTTGGGAAAGTCACTTGGATGTATGCCTCAGTTTCCTAATCCATAAATTGGGGCTGAAGATAAGGGCACTCTCATACGTTGTTATAAAGATTAAATAACTTCATACATGGAAAACATTTAGAAGGGCTTACATGCCTGGTCAACATTCAGTAAATGTTACTCGCACCTTTATCTGAAATGTGTTTCACATAATCCTTTCTTTTTTCAGAACAACTGGAACAAATAAAAGAACTTCTTCCAATATCTCTTCTTGTGTAATGGTAATAAACTTTAGTTTATGGAAAATTTGTGATTATCTTGGCACTAGCCTCTTTTCTAATTGGGCACACATACATAAATCGTGACTTTAGCTGCTTGACTGTTGTGTAACTTAAGGAGTATGTATATTGCCAGTCTGTGCCACTTGGCAGCTTAAAAAATTTAATTTAATTTAATTTAAAAAGGGAGAAATGCAGTACATGTGAGATTAGTACTATGTAAATATGCTTAAATCTATCCCCATATGTTTTGTTCAAAATGTTTTACACTGTTCAGCAGAAAAAGAAAACAGATCTGATCGTATATCACCTCCCTGCTCAAAATTATTCTATAGGTCTCAGAATAGGGGAGAACAGAAATATCTCAACAGTCCCTCAAAAGAAATAAAATGGACAAATTGTGAAATAATGACTGTAAAACACATAGAAGGGACAAATAATCATATACAATCAAGCTTGTTAGTAATCAAAGAATATCAGTCAAAGCCAAGGTCTATTTTTTAACTTTCAAATAGCAAGATTTAAAAAAAAAATTTTAAGTGTTCCGTGTTGGCAAGAATGCAAGTAAATACCCACTCCTTCACAGGACTGCCAGGAGGGCAATTTGGTTCAAGCTCTCAGAAAAAAAGCAAAAACAAAACAAAACAAAAACTGGAAATAGGTACCAAGTACCAAGAGCCCTTTAAAATTTCATACCCTGTGGACTTAAAATCTCTTTCCCAGAAATAGTATGAGGAAATAATCGAAAGTTTTGACAAAGATTTAATACAGATTTTCATTCTGTTTTTACTCACAATAATGAAACGTTGGAAATAACCTAATGTCTAGCTAATTTCATTTATGTTACAGTCACACAATGAATTATGCAAGTATATAAACAGTGTTTTTGAAGCATATAGGGCAACACAATTTGTTTTATATTGATTATGTAAAAACTAGTACATAAATAATAAGTACAACAATGCCAATTGCATAACATATATGCATATTTCTGTATATGTGTTGTATGTGTGAAAAGAAACACATTCAAATGTTAGCGATGGATTATATATTGGTATTAGGGTAAAAAAACTGATTTGTGGTTATGGTTGCTGTTAGTGCTTTCCTTCTAAGTTTATAACTGGGTTTTGTTTTGTTTTTTTTTTTTAAACCAGGGCATATGGTATGGTTTTCTAATTGGAAAGATAAACTAATTAAAGTTAATAAAATATTCATGTTGGCATTAAAGCTCTCTGCAATTCACAACCTACCTTACTGTAACACTAGATTTCAGTCATAACATGGAAGCTGTTAGAATTATAACATTACGGGGCACCTGTGTGGCTCAGTCAGTTAAGCATCTAACTCTTGATTTCAGCTCAGGTCATGATCTCACAGTACCTGAGATTGAGCCCTGTGTTGGGCTCTGTGCTGATAGCATGGAGCCTGCTTGGGATTCTCTCTCTCTCTCTCTCTCTCTCTCTCTCTCAATCTCTCTCTCTCTCTCTCCCCTCTAAAAAAAAAAAAAAAAAGAAGGAAGGAAAGAATTACAGGATTAAGAGAAAAAGTGACCAGAGTTCTTATTTTTAAGTTTTCCTCTGACTTTGGAGAAAATAGCTCAGCCACTATGAGTCTTGGTTTTCTCAACTGTTGAGGATAGGAACAATTTCTGCCTATTCCACAAAAGTTATTGTGATTCCTAAGTGAAATGGCATATTTCACTCAAAAACTGTTCAACCAATATCTGTTATGGAATAAGATGTTTTAATATGTTAGAAGCATATAGGTATATGAGGAGTTATTACAAGTGTTAATGAAAATAATAATATATAGATTGTAAAAAGTAAGCAAAAAGATGATACAACCAGGTAGTTCATACTTAGGTCACCAAAACTAAATCTGCAATTTTATCTTCCCACACTTTTCTGTCCATCCTATAATAAATAACCACTCTTAGTAAACTTAATGGAACAAAAAGTTACAATTACTTTCAAGAAAGTTGAAAGTGTCTAATGTGCTTTTGAGTAAATAAGGGAAATTCTAGGTATCAAATTTTCTCTGTATGTATGGAGCAAGTAGACTTAAATTTTGTTTCAATTTGACCCATACTTTTTTTCCTGAAGGGCCAAAACCAAATATTTACTTCTTAGCATTCTTGAATTGGGCCTTTTGATAATTATTCTCAGTGAGACTATATTGCATTTATTTAGCACCTTTATATGTGTCAAAATATTTTCATTTAAAATATCTTTACTGATTCTCACAACCACCCAGGGAGGTGCCATTAGCAGTTTTCCTTTAATTGAGTGGTGTCCCCAGTCGTCTACTAGCACCAGCTCATCTAGCTAGAGCCAACAGTGGATTTTTTTTCTGAAATTATATAAGCTGGTTTTTAAGCACAGACAATATTAAAAACTAAATTCTATCAATTGTACGTGTAACTTAGAAACAAATAAATTATATTAAGATGGTTATAAATATTCAAAATTCATCATTCCTAATTATTTTATTGCATTTCACCGTTCGCTACACTTTCGAGTTAATGTATGCCTGTTGAGTGTCTGCAGTGGAAATGGTGTACCGTGGCATGCTGTCAACTTTGCAGTCAGTGGCATCACATGGGTAGCTTGAAATCAGCCACGATGAGAGTATTTACACCAGGAAAATTGGGAAATGTTACAGAGCATGGCTTGATTTAGTGCTGTATTCATTGACTAGACTTAAGACAATGATGGGGAAATGTTAATAATAAAGATTACACATAAATGTGTGGCAGGTCTATAGCCATTATGCTGTGAATAGCACAAAACATTGAGGATAGACTCTTACAGTACTTGAAAGCTTCTGCAGTGAAGATCTTGATGAATGAGTGAAGTTCCAACATATATCTTCATTGTCTCATTTTTGTCTTACTCATTGACACAAATGAAAATATCAACTAACATTTCATGTCGGAGCTACGCTCATTCATCAAAGGCAACCGTACACTGGCTACCTACAAGAGTTGGCAAAAATCAAAGAAAGCATTCTGTGGGAATCAATCGGCTATCTGGAATTATTAGTAAAGAGTGTATGTAATTGTTCTTTGTAAATTATGTGTGATGCATTCCTTAGTAAAATTTATGAGAAGTCATATGTGTATAGATAATACATTTTGGAAAAGAGCTAGTTGTGAAACACTTATCACACCAACATCATTTAATGATAAGAACATGAAAACACTTGGAAAAAATAAACAGAAAAACAATACATGTTGAGTGATGACCTCCATCAATTAATGATTTTATTTGTATTTAATGCTTTATCATGCTGGAAAATATACCTAAAATACACCCTACTCAGACTTCAGTCTAAATGTCAAATGTGTTACAACTGTTTATACTTATACGGGGGCATTTGGCCCCAGGTGTCAGAGAGAGTATCAGGCACAAACCTCGTGTCCTCCCCAGATTTCTCCCTGTGTCTCTCAGACCCACACCACCAGAGTCATCCGCAACCCATATGGCCACCATCCTGCTAAATTAAAGCCTGTCTGAATAGCTTTTACACTGTTCTGGACACGTGTGTAGTACCACACCGCATAGTGTAGCATCTGGTTTCCTGAGCCACCACCAAAGGGCTGGATGACTCATCTCAGAACTGAGTGGTCAGTGAATCTTGACATGGGAAACAGGAGCTTAGATAGAGCTAAGCAGATAAATGCTCATCCCTTTCACCTTTCCATGAACTACTACGAGGTTCCTCCTTGTTGCCTTCTGGAGAAGTCCAAATGTTGAGCTGATACTCTTCTTCTTTGTCTTCGTCATCTTCGTCATCTTCATTGTCTTCTTCGTCATTGTCTTCGTCTTCCTCTTTTTTTTTTAAGTTTTTTAGTGTTTATTTATTTTTGAGATGGATAGAGAGAGAGAAAGAACAGAGAGAGAAGGAGACAGAGAA
Organism: Proteles cristata cristata; assembly: GCA_017311185.1. Taxonomy (NCBI): domain Eukaryota; kingdom Metazoa; phylum Chordata; class Mammalia; order Carnivora; family Hyaenidae; genus Proteles; species Proteles cristata. Next base: position 266,307 of record JAESUZ010003906.1, on the reverse strand, counting down.
TCTGAAGCAGGCTTCAGGCTCCAAGCTGTCAGCACAGAGCCCAATGAGGGGCTTGAACCCACGAATCGTGAGATCATGACCTGAGCTGAAGTCAGGTGTTAAACCGACTGAGCCACCCAGCTGCCCCCCAAGCTAATACACTTCTTGAGCAACATAAGTGTCTCCTAGCAGTTAGTTATAAGCAGTAGCCAGGATGGTAACAGATCATATTACATCACCTCACTTTCTGCCATGCTTCACTTTCTTTTGCTTTACCCTGCTTGTATGCTTTACATAAACATCCACACTTTAAACCTTATCCTCTGGTCCATTTTCTACAAACTCCAGGCTAACACACAAACTAATAACTAATACCATTATTTTCAGAAATCGAAATGGGCTACTTTAACAAATTACTATAAACTGGGTGTCTTAAAACAACAGAAATTGATTCCCTAAGAGCTCTAAAGGCCAGAAATCCAAAATCAATGTGTAAGCAGGTTTACACTCTTCCTGACAATTCCGTGGGAGAATCTCTTCCTTGTGTCTTTAGCTTCTGGTGGCTTTCAGAGTCCCTTGGTTTATAGCCACATCACTCGAGCTTTGCATCTGTGGGCACATTGCCTCCTTCCCTCCAAAAATCCCTATGCCTCTTTCTTATAAAGGTACATATGATTGCACTTAGAACCCATCTGCACAATTGAGGGCAAGCTCTTCCTCTCAAAACCCTTAATTTAATCATATCAATTGCCAATAAGGTAATATTCACAAGTCCAGAGATCAGCAGCTGGACATATCTTTCTGGAGGACACTATTCACCTCACTACACCATGGGAAAAATAATTTTGCTCACAGTCACAAATCAATTATTAGGAAACAGAAATGTTTTTTCATAGTAGATACTTCTGTAAATTATGCAGAGCATGATACTCATGTGACAGCATAACTAGACATACATTTATTCAAGCAAAATGCAAAACTCAAGCACATGAGAGTGGAGCTTAAACAATGCAAAAGTTTTTATCCTGTTGTTCATCCGCTGAAACATTAGGGTCATATCAACTGCTCCAGCATGCACAGAAGACAATGGCTGTCTTTGAAATGCAGAATATGTGTTTTGAAGTGGTACTGGTTTGGAGGGAAAGAATTTCTAATTATTAAAGCAAAATCTCTTTTTAAAATAACTGCTTAGGGTTTGTCTTCTGCTTTAGAGTGTTTTTTTCTTTACACAAAAGGTTTTAGCTTCATTTCTGCCTTTTAAAAAATGAGGAAAGCTAGCGTGAAGGGTTACTGAAGGGGACGGGAAAGGAAAAGGAGGAGGCAAGTTCTGTAAAGTGAACAGCTGGGGTGTGCCTGATCTGAAGGTGGCTGCTAATATTACAGTGCATAAGATCCCAGCGTGAATTCCAGCTGTGATCATGTACTCTGTTCTCCCATCGACAGCATGTACAAAAGGAATAGTTATCATTTGCATATTTGAATTCCACATGCATTTTTTTTCATTTGTTAGTGTCTCCAATTTTTCTTTTTCAATTTTCTTTATGAGAATAGCATCCCTTTTCTGGGCTAGAAAAAATATCCTGGCACAAAATAATATGATGTGTTTATATTTGAGTTTCTAAATATAATTCATACCATACTCATCTATCATTGTCTCATTTATCATTTATTCTTTGTACTGTAGTTACAATTACGGCATGGAGGAGAAAGGCAGGTTTTCTGACTCCTAAATGCCCCTGGGTCTTTCCTTGCTCACTGAGCAGTTATAAATGAAATACATTTAACTCACTGGGTTGTAGGGTTCTGCAAGGCAATTTTCAGCTTACAGGTAAAGCTTGTTATCATTAGAAGCTGATAAAATGTACAAGCAAAATCACTTAGGAAAGAAATGCTTCTACTTTGGCAATCTTTATATGAATTCATAATAATGTATTTTACGACTTAAGTTTCTTAAAATACTTAAGATCACTGTGATTATAGATATCTTACCCTTTAATTCCTAGAGCTCAAGTGTCAACAAGTTATGATTTTATAAAACAAGCCTGCTTTTGTCTCTTCTTTCATTATTGGTCTGTAAAAACCCCATTGCACCTTTACTGTGAATGAGTCTCGGTGCCCCGGATGAATTTCACACAGGCCATTATGATCAGACTTCCTGAATCTTCTTTGTGAATTTTTGGAGCACACGGTTTGCAAGGGGTGTGGAGGGGGGTAATATGCTGCATAACAATTTTAGAGGCCCTTACATTTTGTAGAAAGATGATATTTTGATTATTACAATTGTTCTACTTTCAAAAAGAGCTCTGGGTACCTTTGGTGGAATACACACACACACACACACACACACATACATATATATACACACACAAACATACACACACCATATGATATGTACATATATGTGTGTGTGTGTATATATACATACATATATCCTGCATGATATATACATATAACAGTGTGGTATACAGCATATAAATGGTCAATAGGTACATGGAAAAGTGTTCAGCATCACTAATCATCAAGGAAATAAATCAAAACCACAATGAGATATCATCTCACACTGGTTAGGATAGCTATCATAAAGAGACAAGAGATAACAAGTGTTATAAGGCAAAGATGTGGAGAAAAGGGAATCCTCATACACTACTGATGGGAATGTAAATTGGTATAGTCACTATGGAAAACAGTGTAGAGGTTCCTCAAAAACTTTTAAAAAGAACTACCATATGATCCAGAAATCCCTCTTCTGAATATATATTCAAAGGAATGAGATCAGTATCTCAAAGAGATATTTACACCTTCATGTTCATTGCTGCAATATTATTCATAATAGCCAATATGTGGAAACAACCTGTGTCTGTCTGTGGATGAATAAAGAAAATGTGAGAGATATTTAAAATATATAATACATATTACATACAGGTGAATATTATATTATTATATATAATAAATCCAGAGGTCCTGTCATTTGCAACAACATGGATGAACCTGGAAGACATTGTGCTGAGTGAAATAAATCAGACACAAAATGACAAGTACTGAGTGATTTCATTTATATGTGGAATCTAAAAAAATTGAACTCATAAGAACCAGAGTATGGGGCGCTTGGGAGGCTCAGTCGGTTAAGCATCAGACTTTGGCTCAGGTCATGATCTCGTGGTCTGTGGGTTCAAGCACCGCATCGGGCTCTGTGTTGACAGCTCAGAGCCCAGAGCCTGCTTCGGATTCTGTGTCTCCCTCTCTCTCTGCCCCTTCCCTGCTCATGATCTGTCTCTGTCTCTCAAAAATAAATAAACATTAAAAACAACAACAACAAAAAAACAGAGAATAGAATGGTGGTTTCCAGGGGTAAAAGTGGGGTGGGGGACGGGGGATGGGGAAATGGTGAGCAGAGGGTACAAACTTCCAGTTATAAGATAAATAAGCTCTGGAGATGTATAGTGATTATAGTTAATAATACTGTGTTTTGTATTTGAAAGTTGCTAAGAGAGTAGATCTCAAGTGTTCTCACCAGCAAAGAAAAAAAAATATGGTAATTATGTAAGATAAGGGATGTGTTAATTAACTTGATTGTGAAAATCACTATTTTACCAAGTATTTATATATGTATAAAATCATATATATATATATATATATATATATATATATATATATATATATATATACACATATTAAATCAGCACATTGTAGACTTTAAAAAATCACATTGCACAACCTAACTATATACAATTTTTGTCAATCATATCTCAATACAGCTTGAAAAACTTGGGGGATAAATATAAAAATGTCAGGAATCAGATCCACTGGTTGCTGGACAAGGGGTGGGTATAGACTACAAAGAAGAAAACTTTGGGTACAAATAGATATGTTTACTGTCTTAATTGTAATGATAGTTCCACAAGTATATGTTCATATATGTCAAAACCTATCACGTTGTACACCCTATATATGCTGTTTATTTTTGCATTGGTTATACCTCATAAAGCTGGAACAAAATAAAAAGAGACAATTTACAATGAAATAGTTAATCTTGATGAACTATGTTCCTCCTATGTACAGCTGAAAAAACTCTATTCTTAAAATATACCACCACAGTATTCTAATGTCATGGCAATCTGGAAGTGGCTAACCAGGGTTATCTAATCAGAGCATCTGGTTTTCAAGATCTGAAGCAATCATTGTCACATGGAAATTTCTACTACATGCTGAGAAGTTCTGCAGTCAGTTCTCGACTCTCAACTTACATGAGCTCTTGGCAGCCCTTGACAAATTGGGCTCTCCCTCTTCTGGAAAAGTTATTTTCACATGGCTTCCATATTTCCCTCTGCTACAGTGGCCACTTCTTTTTTGCTTTTTGTCAACTCAGTATCGAAATGGTGGAGTGCCCTGGTTCTTGGACCTCCTCTCTATATCGATATCCACATCTTTGCTTGTCCCATCCATTGTTATTACTTGAAATACCATCCAGACATTGGTAACTTCCAATGCACATGTCCAGCCTGGATCTCGCCCTTGAATCCCAAGGGCATATACCCAAATGACTAGGCCGCATCTCTGTTTGTGTTTTGTAGAGATTTCAAACTTATCATGCCCCTAAAGAGAATCCCGGTGTTTCTCACCTTTCCAAACTCCTCCATTCACACTTTTCTTCGTGTTAGTGGTAACTTCGTTCTGCCAGTCACTCATCTCCTCTGTCAGGAAATCCTGTTGGCTCTACTGTCAAATAGATTTTTTATCCAACAAGTTCTTGACACCTCCCTTGCTAGCACCAACATCTGTCGTCACCCAGATTGTTACAAGAGCCTCCTAACTAGCTCTTCTTCTTTCACTACTACCCCTCCAATCTATTATTAATGCACTCAGAGTAAAAACGTACATGGCCTGTCTTACTTCTCTGACCTGGTCTCTTATTCTTCCAAAACTCTATTCCAGTCACGCTGTCTGCCTAGCTATTTTTCAACCACATCAGGAACACTTATGTCAGATTTGCTCTTCCTTCAGGTATCTGCATGGTTTGCTCCCTTATCTCCTTCTTGAATCAAATCTTCTCAGTCAGGCTTTTCCTGAAGTCTATTTAAAATTGCAGCCAGACCCTGGGCTTTCACAGTTCCTAAATGCTCTCTCTTCCCTCCCATTTTAATTCTTTCCAAAGCATTTATCACCTTCTAATACATTTTCAATTTGCTAATTTTATTTTTATTATTTATCTCTCCTTTTAAAGTGTAAATTTATTGCAAGGATTTTTTTCTTTTCTATTTTATTCACTGTTGTGTCCTTGGCACCTTTAAGAGTGGCTCACTATACATATTAATTAATTAACTAGTTAATTTAATTGAGTGAGGATATTGCCAAAAATATAGGATGATACTGCATGTTTAATTCTCATTATAGTACCATAAATGGGCAGATTTATGGGGTGGTTTTTGTGTGTGTGTGTGTTTTTGTCACTTATTTATCTTGAGAGACAGAGAGAGACAGAGCATGAGCAAGGGAGGGGCAGAGAGAGTGGGGGAGACACACAGAATCTGAAGCAGGCTCCAGGCTCTGAGCTGTCAGCACAGAGCCCGAGATGGGTCTCGAACCCACGAACCGTGAGATCATGCCCTGAGCCGAAGTTGGATGTTTAACCGACCAAGCCACCCAAGCACCCCGGACAGATTTATGTTTTATATGTCATATCACTGCAAGTTTATTGAAAATAAGTGTTATGTTTCAAGATTTAAAACTGTCACTTGCGTGGTTGTTAGGTTTTAAATTCTGAATAAAGGTGAAACAGACTACCACTGCTGAGTTCAACACTTACCAAAATATACAGAACTTTCTAGTGGAAACACCACTGGTACTTGAACCATTAGGATCCAAGTGAGCTTTGGTACAATAAAACAATATGGTTCTTCCTTGTCTAGTCAGATGCTGATAACTTCTTTCCCTTATTCTGAACCTGGCATATTAGGTAAAATGTGTATTTTTCCCCCATGCGTACATAGCAGACGTAAGTACAATAGGACAGGAAGCGCACAGACACATCACAGTCAAGGGAGGTATCTTTGCTTCACAGACCTCCTTTGTTTTTGTTTTTTTTTTTTTACCTCAAAAGATTATATTAATAGGGGCACTTTAAATTCTATAAAATAAAAAAATCTTTACAAACAAAAGCATATGTCAACATTCCACAGATTGTTTAAGCAATTTCCATTGTCATAGCTGTTGGTGTATCTTCTTACAGACCCTTTGTTTAGTTTGCTTTTGAAATCAGAGAACTGACTATTTGGGGGGAGTGGGACTAGAGTCTCTTTTGGAATTTAAATACAGATTCATAGTTTTCTTAGTCCACTTAAGAGACTAGATGATAATGTTTGTATTAGGTGGGGGTATAGCAGGCAAGGTAAAATCAGCAATTTTCCCCTTACCTTCTAGGACAAACTTGATCAACACTTCTTCTGATGTAAACAGGTTGGCCTCAAAATGTCTCTTTTCCACCTGACAGATTCTTGTTCAAAGAGTAAACTCATGTTTATCTGGCTTTTTAAAAAGGTCTTTTCCTCCCCGTACCAATTTATCTGACTTTAATCTCAAAATTTTTAATCAGAATAGTTTGTCGCAAACTAACATACCTATTCTACTTGAATACATTCAAATAAGTTGTGGAGTTTTTTGTCTTCCTCTTCTCTTCTTCCTCCCCCAACCCCGTCCACTCCTCTGCCTCCTCCTCCTCCTCCACCTCCTCCTCCTCCTCCTCCTGTGTCATCATCGTCATCGTCGTCGTCGTTGTCTTCTTCTTCTTCACAACTTCATGTTTTCACTAAAACTAACCCCCCCCCGAATATAAACTGATATCTAAAAGGATAATTAAGAAAATTATACCTAAAAAAAGGTAACTTGTATAACATTTTACCTTCATGGATCCAATCATTTTATTTAAGACCTCCAACTTATTTTCTTTACATGTGTTTCTTTTTTAAGAAGTTTTTGAACTAAAGGAGGAGTATAAACATCATACTTCTGCAAATTTGGTAGCAGTAAAGCACTGTGTTACCAATATAATTACATGGATTACATTAAATTCATCTTTTTAAAGCTTACTGGTAGAGTTTACATTAAGCAAATGCTCATGGCATCCCATTGAGCATCCAGAGAACAAAATGTTAGTCTTTCTTTTCCCACATATGCCTGGTTATTAGACTGGACTTCCAACCTGATGTCCCATTTCTTAATGCTGGTCCGTAGCCCTGTGATATTCCTCAGTCTCTTCTCCACAACTGCATCCTGTTCAGGAACCCTAGTTTATTGGTTGATGTGCAGGGTTCTTGCCTCGTTTTTGCCAAGTTCCCGAGAGATATAGCCTGTTGCTATATCCTTGGTTCCCTGCTAGGTTTTGTCATATGTGGTTTAAATTCTTAAAAATAGTTACTAGGTCACTCATCTTCCAAATATTGACTGACGTCAGGATACTGGTTCAGCCTCAGCTACTTCCACAGGTTAAACACCATTTCCAGAATTAACAAAGAGAATATTGTATTCTTCGTATGTTATGCTACATACATGTTGCCATCCTTCCAGAGCTATCTATGATAGCTGAGTCAGCTTTCCATGTTTTCTCCTTGCCGTGGTGTGAATTTTGGTCTTCCCTTTTCTCTCTAGATTGATAGGAGATAGTATTCCAGATGTGCAGTCATATAATAATGGCCATCTTCCCAGTCCTACCAGGGATACGCCTGGCTTGGTCCTTCTCCAGCAGCCATTCTTCACTGTCTTTGGCTGGCTTCTCTTCTCGTCTTCCTCTTGTCACTCAGTATATTCATGGTTTTCAGGCTTCTGTTTTTGGCCTCTTTTCCTTTCATTCGTCCTTTGGTGATTGACTCTACTCCCTGAGTTTAATGACATCTTAAATGCCAAATCTTCATCTTGAACCTGGATCTCTGTCACGTGCTTCAGGTGTGTACCAATTGGCTATAGACAGCTCTGCCAGGATCTCCACCCCACGAATGCAGTTCCCTAAATTCTATGCTATTCCACCTTTCTGAGCCTTATATCTGCTGATTCCTCTGCTACAGGTGCTTCCCTGCATTGTTTCAATCCATGATTCAAAGCCCATCTTTTCTGTGAAAACTTCCCTAAAGTGAATCAGTATACCCTTTTAGGTTCAGGGTAGTGAAGAATGCTGGTGTTGTGGAAGAAGAGTTTTAGCCAGTCACAGGATGTTGAGGAATTCTTATATAACAAATAGAAATTGAGTGTGAACAGCCTTGTGAAACTATTGTATCTGGAGAGACAAAGATCGTTTTGCCCATATTTTCCACTGCTTTTGGTAATAATGATTAGAGCCTACTAATAAAGTAAGTAATTAATAAGAATTTATTGAATTGATTTGCAGGAAATTGAAGGGGTAGGGACCCAATCAACTGCTAATATTTTTTAAATGCAATTAATTTTTAGACTCTAACTTACTGGATTTATAAAGGTTTCTGCTACAGTTTTTGAAAGTATGTGTATTAGGAGAAAGAACAAAAAATTAGTTTATATACTTCAAAAACTGCTAACAATATAGCTATACGTAAAAAAATTTTCAGACAACATTTTTTAAGTGTAAAATGATCCAACCATATTCTTTGTAATATTTAGGACAGCAACAGAACTGATTTGGCCAACTGGCCATAGATTAACAAAATTATATTTCATATTCAGCTCTCATAACAATGAACACAGTTTTCTCAGCTAATGAGACATAGCATATGATTTTACTACCAATAGAAACTTGGAATTCAATAAAAGTCATGGCCAAAAGTAATGGCACAATGACATAACAAAAAGACACGGGTCTGGGTTTGGTATCTTTGGAAATGACAGCAGCTGGTGCTATATCACATAATCATAATGCAGTTGTTTGTGATTTCATAGTAATGTCGAAGGTCAATAAATATATGTACTGATAACAAATATGCATGAAATAACAAATCCTAGCTGACAGTGTGGAATGACCCCGAGAATGAGAAATCCCAGAAACCAATATCGACTTTGCTACTAAATATGTTCTTGGACAAGTCACTTAACTTATTTAGCCCTCAGTTTCCTATCTGTAAAAATGTCTGGTCTAGAACATAAGGTCACTTCTAGTTCTGAAATTCTATTATTTTAAGATACATCTATGTTGAGCCATGGCGAAAAGCTTCAAGAAAGTGGAAGGCCAACTTAAAGTGACTTTCTAAGTTTATGTCTTACTTCTCTTTCACTTTCTACAATCCTCTGAGAAATTCAGAATACATGGACTTCAGAGACTGAAACTAAGGGGAAATTAATGGGATGGGGATTTAAAAGTTCTTTTAAGGGGCGCCTGGGTGGCTTAGTCGGTTAAGTGTCCGACTTTCGCTTAGGTCATGATCTCGCGGTTCGTGGGTTCGAGCCCCGCGTCGGGCTCTGTGCTGACTGCCAGCTCAGCCTGGAGCCTGTTTCAGTCTGTGACTCCCTCTCTCTCTGACCCTCCCCTGCTCATGCTGTCTCTCTCTCTCTCCTAGAAATAAATAAAACATTAAAATAAATAAATAAATAAATAAATAAATAAATAAATAAATAAATAAATAAAAGTTCTTTTAAGTATTTGGGGCTTCAAGCCTGAATCACATGTGCTTGGGCACATTGTGTAGAAAGTTATTATCACTGCCACAATACGAAAAAGATAGGTAGGCTCCAGTCACTCTGCCATTCTCCCTTCTTCCCCACCAAGGACACACTATTTATGACCATAGACCTGAAATTATGCGCATGCTACCTCTTTATAAAACCATGTGGACGAGTCATTAAGCTACTGTCTCTCAACTCCAGATCCTCCCTTGCAGACTTTCATGATGCCAGGATTTGGGATTCTACAAACAACATTTTTCCTTTGTCTGTAGTTTTGCTAGAGTTCTACCAATATGAGCACTAAACAGAGAATGGAAGCCTTAAAAACAGGGATTTCTTTTTCCCTGTTTTCTTGCTACTCCCATCATCCTTCCCTCAGCAATATACTTTATTCCAGAAGCAGCAGTTGGTTCAACCTCTAGGTTCTTTTGATAATCTCAGAACTGTCTTCTGTTGCTTTCTCCAAGGTGCTCCCAGCCCCTGTGCACATTCCTTCCTCAGAAGTCTGAGCTCCAGCTCTTCAAAGCTGCTGGCTCTGGCAATTCGTCCTTTTCCTTTTGTTGACTCAGCCCAGGAGGTGATGCTTTCTGCAGTTGTCCTTGTATTTCCTCATGTTTCATTCTGCCCTTTCATGCCTTCAACGCTTGTGTAACCACCTCCCTGCATTAAATTCCCACCCTTGAAATACCTACTGTGGTTTCAGTTTTCAAGATCTGGCTCTTGCTGATAGACCCGTGTGTGATTTATCTTCACTTGTCAGCTACTTTTCACCACAATCAGCACTTTCAATAGAGAAGAATGAATGGATATTTCTACTACTAATTCCAGAAGATTCGCAAAGGGTGATGACCAGATTCCCTTTCATTTGCACCGATAGTATTCATTATTCTAACCTATTAACATTAATGACTAACAGATTCAGATTTCTTCAAACTTCATCTTCTAAAACCTACTACTCACCATAGTTAAGTAGGGCACAAAGAAAGGCTAACCCATTTCATTCTTTTTATAAAAAAAAAAAAAAAAAAAAAAAACTAAACATCCATCAGCAGGAGCCGTCAGAAAAGGATTATATTCTTCATTGAATTATTTCATAATCAATAATATTTTAACTTACCCAAGGCAGAAAAGCATCAACGGAGTTAAAATTACCATAATGGACAGTAAGAGAAAAAGTTGCTCTGTTGTTGGTAAGAAATCATTATCAAGCAAAATAAATAATGAAAGAAAACCAAGTCTTACCAAATCCTTTTAGAGAATATCTTTTCTTTGCCTGGACAGTATGTTATTAGCATCTGAAAGAAAACCAGGATTTTGCTCTAAGCAGCAGATTCAAAGTTAATGTGAAAAGGATACTACCTCTTTGTAATTCATTCAGTAATACAATACTTTATTGAATAAAGAGAGCCATTTAAACTTTACATATTGAGCAATTGTTCATCTGCAAAAATGTCAGAAAGCCAAAAAAGCAAAGGAGCAAGTTACAAAGGATTTCCAATTTCTTGGATAAGATCTTAAAGCAATATATAATATCATTCATAAATATATATGTATACATACGTGTGTGTGTGTGTGTGTGTGTATTATAGGCAATGTCAAAGTCATGCTGTTCCCAGTTCAATAGTGAAAGCTAAATCTAGAAGGCACCTCAGTTTGTATTTTCAGGAATTCAGCAAGACTGTTTAAAAGTAGTAGTCAAGTAGTAGCCATGATATTTTATCTTAGGTCCTTGTCTATGATAAGAAACAGTATTAGGAGGGGGGAAATTCTTATTTTAAATCATGTTGGTAATTTAAGTTAATGAAAATAACAATAAACATCTGTGGTAGCTATAGCTGCATTCAAGAGTTTGAATTAACATTGTATATTTTGTCTACTGCAATTGATCCTGTGATTCACAGAAATTGTAAACTATGAATGAGAGTTCCAGCCCTCAGTGAATCCAAGGCCCAGAGCAGCCCAGAGTCTTTAATCTTGAGCCTTCGCCAGGGGACACCTCCTCTGCTGTAAACCTTGCCTTTCCGAACCTAAAGCCAGAATGTGCTGGTGTCCAATCCAGGATGGGAGAGTCCCCCTAGCGACACTCAGCTCTGGAATGGGACTGTGATAAATCCACCTCTTCCTCCGCTATGAATGAACGCCTCGCCTGATTTTAAAATCTCTGCTAACTGGAAAATCAGAAGCAGCTCGTCCTCTGCATTTTGTGGAAGGGAGACACTGCTGGGGAACTCTGGAAATCTCCGATAAGATTCTAACAAATCTATTTGGTGTGGGCTTTGGATATCATCATAAGTATAATAAGTGTTAGGTTTCCACTTACGGGCCAAGACAGTGGGATCTAGGTTCAATGGAAAGCAGAGAATGAAGGGTTGCCCAGTGTCTCCTAGGGCTGAATCAAGAGAATGACACAGGATGGATCAGAAAAAGCCATAGTATACCAGCTGCTGTTTCTGGGTCTTTGCCCTTATTCTGAAACCCCACAAAAGAGGGGGATAGCTTTGTTCATGTTCTTTTCAGAGGGTTCCCCTTAAATCCTGAGGGGGGACTACAAAAACTTAGCCAGTAGGAAGCAGGGGGAATAATCCCTCTCTCTCAACACACTCAAACAGTGGAGTCATTAAAAAAAAAAAAAAAAAAAGATAATATATTGACTTTATTAGAGTTAATGAGAAAAGATGTTGGAAGACAGTGAGACCAGGAGATTTACAAAGAAATTAGTGAAAGTGTGCTACCATTTTTAATTTGCTTACCTCACACCTAAACTGTAGGAGAGGGCTTTCTCGGCCTCATCCCCGGGATCTTACCCGCTGATGCTAGAACCAGGCTATCCTCCAGAATATACCCAGTGCTCAAGTCCTAGATCTGATGATAAGGCCCATGATGTCAAGTTCTCAGTGTGAGAGTGTGAGTATTGGATAAGAGATTTGGGGGTGGGGGGTGCAGTTTCTCAGTTGCTTAGGTAATCAATAAAGCATTCAGACCCAGGTAAGCAGGCCACAACCTTGGAATGTGTTCAAACTAGGGATGCAAGATTTTTGCCTCAAGATTCAACAACCTGACATTTACCTCCCTGACTTGATTATGCCTTGGGGTTTTCCTTCTTTTAAAAAAATATTAATGTTTTTTTTTCTTTCTTGAAAGAGAAAGCATATGGGGAAAGGGCAGAGAGAGAGAGAGAAACACAGAATCTGAAGCAGGCTCCAGACTCTGAGCTGTCAGCACAGAGCCTGACACGGGTCTTAAACTCATGAACTGCATGATCATGACCTGAACTGAAGTTGGACACTTAACCAACTGAGCCACCTAAAGGTTTTCCTTCTGAAGGTGGATTTTTACCAAGTCGGTAACTTCAAAGTGGCTCTGAACTATTTCCCTGTTACTAGGCTGAGATATCCCAGGGACCATGGATTTAGAGGCTCTGTGATAAGGTGATGGTACCTAGACTTGGGTACAACAAGGGAAAGGACATGAAAAGAAAAGTCTTGGACCTCAAGTAGTCTGTGATAACAGCAAGAGCAAGGAAAATATCTAATCTCACTACTGTTTATCAAATTCTTTTTCTTTTCCAGGCCTAGTTTCAGGTCCTTTATGTGCATTTATTGTATTATATAAAATCTTCACAATCCTTAGGGAAAAATTTTTTTAGTTCCCTGTTATAGATGAAGAGGGGCGCCTGGGTGGCCCAGTCAGTCGACTTTGGCTCAGGTCATGATCTCATGGTTCGTGGGTTCGAGCCCCGCATCGGGCTCTGTGCTGACAGCTAGCTCGAAGCCTGGAGCCTGTTTCAGATTCTCTCTCTCTCTCTCTCTCTCTCTCTCTCTCATTCAGAAATAAATAAAACACTAAAAAAAATTTTTTTTTTAAATAGCTGAAGAAATGGCACGGATTCTTCAAAGTCATATAAAGAGCAAATTTTAGAGCTGAGAATCGAACCCAGTTCTCTCCAGCCCATGCCCTTTACCTGTAATTCTACTTTAGTACATGTCACCTCTGGGAGAGTATCAAGATTAAATATTTTAGGGGAGGGGGAGGGCAGGGTACATGCTGCTTACCAGAAAGTTGTGATCATAAATTGGGCCAGCCAAAAGTGACTTAGGTAGTTGAACTAGTAGTAAGATTGGTAATCATGGATTGAGATGAATGAAAGAAAGCCGAATATACAATGTGCGTGGTGTGGAGAATACACTAATTTGGCCAAGCTTGGTCTTGAGAGAGGAACTAACCCCCTTCTCTGCAGAGCTCAACTTGTGTACCCATAGTGGGCTCTTAGAAACTGCCACACTAAACTAGATTTTATTAAGCACTCTGCACAGTTACTCAAAATTACTAACAAAAGTGCTGCTTCCAGAAAGACCCAAACCAGAAGGCACTATTTCTGTCCTTCACAAACTGATTTGCAACTAATTATCCTGAGATACCTTTATGAAGGAGAGTCTAATTTGCTCCTGTTTGCATTGGTACATATGCAGTTTGTTGAAATATTTGTTGTACTTCTTGTTCTAGTTTTTTGGCCCACACTTTTAAGGAAAAATTAAGCTACATTAGCTCCTTTGTGTAAGGGGTATTTTGTTCTTACCATTAGTAGTAGCAACTTTCTACTTACTGGAAATCTTGTGATTTACATGCCATTAAAAAGATAAAGTCACTGACTTTTTTGTTGTTGTTTGGGATATTTAAATCTTAGGGAAGTCGAACAACTTTTAAATATAGTACTTATCTTAGCATTATTTACTATAGCTTTTGGATTTCTTTCTCATTTTTCCTGTGACTTCAGTTCTTGAAATGAATTGCCATGTTTCTTATTTCAATCATCCATCCAAGTCAAGTACATTTTTGGGGTGTATTCAGCAAGATTGCAACTACTAACAGACTTTTCAGACACTAAAAATCTCTGTGTCAGAAGCCATAGGTATTTCAAGATTAATTATACCCTTTTTTCTCTGCTGACCTCTTGACCTGAGGCCCTGGGGCTATGCATGGTTATGAAGAAGTTTAAGAGACAGCTACAAGTACCAAGTTCAGAATGTGATTGACTCAGGGCATAAAGGTAATATTTACTCTTGATATTAATGATCACAGTCCACAGAAGTAAAAAATTATTCCATTGTATTTTTCCTTAGATATAACACACAAAAATGACTGGCAAAACTAGACACTCCTTTTTTTTTAATCATTAAAATAAATGTATTTTGAAAGTGTGATGTCAATGATATTAATAAGCTTCAGTTGATGCTTTCTTTTTTTTTTTTTTAAACTAGCCACTTCCTAATAACAGCTCCCAGAAGTCATGAGGAGGTGAAATTGTCACTGTGATGTGACATAGAGTGGGGACAAGGCGACTCTCAAAAACACTTGGGATTTCTTCTTAGTATTATGATGGGAAAACTACTGGTCACCCTACATCCCAATTGAAGACTTCTCCAAAACAAAGGAAAATAAAAACATTTGTGACTCTGAGTATGTCGGAGGCCGCGCCGGCTCCGACAGGTCCAGGGGTCCCTGAAGGATGGACGGTGTCGGCGAGAGAGAATGAGAGAGCCCCGAGATTCTTTCTGATCACCAGGCAGGCATCTCTGTCCTGTCGGTTTTGGTGTCTTTATTTAAAGGTTCAACAACCATATGAGGTCAGAGAAAAGGAATTTCTTACAATGAGAGGTCTTTTGTGATATCAATTGCAGAATTATCCCAGTCATGGTGAATTTATGACTAAGGAAATAACAGGATGCTCTTAGTGAAAGACAGGATAACATATAGGTTACATTGTATATAGATAAGTTAGGAGTCATTCTGTCTGGCTCTCAAGAGGATGAATGATTCTGAATTGGTTAGTTTTTGGAAACTACCAAGGGGGCTCTATATGTATCAGTCTTTGCATCTGGGTTTATGTTTTAATTACTCTTATCTATCCTCATCCCAGCTGCCAGTGTAAGGGAGGATGTCTGTGGAATATAGGCCCTGAGGAAGGGACTGCCATGCATCACCAATTAGTAAGTTATGTTCTGTACTTATCTGTACCTTAACTATAAATTAGGCTCTTCTGATATGGGACCAGGCTCAATAGTAACTCTTGTGTTCTTAACCCCCTTTATTATCTAAGTCTTGGATCTGCAAGGCCCATAGGAAGAACCTTTTGACAATGATCCACAGAGCTCTTATCTAAAATCTCTTTTGTAAAGGCAGGAATATGCTTTTCCTATGAGGTAACTGTGTTCAGAATATGGCTTTGATATGGAATATTGTGAGGCCTGGTCAATACCAGCAGGCTCATTTCCAGCATGAGCCAGTAGTAGCAGAAGGAGATACTAGTCTTCATTTCTCATGGCAGAAGCTGTGCAAACATTGCCGTTTCCTTGCTGTGACTGCCATCCAGAGAGGCCGGTGCGGCTCCTGGCATGAGTAAATACTTGAAAATGAAATACATTTCAGAACACCTGTTAGGAGTAATTTCTTTGGACCACAGTTTATTGCTGTAAGTCTAATATACACAGTTAACTTGGGTATAACTGAGGCAATTACCTATTGGTGCTCTCCCTTTAGAATTGCTCACAAGAATATTAGGGGAAAAAATGAGTCATCAACCATGTCCAAGAAGATCTAGGCCTGGTCTTCTGAATATAGTTGTATGCAGGAATCAGTTTGGTGAACCCACCCTAGGAAGTAGGATCCAGTCTAAGAAACTGTGACGCTAGCCCACAAAAGTCCAACGTGGACCAGTGTGGCCCCAGCATTGCACAGCCAGCTTCATAGCATGGAAGAGGAACATGGCTTACTGCAACACTTCTTTGTTTTGTGCAACTGTAAGAATGATACTCGAGTTGCCATTTGCCCTTGACACTTAAGCTGAAAGAGAAGGGGGCTGAAACAAATGAAGTCCATGGAGTGAGGTTCAGGGCTCTCTAACTCTGGAGTAGAAAGAAGCTCTAGAGGCTAATGTCGTTAGGGTAAAAAGCGAATTATTCCACAATATGGATCCTATGCTGGGAATGAAACTTTAAAGATAGGAAGAAAGATTTCTTCTGAAACCTCAGTTGTTCAAGAGAAAATCGTAAGAGCAGAGATGTAAAGGGTGGAGTGTATAGGGTGTAGAAATCCCCAGGCCAGTTTCTGCAGAAGTATTGTATACTCTTCCTTCACCAGCTCTTCCCTATAAATGGCAGATACCATTGCTCTCTTTACTATTACTCAATCTAATCCTTTGAGAAAGGAGTTGGTTCTCACTTATAATTAAAAGTCACATAACGGGGCACCTGGGTGGCTTAGTCAGTTAAGCGTCCGGCTTTCGCTTAGGTCATGATCTCGCAGTTTGTGGGTTCGAGCCCCGCGTCGGGCTCTGTGCTGAATGCCAGCTCAGAGCCTAGAGCCTGTTTCAGAGTCTGTGACTCCCTCTCTCTCTGACCCTCCCCTGCTCACGCTGTCTCTCTCTCTCTCTCTCTCTCTCCCCTAGAAATAAAAATATAAAACATTAAAAAAAAGTCACATAACAACCTAAGGAGTCCCTCTTTATCTCTTTCATATACACATGCACTCAAATAGACAGCATTTGTATAGCTAAAGCTATAAGTCAAAGCAATAAAGCTCTTATGGTAGAAGCTACCACAATAAAACTTTTATGGGATTATCAGGTATTAAAAAGAAATAACAGAATTTCCATGTATGTAGTGGTGAAGGTAAGTAAGAGAGGGAGGGAGCACTGAGATCCCATTATCTTATACTTTATCTTTTGAAAAATAATTGCAGAAAAAGCTTATTTCCGTCAGGTTCTTTCTTCACTTTCTTCACTAAGTGTCTGTTTTTATGTCTACTTTTACCCCTGACCTGTAAAATTTGTGAGAACAGGGAAATGGACTTCTCACATAGTTTCTGTATCCCCAGTGATTACAATAATGTGGAACTAAAATAAGCCAGAGTGAAATTCTACTGAGTGAGTCCGTAAATGGCCGAATTAAGTTTCCAATAATTGTATCTGACTATCATCAGAAATAACAAGGAAACTATTCTCAAACCCACTGGCTGTTGAATGATATCATCTATTTTTTTCTTTGTGTATTTGTTGTGTTTCGTTTTTACTATAGTGGGTCAGGTTCTAGCTTCTGACCACTCAGCATCACGTAGATGGCCCACAGCCACGGAAGAGAAAAGGGCAAAAGGCATTGGAGAGAACATCCATTGCAGATCAGAGATTAAACAAATATGTAATGAGATCTCACTTGCTTCATTCAAATGTGAATCATCTCTATATATATTCATCAGGCCAAACATCACAGTGCTTGTTCATCCAGCAGGAGATCAAGTTCTACATAAGGACGTTTTATGTATGTGTGCATCTAGAAATCCAGTTTGTACGTATAGAAGCATTTGTACCACTGTGGTGAGCTGTCTGCATAAATAGATTTCTAAAAAACAAAACCATGGCTCAACATGACATCAAATAAGAGTGTCTAGGAGAAAAAAGAAAAATAATTTAGAAGCAATTAAGAAGCTAATGCTATTGACTCACATTTGAAGAACTTGTTTTGTCTGATTAAAATTGAGTAAGGCGCTGAAAATCAGGAACATAAGCCTGGTTGCTTCAGGAGTCCCTATTGCCTGCCCTCTTTTTTTTTTTTTTTTTTTTCAATTTCCACTTTCTCTTTGCAAAGACAAGCTACTGGAAACTTCCATTTTTATTCCCTATGGTTTGAAACACTTCAAAAAAATCTGTGGGTTTTTGAACCTTCAGTGTAAAGTATTGACATTCACCACAACAGAATTCATTTTTACAGCCTCATAACTGAGTAACACTGACATAAAATCATGTGTTGGATATTACACTTCATTTATATCTGAGCTCATTATCATTTTGCTCTTTTGGAAAGGATTTTAACATCTATTCTGATGCAAACAGTCACTCTGTCTATTGAGGCAGATGTAACACGGCTCTAGAGCTGAGCACTGACTGGCATTCAGCAGTTGACACTCTCATGGAGGGATTCAGAGGAGGATTTTGTTTCTTCTGTCTTTACCCTGGGGTGCTCCTGGAGAGGTTGTAGCCTCTCTCCAGACCCTGGGCGCACAGAGGAAAATATTGGAGTTACTAGACACATGGGTTCTTGACTCAGCAAACCCATTCCACCCCCAGAGATCCGCGGTTGTGTTTGGTCAAAGAAGCTAAAATAGAACCAACACTTGTCTCTATGTACCTTTTTGCGCTGGGGGAAAATGAACTTTTAACTATAAAGGACAATGAGAGCTGTTGCGCCCAAGAATAACCTCAGAGACAACTAAACTATTTAAGTAACATCCTCCCTTATCTATCACATGGGGAGTTATGGATTTAACATCAGTGTAGAAGTTTTGTAATTATGCCATTTCTCTGCTCAAGCCTATAGAATGGTGGTTCTATTGAGATATGTAAAATACACAGAGGTCTCTGTTTTCCTAGATTATAGATGCTCTTTCCAGCCATTGTGTACAGATTGGAGGAGTCCCCAGAATTGTCAGTGGGAGGAGGGGCCAGCATGCTGGAGTGACATTACCACAGCTGGTTCCAGAGATTCCTGGTCATAGCCTTCAATCTGCCATGGGATGCAAACCTAAAAAAATATTAAAATAAAACTTTACAGACTACATGTATCTTTAAGTATAGTGTTATTTTTTAATAAAATAGGCAATTATAGAACTATTATTAATAAGGATGAAGATGATGATGACAGCTGGGTTTTGATATGCCTTCACGATGTCCTTGGAGTACACTATGCTCTTTACATGACTTCAATTCATCTAACCTATGAGCCTATGAAGTTGTTTCTTTCATTATTCTTCCTGTGTTACAGATGAAGAAACAGGGACCCGGAAGGGTTAAGTGCCTTGCTCAGGGTCACCACACTGATAAACAGGACAGGTGTGTTCCTGACTTAGAGCTTGAAAGGATCTTAGAGATCATCAAATTCAGGGCTCAGCAGACTTTTTCTGTAAAGAACAGATCATAAATATCTCAGGCTTTGTGTTGAAACTGCTCAACTCTGCTGTTGCATTAGAAAAGGAGCCATAGACCCTACCTACACAAATGGGCTGTGTTGCAGTACATACAAAACAGGTATGTCTGCATTTGGCCCATAGGCTGTAGTTTGCTGATCCCTAATCCTGCTCATGTTGCCCATTTTATATATGAGAAAACTGAGGCCCAGAAAGATGAGGGTATTTCTACTGCTGTTCAGTATTAGAAACAAGATGGAACGTCTTCTGGGTCTCAGTCCCATAATCTTTTAATTACACCAAATCCAAGAGGTGTCACCAGTTAGCATGGTAACAGATTTTTTTTTTTAATTTTTTAAAATGTTTTATTTATTTTTGAGAGAGAGATAGAGCATGAGCAGGGGAAGGTCAGAGAGAGAGGGAGACACAGAATCTGAAGACAGGCTCCAGTCTCTGAGTTAGCTGTCATCACAGAGCCCGACGCGGGGCTCGAACCTATGAACTGAACTGTGAGATCATGACCTGAGCCAAAGTCGGATGCTTAACCGACTGAGCCACCTAGGCACCCCTGGTAACAGTTTTTGGTATACTATATTAAAACAAAGGAAAAATTCACCTGAAACTATAAAAGTCCCTTATAGATAGTTATGTTCAGGAAAGGCTGATTTTTGAGCTGAGACTTTTCTTCTTATCTGGTTTGTATTGATGTGCTACACCTAGCTCCAAGAACCAGCAGAAAAATCCCAAACACATCTCATTAAATCAAATCAAGGATTGTTATGGACAAGATGATGAAGCTAGCTGGATAGTCCCACCAACAGGTATGCAAAAATTCAATTGTGAAGAAAGCAAGAGATGGGCCCTTGCTCAGTTCCTTACCCCTGCAGCTGCTGTCTAGATTTTTCTCCAAGTCTTCATGTAAACTTGTTAATACATTTCTAATTGAAGAAGGCATGTTTCTCTCCCACTATCTCTATTGTCAGAATTCATGGCCTTTGAAATTTCACTTGGAATGCAATTCATTTCAGAATTGAGTAATAATTGTTGCAGATTCTGACTCCTCGGAACATTCTTCATAAAATTTAACTCAAAAGTTCATTAAATAATAAAGCTGCCCATACAAATGTGCTATATCAAAGAGGCAAAAAGGATTTGATCTTCAATGAAATTAGACCTTTAACAATAATAATAACTAATGAGAAGGACATACACACTAACCTTTATTATTTACTCTATGTCAGACTCTGTCCTAAGGATTTTATAGTTAGTCCTCCAAACCACAAAGGAAGACACAGAGGTTCAAAGAGGTAAAGGAACTTACCCAGAGTTGTACGGATTGTTGAGAGGCAGGACTGGGATCCAGGCAGCTGACCCAAGAGACTGGGCAATTGACCCATCTCTAAAGCCTACAACCCTGAGTCAGTGCGCATGTCCTATACACTCACTCCCTGATGGTGGGGTGGCTTTGGGCTGGCCAAATTCTCTGAGTCTCAGTATCCTTCTGCTGTGAGGCAAGCATAATTATGGTACCTCCTATATAGTGTTTGTGTGTACATCCATACCAAGTGCTTAGCATCACACCAATCTAATTTTCAAGATTATTATAAAATAATAATCAGAGAGTATTATGAAAAAAAATTTAATATATAAACAAGCACATCCCCCACCCAACTCTTAGGGTCAATCAGACCTGGATTTAAATTCTAGTTTCACAACTGACCAGCTATATAATCTCAAGTTACAAAGACCTTCTGATCTTCAATCAATTTCTTCTGTAAAATGAGAATAAAAACAGTGGTTTCACAGAGTTCACATAGAGATACAAAGACGTGATGGCTTCAGAGGCCCCATCACAGGGCCAAAGAGCATGTTGGGAAAGTGTCAGTCATTTCTAGCCTTGTTCCAGCCCTTCCTGCTCCTTTGGGCTGTGCGAATCCCACAGTGTCTGCAAAGCCCTGCTCCATTAGACCTCAGTCACTGTCCTGGGATGGACTATGAAGCAGCTAATGGGGTTCTCACCCTTCAGTGAACAGAGTCTAATGGAGAAGAAACACAAGGAAATTACAGTAATTAGAGTAAAATAAATACAGGAGGACAAGGAAGCACTTAACCCAGATATGGAACCCAGGGAATATCTCAGAAATGCTCTAAGAATTAGTAAGAATTAGCAAGGCAAGAATTTTTGTAAAAGTCCCAGGCAGAAGGAGAGCCTAAACAAAAGCTACAAAGTAGAACATTAGAGAAACTGAGATCACTTTTCAGTATGGCTGGAGCATCACGTTCTAGAGAGGGAGCCTAAGAGATGAGACTGCAGAAGTAGAGCTGGAAATTTCACTGATTCTCAGGATGGATTTACAATGGGGTGGGATAGGCTGATATCAGATTGTCATTTGGGAAAGATTATTTCAAGTGGACCTACTTGGGTCCTGTTCCATTCTACAATAATTTCTCCTCAGAATAACTATAGCTCTGATCATTTACCTTTTGCTGCATATGCAGTCACATATAGTTTATCATTTGAATTATAAATATTCCTTGTATATTTTTGTGTTTTACTTCTTCTCTTTCACAGTGCCCTGCAAACAGTAAGCACTCAAAGTTGTAGACCTCTCTTGCCACTCCCTAAAGCCAGGGCTATATCTTATATTCCCTTTATATGCCTCACAGTATCTAGCAGAGTTGTACATAGTGGAGTAATAAATCATTTTATTAATTTTTTAATTTTTTTAAATGTTTATTTACTATTGAGAGAGAGAGAGAGACAGAGCATGAGCAGGGGAGGTGCAGAGAGAGGCAGAGACACAGAATCCGAAGCAGGCTCCAGGCTCTGAGCCTGACACAGGGCTCGAACTCACAAACTGCCAGATCATGACCTGAGCAGAAAGTCGGATGCTTAACCAACTGAGCCACCCAGGCACCTCATGAATCATTTTACACTTAACTGGGGAAAATATGGTTCCTTCATTCAAAAGTGCCCTAAACCACATTGTTTCTCATAGCTTCACAAATATAACCTAAAAGGGAGACCTTTTAGCATAAGTAAACAGAACACATTCATTCCTCACATAGAAGGTTTTTCATTGTCAGCTAAGATGAGCTTCATATTCAACTATTTGTCATCACTATGATTTAAGAAATTCATAAGAGGGGCATCTGGGTGGATCAGTCGGGTAAGCGTCCAACTTTGGCTCAGATCATGATCTCATGGTTCATGAGTTCGAGCCCTGCATCAGTCTCTGTGCTGACAGCTCAGAGCCTGGAGCTTGCTTTAGATTCTGTGTCTCCTTCGCTTTTTGCCTCTCCCCTGCTCACACTCTGTCTCTCTCTATCTTCCAAAACTAAATAAACATTTTTTTAAAAAAAGGAAATTCATAAGAACTTGAAGCCTATCAGTCCAGAAAGTCATGAAAGAAAGAAGAAGGTTGCTAGCAGGAAATCAGGATGCAGGTGGTCAAACTTCTTAACAGAAATGAAGAGTGTGACAGATCATACCTGCCAGCGATGCCTGGGTCACACCTGGGTGGGGGCAGTCCCTCTGACAGCCCAGTGAACAAAACAGCCCATTTTATCACCATTAGAAAAACCTTTCAGGAAGGTGTGTGAAAAGGCTGGTGGTCTCCCAATAAAGGGGTTAATTAAAATATTGTACAGAGGTGGTGAGAGCAGTTGACATTTGGCTGCTTGCTTGAAACTATAGAAACAATGCTGAAAGAAAAGAATTTTGTTCTGTGTAAGAGCCAACAATTGTCCCATTCTGGTGCCCTGGTGACATTTTCTGAGGCAGTGCAATGAAGTAAACATAACTGATGCTCCAGGAAGTCAGCTCTTCAATGAGGTATACAATTCCCATTTTCGCCTAAATAGTCCTCTGATTTAATAGGTAACTTGAATTTCTCTTCAGTGACTCACAACAATGCTAACAGTAGGGCACTCTGAACATAAGCTGGAGAGATAGGAGCGTTAGCTCTAAGGTCTGAAAATGAGACACATCAGCCACAGATGGTGAGAATGCAGTCAGATAAGAAAGTTATTACAGATTTTGTATTAAGAAAGGAAGAAAGTCATTAAGCTGCTTCAAAGTAATCAAAGTAACGTCATGAGGAATAAGGAAGTTAGTATTCTTTTTTAAAATGTTTTTAATATTTATTTATTTCTGGAGAGAGAGACAGACAGAGTGTGAGTGAGGGTGGGGCAGAGAGAGAGAGAGAGAGAGAGGGAATCCAAAGAAGGCTCCAGGCTCTGAACTGTCAGCACCAAGCCCCATGCAGGGCTCTAACTCATGAACTGTGAGAATGTGACCTGAGCTGAAGTCAGACACTTAACCAACTGAGCCACACAGGTACCCCTAGAAATTAGTATTCTTTTTTTTTTTTCTTTTTTATTTCTAGGAGAGAGAGAGAGACAGCGTGAGCAGGGGAGGGTCCGAGAGAGAGGGAGTCACAGACTGAAACAGGCTCCAGGCTCTGAGCTGGCAGTCAGCACAGAGCCCGACGTGGGGCTCGAACCCAGGAACCGCGAGATCATGACCCAAGCGAAAGTAGGACGCTTAACCGACTAAGCCACCCAGGCGCCCCTAGAAATTAGTATTCTTTAAGAAAAGGGGGTAGAAATTAGTATTCTTTAAGAAAAGGGGGTAGAAATTAGTATTCTTTAAGAAAAGGGGGTAGAAATTAGTATTCTTTAAGAAAAGGGGGTCACAGGGGCGCCTGGGTGGCTTAGTCGGTTAAGCGTCCGACTTTCGCTTGGGTCATGATCTCGCGGTTCGTGGGTTCGAGCCCCGCGTCGGGCTCTGTGCTGACTGCCAGCTCAGAGCCTGGAGCCTGTTTCAGTCTGTGACTCCCTCTCTCTCTGACCCTCCCCTGCTCACGCTGTCTCTTCTCTTAGAAATAAAAAAAAAAAAAAAAAGAAAGAAAAAGAAAAGAGGGTCACAAAATATTCTATGCAGATCCTAAGTATGATTCTTCCTCTTAAGAAACACATTCCAAAGTGTAATCAATATTGAAAAACTCGGTGACCAGTAATAAAAACTGCCATTAAATTGATATTAGTCTCAGGGCACCTGGGTGTCTCAGTCAGTTAAGCGTCTGACTTCGGCTCAGGTCATGCACTCACGGTCTGTGGGTTCAAGCCCATGTCAGGCTCTGTGCTGACAGCTCAGAACCTGGAGCCTGCCTCAGATTCTGTGTCTCCCCCTCTCGCCGCCTCTCCCCTGCTCTTGATCTCTGAAAAAGAAATAAAAATGTTTTTAAAAATAATTTTTAAAATAAAATCATATTAGTCTCAAAGTGATTGCCTTGGAGTGGTCAGCCCTGCTGGGAGGCCTGCTGGAGGCAGCTGGGGCATCTTGGAGCCCAGGAATGACTTCTAGGAGAGGAAGAATTAACCATGTTAAGAATCTTTGTGGATTTAGAGTAATCAGAATACAGGATTCAGTCTTCAGTAACTTAGTACAGGAGAGTGAGAGAAAGCTTTGCCTGCTTCAGGTAGGGTTGTATGTAGTACTTAACTGCACCTTTGAGTGTGTACCTTCCACCCAGGCACTGTGCCATTTAATGCAAGTGGGGTCTAAGGAATGGTAACACAATGATAATAATATTGACAAGAGTGGTCGTAGTCATAGCATTCGTCACCTATGGGTTATCTGTGATGTGCCAGGCCCTTCATTCCTTGTATATATGACCTTATATTGTCTCAAGAACCCTCAGGGTGAAGGACACCACTTTCATTGATAGCCACAGAGCCCAGGATCCATCAGTTCCCCTTTCTGACAAATTTCTTTCTAACAATGCATGCTCTAAAAATGGCAAAGGAATTTGACAGAGCTGGTGGAGACCTAAAGAGCCTAATGCAACACCAAGAAGATCTCTGTGACATCTCTTGGGCATTGGCCCATTCTGTATAGGCACAGAGCCGCATGAACCTTCCATTTGCATATTAAGAGTCAACATCATAAATTGTTTCCATTCCTCATACGCCGACACCACTGCTTTATAATATCTTGTGCACAGTCCAGGGCAGAAGGTGAGAACTTATCTGTCCCAGTGAGGTTTTGGCTAGAACACAAATCTAGTTCACTTCCTTTTAAAACTGTGAAATCTGGGCATCACTAAACTTCTGAATGAGCTGAATCCATAAGATACTCTCTCATTTGAAGCTTTTCTACTCTAAATCCCACCAGCTTTATTTTTGCAAATTGTATCTATCCTTCACTGTTAAACTTCCTGCCATTTCTTTCTCTATGATCACTGATTTTCCTTTGTCTTATCTGTAGTCCCATAACATATATTATATCTGTTCTGTCCCATCCACAGCCACCAACCACATGGGCTTTCAGCATCTCAGATGTGGTTAGTTTGAACTGAGATGTTCTGTAAGTGTAAAACAAACACTGGATTTTGAGGACTTATTGTGAAAAAATGAATGTAAAAATATATCAATATATTTATACTAATAATCACATCACTAAGTTTGAAATGATATTTTTATATATTTTGGATTAAATGAAAAAGTATTAAAATGAATTTCACCTATTTCTTTTGACTTTTTTTAATATGACTACTAGAAAAGTTTAAGATAACATGTGGTTCACATTTCTAGCTTAAATTGTATTTCTATTAGAGAGTGCTAATCTGTATCCATTCAACTCAAAGTGTGGTCCACAGACAAGAATTGTTTGACCTGGCAGCTCATTAAAAATGCAGAATCTTGGGCCTTTTCCATGACCAACTGATGGTATATACCACTAATTTCAATACTTCTAGCATCTGTAGCCATAGGTCATCTGGTTCATGTATACATGTTACATCTCAACAAGATGCATTTTGGAGTAAAGGTCACAATTTGCATTTCTTGTATAAGTCTCACAGTACCTATAATAGAAGTAGACACCTACAGTTATTGAATAAATTACTTGACAACTTAAAATGTATTCTTTATGAAGAATATATTTTTTATAAAGTCAAGTGGTTCTACCATTTTCCATAACAATTCTTACATTTATTAAATTTTGGTCTGTGTTCATGATATTTTACAAGATGATGACTTAAACCTACAAATAAAAATAAATGGAAAATGGAATGCCTTCATGCTTTTAAGTTCATTTACATACTTGGTAGATCTCCATCCCAAAATCATCTTTGGGGAACTGAAGGAACTTGCTAAAACTTCGTAATGTCATACTTGTCTTTTCTATATGAGAAGTCATATAAAATTACATTAACAAACTTTAATTTACTATATTCTTCCTTTCTTATGGTTTCATCTGAGTCTAAATCTGCTCTCCCACTATCAATATGAAAATCATTATAGACATACATGTACATCAAAAGCTGGAGTAATTGTAAACAGAAGTATAGATACTCATGTATTTGCTGTCTATTATGAGAAAATGAGTTGATAACAGTGGTTTTAAAAAGAGAGAGATGAAAGAGAGGAAGCTAGAGAGGAGAACATATTCAGTACAATTTCCTACAAATTTTACATCTACTATTGGATTATAAAAAGCTGTGCTAACCTCAGTGACAATCAAATGAGGCAGAAGATATGAATTCTCTTTAAAAGCCTTAGAAACTACACCTCTTCACTTTAGCAGTGAAGAACTATATCCCCAGTGAAGAATGATGTTCAACATGATGACTTTGAGATCTTGACCACAATTAATCATCAAGTAAAGGTTTTGTTGTAGACACTAAAGTCACTAAGGAATGCAAGTCAAACATCGTATTTTGAAATGGTAGTGAAAATGGGCTCATTCCAGTTAAATTGATTGGAATACCCTTATTCCCTGGGCATTCTATTTATGTGAGGTTTTCTATCAAAAGGTCTCCCAAGTTGGGTTTCAGATCCTTCCAGAGATTAGGTAGTCCATGATTTTATATTTAAAGGCTTCATCGTAGTTTTTTGTTTTTTTTTTCCTCAAGTGAGCCCTTGTAGCTAACCTCAAAAGTAGTTTTGGTGTGTGATTATTACTGTTGTTCAGTCTACAATACGTTACTATAACTTCTTCATTAGCTATTGTAATTTCTCTATGATGTCAGGACAATGTAATGGGCATACCCAAATTTATTTGTTGAGACCAAAATCATTTAGGAATCTTTTACTACCTCACCGTTCCCCTGCAACCATTAAGGCAAACACTAACGTTTCGAGCCCTGCTCACCAAAGGAAATTTTCTTGAGCTATAGAACAGCAAAGATCCTTTCTCTCCCAGGATAATATTACCTTAATCCTCTCACCTATGCAAGGAGAGAAAGGGATAAAAAGAGGGTGAATTTGGTAATTTTCTTCGTAGGGATTAATGTATTCTTTTGTGGGCAACTGGGATCATAGCATTTCACTAGAAATATTTACAAATGGCTACAAGTTCTCTCAAGTCCTTGGTGGCACTTATACCTGTATGTGCTTATATCTGGTAGAATCAGATAAGGAAAATTTTATCTACCCATTTAGTAAATAGGTGTAAGTCAAAAGAACCTCATCTCTAATTAACTGACTACACCCTGATCACAATGGAGCCCATAAAATTACAGAGACAAGAGGAAGTGGAGACCACCACCAGCTGGCTCTCCCTTATAAGTAAACACTGAATGTGAGACGTGTTATACCCACCTAATACCCAGGGACCCAAAAAAGACAAGACTGCAAAATAATCTCTGGGTCAAGTTTAGGCTACCCAGAGCCCTCCGGTATCCCTCTTATAATTCACCTCAACTTCACTTTCATATTCCCCATTTAGAACTTCTCAAACGAAATCA
Organism: Proteles cristata cristata; assembly: GCA_017311185.1. Classification (NCBI taxonomy): domain Eukaryota; kingdom Metazoa; phylum Chordata; class Mammalia; order Carnivora; family Hyaenidae; genus Proteles; species Proteles cristata. The sequence continues at coordinate 238,003 of JAESUZ010003906.1, read as the reverse complement.
AGGGGGGAAAAAAAGGAAGAAAGAACTTTGGGGAAATTACCACCTCATGGAATTTGGAAAATAGGGTTAGGCATATTCCAGTTAAAGGTGACAGATGGATGTGTGGAAGTTGGAGAAAGAAGATAGAAATGAGGCATAGGACAATCAGAAACCTGGATTGTAGGGGCAGGCAGGGATGAGGGAGTAGTATGGGTTATTCCAACATTGTACTTTCTTCAAGGTTTTTGGCACATTAAAGCCAATAATTTGGGGGCATGTTTTGCAGCTTATAAATACCAGTTGCCATTTGTGGTAGTAACAGAGGCAGTGGAAGAGCTGTGGGCCAACATTATCTGTTTTAATGTTGACTGTAATTCTGGTCTTTGGTAATTATTGCTTCTTTTTTTTCCTTACACTGGATTGTTTTTAGCAACACTGTGCATAATTTATTGCCCATGGCATATCAATTGGAGGAAAGCTAAAACTTTAAATACTGGCTGACCAAATGAAAAGCATTTTATTACACAAAGAAATTAACAAAATAAACAAATACAATTTACAAGGCTAGTCTTTCCTTTTGCTTGTGTTTTTAAACTACTTTCAACCACTCAGGAAACTTGTAGGTTTACAAGACCATTTACTCCTTCACAATGTCTATTGCTTACGTTGATAATAATAAGTAATCTACAGGCTTTAGTTTTCTACCCTACTAACACCTCCCAAATATATAAGCCTTTAAAGTCACAGCCCAGCATGCAGATTGCTTTTCCTGCTTTTGATCTATCAAACCCAATTAAGTAGTTAAAGATCATTTGTGCAGTCAAAATCTTAGCTACATAAACACCATTTCCATGGCCCATTTCAGCTGGAATGTGTCAGAAGAAAATGTCCCAAGGATAAATCTTCTCTTGCATCTAGTATTATGAATACAAACAAAATAGCAGATGAAATAAACAATGTTTTGGATGATAGCTTTCTAAATGCATAGGTTGTGCTGGCCTTTCTCCTTGGATACTACAAGGAAGTCTAATTAGAATCAGAAGTTATTCTCTGGGTATTCTTGTCATTCTTTCTCCCTCTCAGAAAAACCCCCACCTTTGAATCTCTGCTGACTGTCACCTACCCTTCATTATTGCTGTCATCCAATGACAACTTCCCCTACCCCCACCACACCCACACAGGGCAGTTCTCATTTTTATCTCAGGCTCATAGTCACTTACTCTGGTACTTAGTGTTTTTCTTTTTAGTGATTATGTCAATGACCACTGTAACACCTCCACCTCTTTGGGTTTCTCTCCTCCACTCAGCTGGTACTCCACTCTCTTTTCTCCCTAGGGTCACACAGGAGGCTCTCTCATCACCAACACTAAAAGCTTTCCATTATCCCTGTTTCATGCTCCTCACTCTACTGACCATTGGATTTTTCCAGTTCATTCCTTTATTTTATTTTATTTTATTATACAAATAGTTTATTGTCAAATTAGTTTCCATATAACACCCAGTGCTCACCCCCACAAGTGCCCTCCTTCATGCCCATCTCCCCCCTTCCCCCTACATCCATCAGTCCTCAGTTTGTTCTCAGCATTCAAGAGTCTCTCATGGTTTGCCTCTCTCCCTTTCCCCCACCATTTCCCCCCTTCTTCTCCTCCATGGTCTTCAGTTAAGTTCCTCCTAATCCTCCTATATGTGCAAACATGATATTTATCCTCTGCCTGACTTATTTCGCTCAGCATAACACCCTCAAGGTCCATCCATGCTGCTACACATGGCCAGATTTCATTCTTTCTCATTGCCATGGTATAGATAAACCACATCTTCTTGATCCATTGGTCCGTTGATGGACACTTAGGCTCTTTCCATGTTTTAGCTATTGTGGAGAGTGCTGCTATGAACATTGGGGTACATGTATGCATCAGCATTTCATGAAACAATGCTCAGCATCCCTCCTCATCAGGGAAATACAAATCAAAACCACACTGAGATACCACCTCACGCCAGTCAGAGTAGCTAAAATGAGCAAATCAGAGAACTCTAGATGCTGGCAAGGATGTGGAGAAATGGGCACCCTCCTACACTGTTGGTGGGAATGTAAACTGGTACAGCCCCTCTGGAAAACAGTGTGGAGGTTCCTCAAAAAATTAACAATAGAACTCCCCTATGACCCAGCAATAGCACTGCTAGGAATTTACCCAAGGGATACAGTTCATTCCTTTTAGTATCCCAATCTGACCAATGTTTTGACTCCATCACAACCTCCGATGGTGATGATTTTACAGCCTTTCAATGACTTTTACCTTTTAATGTCTTCACTTCCCTCCTTATCAAGTTTAAACTCCCTCACTGCTACTCTTCTAAATTGCTTGTACTCCTTCGCTTCTCACTCCTTACTTTGATAAGTATATCAAACCCTAACAAAACGGCACCCTGCTCCACCCCTGTACTCATGCAGTGGAATGTGGCTGGAACAAAATATGCAACCACCCTGATGGGTCTCACTAGTAGTTTACCAGTTTCAAGTGGCTTCCTAATGCTGCTAGGCAATCATATTATTATACATGATTGTGTTATATATCACAATATATATCTTATCACATCATAGATTATATTTTAAAAGCGTATACCTCAATCAGATTATAATCCCTAGTGCATCACTCATCCACCCCTCTAGATGACTACTTCATACTTTCTCTTTTATCTGTAAACCCCAGGGTCTCCTTCACGATCCTCATTCTTAACTATTAACACTTGCTTTCTACTTTACTAAAAAATAAAAGCAATGAGAAATGAAGTTCTGCAGATTCCCACCATCACATTTTCCCACCTACCACAATCTGCCTTCCCACTTTGATGAACTCTGACATTCCTAACTTAAGCAATACTTCCATTTGTGTATTGCATTCCATCCACTCTCATGACCCAAACACAATGCTGCAGCAATTTCCCCCATGATCTCCTACATCCACCTATTTCCTTCTCAATGGGATTATTTCCACCAGCATACAAATATGCCTTTTTTTTCATATTAAAAAAATAAACCTTTCTTTACTCCACTTTCTCTAACAGCTTCTGCTCCATAAGCAAAATTCCTTGGAACAACTGTATATACTTTTTTCTAATTCCACCCCCCCTTTCTTTGTTACAGTCATTCCAACCAGCTCTTACCACCACCACCACTCCACCAAAATTGCTTTTGTAATGGTTACCAGTGCTATCCATATTCTTACATCAAGTGGTTGATTCTGGTTCATATTTACTGGACCTGCTAAGCAACATTTGGAAGAGATGGCCACTCTTTCCTTGATACATTCTTTTCGCTCAGCCTGCTGGAAATCAGAATCTCTTTGGTTTTCTTCCTACCGCACTAGCCATTGCTTGTCAGTTTCTCTTCTCCTTGGCCTCTTAAATGTTGCACTGTCCCAGGGTGCAGTCTCTGGACCTCCTTTTTCCTTCTTGTATATTCACTCCCCTGGTGATTTCATCTAGCTTTAAGTAAAGTTTACTTAACATCAGATTTCAAAGTATGTCTTCTAGCCCACACCTCTCTTGACTTCCAGATTTGTACATCCAACTAAAAATTCCACTTAGATGTTTTTAGGCATCTCGGATTCAATATCCCAAACTGAACTCTGATCATCCTCCTGCCCCCTAAACTTCTTTGAGCACAGCTTTTCCTAATCCAGTTGCTGGCAACTCTGTCCTTTAGATCTCGTAGTTCCAAAATCCTGACTTTACTTTCTTCTTCAAACTCAATGTCAGGAAATGTTCTGCCCATCCATCCAGATGCACCCTGAATGTGACCACTCCTTCTTCCACCCTAGTCACCATTATCTCTCACCCAGATCACCAAGTGGTCTTGATACAAGTCTTCCTTAGAAAGGCCATAAGGTCAATTGATTAGAGACCTTGGTGAGGTTGAAACATGATTGGAAGTCAAGATACTAAAGCAAAGATACTAAAGGGAAGTCTCAATTTGTCATAGGACTCAAGTCTCAGCCCTGATACATTGTCATCTGAGGCTGCTGGAATTCTCTTCCAAGCTCAGGTGGTTATTGGCAGAATTTATTTACTTTTAACTGTAAAACACATGTCAGCTTGCCCCTTCAAGTCCAGTAGGTTGGCCTCTCTATCCTCCAGACCCTCTTTTGAGGGCTTACCTGGTTCTGTCAGGCCCGCTTAGGATAATCTCCCCTTTGATTAACTCAAAGTCAACTGATGAGGGACCTTATTTACATTTGCAGAATCTCTTCACCTTTGCCATCCCCATTATGGGAGTGAAATCCCATCATGTTCAAAGGCCCTGCCTCCACTCAGGAGAGGTGTTCATGGAAGAAGAGTACATCAGGAAGCAGGAATATTGAGAGCCATCTTAGGATCCTGCTTAGATAAATAAAAAAACTCAATAGATTGGAACAATGAACTCTCAGTGTCCTGAGCATATAAAAGGGAAGAAAAACAATTAATAGTGTACTTTAATAAAATACATATTTGGTCTTTGTACCCATTCCTGGCACAAGAGCTTCAAAACCCTTTGGTATTTTCTGAATGATAACAATGTCTTTGCTATGTTAATGCGGTGACTCTTGGTGAGGCACCCAGAGAGCCACTGGGCAGGGGAAATGGGCTGCAGACTGGGTTTGCTCACCAGTGGTTAGTGATTTAATCAGAGCTGTCGAGTGTTGAGGCTTCCATGAAAGCTCTTGCCCAGTGACTTTGGGGAGTTTCTGGATTGGTGGACACACTGATATGGTAGGAGAGGGATGCTCCCGGAGAGAGCACAGAAGCTTTGTGCTCCACCCCTCTGTTCCGTGCTATGATGCATCTCTTGCATTTGGCTCTTCCTAACTTGTATCCTTTCTAATAACACTACGATTGTCAGTATAGCATTTTCTTGAGTTCTGTGAATCATTCTAGTGAATTTTCAAATCTGAAAGAAGGTGATGGGACTCCCCCCACCTCCAATATTTGCCATTGACTGCATAGAAGTATGAATGCCTTGGGCACACCAGGGACTTACAGATGGCAGCTGAAATGAGGGTAATCTTGTGATACTGAGCCCCTAAACCTGTGGGGTCTGTGCTATCTTGTTAGCACTTAGGTGCTTAGTTTCTGAATTTAACTGAATTGTAGGACTTCCCGTTGGTCTCAGAGAATTGATGTTGGGAAACAACAGAAATAGATTCAGTTCACTAATTAACTCTTGACCATCGCCTAATACAAGATTTGAGATTAATCCAGAAATAGTAATAAAAACACTAAAGCAAAGAGGTAACAAATTCAGCAACATATATAAAGGTACACACAGAAAGGATTATCAACACCTAGGACAGTAATCACAACCTGAACCAGAACAAACACCACTTACTCCCTTAGTCTCAAAAGATAAAAGTTTCTTAACAGATTTCCAGTGAGAAGGAGCTGCAAGTTGAAACCAGAACTCTACTACATGCCCTTTTCATTTTGTCATATGTAGTGTGCCTGATTTAACTTGATAGCAGCCTGGCATGCAGTTCTGATTTCAGAATGTGAGTCCCATTGCCCTCGGCATCATCTTGTCATTTTCATTGAACTCTGAATTTGAGAATCACTTCCACATCCAGGGAGGGGGCTATCAAACAGAAGTGAATGAAGGAAGGGAGTGGCTATCCTAGAAGTCAGTGGATTGTCCCTGAGCCAAAAGAGAGAGAGAGAGAATGAGAATTTGTGGGAAGGCATGATCAACAGTGCCTAAACCGTGGAGAGGCAGAAGAAGGTGCCCACCGATTAATTATTACAAGGTCTTTTTATCAGGAGGTGTCATTTTATCAGGTCTCTTTTCAAATGGAGATCTAAACATTAACACAATATTTCAGAAGCTATGGACTGACTGCCAAGTGTAGGGAACCGATCCTGCCTTCAGTCGCCAGGCTGACCGCTTCTAATATTTAGTCTTGGAACAGGTTTCACAGGTGTTCACCACCAGAAGCCCCCAGATTTTTCTCAAGAGATCACCAGGCCATTTCCCAACAAAGGAAACACAGATTGAGCAAAAGAGATTCTGATTAGATACCGCTATTGAACAGCCTAGAGAGCAGGAGATCTGAAATTCACAGTCAGTCAGAGGTACTGACTTTTAATATAGTCTCTGGTTTCAGGTTCAGGCTTCCCAGGATGGGGGAAGTTGCTGAACCTCCAGTTATCAAGAGGCTCCCCAGTGAGGGAACAAAAGAACAGGAGCGACGCATGAGCACCTCATAACTACCGTGTGACAGAAAACTGATAGCTTTGACCTTCCTAGTCGGATTCTATAACCTGAGGTTCACTAGATTAGAAAACAGAAGTTAATAATTCTGGGGCTCAACTCTACTATTCTGTGTCACTTTGAACAAGATACTTGACCTTTTAGCTATTCCTCTATAAAATGATAATAATAACATTTGGCTACCTACCTCTTAGTGATTTTGTTATTTCTGACTTTTTTTTTCTTGCATTCCCGTAATGTGCCGGTGAGTGCACAATACTGCTCTCCAGAGTTTAAGTTCATAGGTGAGCTAATATGCACAGGGCACGTACATAATAGTTTTTGTGTGGCTATTTACATCTACAGAGTTTATATTCCCACAGCCACCTCCTAACAACTCAGTCTTGAGCACAACAGCATAGAAATAGTACATAAACACACAACAGTGGTTGCAAAGAGTTTAGTTACGCACTGCATTTTGTTTCTATTCCAGTTCTTCAAATTGAACTGGTTGCTCTAGGGAGAAACCTATGCCTAGAAAGTGACTTAAAGAGAAACTTCTGTCCCTCATGTGACCTATGTTTGCATTCTTGTCGTAGCCTGTGCAGGCTGCCTTAACCAAATATTATATGGGGGGTGGCTTCAACAACTGAAGTTTCTTTTTCACAGTTCTGGAGACTAGCAGTTCAAGATCCAGCTGATTCTGTTTCTGGTGAGAACTCTCTTCCTGGCTTGGAAACAGCTGCCTCTTGCTAGGTCCCCACTAGCCCTTTTGAGTGTGTGCTCCTGGGGAAAGAGAGCAAGCCAGCTCTCTAGCACTGTTTCTTACAGGGACACTAATCCTGTTGAATCAGGGCCTTACACTCATGATCTCATTTAATCTTAATTACCTCGTAAAAACTCCATCTTCAAATTCAGTTACATTGAGAAGGCGAACATTGGGTTTCCATATGTGAGTTTTGGGAGAATACAGTGCGGTCCATAGCAGTTCTACAAGGAGCATGCTTTATGGGAGGTTTGCAATAAAGGGAGGAAAGATCTTGATGAAGTGGAAGGTGAGATGCTAGTTGAGGTGTGTTTAATACCATGAGAAATTGGATGGACTAGACCAAAGGCTCTCAAACTTTTTAGAGAAGTAGACTCTTAACTTCAAATTAGATTTGACAAGGAGCCCATACATTAAATAGGTAAAAATGGAGTAGTTCTCCTTCAAGCTGAGGTGAGAGGCTCTTCACTCCACTCCAGGACTTGAACTGCACACTGCCTCTTCAAAGAGAGTCACAAGAGGGCCATCAGAGCACTTTATGGAAAACAGCCCTAAATATTTGTAATCATAAATCAAATTCACCAGCACCAAGCAAGCACTCTATCTATTTTCGGTTTCTTCCAGGAAAATACCTAAGTTTAACAAAAGGTATAGTGTTTGTTACTTAGCTTTTAATGTGTCTGTTCCCTTCTCTCAAATATGTTGTGACTTCTTGTCAGTAGATGACATACCTCAGATCTCCTTTTTTAAAAAATTTTTTTTTAACATTTACTTATTCTTAGAGAGAGAGAGACAGAGCATGAGTGGGAAAGGGACAGAGAGAGAGGATGACACAGAATTCGAAGCAGGCTCCAGCCCAGAGCCCGACATGGGGCTGGAACCCATGAACTATGAGATCATGACCTCAGCGGAAGTCAGGTGCTTAACTGACTGAGCCACCCAGGCTCCCCATATGTCTTTAATCTTTAAAATAATTTCCGATGTCTTCTCCCTGAAATATTGGTATATGGCATTTATGATGGATAATGAACTATACCCTGGTCATTTATTAACATAGAATCACAGAATCTTAGGATAGGATAGGATGTTGGAGATGACCTGATTAAATCCACTCATTTCACAGAAAAGAATAAGGGCAAGAGAGTCTCTCAGCCAATCAATATCTGAACAGGGAAGATAATTCACCTGTCGCCTTCCTGGACCAGCAATCTGTTTGCTCAGGCCCATGACTTCTCAGAATTCATTTCTTGCAACCCCTAGTTTTGATCACAAGGACTCATATTTGGAGAATTTTGTGAGCTAAATTTTACTGAGTCCAGAACCTCAGCAAATTCAAAGTAAACCGGAGATGCTCATCCAGTGATTTTCATTAAATATCTGACATTTATCTTATAGAGGTGAGTTTATCTTACCACAATTCTTCATTGCAGTCATGGGAAAATAGCACTTACTGTGTGAAGGTAAATATTATGGCAAGATAAATATTAACTTTTGAAAGAAACCACTCTAGCTGGTTAAAAAATCACAAATGGCATCAGTTGTTTAAGGTTTACACTTTCCGAGTGTCTCCACGGATGGTAGAGTTTCTTGAACGAAATCAGATTTTCTCCTAGATTTAATATTGGGGTAAAGGTAGCAGATACTCTACTCAATACAAAGGAATATCTTAGTAGCAACGACAGTGTATGGTACAGAAGGGATTCGTCCAGGAATGTTTGACCTCTCTCTACATGACTACACTTCTCTTCTTGCTAGGCTTATCCCTCCTGTACCTACAAGTACTGAATCTGAGACACGGAAGTCCCTCCTGACCTAATCCCTGGCTCAGCAGTGTTTAAGACATCCAGAGACTTTCAAACAGCCTTAGTGAGAAGACTTGGCAATGCTCTCAAATAATCTGTAGACTGCTCCTTCTTGTCTCTCAGGGGAAACAGTCAGAGCAGAATGGATAATTAACCTGTCCCTCCTGCCCCATCAGGCCCTGGAGGAAAGAAAATGGAGGAAGGTCACTCTGTGTAGTAGCTGGAACATCCCAGTATAACTACTTGGAGAATGCTTTGTAAACCATCGCCTCCCACAATAAAGCTTCTTCCGTCTAGCTCTTCTCCAAAAAGGGAGTATCTTGGTTACGATGTTTTAAAGGGACCCATAGAATGACTTAAATAATAGAGAATCATTGGACAAATGCTTACCTCAAGCTCCTGGAACAAAAGAAACCCTCCAGTGATAAGCATCCCCTGTCAGATTTCTGCTTTCTGTGCAAACGTAGAGGTGGCCTCCCACATTCCAGTGATGGGGGAGCCACAGGGAAAGAACCATGTTAAATGGAAGACTCTAGGAGCCAGTTATCCAAATCTACAGTAAATGACGTCAAAGGCATTAAAGCCTGATGAAAGGAATGTTTTGTTTTTTTGGTTTTTTTAGATGCATGCGTGCGTGTGCATATGTATGTATGTGTGTGTTCACCTGGACCTAGATAGGGAGTCACTGGTTCATTGAAAACATTCCCCATGGAACTGAGAAAACCGGGTAAACTGAAAGGCCCTGACCTCTCTGAGTGCTCTCTGGCAGGTCAAGATAAAAATGCTCAACATAGGAAAAATGTTATATTGAGGATGAAGTATAGTCATAGTATTAAGCAGATATGCAAAGTTCATCTAAAATAACTTGCAGAAGTTTAGACCCACAAGGGATTATGAGAGGCAATTCACTTCTTCTGGTGATACCATAGGTTAAAATAATTCTGGACCTCCTTTTTCAGAACTGTGTCTAGAATCAGGGATTCATTCTTTCAGCTGTCCGCCACAGTGTGGGTACCCTTCCTGTGAGGACAGGTTTTGCTGTTTTGAAGGGGTCAGTCAATGGTGCGATCGACTGTTTGGGAATGGTGAAGTCAATTCTTATAACCATATAATAAATAAGAAAATGTAATAGTGTTATTGGCAAATAAGGGACAAAAACTATAAATTATGAGTGGATCATTTAAACAACCATGAAACATTTTCTTAGAAATTGTACACTGACTCCAAAGGACACTCAAATAGAGAAGTTTCTGGAGAAGTTTGAACAATGCCAGATTTGCTGGAATTGATGCATAGCCTCCAAAAGAGATTATTTTTGAAAGACAACATTCAGTTGTAGGAAAAACGTTGCCTATTTAAACTTAAAAAGGACTATAGCTTTATGGCTTTACCTTATACGAGTTGCATAAATACAGACCAAAGCGATGACAATTTCACAGACTCGTGAAAGAAATCTGTTCGTAGAAAGACTTCAAGGCAACGATGTTGTAAAATCTATTGTTTATGTAGAGTATTGCTAAGAAATCCAGCTAAACGAAAGAAATGCAAAAAGAAGGAAAATGCTTGTCCCTGAGGTAAAGCTACTGGGAAACGGAGGCAGCGTGAGACATGGGTCCCCTGAGATTAATGAGTCCAGGAGGGTTCACTTTTGTTACAAATTGCAAATCGGGCCCCCTGTGAGGTAGTTTCAGGTTTGGAGTTTAGGGTTCCCCAAGGCTTCTATTTCCAAGAACGAACCATCTATGATGACAAATGGTTGAGGGCACTACATCAAATCATACCTTTATGTGCATGGTTGAGTTTTAAATCACTCTTTCTTGAGGAGCAAAATAAAATGACAAATTTTAATGCAATGCCACAGGAAATGTTTAAGTAGCACTACTAATAGAAATAAAGCAGGCACAAAAAGGGAAAAGAGAAATACACACTTACATTCTGGTTTGGGGTGTGTGTATGAAATACAGGAAGCTCTCGGGTACCGGGAATTCTGTTCAGGAAAGAGAGAATTTTGTCAGTTGAGGACTGTGATCGTGTTCAGATTTTGACTTTGATGTTGAAGCTTCCGTTCCAACAATAAAACAGACTCTTGACTTTTGTGGAAGTAGTTCCAATTTAAACTTAAAGTGGCAAAACGTTACCCAGGCATCAATAGCTCTCGGCAACAAAATGGCAGTGTTAGCTACAGCTTGGCTGGGTGAATGTTAACTTAGCCTGTAGGAGCTGAAGGAAGCATGAGCACGTTTGCCAGACGGCAGAATGTGAATTACGCGGAGACTCGCCCAGAGCGCGTACAAAGTAACTTTTAAAAACACGCCTGCATTTTACCATTTAATTCCGTGAGTCAGCATATCTGAATGATTTTATAAACCTTCAACTTCCTTGATTGCCAACCTTAGGTACAGTTATGTAAACACTATTTCCTTTTGACTATAGAAGTCTTAAATTAGGCCTTATTGATCTTTGTGTTTAAAAAAAAAATACTGGTCCGTTTAATTTGCTTGAACTATTCTGGGAAATATTGGCTAGGAGAAAATAAAATGGCACAAAAGGCCGTGTTTTAAAAAAGTCATTTCATCTCCCAAAGAAATCAGACTTCTCTTCTGAAACCTTCCCAGTAGGAACCATGGAAAATGACAGGGAGCTGCTGGTTGGTTTTTCTTGATGCTAAAACATATGTTGTTGTGTCATGTCCTAAACAGAAAACTGAAGCATCCCTTTCAAATTCTCAGCATCACTGACACTTCCAACAAGTGCTTTCGTATTGGTTTTGGTCTTATCTGTTTCTAACAGACAGCCTCATGCCTTGGAAATTTGACCTGAAATAAAAATTCAGCCCCAAGTATCTGCTGTCAATTGCGCAGAAAATAGGAGATGACAGCAAAGTCACTTCTGCATGCTGAATTAGATCTCTTTCCAACATCTTCTAATGTCATTATTAGCACTCAAATACACTGTGTCAAAATGTGTCTGTGTAGGGAGATGGACTGGGCAACACCGAGTTTCCCTCTTAGTCAGTTTGACAAGCTGTTTTTAATACATACCTCTGTGTAGGGAATTATTTAGGAAACACGCCTAGCCCATCACAGGGATTTGTAGATGAAGGCACTCAAAATGGACATCCACAGTCAGTCCTGTCACATTTAGCTACTTCCAAATTTAGGGCAGGGTGATTGTAAATCTGGCCTTATGGAATCTATAATCCAAAGAAGTCAACTCAACTTGGAAATTCTCTGAATTCAATGGCTCAGCAATGATCATTGATTTTGATTTGAATCTTTCATAATGGTTTTATCAAAGAGACAGTTGTCATTTCCCACATGAACTCGTCTGATGTCTGTATGCTGAACTAATGAGACTAATTTTATAATTAGCCAGTATCCTTCATTTATTATAGGCATATTGCATACACTGTGATAGGTGAATGAACTTAGAGTTTTCACTAAATTTTCTCTACCTCATCCCCAAAGCTCTACTTGAAATATGTTGATAAAAACTAAACATAATGACGTTTTCTGGCACATTATATATTACATGGCCTTCGTACAAGATGACAAGATTTGTTCTCATGACTAGGAAATCTAGGATAAATGGATGGAAACATGAAATCAATGGAATAAGATGCAGTGTGAAATGGGATAGTCCTGCTTTCCCTGGGAATCTTAGGAAAATATAAATAGTTTATTTCAAGAAAAAGTAAGTTTCCTATTGTACAAATTAGTCAATTGTTTGGGTGCTCGGGAATGGATTGAACATCAGCAATGGTTCTGTTAATTGAATTCAAATGCCCCTTCTTCAAACCCTGGAGATCTATGATTCAACTATTCTTTGATTCAAAATAAATCAAGGCCATTTATATTCAAGCAAAGTACTTGTGCCATTTCCAGAATCCCAGAGAAAACATTCTGAAACTATAGTTAATTAAGAACTATATGCCTTGCTATGTGCCTGACACTTGCTTGAGATAAAAAAATCATACCTGGTGGCTACTTTTCAGACTCTCTGATGTCCTGAGCTTTTGGCTTCTTGCCTTTTGTCCATTCTTACTGTTTGTGCATGCTATTGGCCCTGACCCCTAGTACTTGTTCCTTGATATTAACCTTAGGTCCCACTCATGATTACAGCATGAGCTCACTCCCTAAATTATGTCTTCTGCTGGCTTCCTTAGGTAAATATACCAATGAATCCATTCTAGTGGCCAGGAATTGACCCCACTACTGTTTGTACAAGGCCAGTGCTTCGTCGAGGCCCATGAACTGGACAGCAGCATAAACACTCATATATACACTCTAGTTTATGCAAAATGCATTTTAGCAAAAATATGTTTAATAGATATAAAGACAATTTTAAAATAAAAGGAAAGTTGAAATAGCATATATTCTATTAAGCTCTGACATACACCATACGGGAATTCTGAGGGCTGTCAGCATGATCCTTTAGCTTCCTCTCTCTTTCTGGCTTCCCTTTACCCAAATACTTTACACATGCGCGCACACACACACATGCACACACACACACACACACACACACACACACACTATTTAGTAAGAATTCTCAGTCCCAAAAGATTTGATTAGCTAGAGAATACAACAGCTCTCCGTGTAACGGGAGATTCTCAAAACAAGCCTCATGATTGACCTTTGCCCAGGCACTTTTTAGGAGAAGTAGGAGGGGACAGTTAGGTAAGACACTCATGAAATCATGAAGAGATTTCCAGTTACCATTGGGCCAGTTATCCAGATGACATTCCGGAGGCCAGATCTGAACAAACCCCTAGAAGGAGTCTCTTGTGGCTTCTACTGAAGACAACAGAACGTCTCTAACAGAAGCTACCTATTGCATGGACTTGGGAAGAAAAGGTGCATTTGTTGAATATTTAGTATGTGCCACCAGTGCCCTGGGCATATTTATATACTCTCCTTCATTTATTTCCATCTCACTATGCCTTAAAAATTAAGTATAATCACCCTATTGTTATAGATCAAGGAAAGTATAAAGTCCTGTAACCCTTCCCCATTGCTCCTTTATTTGCTCAGGATTCTTTCTTCCCCTCCCTTCTTTGTCCATCTTCCCAAATTGAAGGTGTCAGATTTTCTGCTCTCCCTTATCACAAGAGAGAAGAATGATACTGGGTCACTTTGGCATATGGCAGGAAGCGAGTGTGGGCTTTACCTGTAGACATGGGGAGTGGAGTAAGAAAATAAATACAGCCAACGGGAGAAGCTGGAATTGGAGCAAGAATCTATGGTTCCCAGATGGTGTCTGAAAAAGAGAGTCTGACATGAGCAGTGAGAGCCGAACTAGCAGAAAAAGGTCATGGACACAGAAAAGATTTGCAGATTAGAATGATTGAAATGATCATTAGTCTGGCCAGATTCTGGAAATGGAGACATCACACTTGGCTTTCACAAGATAGGGGTGGTCCCAGCCCTTGTTTGGTTTCACTCTGAATGTATGAAAGCATGACAAACAGACGCTGTCATCTTTTAATAGTCCCATCCTCTCCAAAGATTCCCAAAGCCCTCCTGGCCCTGTGGCCCAGGCAGTTAGTTACTGCATCCTTGGTGTTGGAGGATCCCTTTGTAGCTCTCTATCACCACTTGCCTCACTTCATTGTGATTGCACATACCTGCCTAAATTCAGAGCTCCCGTTTGTATAAACAGTGTCTTAATCAACCTCATTCATAGTCCTGAAGCTTGAATATCAAATGCTCAGTGAACAGTTGTTGAATGAAAGGATGTGTGAAGGAGTTACTCAATCCTTAAACGTAGTGCATCCCACTGGCTTCTCAGTAACACTTCTTCAATTCTTAGATGCATATTTATTGTATACACCTTAACATTTTTGAAATTAGGATTTTTTTACAAAGGGATATATACTTTAATGTAATAGGCTCTCTAGTTCCCTCCCTTACCGCATGCACAGACCATTATTAAAATGGTGGTACGCGGTACGCCTTCTGTATGTTAGAGTCAAGGAAATAAAGGGTCTATTTTGATGAGTGGAGGAAAGAGTCTCAGAGGTGCAAAGTTTTATTCCAAAGAACTGTCTCTTTTAACAGTGGAGTCCTCAGACTCCAGCAGCTGGGAGGATCTAGCCTGAGATCTTCCAAATCTCATTGCCTACTACCTGCCTACAGGAGCCTCACGCTGCCAGAGAACTTCCAACAAGAGCTGCTTTTGCACCCAGCCCTCAAGCGTGCTCTGGGGAGAATCCTCTCCCATGCATCTTGCAAACAAGATGTAAGAAACAGTACCAAGCCGCCCTAAAGTTAGCTATTCCACCTCTGGCTGGAGGTCAGTGATACAAATACTAAATGGGAAACACACAGATACCACTTCTGAATTCCAGAGTCTTCTATCTGTGCTGTTATCGTGACAATAGCACTTTTCTTTCCTGCATAATGGTGTTGTTAATGTGCCCTATCTCCCTGTTCAAACTTGCTTTCTTAAGGGCTGGGACCATGCCTAATTCTTTTTTACAGCATTGTCAGGTAATTATTAGAATAGCAGGTAATGTTAGAGTGCTTGTTACATACGAAAACACTGTGCTATGACTTTGCATATTTTATTTCAGTTAACTTAATAAATCTTTACACAGCCCGATTATTATGTCCATTTTATATATGAAAAAACTGTGATTTAGGGAGATTGAATATCTTGCTCCATGTTGCAAAGCTAGTTAAATGACATACTAGAGACACAAATTCAGGTCTGATTGATTCAACAGCCTCACTTTATGATAAGGAATTTTTTTCTGTTTTTGTTTTGAGAGAGAGAAAGGGAGGGAGCAAGTGAGGAGTGAGAGAGAGAGGCAGAGGAAGAGGGATAATCTTAAGCAGGCTCTGCACTCTGCACTTGGCCAGACGTGGGTCTTGATCCTTTGACCATGAAACCATGACTGGAGCCAAAATTAAGATTTGAACATTCAACCGACTAAGCCACGAAGGTGCCCCTATAAGGTGTTTTAATTCAAGTTTATGCTGTAAAGCTATACTCTGAATATTCCTGTCTTAAAATATGAGGTGCCTTGCTATCATCTTTTGTAAGCATCTTTCAATATAGGACCTTATTCAAAAATATTAAATGAAGGAGGAGCATCTGGGTGGCTCAGTTTCTTGAGTGTCCGACTTCGGCGCAGGTCATGATCTCACAGTTCGTGAGTTCAAGCCCCACAGCAGACTCACTGCTGTTCGTGCAGAGCCCGCTTCAGATCCTCTGTCTCTTCCCTCTCTGCCTCTTCCTTGCTCATGCTCTCCCTATCAAAAATAAATGAATATTTTTTTTAAAAAAATATCATATGAAGGAAGAATATATGTGGCATTACCTCTGTGAAAAAAAAGTTGAATTCCCAACCTCACATTTTAGGAGTCGACGAGGCCATAGAGAGTAGTGAGATCAATTCTTGCCATTTTTGTAAATTATAAAAACACAAACCAAACATTCCCTAGTCAAATAGTAAGTTAGTGGAAGAGACATCCAGGCCTAATGTCATCTCTCTAACTTTGTATCTGAAAGATAACTTGGTTTTCACTGTTGCATCTTGTTTTCCTACAGAAAAGTTTCCATGTATAGAAACCTTTCAGTTCGATGCAAAAATATCTCAGTGCTCTGATTTTGTAATGCTAAAAATAAATAGTGGTTACAAATGACTGCGTAGTTATCACAAACTTATAGTGGTTGCAAATTATTTAGGAAGTGTAAAACGCAATTAAAAGATGAACTAATACAATAAAACCCATCTTTCACATGATAGGAGTGCTAGGAGGAAATGTAGAAAATAATGGAAAATTTTATTTTATTTTTTTTAATATTTTTATTTATTTCTAGGAGAGAGAGAGAGAGACAGCGTGAGCAGGGGAGGGTCAGAGAGAGAGGGAGTCACAGAATCTGAAGCAGGGTCCAGGCTCTGAGCCGGCAGTCAGCACAGAGCCCGACGCGGGGCTCGAACCCACGAACCGCGAGATCATGACCTAAGCGAAAGTTGGACGCTTAACTGACTAAGCCACCCAGGCGCCCCGATAATGGAAAATTTTAAGTTGAGAGGATCTAATAAAATTATCTTGGAAGAGGCTTCACTTATTTTAATTCTAACAAGGGTAATGATACAGTGAGCTGGGAGCATACAGCCCACCCTGCTATCATCCTAGGACCGTGGCCAGCTGTGACCCTGCCAATATGGAGGTTTCGACATTTTTCCATCCCCTAACTGCAAAGGACGCCGTCCTGATCTCTCATTAGTGTTATTCCATCTGACATCATTTTGGATTGGGGCCCTCAATTTTTAAAAATTTTTAAAAATGTTTTTATTCTTTTTTGAGAGACAAGGCATGAGTGAGGAAGGGGCAGAGGGTCTGAAGAGGGTCTGTGATGACAGCAGCGAGCCCAATATGGGGCTTGAACTCACAAACTGGGAGATCATGACCTGAGCTGAAGTTGGAGACTCAACCAACTGAGCCAACCAGGCGTCCCACGGGCCCTCAAATTTCAGATGACTCCTTCGTCCCCCCCCCCCCAATATAGAAGACACTATGCCTTTTCTTGGCCCTGGGATGCAGTGCTTTCACTGGTGGACCTTTAATTCATCCTCGTAGGTGTGTTTTCCTATGTCCTTTGCTTCCTTCCTGAACCCTGTTGTTCTGGCTTTTGTCCTGGCTATTTTCTCTAGCTGACACACCTTTTCAAAAAATGTTAACCATCAGTGGTTAGCTATATTTTATGCTCACCTAAACCCACCCTGGCCATTGAGTCACCCAAAACTTCCTCCGCTGGAATTAATTTCTCACACTACAATACACTTTTATACTTTCAGTAGAGGACTTTATATTATAATTTTTGTTTATAGATGCTACTCTGTAATACTAGTGAATATTTTCTTATTTTTTACTTTTTGACCCTCTGACTGTGCCCAAAAGTGTGTGTACATGTGTGTGCGTGTGTGTATTTTAAGTAGGTGCTCTTTATATGTCTGTTTTACTGAATAAAATGATCTTTGTGAAATTTTACATCCTCGGCAACCAAAAAAAGCTTTTTCAACACTCAGATTGTTTGAGTGTCACCTCTTGACTCTACCCTTTTAAGCAAGCCTCAGCGCAGAAGGATCTCTAAATTTATTATCATTTTATAGCAAGATCTCACTGGCTCAGATGGTCTACAATTGGAACTGAATATGGTATTTTCTGTCTGTCTCTTTGCCATGTCCCTTTATTGAACAGATAAGACATTCCTGCCCCAACACATCTCCTCTTGGTAACCCAGAGGCCACTGTACCTCCTGGAGACTGGTTGCCTCCTCTGCTCCCATAGAGAGGGCTTCTTTGATGTTTGGACCAAGATATTATGAAGACAAGACTAAATTCTTTTATTCAACAAATATTTCTCAAATGGCAATAAGTTTTAGGCACTCAGAGGAATACAAAGAGATGATACAGACCATGGCTGTCTCTGAATTTGTTGCAGAGGAGGTCAGACTTTGTATGAGGTGGACACAGTTCAAATCTTAGCTCTGCTGCCTACTGTGCATCCTTAGGTAGTACTGTACTGAAATGATATCCACGTCGGGAGAAGTCTCAGTGCACAAGCAATGTAGTGACATGCACTCTTTGCCTCTGTTGTACGGCCACCATTTGTTACTATTGTCAGTTATGTAAATATTGTTAAGTGGCTCAAAGTAAGAGATCGTGTGTTTTACAATGTTATGGTCTCCATGGAAAATGGCAAACTCTCTGGCATGAAGTGAGTGCTTTAAACAAAGTTTGTTGACTGAATGGGCCAATTGTCAAAACAGGAGATAAGAACAGTAAATGCTGAGGAAATTCGAAGAAAGGTGGTTTGCCGTAAGCTGGAGGGAGGGAAGGTAGCGAAGGCCTTCTATAGCTAAATAGTGTGAATGGGCTTGAGTCCAGGAGAGGGAAGAGAACAGAAAACAAGCTTCTTGGGTGCAAAAATTGTGTTTGGCTGGCTCACTGTATGTCCCCAGCTTCTAGCACAGGCATTCTATGGCTTCTAGCCACAGGCATTTCATAAATATTGGTTGTGCGTGTGAATGACTTCTTTTTTTTTTTTTTTTCAGATTCTGTGTCCTTATCTCTGCCCTAGCGTGAATGACTTCTATGTGCAGGAAATGTTATCAGTAATAATAAATAAGGACTGACCACAGTATATATTAAGAAAAAGTGAGATGGGGAGGCAGATGACCGATGGACAGGCAATGGGGAGGTGCGGCCAGCAAGGCGAAAGTGAAGTAGCTGTTGGGGGGCCTTGAGTATCAAACTGAGTAAGGGGCATCTGGGTCCCTCTCAGGTGTGTCTGCAGGGGTATTACATGCATAACTGGAAAAGGTAAACTAGGACATTAGGTCAGGAGGTGTTTAGGAACAGGCTGAGTCGAAGCAGAGAAAACAGAAAGTCTCGGTGACTGACGGGATAGGAACGATAAGGAGGGAAGTCCAGCAAGACTTTGATGTATGGCCCTTTGACCCTGAGAGAATGGTGATGCCCTGGGAATGCAGGATGTGAAAGCCTGTGATGATTTGTGAGGAGGCACCATGTGACCTTTTTTGCATGTCACGTCTGAGCCGATGGAGCGGCATCTAGGACATTTGCCATCTTACTCAACCAGTTTTTCAAGGGCCACTATGTTTGGGGCTGTCATGGGGATACACCGTTAACATTCACAGAAAAAAAAACTTTTTTTTTTTGATCCCTGAAAATAGTCCCTAAAGAGCAAAGGCAATGAAAGAAAAAATAAAAATATTTCCAACTTCATTATTCTAACTTTTCTGCCACAATTCTATTACACCAATCTGTGACCCCTTCCTGCAAATATAAGTAAAAATCCCAAATATTAAAAAAAAAAAAAAAATCCTCCAGGAATGACATTTCCACTCCTATTGCTGGTTCCTTCTCCAGAATTGTTCCACATGGGCCCATAGCATGGCTAACATGTTGAGATGGTAAAATAAATTTCATCGTTCAGTAAACTGTAGACAGGGCCCAATGAGAGACGGGCCAATAGTGTGTTCTAAAGGCAGTAGGTGTTCTAAAGGGCCACGCTGTCGTGTAGCTGGCCGGCGCTCTGGAAGATCAGCCCTGCTTACCCCAGCAGTTCCTGGCCAGGCTGGAAGGGCCCGAGCTGATGTGTCAAACATGTGCTGAGATCGCAGGAGGCCTCGGGGCTTCCCGACAGCACTTAGAGTAGCCAAAAGTGGTGGCGCAGGAGGTATAGGAAACCAAGAAGAGAATCGTTTGCTCTGCGGATCTTGCTCCGAAAGTCTGAGACGTGCTTGATATGACAAAGAGAAAAAAAAGTTTTTGAACAGTGCCCATATCCGTCAGGTACCTCTAAAGCTTTTAACATCAAGACCTTCCTTGGATATCGTTCAATAAATTAACTGTTTTCCACATAGTCTCACATCAGCAGTATTTCAGGGCCTACTGAAAAGGATGAGCCCAGTCCTTTTTCCCGCAGTAAAAACATAGTGATTGAAAAAATTTTCATTCAGACAGAGGAGATCAGGAAGAGAATACGACTCAGATATGAAATGCAGTTTAGTTAACATTTCCCTTATCCACATATGTGTATTTAGGATAGCCTCTCTAATCTTATATAAATGATCTTTTAAGATTTAATTTCCTTTTTCTTGTTTAAATATGTATCAAGCCCTACAATGGACTTACCATAAAAATAAATCAAGCTACATAATGTCAGAAAATAACACTTTATGCATATGAAGTTCTAGTGCCATGGAAATAGTAATATAAACCCTCAGTGTAATGCCTGTTTTATCAGCCCAGTGAGATTTAAAATCATGACCTTCTTTTACCTGAAGCATCAGCATTATTTTGAGTAAGTACTGAGCCAGTGGGCTGGCATTGTAATCTGTCCTGACTATGGGTGAGACACCAAAATTCTGGGAGCCTTAGTTTCATTTAAAAAATTTTTTTTAATGTTTTATTCATTTTTTGAGAGAGAGAGAGAGAGAGACTAAGATAGAGAGAGAATGAGTGAGTGAGCAGGGGACTGGCAGAGAAAGAGAGGGAGACACAGAATCTGAAGCTGGCTCCACGCTGTCAGCATGGAGCCTGCCGTGGGGCTCGAACTCACGAACTGTGAGATCATGACCTGAGCTGTAGTCAGATACTTAACTGACTGAGCCACCCAGGTGCCCTCTGAGCCTTAGTTTCTATATCAATATGAAATGGGAGAAATGCACATCTGGGTGACTTGTTGAGAGGGTGAAATGCAACAGTGTTAATATGTTCCTTGACACCAGCGCTGGCAGCATGTTGGGAGTACTCACAAACAGTAGCATTAACGAATTACTTTGAAAAGGCCTCTTCATCCATTAAAACTAGATGGGGCAGTAGAAATTTAATTTTAAAAATCCCCTCACATTTTAAAATTTAGCAAAACACATCAAGGTGAAAATTCTATTTTTCTTTTGAGTTCAATGAATGAGGAACAAATTTTTCACCAGGAAGTTGTCTATAAAATTTTCAGTGATCGCTGAAGCATCCACACACGTCATGACAAAACATTTCCACTGTGAAATAAACTGCCGTCAGAGGTGCTTGGACCTCAGCCTTCATAGGACCTGGGTTGTTTTGTTTTGTTTTGTTTGGATTTGTATAGCATTCTGCCTACAATAGCAGATGTGAGTTTGCTGCAAAAGAAGTCAAAATAGACCACGTTACAAGAACCTTAATGGGAAGTGTAAGTGTCGGTAACACTATGTGATCTATATCTCAAAAAACAAATTAACACCACAGACTTTCAGGACATATAGACAGAGATCAATGAAAAGATGTTCTTGCAAATGGAATATTGAAAGGCAGGCAATTGTACACTTCTGCCTTCAGCATCTTTCCAACGAAAAGCAAGTTTCAATACAGCAGAGCCTGCTTTTTCTTTCTGTTTTCCTCTTAATGTAGAGCTAGTTCCACTTCCGGGTATCACAGGAACCCCTCTTGAAAAACTCGCCATTAGGAATTACACCTGTGAAGACAGTGATTTCCTAAAAGGGGGATTTATCTACACCCCAAATCGGAAAGGAACACTTAATCTCAATGTATGTGTACAGACATACACCACATACTAGGGGGCCCTGAGTGGCCGCTGCTGTTCTAGCTGCAGACAAATGGGATGTACTATTGAGCGTAGGTGGGTGGCCATGGGGGGAAGAGGGCTGAGGGGAGGACAGAGGTTCCTGCTTCTTATACTTCTCTTTTGAAGTGCCATCATGCTATGAAGGGGGCCAATTTATGCCTCAAATCAGTTCATTATAAGTATTTGTAACCTTTTCCTGTCATTTGAGGAAACATGCCATTTAGAAAATTCATAGAGATGTTCTGTTTTCATCAGAGCGCAATGCTGCACCCTACGCCTGCTTTGTTGTTGAAAACGGGGTCTCCTCACAGTGGTTTCTGGATCTGTGGCAGGTGCAGCGGCTGAATATTAGAAAATCTGGGAAGCAAGGAGAGTCAGGAAATGGATAGGCGTGGTAATAGAGATGATCTCTCCCACAGTGAGATAGGTCTCAGGTCTGGCTTATTGGTCTATTCTATTAGTAAAAGTATGTGTTCCTGTGAAGTGAAAAAATTTTGAACCACCATCCAAATAGCTTAAAAAGAAAAAAAAAAAAGAAAACCTCTGTCGGATAAATTGATAAGTCACACTTTTCTAAGAATCCAATTGCTTTTTGATTGGTTTTCCGGTAATTGCCATTAGGTAATCGGAGGCTTTCAGCACATTTTTTTCTCTTGTCAAACACAAAACAAAACTACAGAATGAAAGCAGCCATTATAAGCAGCTTCAGGTTTTCGAAAAGCCGGTTATAATTAAAGGGTTTGTAGCTGCTGTTATTTTGCTCGGGTCACTACCAACATGATCAATTTTGTGGGTCCCCCAGATTTTTTCCTGATTGTCAGGATAAAAGTTCATTGGTGGTACCTCTAAGTGATAGGTCTTTGGAAGAAAAAAAGTCCATGAATCAAATGAAACTCAATCTGTAGTGTGCTTAGCATGAAAACTCTCCCTTTTCTTATCAAATCTCTCCTTGAACACATCTGTCCTTCGGGCATTGTCCTATTTTCTCTCACTCTCCAATCAGCCAACATCAGACGTATCTTTAATTACAGAAGATAATTATAGAAACTATTTTTTTTCCGGTTCTAGACACCATTCACATTTTCCAACTTATGAGGCCTCTAATTTGAAAGTCCCCCAATGACACTTTATTCTGTGAGTCCAGAGATGGTGCCTTTGATATATTCCCTGCCTGTGGAAGGGAGATTCATCTTTCCATTTTACGGAGGCATGCACTTTTGACTCCATTGATAGCGACCTGGATGAGGTCTGTAAATGTACTGTTAGATTGTGTGTGTGTGTGTGTGTGTGTGTGTGTGTGTGTGTGTGTGTCCCCAGAAAAATAATAAGCATGAGCAGAGAAATTAGTTAATTGCTTAAATCCCCCAGCAGGATGTTAGTTAGACATGAAGCAGTGGTGTTTCCAACTTCAGAGTTAAGTTCTGCACTTTCCCATGATGAGTTTGAAGTGATAACGGGAGATGAAAAGAGGCTTTGTGATTACCAGGATAAAGTGCTAATCTGTACCACAGAACCTGCTGCAGCCATCTCTAACATTTACTCTGAAATGCTTTCAGCTCTTAAATCCACCCTCCAAAATTAGTAGGGGGTTAAAGTAGAACCCATTGGGAGGTTACATTTATTTAATATTCAGTTCTTTCTTGTATGAAATATTGCAGTCTATCCTCATAGGTATTTGTCAAACCATTAGAGTAATGGTTTATAGCTATTAAATGAAATCGCAGTTCTGTTTGTAAGTTCCATTTACACAGGATAAGCAAAGTGCCTTCATTTAGATTTAAAATACCTGAAATCTTAGCTGCAGCACATGAAGATTATGTCGATGGTTAACTAATTCATCACCGTGGTGTGGACACATCACAGGTAAGCCCGCTCCCGGTGTCTAAGGCACACAGAAGCACACCCCGCGTCAGGCCGTCATGTACTAGGCTATTCAGTTTTTCAGGGTTGGGAGGCCTCGCGCTGGTTGACGTTTTTTGGTGGGTTTTTTTTGTTTTTCATTTTTTTTTTTAACAGCTTACATTCTTTTGTTTTTTAGAATCAAATGAAAAGGGTGCTTTTAATCATTGTTTCCAGCACAGTAATTTTTGATGTAGTTTCCTCTGATAATAAATGGAGAAAATGCCTAGAGTTAAAACAAAGCTTTCCTCAGAAACCTTCCTCAGTGCCTTTTCCCCCATGCTTTTCACTTTATAAGCAATTTACGCAGACACCGCTGAGTACAAAGGAACTGAGATAAATCGAGTCTTTAGAACTTGACCCCTTTCACTAGGTGATGAGTCTGATTGCTTTCAATAGAAGAGACACTCTTATATTCAAATGATTAATTACCAAAACTCACATTTTGAGTTGTAAGGGATCCTCCAGACCCTGCCCCTTCCTCCAGAGAGTAAGCTAACGCTATGCTAATGGCTTCCTACTTCACAGTGCCAGCTCCTGATGGATTCTCATCTGCGCGCCCCACTTCCACTCAATACTTGATGCGCATGGATGCACACACACATATAACTACGTTCCTTAAAGGTCCTGCGTTGCACTGTGACATGACGTGCCCTGGCCAGATACACCTGGGTGTGAGTGAGACAAAGGTGCCCCCCCACCCAATACCGGGAGTATCTGTTCCATAGGTACAGGGCTCAGCAACCGAGCAGGAATTGGATTTCCACGCTCTCTTCACCCCACAATCACTTCTCTCGCGTGCAGGGCCCGGTATGCACAGTTGTCTGCGGCGGCTCCGACCTAGCCTAAATCACCACAAAAACAACCACGGTGGCCATGAAGACCTACTGTTCGGGTCGCGTCCTTCAGAAAACATAGCTGGCTAACAGCCGCAAGTACCACCCCTTTAGATCCACTATCACATTTGTGCCAAGGCCACGCTTGCCCTGGCTGCTCTCCACGATGACTGAGCACAGCAGGGTATTAGTCCTCACCTATTCCTATATGAGGTAGCACCCCTCCAAAGGATAGGTTTGGGTTGAAGACCTGCCTGCTGTTAGCCTGGCCCAAACTCCTACAGCTGTACTGTAGTCTGAGATTCCGCTGCCCAGTCGTTCCTTCCCCACCTTCTTCAGGTGTCAGATGAGTGCTCCCTGCCTTCCCCGGCTTCCTGCCGTCTCACCCTCACAGGGATACCTCCCTACAATTATTCTCTTATTCATCTAATCCTATCTTGCTGTCAGCTTTTCAGAAGACCTAACACAACAACGAAAACGTTAGAGTCTTTCCAAGCATCAGACATCAAACTACATGCTTTATTTTGATTTCTCATATAAGCCTCCTGACGACAATGAAGGAGACGCCCTTGAAAGTCTCTTTACTCTGTGGATGATGCAATGGACATTCAGAGAGTTTCTCATGCCGCGCAGGTTGCAGGAGACAGACCTGGGATTTGAGGACAGATGTTTTCAATCCATCGTTCTCAATTACTCTGTGAGCTTGTTACGTTTCTTAACTCTGATGGGACTGGTAGAAATCGGAAAAAAACCTCATTTTAAAATTGGAGGCAATTTTTTTTTCTCACACAGAAAAGCTGAATACTTTCTTTGTCCTGAGAAAACCACCTAAAAGTCCCATTTAGTAACCTAAATATGATGCAATTCATACTTATTCATACAGAGGAGAAACTCTGTAACAAATAACTAGAACACGGAGGTTCTTAGACCAAGAATGGCAATGCTGATTGTTAGAAAACTAGCCATGTAAGGATGGCCTGTCCTAAGTCTAGTGAGATCATGCATGACCTGAGCCTAAACCAAGTCAAATGCTTCACTAACTGAGCCACCCAGGTGCTCCTAGAATATTTAATTATCGATTGGCAGTGATTGTCTGTCTGTCCACTGAATATTTGATTCCACCATTTTCTGATTTCCATTATTAATACTGAGAAGTCAGCTATCAGTCTTTGCCCCTTTGAAGGTAATGGGTCTTTTTTCTCCTCTAGCTCTAGCTTTTAGGGATTTATCTTTATCTTTGATTATGATTTGGTTAGGTGTGGATATTTTTATCTATCCTGCTTAGGATTTGCTGGGCCTTTTTGACTTTATGGATTGGTTTCTCATCCATTTTGGAATATTCTCAGCCATATGCCTTGTTCTCTTTTTTTATTCTTCCTGGACACCAACTAAGATGGTCCCATTATAACCATTGTAACCAATTATAGTTCCCACCCACTATAAGATAAGGGATTATATATCTCCAACATTCATGGCTTCTGGCAAAGGCAAGAAGATTGTTCAACTTCCACTTTCATCTTTGTTTATTTTTTAAATATTTTTTTAACATTTAGTCATTATTGAGAAACAGAGAGAGACAGAGCATGAGCATGAGAGGGGCAGAGAGAGGGGGAGACACAGAATCTGAAGCAGGCTCCCGGCTCTGAGCTGTCAGCACAGAGCCCAATGCGGGGCTCGAACCCACGAACGGTGAGATCATGACCCCCTGAGCTGAAGTCGGATGTTCAACCGACTGAGCCACCCAGGTGCCCCCAATTTCCATTTTCAGACATCTCACTGAGGCTGGCTTCCTTCTCTCTCCCTGTCTCTTTCTCTCTCTCTCTCTGACACACACAGAGACACACACACACTCACAGTTACAGAAGAAAATTGAATCAACTTCTGAATAATGATCCTCGTGAATTCTGGGAAACCCTCGGATGGTTGTGGCCTTGAAGCGGAATAAACTATGGAACTTCCGGACTTCTTGGATTGTGGTGGATCTGTGACAAACCTCATTCTTAGAGGTAGACTAGGACGCTGACGTGCAGCCCAAGCTGGGTAGAGGACACCCCAGCTACGGTAATGCTCCTGCCATCCATTCATCAGGTGCTGAGTTTAGTGCTTTCCTCACATTAAATATGCAGCATAGCATTTGATCCTTTCAACAGTCGCTATAAGGTTAGAATTTTTATTGGCATCCCCGTGTCAATGTTTATGAAGCCGAGGCTTAAACATTTTGAATAATTGGGGCACCTGGGTGGCTCAGTCATTTAAGCGTCCGACTCTGGCTCAGGTCATGATCGTGGTTCGTGGGTTCAAGCCCCGCGCCGGGCTCTGTACTGACAGCTAGCTCAGAGCCTGGAGCCTGCTTCGGAATTTGTATCTCCCTCTCTCTCTGACCCTCCCCTGCTCATGCTGTCTCTCTCTCAGAAATAAATAAAACATTAAAAAATAACATTTTGAATAATTTACTCAAGGTCATACAACCAGAAGGAGGCAAATAACAGGACTCAAAACCAGGTCTCACTGTTGCTTGTCTCCAGCTTAATCACTGGGAGATACTTCAGCTAGAATTCAGACTCCCAGGGACTCACCTCTGCTCAAGCTACGTGTTTGCAAAATTCTGTGCTCAAGGGACCCAAGCGGTATGTTAATAACCTTGTCCCAAATGAGAAAGGAATCACATGCAAATTTTCCCTAATGGTTTATACCGTTTCAAACAATAGCCCTCTGTTTTTTAGAAGTGTAAGAAATCTTAGAAACACTGACATTGCAATACAGTTTAATAAAATGGGGCTCTATTTCACATACCGCTCAAACTTCGGTGTGTTAGGGGAATCACCTGATGGGCTTGTTAAAATACAGATTGCTGGATCTCAGGCATGGCTTTTCTTATACAGTAAATCACAGAATTTCCATTTATAACAAGTTTCCAGGGAATGCTGAGGCTGCTGGCCTGGGGAACTTAGTTTCAAAACCGCTGAAGGTCCCCATTTGGCTTCCCTCATACCTAGGGTTTACTGTTAGAAAAATGACAAAATAGCTCAGATTCCTGAACAAGTGAGAATGACAAGGCACCCGTTCGTGGAACAAAAATTCGGAGCTGTGGTAACAGTACACGGTGGGACTAGGACCCCAGATTATCATGCCCTCAACTCTGCCTGAGAAAATTCTGCCAGAGAGAGATCGGGGGGCTAACAGCAGTGTGACCGTAACTAATCAGAGGGGCAGGGCGGGGCTTGCATCTATAATAATGCTGCCTCACACAAGTAAGGCATTGAGATGACAAGAGTGTACTCAGAAGGCAACCTGTGGTCTTTTTATTCTCTTTGCCTCAGGGAGGTTTCAGTTAGGTCCCAAAGATTCATTCTCTGGACACCGTTGGCTATGAAGACGTCCTCTGGACACGTCGATCTCCAGGATGTTTATGGATAATTAAATTACCATGTAATATTCCAAGTTCCATGTAATATTCCAAGCTCTGTACTGCATTTCGATTTCAAGCTTCTCCCCATTTCCCCGGCTCAGGTCTGTTTCACGGTGCAAACCCATGGTGGAGGAGGGGGCGCTCTGCTATTTCTCCGTCTGAAGTTCTATCTTCCCCCACTGGATGGGTGGTCAGTGGCTTCCCCGGGGTTGAAGGGGTCATGGAGGAAGGAGAAAAGATGCTGGGTAGGAAATGTCACTTCACTGGCACGAGCGTAACCTGTGCTGGTTTCCTCAGACCCTTGCGGATGTAAAGCCCTCTCTCCTGCACGCTCGGGAGGAACGCGTGATGTGGGAAGCATCCCCCCTGAACCCTTGCGCGTGGTCACCCCTCAGCCTCTGTACCTGAACAGAACACGGCAGCCTGTGCTGCCTGAGGTTCCTTCAACCCTTGCAGAAGCACTCTCGGGCTTCAGTTTTAAATGACCCTAAACAGACGTTTTTACTACAGATTGCTTATCTGGTTCCTGGGAAACAGAGACTCCGACCTGTCAGGGGAAAGCGGTCCCTTCTCAAGTGCAGCCCCCTGCTCTGCTGCCACAGGTCACTTTAGCTAGTCTCCAATCTATAAATTTTTGTTTCCAGCTTTGAATCAAATATACCAGGCTCCCTGATTCTAAGGACCACTTATAAAGCTCTCTAAGTAATGTCTTTGAATTCTTTTTTTTCCCCCCACTCTGGACTTAGACAGTAAAAGGGATATTTAAACACAGCGTTACACAGCCGTACAAATCGAAGTTGGCTTACAGGCTACTACAAAAGCCCTCCCTTTGCTAAACTGACAAAATTACCTTTAAGTCACGGTCAGTGAAGCCGTCCTTGAAGTACCTCGCTAAGAAGACAGGTGTGGGAGGACATAGCAGTTTAGCAGATGGAATTTCTAAGACAAAGGGACTCAATGATATTCTAGAGTTTTCTCCTGAGGGACTAGTGCTAGGCTGAAATAACAAATAAGTGTGGAAAACAACAGTTTCCTATTCTCCAGTATTAGAGCAATTTTACTTTTCTTCAGTGGCTATGGAGTAACCTTAGTAAATAATACAGTTTCCTCGGGTTTTAAAGAATCAGGGATACAAACTAGACAGCAGGGAGAATAGACAGTTATCTTCCTCAGGAAAGCCAGCCAAACACAGTTTGTCCCTTCCCCCAGTGAAATCACAGAATAAATATGAAAATCAAATTCGAAACAGCACTGGACAGCTCAGGAGTAAGAGAGGTGGAGGGAGTAAAGCTGCCAGAAAAACAAATCGTGAGGGATTCATGGAAGATCTGAGAAATAAAATAAATGGGAACAAACTGATAATAGAAGCAACGTAGAAAGAGAGGATGATAAGAGTCAGCCAGAGAACCATGTGGATATTGCAAAGAATCCCACCAGAATGGGCAGCGGAGTAATTATATCTGGTGGCTTTGTCAAAAGGGTAGAACAATCCCGCCCTCACCCTCACCCAGCCTCAGAACATCAGATCCTGTTCATTTTTTTAAAATAAGACCTCTGCCACCAAAGACTGTCAGAGAATGTTCTGTGACCGGAAACCGGTGTCCCCATATGGCAGTCATGAGGAAGAAATAGGGTGCCCCTACACCCAGAAAACAAATTTGTATCACACCCCACAGGAAATCCCACCAAGCAGCATGGCAGCTCTTTTCCTAAATAAATCATGGGTTCAGGGGGGAATAAAAACCAAAAATATATGTAGAAGGCAAGGACGGTAACAGCACCACAAGGCAGGGTCTGTGGGTCGCTGCTATGCCTTCTCTGAACATCACTACATACAATTCCCCCCGACTTTATGCTGGAGCTCAGTGTGTTTGTTTCTTTGACATAAAAATAACTTGGGTTCCAACTTCAGTTCTCAAGATGATGCACCTCTACACATCACGGCACTTCAAGACGCCTTCCCCACTGTGGGGTCCGTTTTCACCCCTGGCACTTTTACAAACACTCCTTTTATTTAGCTTGGATTGGGAACCTCTCATCCATCAGCTTGTTCTGCCCTCTTGAAGAGACTCTTTGGATTTATTTCTACTCCAAAACGTGCCTAAATGTGCTTTGATTATTTTCTTCTCTCTGCCCTATTTCTCACTGCAAGCTCTCTAACTAGACTGAGTTATTTGCTGTTTGCCAAATTATGCTTTTATTTGTTTAGGTTTTGTTATTTCCCTATTATTCTCATATGGAAAATATACATTCACCTTTCACAATACTGTGAGCGCATCATCTTTCCTGTGTAGCCTTTCTGGGATCCCTCAGAAGGAATTAGTAACTCCCTTTCCAGTGCTCCAATGCCTTTGTTCATCACAAGAGGATAGCAGTATATACTTTTGTTTTTGTAATTACCCATGTGCCTATGTTCCCTTTAAGCTCTGGGCTCCTTTTTTGAGGCGAATATAATCTAAATCAGTGTTTTGGTACCACTAGCACCCAGCATGGTACAAAAAGTAGGTAGCCACAAACTTGTGTAGAATGAACGAATGACTCTCTAGGCAGAAGGGGTAAGCAGCTGTGTAAAGGATGGATATGCCCTGTCTTCTTGACAGTAGAAATTACTAGCAAGTAATGAAACTTGGTTGGAGAAAACACAGATGCCTAGGGTCCAATCCACAGTATATTGTGAAGTCATTTCAATATTTTAGTCAATGTAGAAGCTTGGTAATATGAAATCTTGTTGAAACATTTAAAATTAATTGGAAGAAAGAAAAGGCTAAAGGTTAAAGGGGTCAGTGAGGAGTAAAATACAAAATTCAGAGTCCTTAAGAAAGGTGTGTAGGAAATCCCTTAGGATGATTAATAAACTCTGATAATGCTTCCTACCTCCTCCCACAAGCTCCGCAGGATACAATTACCTTTCTGCTCAGCCTACCTGGAACCTTTCAAATACCCACACTTTGCCCAGGGGCTGCCAGGTTTTGAAGTGTAGTAATGGCTTATAAAATAGTCTAAGAACAAGTTACTAAGTGTGAGCCTCCTCCTTGCTTTCAGGGTAGATCTGCTTTCTCCATGATTTGGCCCAGACTGCTCTTAACACACCACTGGAATGACATTTATTGGGAACTCCCAGTAAATAGAGATGTTTCCCCCACCAACGCAAATAATATTGCATTACTTTTCTCGAAATATAATTACCTGCCAGTTGCTCAATTTTTATCAATGAGTTCATTGTTCTTTACTTAATATCTAGATGTTGACATCTGCAAACTACCTCTGGCTAACACAGTTCTTAGCAACTTGTAGGTGCTCAATAAATGTCTGTTGAGTGAGTGATGCTTCATTAATATGTTTTAGTGGTGTTGGATGGCCTCTAATTCCAGTTGAAGTATTCCAAATTACATATCCTATCTATTCTTAAAATGATTCAGATGAGATCGGGCACGGTCAGGGTGGTAGGGCTGCAGACTATTCTTAAAATAACTCATATACAATTAATACCCAACCTCTAAGAAACAATTGCTGCCAGCTGTAGTCAACCAGTTCAATCAATGATTTTAAATTCTATTTTTTAAATACTCAAAATTTATTTACCTTACTCCAAGACAAGTGAATTAGAAAGATCAGAAGTATCAAATATAGAGTCTCTAGTTGGCTAAAACTAGATTATAAAAACATATATATTAAATGATTTTATGAGCAAAATAACTCAATAATCTTAATCATCAACAACTATGCATTAACCTGTAAAATATTCCTACACTAAAGCCTTGCATTTCTAGACACTTTGAGAACCAGAATTTCTGGTTCATTGGCTATTCTAATTCATGAAAAAAAAAAAAAAACCCTATACCCACACTATAACCAATGGTCAGAACCAGATTTTCAAAGAAAGAGAATAAAATACACTTACTCTTGGCTTAAAATAATTTGATTTGTGGATTCAGATTTTGCTTTAGGATATCATGGTACCTCAAATCTGTCAACGTAAACTTTAGTTACTGAAGAATTGTATTAAAAAAAAAAACTTGTTGTCTTAGTATTTCAGGATGAATGGCATTTTATTAACTATTTATTAGACCAAGGAAGACTTCTCCCCAAGTACAATCTGAGCAGCCAGTCTAAAATTTGAGATCCAGAAATACCATATTTGGGAACTTCAAAGAAAATGAAGTGATTGGGGATTTCTTTTTTAACATGAAAAATTAAAATGATGCTGCATGTTCACAGGCACAAAGTGATTTTAGAAGACGCACTACATCTCTAACAACCTACACAATAAAGTGATTTAACCTGTGTAGTCAGTAGGCTTCCCACGGTCACCATATCGCTGAAGTCAACTCTACTTGAGTCTGGTGTTTCTAATCTCATTTTCTTGGTATTTTCTGCCTGGTTCTGTCTTTCTCCTTCCCTGATTGGCTTTTATCTTCTTGACTCTTCTCCTTCCAGGTGGTAAACAAATCCCTGCTGAGTGGTAAACAAACCTCAGGGCTAGGCAGGGCCTCTGGGAGTTGCAGCTGCCAAGGTTATAAAAAGAAGCCTAAACTCTTAAAGAGACGAAGAACCTTTAAAGGAAGTAGAGAGCAAAGCCTTGAAGTTTTTCTACAGTTTTACCATTTGTACTAAAGGTGGCTGAAAAGAAATCAATAAGAGAGAAAGATAGCTACAGGCAATGAAACATGGAGAAGAGCTATTCAAAGCAATGATCTTCAAAAATATTTTCTTTGAAAGAAATAACAAAGCCCTAAGTCAAATATTATTTTACTGGCAACTACTACATTTTCTGCTATTGTAATAATACTTTCTCATATTTCTATGGTGCTTTGAAGTTTACAAAGCTCTTTCCCATATAGTACCTCATTTGCTGAACCCAATCTGCCCCAATCTGCTTTTGCAGCCTTCTCTCCCACTCTTCCTTTACCCAGCTCAGGCTCCCTACCAGACCCCACATACTACTGTCTTCGAAACGTTTGCTGTGACCCTCATCTTTATATGGTTCAAATTTCCTCCTCAGGTTAGCATACCCAAATCTTATTTGGCATCTAAACCAGACTCAAAATATTACCTCCCTTGAAAAGCTTTTCCTGGTGACCCATCTGGAGGAATCTTACCTTCCTCTGTACCCTATGACAAACAATGTCCATGTTTGTCAGTTAGTAATAACCGTGTTCTTAGATCCATTCTATTACTGTGGTTTTGAAATCTGCTACTATTTAATTTTTCCCCACTAGGTCTTGCCTCCTTAACTAAACTGTCATTCTCATGAAATCAGGTATGAGAACCTGAGCAGTTAATTTTGAACAAAGTGGGCCTGATAGGTTATGTTTGGTTGACTGTGTTCGTCAGTTAGGATTTTTCTCCTAGTGCAGAAGAGTAGAAAATGGAGTGGATTCATGGACAATTTGTTTCTACAAGCAATAGGGATCAAA
This sequence comes from Proteles cristata cristata, assembly GCA_017311185.1. NCBI lineage: Eukaryota > Metazoa > Chordata > Mammalia > Carnivora > Hyaenidae > Proteles > Proteles cristata. The sequence goes on along the minus strand of JAESUZ010003906.1, from coordinate 204,575 downwards.
ATGGAGAGTGTGCATTTCTCTGTCACATCTGACTCTACTTAATTATACTTAATTTTAAGCTTCTTAAAGGTAGAGACCTTTATTATACATATTAATAAAATGTATTTCAATACATTAAACCAGAAATAAGAGAACTTAGAAGGAAGGAGGTCAACCAGTAATTAAGAAACCAGAGTAAATAGTGAGTATGCCAATAGTAAATACCAGGAAAAGAGCACCAAGGGACCAAGGGTGAGAAATTTTGGAAACAAAAAATGTAGTCTTGTGGCATTGAATGACAGAGGGCTAAGGTAGGAAGCATTGTAGGACTTCCATCCAGGATTGCTTGTGCTAATCTTAAAGGTCATGGAACAGAATGGGCCAGGAAGTAGATTCTGTATCTTCTATTAATTGGAATTCACAGCAGAGTGAAATGCATACAGCAAGAGCTCAATAAATATTTACTCAACTGAGCTATTGAGACACACATGTTATTTCTGTGTGTGTGTGTGTGTGTGTGTGTGTGTTGCTTCTTGATTTTCTATTTATTCTAAGATTAACAGGTCAATCTGATCCAAGCAGGAAAAGCTTTTGTCAGTGTGAGGAGAGCTGAATTTGGGAAGTAGACAATACTCACCACATCCTACCCTCCCTGTATCACAGTTCTTGGAAGTCTGTCATTTGCAGTTCTTCCTTCTCTAACTCCCATGTCAGAAGGGATTCACCTCAAAGTTCAACACTTTTGTTGTCTTCTTAATGACTGCTGGAGATCCCATCACACTCTGATGGTTGTGAAAATGTTGAGGCAAATATATTTGCATAAACTCGGTGGCAGTTGTATGTCTGCAGACCCATGGAAGATTTCAACCCTAGAAACCAATGTACTAAAAGCAGTGATTACATTTGCAAATCACCTCCAACAATTAGCAGTTTAGAACTACAGCATATATATTTTTTATTTCTCAAAGCTTCTATGGGACAGGAATCTGAGTGTGGCTTGGCTGAGCGTTCCTGGGTCCAGGTCTTTCAGGAGGTTATAGTCATGATGTTGACCAAGGCAGCAGAGTTATTAGAGGGTTTGGCTGGAGTTGAAGGATCCACTTCTAAGATACCTCACTCTCATGGCAGGTGTGTTGGAGCTGGTTGTTGTAAGAGGCTTCACTCAGTTCATTGTCACATCAAACTTTCCACTGAGATACCGCGTATCTTTATGACATGGTAGACAATCGAAGAGAAGAGGCATTAGTGGCAATGTCTTACATGTTCTAGCCTCAGATAAACACACCGTCACTGCTGCCATATACTATCCATCACAAAGGCCAGCTCTTATGCAAAACAGGGGAGGGCTACACAGACATCAACATCAGGAGGAGAAGATCACTGGGGTCCATCTTGGAGGCTGGTTACTAAAAGTGTGACATACACGGACAACCCAAACAACATCACCTTGTGACATGATACAGTTTTTGGAAAGACTGAGGAAAAAATAGCATCAGATATATCTATAAGTAACCAATATAGTGCCATTATTATCTAAGAGTCTGGTGTAAAGAATTTAAAACTTCTTAAAAAATAATTTGCAGAGCCGGACCAAGAGGTCTTCACCATGAAGTATGGCGGGAAAATGCCAGCCTCATTTGTTTCACCAGCGGAGCACCAAGAACTTAAGAAACCGTTATAAATGATGATTAAAACCAACAACAGTCCATCACAAAGTAGAGCGAAACTGTATTCTGTGCATCATGCATCCTCTTTGGAAGAAATGCAAATCTCCCTCCTTTCCAGAAATGGAAATTTGAGATTCTTTAAGATAAAATCCATAGCCATGAACAGAGAAAGATAATTAATTCAAATTGATTAAATTTTCAACAAACTTCTCCTCCATTATAAGGAACATTATAGCCAAGATAGATTGAACCCAGAGTAATAGGAATCCCAAGGGTTAAAAATATTTAGCATTCAATTGCTGGTTCACTTCTTGCCCTCTGATAACCAGGAACAAAATTGCTTTTCTGTTGCATAAAGTATCTTTCAAATTCAATTGCTTATCTCCTCATTCATTCAAGAAAGAGAGACCTCAGATTTACAGGAACCAGAGCCCATAATACAAATATAGTATATTAAACATACAGCAGACATCTTCTGAAAAATAACCAAAACACAGTCTATTGATTTTAACCTTCTATATCAAGGTATTCTCCAGTGGTCTCAACTGGATGCTGGCTATGAGAAATTCCAATTATTTGAATTTCTATATATAGGATAAGCATTTAGTTATCAACACACACCATAAAACATATTTTCATCTGTTATTAAAGCACTATTACTATGTGGAATTGAATGTATTTCTACTGTGAACTCAACTACCAGTGAAGCAGGCGAGGCAGCATTTTTTTGTAGGAGATTCTCTCTGCAGCCCTGTTTTATGAGCACTGTCCTGTGGCAACCTTTGGATTTGCTTTTGGATAAACAAAATAAAACCTCGTGGAGAGATTTTAGATGCCCCTTCTTCTTCCCTCAGTCTCTTTTCACCTCCTCTCATATGCAATTATTCACTGCCTTGGTTTTAATGAACTGATCTATTGTTGAAAATTGTTTTTTACAGTAATCACTGTGCCCTGTGTCTGCAAGCTTGTACAAACCCTTCTGGCGCAGGACGATTTCTTACCAAACCCCGAGCTTACTTAATTTTAGCAAAATACCGAAGAGTGGGGCTGAGATGTACACGACTTCTTATCACACTGATTCCAATTTTGATTAAAACAAGTTTTCAGACTAGGAAATGGAGCCAAATTAAATGTATTTCTAGAATGGCATGGAAGTTGGTGATATCAGTGTTTGCAAGGATCTCCTAAAGAGCATCACTGCTCTTCATGGTTCAGAGACTAGCAGAATTGGAGCCGAATGGAGAGGGGAGATGAGGGCGAGAGCCAGAGGAGAGAGGAAAGCTGGTTTCATCAGGAAGGTTAAGAAAAAAAAATCGAATTCAGTATCCTCTTTATGCAAGAACCGAGCAGCTGGTTTTGACAAAGCGTGGTGGGTTTCCCATGTGCTTCCGTAGATGATTTACCCGTTACCGAGTGGCTGCAAAAGAGCAAAGCCAAAACACTCTGGGCTGATTACGTTTTACTTTTGTTTTACTGTTAACACTTTAAAAGTCTCATCATTCATTGCAGATTCAAAAATGGTAAGCAGAAATGCAGACGATAAAGTTTAAAAAGAATAAAATAAAAGTCATCCGCAATCCCAGCAAAACCGTTATTAATATTCTGGTGTGTGTTCATCCAGGATTTTCCACTCACATATTATCTGTGTGGATGAAGTCATGCTATCTACTCAGTTCCATATCCTATATCGTTCACTGTTAATTCACTATCAGCTCCTCATTATATAACAGTTACAGGTTCCCCACCACCACCTCAACCTACCCACTATCTGAAAGTAGAGCATTCCTGTGAAAACTTTTGAAAGCTGAAATCGTTGAAAGCAAAAAAACAAAAAAAAACAAAAAAACAACAACAACAACAAAAACCAACAAAACAAAAACAACAAAAAAAGCAATTACCATTCATTTATACGGAAACATTTTTGAGAGAGTTCCCAGACCCCAAAAATAACCTCTCTTAGGCTTTTCTGATGCCTTAGGACACATCTTGCTAACAGATGCAGAAAATAAATCGAGAGAAGCACAGATGCTCACAGACACAGTTCAAAGCTCTGGCAGCTTGATGCTGAGATGCTGGGTGTAGCTCCCTGGGAAGGAGGTTGGCCAGGCCACTGCGCAGCTAGGGTGCTCCCTGCCTCTGTGAGAGTTCACTGCAGAACAACCATGAACGTTCCTCTGCCTTTTGGCTTTTCTTTTCTTTGTAAAAGTAAAAATCTTCTTTGGCTATCTTTTGGTTAGCAAAAACAAGGACTGACGTGGATCTTTGGTAAAAGTGAAGTGCTGTAATGCCAACTTTCGAAAAGTGGGGAATACCCACATTTAATATTTTTAGCTATGAAATAATTCATCATACAAATACGCCATATTTTTTTTTACCATTTTGGTTTTATTAAATATTTTATCTTTAAATGTGACATCAAACACCTCAATAAACAACTTTACGGTATACATTCTGGTCTATACCCCTCTAATTGTATTCCCAGAAGGGATTTCTAGATTAAGAATTTGTCACAGCAATTTATGTATGTAAAAACACTCTCCAATATGATCATTCCCTCAACAGATAATTTACAGGAAGAGAGAGGAAACCTGATCAAGCTCAAAACAGCCTGTATCCAAAGTTTTGGTAAAATCCTTAGTGTACTTGCTTTTATTTTTGAGCCCCATCTTTAATTCAAGTATATACTACATAGAGTGAAATGCTCTGTTTTTTTTTTAATTTTTTTTTAATGTTTTATTTATTTCTAGGAGAGAGAGAGACAGTGTGAACAGGGGAGGGTCAGAGAGAGGGAGTCACAGACTGAAACAGGCTCCAGGCTCCGAGCTGGCAGTCAGCACAGAGCCCGACACGGGGCTCGAACCCACGAACCGCAAGATCATGACCTAAGTGAAAGTCGGGCGCTTAACCGACTAAGCCACCCAGGCGCCCCGAAATGCTCTGGTTTTAAGTGTTATAGTTCCATGAGTTTTGACAAATGAATATACCCATAAACCATTCTCTTATCAATATATAGAATATTTACATCACCCTCAGAAGTTCCTAATGGCTCCTTCTCGGTCAGCCTCCAGGCCCAGAAGAAGTTGCTAACATGGTCTTTCCCACTATAGGTTCATTTTGCATATTCTAGATGTTCGTACACAATCATGTGTCTTCCTTCTTTCCTTCAGCTTCATGTTTCTGAGACTCATTCATGTGGCTGCAATTATCAGTATTTAACTCCTTTTTACTGTTGAGCAGCATTGCACGAATACACTAAAACTCGTCTACCCATTCACCTATTGGTAGAAACTTGGGTTGTTTCTAGTTTTTGACTTTTGTAAAAAAATAAATAAATAAATAAAAATAAAAAAGCTGCCGTGAAATTCCAGCTAGGTCTTTTCAGACATACTATTTCATTTTTCTTGGGTAAATTCATAGGAATATAATTTCTGAGTCATAGCGTAGGTTACGGTTAACTTCATAAGAAACTGCCAAGCTATATCCATAGTGGTTGCAGCACTTTACACTCCCTCTAACAATGTATATGAGTTTCGAGCCCCTCACCAGCATCTAGGGTTCCGAGTCTTATCATTTTAGCCATCTGAGTGGGTACGAAGCAGTAACTAATTCCAACTATGTTTGCCTTGTGACTAATAATGTCAATCAGTTTTTTTGGTACTTATTGACCATGTTTCCTTGTTAAAGTGCCTGAACCGTCAAATCTTTTGTCAATTGTTTTATTACTGAGTGGAAGAAACTTTTTTGTGTGTATCTGGATTTGAGGACTTTATTTAATGATACCTATTTTATTAAACTAAGTATTTAATATACAGTACACATTTTAATGTGTAATATATAATATTTGACTATAGTCTATGGCTTGTCTAATAATGTTCTTCCTGGTGTCTTTTTATGAGCAGAAGTTTTCCATTCCATTTCATATATATTTCCAATTATATATGAAATATAATTTACCATTTTTAAAAACTATTATTTCTGGGGTGCCTGGGTGACTCTGTTTACTGAGCATCAGACTCTTGAATTTGGCTCAGGTTATAATCCCAGGGTCATGAGATCAAGCCCCACATCAGGCCCCACTCCACACTGAGCACGGAGTCTGCTCAGGATTCTCTTTCTCTCTCCTTCTGCCTCTCCCACCACTTGTCCTCTCTCTCTCTCTCTCTCTCTCTCTCTCTCTCTCTCTTTCAAAAGCAAAGCAAAACAAAACTTATGATTACTGTTTATCCTGTTTACAAGATCTTTGCCTACCCTGTTATTCTTCAGTATTATCTTCTAGAAGCTTTGTAGTTTTAGATTTTACACTGAAGTCTAAGATTCATGCTGGATTAATTTTGTGTGTGTTATGAAATATGGCAAAAGTGGTAGGTTATCCACCTAGGATCCAGGTGTTCCAGAAGTTGCTGTTTTAACAATTTTTTTATTAGTTGCTTTGGCACCTTTGTTGAAAATCTATTGACTTATAAATGTAGATCTATTTCTGGCATCTATGTTCTGTTCCATTTATTAAACCAGAGACAGTTCAAAGCAACAAGTGACTCCATAGTCTGCAGTGGCCACTTCCCCCAGACCTCTCAAGTCCCCTAGATACTCACGAGCCAAGGCATTCTCTTCCACGGGTGTCACATCATAGTTCATTACCACTTACAACAATTACACCACAGTAGCAAGTGATGGGCAATCACTACTCCACTTCCTATCTGTGGTGGAGTCCTTACTGTCAGCTGGTCAGTGGATGATCCAGCTCCAAAATCCCACTTTGAAGTCTACTTCTGAGAACCACTCCTGGCACCAAGTGGACATTGGAACAGAGATTTGCAAGCAGGAGGTTTATTGGAAAGGGTCCTAGGGAATGATAGCTAAGGGAAAGAAAGAGAAGCAGGAATGGACAGAATGAGAAGTTGAATTGAAATGCTATTTTCTGTATTTAAGAGTCTCTATGGTTCACCTCCCTTGTTGCTGGAGCAGGTGGGGGGTTGGGCTAGACGGGTGATGGACATTGAGGAGGACATTTGTTGGAATGATCACTGGGTATTATATGTAAGTGATGAATCATTGGGTTCTACTCCTGAAACCAATACTACACTGTATATTAACTAACTTGAATTTAAATAAATACATTAAAAATTTTAAACAAACAACAACAAAAAAAAGAGACCCATTTGATAAGGGACTACTATTCAAAGAACTCTAAAACTCAACAATAAGAAAACAAACAACTTAGTTTTAAAAAAATTGGCATAAGATCTGAACATTCCCAAAGTTAGATAGATGGAAAAAAAAAAAAAAGCTTATGAAACTGTTCTCCACATCATAAGTCATCACATAAATCCAAATTAAAGCAAGATCCCACAACACACCTATTGAAATGGCCCAAATCCAAAACACTGACATCATCAAATGCTGGCAAGGATGTGGAGCACCAGGAACTCTCATTCGCTGCTGGTGGGAATGAAAAATGGTGCAGCCACTTTGGAAAACAGGTGGACAGTTTCTTCCAAAACTAAACATATGCTTACCATACAATCCAGCAATTACACCTCTTGGTGTTTACCCAAATGAATTAAAAACTTACATCCACACAAGAATTTGCACACAGATGTTTACAGCAGCTTTATTCATAATAATTGCAAATTGGAAAGAACGATGATAGCCCTCAGTAGGTGAATGGATAAACCAACTGTGGGACTTCCAAATAATGGAATACCATTCAGCACTAAAAAGAAATGAGCTATCAAGCCATGGAAATACATGGAGAAAACTTAAATGCATGTTACTAAGTGAAAGAAGCCAATCTGAAAAAGGTTACATATTGTATTATTCCAGCTATATGATATTCTTGGAAAGACAAAACTATGGAAATAAGAGATCAGTGACTTCCAGGGGTTGAGGGGAGGAAGGATAAATAGGCAGAGCACAGAGAATATTCAGGTCAGTAAAACTATTTTTATGATACTGCAATGGTAGATGCATGTCCTTATACATTTGCCTAAACCCATAGAACATGTAACACCAAGTGTGATCCCTAATGTAAACTTCAGACTTTGGGCAATAACGATGTGTTAGTGTAGCTTCAACAAATGTACCATTCTAGTGCAGGTTGTTGATAGTGGGAGGTTGTGCACATGTTAGGGCAGGGCTTATAAGGGAACTCTCTGTATTTTCCATTCAGTTTTGCTATGAACTTAAAACTGTTATAAAAAATAAAGGTTAATAATAAAAAAGGAAAAAAAAAAAAGAAATGCTATTGTGGAGCGCCTGGGTGACTCAGTCAGTTAAGCATCCAACTTTGGCTCAGGTCATGATCTCACTGTTTGTGAGTTTGAACACTGCATCAGGCTGTCTGCTGTCAGCATAGAACCCACTCCTGACCCTCTGTCCCTCTCTCTCTCTCTGCCCCTCCCCCACTCTCTCTCTCTCTCTCCCAAAAATAAATAAACATGAAAGAAGAAGAAAGAAAGAAAGAAAGAAAGAAAGAAAGAAAGAAAGAAAGAAAGAGAGAGAGAGGAAGGGAGGAAAAGAAAGAAAGAAAGGAAGGAAGGGAGGGAGGGAGGGAGGAGGAGGGAGGGAAGGAAGGAAGGAAGGAAGGAAGGAAGGAAGGAAGGAAGGGAGAAAGGAAGAGAGAGAGAGAGAAAGAGAGAAAGAAAGGAAAGGAAGGAAGGAAGAAGGAAGGAAGGAAGGAAGGAAGGAAGGAAGGAAGGAAGGAAGGAAGGAAGGAAGAAAAATTGTTAAAGGCACGGGCCATCGCAGCTCTATAGGTGGCTGGGAAGATAGGAATCCCCTTCAGAGGTGTATCAAATTGAGGCAAGGGAGGGTCAAGCTTTGAACCCCTGCATCAGTCAGTTATTTGATATAGACTGCCCCTGGGAAGGGCACATAACCTTGAGTAAAGCAGCTTCCTTCCACTGAGGTAATAACACTATTCAAATAAAAACACTGATTTCCATTAGCTACAGAGTTACAGAAAAGATATTGAAGATTGACTACTAATTATCAACATAAGTGTAGATGTCTGCCATGGTCCTTCTGACTCACAAACAGACAGGATAAATAAAATGAGAAAAGATGGGTTAATTCACTATCTGAATGTCTTACCCCCTAAAAGCATGTTCTGAGAAAGAGACTTGAGTTCAGGCAGTTTTCGGGGGATGTGACCCAAGAAGGTACAAGTGAGAGAGGAGGCCAGTGAGACAGAAAAGGGATAAAACCCAGTAAATAGTATGCCAATGAACAGGTTACCATTTTTGGAAACTGGGCTCAATTCTGCTGGAATTTAGTAAAATATGACTCAAAATGTCTCATAGAGGGACAGAAAATCTAGAGAACTAATCAGCCATCTTGCATGGCTTAAAGACTGCCCAATAGGCACTTCTTGGCTACCCTGCTAAACAAGCTCCCATGGCACTAGAGAAAGCTCTTAGGCTGAGAAGTAAAGATATACAAGTGTCTGAGATAGAAAAGCTTTCAGTGTGTATGCAACTCAGATATGGGCCTAAGGAATGTCAGCTGGGTATCAAGGGTACCTGCTTCAGCCACGATTACATTCTTAATCTGCTCTGGAGGTAGCAGACACAGGCAGAAGTACTAAGGTATTTTGTAGAAAGAAGAGACCTACTACCCATCAATGGGCTCTTTTTGCCCATTATCTAAGCAAGGACTTAGGGAGTTGGAAGAGAGGTATAACTAATGCTGATGAGTTCAGTTCTCTCATGGTTGTTTCCTTGTACTCTTGCTCTATTGGAAGGTGTTACTTGGTTATATCAAGGTGATATAAGCATACTAACATATATTTATTGACGTGCTTACTTGGGGGAGAGCATAGTTCAATAATTAATGTATAATAGTAGATACTATTTCTACAGTGTGTTGATGTTTTAAACATGTTGCATATATCATCTCAATAGATCTTCAAACATGAAGGAATTAATATAGTATAAATATTACCCTACATTATAGATCAGGAATTTGAGACCCAGACAAATTGTATTAGTCAGCTATTACTATGATTATGCTGAATAACAAACAACCCAAAATGTCAATGCCTTGCAAAATCAAATATTTAGTTCTCTTACTAATAAGTTTATGTGTTAGCTAGGATGGCTTTGTGGCCTAAACTGAGAACAGTGGATTAGAACCCAGGCTACAAGCTGCAATTTGGTTTTAAATCTGCTCAAGACTTCTGTCTTCTGGGGCCCACAGCTACTCATAGCGTGTTCTTTTTGTGTCTGATGACAGAAGTACAAGAGATCAAACTGAATCAGCAAGTACATTTATGATACTCTTTGTTGGTAATGTGAGATCAAAGCTTCTTCTTGATAACATATCAGAACAAAGTAAATGATACAGCCAAAACTGACATCATTTGTGTGGAAAACTATAGGCCCCATGAAGAAGTGGAAGAAAGTGAAGTCCTGCACAACACCAGTGCAGCTACCACAATATTAAATAGCTTGCTCTGGGCACTAACAGATTGTAGACTAAAACCAAAACCCAGTTCTTTTTTGACTCCTGCTCCAAACCTTCACAATATCCTGACTCATTAGGAAGAACCAAAGGCAACTAGTGGAAATTTGGTGAAACTGAAAAGCTTACCTTTTAACAGTATATTTTCAAACTTCACATATATTTGAAGAGTGACTGGTGTGCGAATAGGAGAATGGTAACAATAGAATTCTACTCTTAGTACTGGGGAAGGCACAGTTTGCCAAATAATCTGTAAGTTGCTAAGAAATTAAAAACAAATGATCCAAAAATGCCCAATAAAAATGAGTTGAAAGCAGGCTTCAAATCTTGATATCACTACCATTTATACTGTTTCAATCTAGTTTCTGGACCATTCCATGTGTCAACTTCCTCCACTGAATAATGAGGGACAGTACTTAGTGCACTTAAATATTATGCTTAAAATAAACTCTTCAAGCTGATTTGAGAGAACTTATGAAAGAGGCCTACTCCCAATCTGGCTCCATAGTATGTAGGTAGCCAGAAATGCAAAATCGGGGTGAGCACCATGTAATCCAAATCAATAATAATTTAAAAATCAATTGGGATGCCCACGATATATAAAGATTTCATACAACTCAACAGCAAAACCCCAAACATGAAAAATAAATTAATCCAATTTAAAAATTAGAAAAGGGCCTGAATAGACATTTTTCCAAAGAAGATATTCAAATGGCCAACAGGTACATGAAAAGGTGCACAGCACAATAATCAATAGAAAAATGCAAATCAAAACTACAATGAGATTATCACCTCACCTCAGACCTGTTACAATGTCTAGCATCAAAAAGACAAGAGATAGGGGCACCTGGATGGCTCAGTCAGTTGAGAGTCTAACTTCAGCTCAGGTGATGATTTCTTTTCTTTTTTTTTTTTTTTTTTAATGTTTTATTTATTTCTAGGAGAGAGAGAGAGAGACAGTGTGAGCAGGGGAAGGTCAGAGAGAGAGGGAGATACAGACTCTGAAATAGTCTCCAGGCTCTGAGCTGGCAGTCAGCCCAGAGCCCGATGCGGGGCTCGAACCCACGAACCGCGAGATCATGACCTAAGCGAAAGTCGGACGCTTAACCGACTAAGCCACCCAGGCGCCCCAGCTCAGGTGATGATTTCACAGCTCATGGGTTCAAGCTCCATGTCGGGCTCTGTGCTGTCAGTGCAGAGGCTGCTTCAGATCCTCTGTCCCCCCTCTCTCTGTCCCTCCCACACTTGTTGTCTCTCTCTCTTTCAAAAATAAATAAACATTTAAAAATGACAAGTGATAAATATTGGTAAAAATGTGTGAAAAATGGAATGCTTGTACACTGTTGGTAGAAGTGTAAATTGGTACAACCATTGAGGAAAACAGTATGGAAGTTCCTCAAAAAAAAAAAAAAATTAAAAATAGAACTGCTATATGATCCAACAATTCCATTGCTGAGTATATATTCGAAAGAAACAAAGTTACTCTGACAAAGAGATATATGCACTCTCATGTTACTGAAGCGCTCTTTACAATAATTCCATATATATGGAATGCTGTTTAGCCATGAAAAAAGGAAATCCTGACATTTGCAACAACATGGATGGATCTTGAGGGCCTCATGCTAAGTACAATAAGTCAGACAGAAAAAGACAAATACTGTATGATCTGACTTATATGTGGAATCAAAAACAAAAACAAACAAACTCATATTAAAAAAAAAGATCAAATTTGTGATTTCAAGAAGCAGAGGGTTAGAGGTGGACAACTGGGTGAAGGTGGTCAGAAGTATAGATAAATAAGATACATAAGAATTGGGGATGTGGTGTACAACGTGGTGACGATAGTTAACAATGTTGTAAGGTATATTTGGAAGTGACTAAGAGAGGAAAATGCTAAACTTTCTGATCACAAGGGGAAAAAATCATGACTATTTGAAGTGATGGATGTTAACTAAACTTACCATGGCAATTATTTCATAATATAGAAGTGTGTCTTCATTATGCTGCACACCTTAAACTTATTCAGTGTTGCGTGTCAATTATATCTGAATAAAACTGGGAAAAATCAGTTTGGGGATACATTGAATAAAATAAAGCTTCTACAAAAACATTCTTTAATTCGTTCCTAATTTTTAAAAATTTGTTAGAATTTTCTACAAATGCTCAGATTTCTTCTTGATATTGGGTGTTTAACTTGACAGAAAGTGAGCTCAGTCAAAAATTTCAAGCACACTCTTACAGGGAAGTCTATAGTTTACACAAAGTATTATTTGGCTTTTGTAAGCTATTCCACCAAAGGGCAATGAAATACCATTCCAAGAATATCTCAAATATCAAAGAAGGGAAAGGCCCAGTTGACTTTTTTCCTCTAAAGCTGATTAAGAAGAGAACTATTTAGATTGTTCCACATACACTGCAGGGTCCAGTTGAAGGGAGAAATGTTCCTCCCATTGCTGTACAAGGCTTAATATCTCACAGGCAATATGCTAGACTGTGAGGTCCTTGAGGTCTTGGAACATGTATTCTTCTCTTGTACATTTCTTATATACAGTACCTTGTCATGCTTTGCATATAGAACGTTTCAAATAAAGTTTTGTTGAGTGAATGAATGAACAATTAATAAATGGATCTCAATACCTGTTCTCTTTGTATCTACATCCATCCCACTGTGCAAATACAGACTGGATGTAGCATACCAGAAGATTTTTAGTAAGAAGATACGGTTCATGCTTCTTAAGCATAGGAATCAGATATGCATAAGGTCAAGGAGGAAAAAGGAAAGGTTGGCTACGTATGGAACACAATCAGTCAACTGCATATAAAACAGCAGCCATTCCCACAAGCATAGCCACGGTAGACCCAAAGATGAAGACACAGGCAAGGCAAGATGGCCCAAGATAAACTATCCAATAGATCCTCCAGCACATCTAATACTGCATTCCACAATTTAAAGGGAACGTGGATGATTTTTATGTTAAAAATATGTTACATAAAACTTAGGTTATTTGAAGAAGGGATAAAATATCTCAGACTAGTTAATCTTTCTTGAGGATGTGAGCTGGGGAGGGACAGAGAGAGAGGGAAAGAGAAAGAATCCTAAGGAGGCTCCACGCTGTCAGCCATGGCCTGAGTCAAAACCAAGGGTTGGCCACTCAGCTGACTGAGTCACACAGGTGCCCCAAGGATAGCCCACTTTTGACTTCTCAAGCCAAACCAGAACTCGGGGTTTATTCTTTACTTACCTCTGGGCAAAACAGTTTTTAAGAGCAAGGCATCCTATAATGTGCTATTATTATGACAAGCTACCATTTATTTCTTATCTGTGAATGCTAGGCTCTATCTCTCCTATATGTACTTATATATTTATCTCCATTATCTCAGATCCATACTTGCCAATAGTTATACAAGTAGCAAGTAACAGCAGTGTTCAGACCCAGGTCTAGCTGACTCCAAAGTCCATGTTCTTTGTAATCACACACATCATCAGGAGGTCAAAACATGCCTCTATCCATCAGCTTTTCTACATCCTTACTTGGGGGAAATAAAAAAACAAAACAAAACAAAACAACAACAACAACAAACTTTGCTTGTGTTAGATTATCTGACATCTCTCACTGTGTTTTACCCTTACGCACTCAGTCAGATGAGTATGAGTTGTCTTTCACTTCACTTCCATTTCCTGATTACCACCCTCCTTCCTCAGCAGCTCTATGAACTCCAGTCCCTTACTCAAAGCATTTATACCTCTCTTAAATATTCAGACTTTCTTGCTATTAGCAGCCACCTTCTGCTCAGCCTTTTCAGTTCCACCGTCTCCAGCATGTATCTATAGCCAGCTTGCATTAGGCCTGCCATCAAAACACTCCCCGCTGCCTCCCACAGTGTTGACCTGCCATTTCATCGTCCTGGATTAAAGTCAAACACAGAGCCAAGCCCATGGCGCTTTCCCTGTGAAAAAGTGCCATGACTTGGTCGTTTACCATGTCCACTGCTTCTACTTTTGTGCTGTCTCTAGGGGAGAGAGTGCTTCCTGAAATAACCCCATAGCTTAAATAACCAGCTCCAACTACAACTTGGCTTTTCTACCACTTGGCAAGTCTACTACCACCTGTCATTGAAATCCTGGTTTGCAATCTGAAGTGGGTATTCCAACCCTTCTTCTCTAACAGCTAAACTAACAACTCTCCGCAACCCCCGGATTTTCCCACTTCCCCTTCCCTTAACACTGCCTGCTGACTCAAGTTGATTTGTACTTGTGTTTAATACCTCAAAGCAGAGATCCCCCCTCTTTTCATTTCCACTAATACCTGTTCTGCATCAACTATTCTCGTCAAAAGGGCTAGGCTTTGCAACAAATGGAACTCAGTTCAAATCTCAGCTTTGCAATTTCAGACACCCTATAGGCACTTTATAGGTACCCCATGTACCCTTAGGCAAATCTCTTAGCTTTTCTGGGGTCTGGTCTCCACAACTTTAAAATAGAATGAACAGAGCCTATTGTAGAGAGTTTATAAATTCCAACACAACATCTTGTAGTGGGCACCTTTTGGGGGGTTTGTCTGGCCCTTTTTCCATCTTCAGTAATAAAACCACACTCTCCTTTTGGCTTGAATGAGGCTGATTATCCCCATGGGGTGCAATGAAAGGCCCTGTCGTGGCCAATACAAAGCAACACCTTTAAGCACAGGAGTTAGCTCATGGACATAACCCAATCAGAGTCTACCTGATGGCTCATTTGACAATGACTGGAACAGAAACTTCTCATAATTTCTGGGATTGCTAACTACAAGGAACATGCAAATCTAGATTGTTAGTGGTTATTTTTGCAATAGAAAAAGGAGAGCCAGCCTAAGAATGGAGCTGAAACAGAGGAAAGTAGAGCTGAGAGATTTAAATAGGCAGAATCCTCTCACTGCTTAAGTAGCCAATTCCTGGACTTCCTAGTATTATGAGAATACATGGTCCGTTTTTCTTCTCTTAGTTTGAATCGGGTGTCTGTCAAATGTAACCAAAACCTCTGACTAAGAAGCATCTGCAGTATCCAGCACGGTGCTTGACATACAGTAGTATATGGTCGTGATATGCTGCTTTAATTCTTCTGCTGCCTTTGAAGAACACCTCCCTCTCTACCCTCAAGGATATTATTCCCACACTTATCACTTTCCTCTCCAAAATCTTGAGTTTCTCTGCTTATTTTATTACTGCTTTCAGTGTGCCTCATAGCAAAGATTCATTATTTACACTTTTTAATATGTGTTGGTTTACAAAGCACTTTATATACAATTAATCCTATGGGACCAGTCACCATAATCTGACTCTTCTTTTTTCAAAATATCCCTCCCCCTTTTCTTTCCTATAGCCCTTACTTACGTTCATCTCACCTGCAGAATAGCACTCATCAAAACATATTCCGTCGATGAATCCTGTCACTAAATTAAGTCTCCTAAAATGTTACTCTCGCCATGCCTCTTTTCTACTGAAGAGTCAAAAATATATATGTTTTCAAATAAAACCCATCTTCTTTTCCCAATTAATCCAATATTGTACCTCAATTGGCACCATTTCACTTATCCAATCTTAGCATAGAGCCAGATAGTTCTACCACTTACCAAGATCTACCTCTTATCAGCTATGTAACTTTGGTCAACTTATTTCCCTGCTCTGAGACTCTGACGCCCCTACTGCAACTATGTCAATTTCTTTACCATCCCTTATTCATCATATACTCATTTCCTCTTGCTATATTTTTTATTTCATTAAAAAAAAATTAACATTCTTTTTTTTTTTCCAGAGAGAGACTGACCACAAGCAGGGGAAGGGGCAGAGAGAGGGAGACAGAGAATCCAAAGCAGACTCCAGGCTCCCAGCTGTCATACAGAACCCAAAGCAGGGCTCGAACCCACAGACCATGAGATCATGACCTGAGCCGAAGTCAGATCTTAAACAACTAATCCACCCAGGTGCCCCTTCCTGCTATATTGTTTAGAAAGCACTCTTAAGGCATAACTTACATAATATAAAATTCACCTACTTTACATTTATGATTCACCAATTTCTAGTAAGTTTACCAAGTCATACAGATATCACCATAACCTAGTCTTAGGCTATTTCTATCACCCCAAGGAGATACTTTGTGCTCATTTAGAGTTAATTCCATTCTCATCTGCATCCCTGTCTTCTGTCTCCATAGATTTGCCTTCTCCAGACTTTTGATATAAGTGGAGTTGTAAAATACTTAGACTTCTGTGTTTGGCTTCTTTCACTTAACACAGTATACCAGACTCATTCCTGCCTTCGTCCTTTGTAGGTTCTCTGTCACACCTTTCCCCTCCCTCTGTACCCACCCACATCCTTCACTGTTGCTGTTGATGCTGCTGTCTTGAGGAACAATTAGAGAAACAGAGCTTTTATAACATTATCTTACATTCACCTCAATTCACAATTTCTATTGTCTTTATTCTGAATCTCCAAAGGGCCTCTAGGCTTCAGTTCTTCCTTAGTTGCTTCACACAGTTATCTTATTTTTCTTGCCACGAAAAATGAAAACTCTTTATGGAAAGTGTCAGGCACACTTGGGAAATAAATAAATGTTTCCTGAAAAAAGTAATGAATTGGGTATGACTACCTAGACTTTTCTTTCCCAAGAACACTTTCCAAGACCCATACTCAGGTAGAGCTCACTTTAAGAGATCATCTGGGCGGGGGGCAGGGCTCCTGGGCGGCTCAGTCGGTTAAGCATCCGACTTCAGCTCAGGTCATGATCTCATGGTTCATGGGTTTGAGCCCTGCATCCGGCTCTGTGCTGACAGCTCAGAGCCTGGAGCCTGCTTTGGATTCTGTGTCTCCCTCTCTCTCTCTATCCCTCCCCAACTGGCACTCTATGTCTCTCTCAAAAATAAACATTAAAAAATTATGTAAAGGGGCAATTTAAAAAACTTATAATGTTTATTTTTGACAGATAGAGACAGAGCATGAAACAGACCTATTCTTCTATCATCAGTTTCCCCCATAAACTCTCAAATTTGGGGAACTGTCAATTCCTTGACCCAATGCCTGCTGATCAGTCTCTGTTGGCACTTTAGTACACAGCTACTGTCTTGCACGTGGTGAGTGCTGAATAAACATGTGTCTAATGAATGAATACGTGAGTGCATACACAAGTGACACCTTCAAGTAAGCAAGCAGGAGCTGGCTTAGCAATCTCAGGAAACCTAAATAGTCAGAAGTTAGTAGAGTAGTTTCAGTTAAGAATTCCAGTTTGGATACTGCAAATGCTAAATAAAGATCCATACTTATTGCATGTCAGTTTGTCGGAAACATAAATAAAAATGAAAGAATTTAGCTATGGAGACGTCACAGGAAACAATACAGACCCCAAATAAAAAGCAAGTGAAAAGCAAAAAAATCATATATCCCTGCTTTTCCAGGCTAACTCACTTACGCTTTACGGGGTTGTTATATTCACGTCCTCTGGTTAACATTCCTTTATATCCCACGCTTGGTCGCCTTTCTATTTTTTTTCTTATCATATTTAACCTTTCAACAAGTATTTGTTGGGTACCTACTGCTTACAGGCAACATGCAAAGGGCTTGTGATACAGGAGTGAGCAAACACAGGAAAGAGCCCCAGCTTCTGTTCGTGGAGCTTCCATTCCAGCGGTCACATGGCATCATATTCTCCTGCTTCAGTGTCTGTGTGTAGGGTCCCCAAAGGCCAGAAATCAGTCCTGTCATATCCACAACAGCAACTCAGTGCCTGCAACTTAGTGGAACTTTAACGGCTGTTCATTGAACAGGGTAAACAAGTGAGCCACCATTGATCGATCATACCAATATCTCATTTAATCCTCACACTTGCCATCAGAGGGACACATATACCCACCCTCGTATCAATAACATCTTGCCGTCCTGGTTCAGAGAAGTCAGTTAATATGGCCAAGGCCACAAGTTAGTAAGTGAAAGACCCAGAATTCAAATGCAATCGTTTAACCCCAAAGCTATGTTCTGCTTTATCAAAGCAAAAAGGTAATATGACAGTAGTCATTAGGGTCGGGATTCAGCCTAACTGGATTTGCATGCACCAGATGAAAACACATCTGACTTCCAGCATTTGGAAGTTAATTCCAGAAGCAACCACCTATACCGAGAAAGGATAAGACACCGATTATGAAATCAGTGACAAGAGAAAAGAATTGTTATTTATCCTTGAGAAAGAATCAGCACCTCAAAAAGTCATTTACCATTATATCTATGTAAGCCAGTATATTGTCCTAAAATGTTTTGGTTACTCCAGTCCTAAGAGTAAAAGTGATGGGAATTTTAAAAATAAATAAATAAATGAATGAATAAATAAATAACAGCCATGTTGTTTGTCCCCAAACTTAAAAATGCTGAAGTTATCCAACATGAAAATTTATTGTTGTTATTTGCAGTGTTATGTTGTTTTCTAATTATTACATGTGTCTAAATCTCATTCTCCCAAGCCTGCAGAAAATGCAAGGTCCCCGTGGACGTAAATTTCTTTTATGCTCTACAGCATCTAACACAATGCTGAGTATAGACTTAGCTCAGGGTCTGAAAAATGGAGATAAATTTAGAAACTCTGGTCCAGGGCTGACCGTCTTTTCTGTCCAATTTTGCCTCCCAAGATTGTATCCCGTTACTCCATATCATTGAGGACAACGCCAGTCTTTTCTTATATCTTCACATCATTTGAAAAGGCCACGTCAGTTATTCGTCTCCTCGCATATTAGAGAGAAAAGCAGATTTTATTTTAAAATTAGCTCTGCTCCATTTCGTGAATTTGTTAGAAAAGGTGCCTAATGGTGGGCTGAATCTGTGCTGATAGGAGAGAAAGAAGGCAAGTGTGTGTGCGCACTTGTGGGTGGGTGAGCATCTTCATAAACCCCTCAGTGCCTCTGGAGGGGCTCACAGTACGAGCCATGGAAACAGTGGTTACCATGGAAAGAATGTGCCATGGTGACGGGCTGAAGAAATGCCTACGTAAAACCAACTTACCATGTAACCTAATACCTTCCAGCATTTTAAAAAATATGACAGGATTAAAGCACAGTCCTCTGGGGAGTCTCAGCCCTCTCAATGATCTTCCAAAACAATCTAGAAAGCGAGATGATAAACTGCAGGGCGTTGCGTACCTTGCTAAAGGGCCTGACAAGCAGTTAGGTAGAGAAATTGCCAACATCGTTTATCTATGGACTGCACTGCACACTATTAAATATTTCCTGTTAAAACCCACAAAGTATTACAAATGAAGAGAAAACATGGATAAAATTAACTTAAAGGGAATGGTTTCCTGACTTCCTGAGATCAGAATTGATGTGTTTCATCTAACTTATCTGTTAATAGGCTTTCTTGATGCCCTCGTGTTACCATAATCTCCAAAGCACTGGACAAACCAGTACATTTGTTTATCTTTATCACTCTTTGCTTACTAAAGAACTTGCTTTTATTAAAGAGATCCATCACCTGCGCACAGTTTAATGGCCTGCACAGTACATACAAGGTAAAAGAAAAAAAGCAAAAAAGGGTAAAGGGCGAGAGCCCTGTTTTAACAAAGCCCTAAAAGCATTAAAGAGGCAATAAAATAAACTTTCGAGATAATTCTCTGTCTCTGTCTATATCAATACATGTATATGAAATCTTCAAGGTACAAAACTTGGTATCAAACTTAGTAATCTGAAACATTTCTAAATGGGAAAGTGAAGGCTTAAAAGCAATCAGTGCCTCTACTCTGCACTGAATTTTGTCTGGTTACTTTAGTCTGCAGCCAAATGATGCTAAGTGGAGAGACGAGAGTAGATGATGTGTCTCATACACAGCTCCTGTCCCCCACTTTCATGGGAGAGCCAGGCTTTTGTGCCTCACAGCCAGCCACGCAACCTGGAGTCCACCCTGTTTCAGTGAGGATGTGGCCTCTGAGGGCCACCGTCTCAGACCTGAGACACGAAGCATCGCTGAAATGCCAGCGCGTAGCTCACTGTCCACGTACTGGGCAGCTTTGCTTCGGAAGCTGCTCTCCTCCCGACACTGAAAAACAACCCTATGCACAATCTCTTAGTGCAAAGCAACATAAGATCATATTTTATCTAGTCTTCTGCGGTTAAAAATATTGATTGAAATTTTCATTGGAAGCTTTTCTTAAAAGACACTTGCTTCCAAACCTCTCTTTCTACTCCATTGCAAGTCAGCTATTTTTCTTGCCAAAATGCAGGAAAGCAATTAGGCTCAAGGGTTTTATAAGCTGCACCAGTTCAGGGCAAATCTATTGAACTTTGCTGAGAAATTCTTGTTCATTCACTGTGAAAATTTTGATGGTTTTATCCTCTTTCTTGATAACCGCTTAGTTTTAGAAACCTGCGTAATGTGTGTAGTGCAGGATTTAAAGAGAGGGCATCCTAATTAAAGTGTTGTGATGTTAAACCGGAAGGTGCTAAACATATCCCTTTGATAACTGCAATTTCAAGCTCGAATATATGTAGGAAAGAACTGAAGCTAAAATACAAAGGAAATTTAGCAGACGCAGTGATGGCTAAGAGGAAATATTAAGCTGATCTGCAAAGTGCCTTGCAGGTTTTGAGAATAAAGCAGGAGGAGTGAAAAGCTGAGCCTTCATCTTCCATCAGCTGTCCCTGTTGCTGGTGATTACAGCCATCTTTCACCGAGAACATATGGCGGTGTTTATAGCCATCAGGCAGCATTTCACAGAGCGACGACACCATGTGTCCACCAACTAGCCTTCCTGATTACAGTTAATTAGGGAGGAGGTGGGAAGCGTTTTTTTAAATGATATTAAAGCACAAGGATGCCCAGAGTTCCCAGGCCTATTTGCAAGACCAGGTGACAAGAGAGAGACTGATAGGAAAGGCGGAAGAAGCCAAGAGAAGCGGACGTTTCGCACAAGACTTTGCCTAAGAAATGAGCCAAATACAACAACAGCAAAACAAAGGAAAGGAAGGAAGCACATGAACACAGAGACAGAGAGCCGCACAATGCGCTGTGCAAGATGTTACCTGGGAAACCTGCTAAAGCAAGAAACTACCCGAAAGTCCCTAATGCACTTTTTCAGGGGAAAAATTCCGAACCCAAACTACCATAATGGCATCTCCAAGAGTCACTTTGTAGTTAGCAAATCTAAGCTGCAGGGTATTCAATATAAAATCATATAGGGCCCTATTATACGCTGTTGAATATGTGCTTCCACCCATTTGGTGGCTCAGCAATGCTGTTTGTTCTCTTTTTAACCTCAAAGTAAAATACAACGCAACATATGTCACCAGGTAAATACCTAGCATGCTTTAAGGGTCTCAGCTTTTCCAAACTCCCACTTTTGAATTTGCAACATTTCCTCCAGCAGCCTCTGGGAAACAGAGGTTTCCGGAGGGAGTGCACTGGGCTTACACACAAGCCTCAGGTTAGTAATTCTCTTCCTCCTACGATTTACAAACTTCCCCTCCAAAGGGGCGGCTGTGCAGGTGTGTGCGCATGTGTGGGCGGGTGTGAGTGCGTGGGGGTATGTGCCATTCCCTCCATTACAGACACTTCTTCCTTCAGGCTCGTTTAAAAGTCTGAGAACTCATCCATTGGTAATTGTGTCCTTTTTTTTTCCCTCTATTTCTCTGCTTTGCTGGAACTGGACCATAATGACATTAGATGGGTTGCATGATGGCAATTTAATGCCCCGAACTCAATCCACAGGTACATTGTTGTGGTCGCCTTGGGATCTGTCCTGGTGTCTGCGACGTGACAGAAAATACCAGCAGAGTCAGAACAAATGGCCAACTGTACTTGTGGAGACAGAGCATCCGAGTACAGAAGACATTGGCTCTGAAACCCCAGCAGCCGTGAAGTCACCCTCGCTGCACCCGCACCACCCCACCCCTGCTGTTAACACAGAATACTTCACTCAACAACATTCGTTTACCATGGCCTCTGCTTGGCACCAAGAGCACAGGGACAAATAGAGCACACACAGGCCTGGCCCTCAAGTGGCTTATTGTTTCTCAGAGGAAAACACATAGGCATTTACATGAGCAAAAGCACTGAAACACCATAGACACCACTGTGATAGACCCACATACATAGCATAATAATAGCACATAATAGCAATGAGCTGCCTTTAAACACCCAGTACAATTGGAAAGGGAGGTAAAGGGAAGCATTTATGGTCTAGAAATTCAAGAGCCCAATAGTAAATCCAAAGCACATGTAATGTTTTCAAAGGCCCCTATGAATAAAGGGGTCGATTCTGGACTCCCCCAAAGAATAAATATGAAGATTAAAGTGAAGAAATTCCCTAAGCATACTGAGGGAAAAATATATATAACTTCAAAACGTTATAATGGTTATACAGTTAACTAACTATGACATCAAGAGCCCTGGTGAATGCTTCCATGTTTTAGGGAAGCTGACCCTCTAATTTTTTTCAGGAAACCACATGATGGTGATAACCTCTTCCCCATGTTTGTTACCATCAAAAGAGATTGTGTGTTGGGAATGCAAACTGGTGCTGCCACTCTGGAAAACGGTATGGAGGTTCCTCAAAAAATTAAAAATAGAACTACCCTATGATTGCAATTGCACTACTAGGTATTTATCCAAGCAATACAGCTATGCCATTTCAAAGGGGCAAATGCACCCCAGTGTTTATAGCAGCACTATCAACAATAGCCAAAGTATAGAAAAAGCCCAAATGTCCATGGATGGATAAATGGATAAAGAAGATGTGGTATATATACATACAATGGAGTATTACTTGGCAATCAAAAAGAATGAAATCTTGCCATTTGTAACTATATTGACAGAACTAGAGGACATTATGCTAAGCGAAATTAGTCAAAGAAAGACAAATATCATATGACTTCACTCATATGAGGATTTCCATATACAAAACAGATGAACATAAGGGAAGGGAAGCAAAAATAATAAAAGCAGGAAGGGGAACAAAACATAAGAGACTCTTAAATATGAAAAACATAAAAACCATATGATCCTGTCAATAGACACAGAAAAAGCATTTGACAAAACACAGCATCCCTTCTTAATAAAGACCCTCGAGAAAGTCAGGATAGAGGAACTTACTTAAACACCATAAAAGCCACCTATGGGAAGCCCTCAGCTAACATCATCCTCAATGGGGAAAAACTGAGAGCTTTCCCCCTGAGATCAGGAACACGACAGAGATGTCTACTCTTACCACTGTTGCTTAACATTGTGCTGGAAGTCCTAGCATCAGCAACCAGACAATAGAAGGAAATAAAAGGCATTAGAATTGGCAAAGAAGAAGTAAAACTTTCACTTTTCGCAGATGACATGATACTCTGCATAGAAAACCAGACAGACTCCACCAGAAGCCTACTAGAACTGATCCATGAATTCAGCAAAGTCACAAGGTACAAAATCAACGTACAGAAATTGGTTGCATTTTTATACACCAACAATGAAGCAAAAGAAAGAGAAATCAAGAAACTGATCCCATTCACAATTGCACAAAAAATCATAAAATACCTAGGAACAAACCTAACCAAAGATACAGGATATCTGTACGATGAAAACTATAGAAAACTTATGAAGGAAATTGAAGACACAAAGAAATGGAAAAACATTCCATGCCCATGGATTGGAAGAATAAATATTGTTAAAATGTCATTACTACCCAAAGCAATCTCCATATTCAATGCAATCCCTATCAAAATTGTACCAGCATTCTTCTCAAAGCTAGAACAAACTATCCTAAAATTTATATGGAACCACAAAAGATCCCCAATAGCCAAAGTAATATTGAAGAAGAAAACCAAAATGGGAGGCATCACCATTCCAGATTTTAGCCTCTACTACAAAGGTTTCATCATCAAGACACTATGGAATTGGCACAAAAACAGACACATAGACCAATGGAATAGAATAGAGAACTCAGAATTGGACCCACAAATATATGGGCAACTAATCTTTGACAACGTGTGAGAGAGTATCCAATGGAAAAAAGACAACCTCTTTAATAGATGGTGCTGGGAAAACTGGACAGCAACATGCAGAAGAATGAAACTAGATCACCTTCTCACACCATACACAAAAATAAACTCAAAATGGGATAAAGGACCTGAATGTGAGACCAGAAACCATCAAAACCCTAGAGGAGAAAGCAGAAAACAACCTCCTTGACCTCCACCGCAGCAATTTCTTACTTGACACATCCCCAAAAGCAAAGGAATCAGGAGCAAAAATGAACTATTGGGACCTCATCAATATTAAAAGCTTCTGCACAGCAAGGGAAACAATCAATAAAACTAATAGGAAACTGACAGAATGGGAAATGATAGTTGCAAATGACATATCAGATAAAGGGCTAGTATCCAAAATCTATAAGGAACTCACCAAACTCCACACCTGAAAAACAAGTAATCCAGTGAAGAAATGGGCAGAAGACATGAACAGACACTTCTCCAAAGAGGACATCCAGATGGCCAACAGACACATGAAATGATGCTCAGCATCCCTCCTCATCAGGGAAATACAAATCAAAACCACACTGAGATACCATCTCATGCCAATCAGAGCAGCGAAAATGAACAAATAAGGAGACTATAGATCTGGCCAGGATGTGGAGAAATGGGCACCCTCCTACACTGTTGGTGGGAATGTAAGCTGGTGAAACCCCTCCGGAAAACAGTGTGGAGGTTCCTCAAAAAATTAACAATAGAACTCCCCTGTGACCAGCAATAGCACTGCTAGGAATTTACCTAAGGGATACGGGAGTGCTGATGCATAGGGGCATATGTACCCCCATGTTCATAGCAGCACTCTCAACAATAGCCAAGACATGGAAAGAGCCTAAGTGTCCATCAACTGATGAATGGATGAAGAAGATGTGGTTTACCTATATGATGGAAAACTACATGGCAATGAGAAAGAATGAAATCTGGCCATGTGTAGCAACATGGATGGAACTTGAGGGTGTTATGTTGAGCAAAATAAGTCAGGCAGAGAAGGACAGATTCCATATGTTTTCACATATAGGTGGATTAGGAGGAACTTAACGGAGGACCATTAGGGAGAAGAGGCAAAATAGTTGGGGAGAGGGAGGGAGGCAAACCATGAGAGACCTTTGAATGCTGAGATCAAACTGAGGGCTGATTGGGGTGGGGGAGAGAGGGGAAGGGGGTGATGGGCCTGGAGGAGGGCATTTGTTGGGATGAGCACTGGGTGTTACATGGAAACCAACTTGACAATAAACTATGAAAGAAAAAAGATATGAAGAACAAACAGAGGGTTACTGGAGGGGTTGTGGGAGGGCAGATGGGCTAAATAGGCATTAAAGAATCTACAGAAATCACTATTGCACTATATGCTAACTAACTTGGATGTAAATTGAAAAATAAGTTAAATTTAAAAAAGAAGAGATTATGCGTGTATATATATATATATAATGTATTTCATGCTATATATATTTATATTAAATATAAAATATAAATTCATATTAAAATCTTTTGTAGAATCTAGGGCACCATTACAGTATTATTAGATACTATTGTGGCTGTATTGCTTTTAACCTTGTTTTCATGGTAGTTAACTCTGAAACAGAGGTCAACAGATTATGGCCCATTGGCAAAATCCGGACCACAGTGGGTCACATTCATTTATGTAATGTCCACGACTTTTATGCTCTAATTGCAGGTTATGTAGCTGGACAGGGAAATATGTGGCTTGCAAAGCCAAAAATATTTACTATCTGGCCCTTTACAGAAAAGTTTGATGACCCCTTTAAAATAATCACATGGTATCAATCTACCTTTTCCTTTTTTTTTATTTTTAAACTTGTGGGGGGGAGGGGGTTGGCAGAAAATTGATTCCTAGGAAAAGTCTTGTGATCAGATAACTGGAAAACACTACATATGGTAGTCCCCTCTGGAAGATGTAAAATGTACTTTGGCATGTGAAAAGCTTTAAGAAGTCCCATATAAAAGAAACCTATTTAGATTCATTTCCCCAACTGAATGGGTTATGTTTTTCTCTATGAACATATATGAATAAATCCAGTAAATGAGGTGAACTGGCCACCGAAAAGCAACTAAGAGCCCACTTCTGTGCCTTCTGCAACACGGAGGCCCAACGTTAAATATTTAGAGTGCAGCCTGCTTGTGCCTAACCTTGGCTGGGCACCATAGTTATGGTCTGTAAGATGTGGAATCCCTAGAGGCAGGCACCCTTCCAAATAAACAAGTGAGGCCTCACCTTTATTCTTTCCTGGCTGCCTTTGTCCCCTCACCCTGCCCCTTTCCTCTTGGCCAGAAGTCAGCAGGGGAAGCAGCCGCCATGTGCTTCTAGGACCAGTGAATAAAGACAAAGCCTTAAACATTAGAGGAGCCCAAAGATGGCAAAAGCCGAGGTCCTCGACTGCATCACTGAAATACTGCTCTAAGCTGGAACTGCCTAGTCCTGGACTTCTTACCGCATCAGATAAATATGCACTTCCTGTTTATGGCAGTGTAGGGAAGTACTTCTCAGGCTTTAATAGGTGTGCAAATCACCTGGGGATTTGTTTCCATGCAAATTCTGATTCAGCAGATCTGGTGTGGGACTGCTCCCCACCTCCCAGGTGATGCAGAGGCCTGTCCATGGATCACATATTGAGTAGTAAGGTAATAGGTTTTCTACTCTTCGCAGCAGAACACCATCATCACTGATAGGTCCTCTGGAATTCATCTTGCAGAGAAAATACTTGGGGAAAGTCTGAGGAGGCTCATCATCAAGTTCCCTATTTCCATGAGCCATTTAGAAGGTAGAGTCCACCTCGCATACCATTCAAGGATTTGGACTTCCTTCCTGCATCATTTCTCATACCATATATTTCTTATTATGCACCATGAGGCAGTACAAATCTACAGTGAACCACTGTGTGAAGAGATGATGTCTTCCACACATGTCGTTGGTATAGCAACAGATAATAATGAAGAGATTATTCTTT
The DNA here is from genome assembly GCA_017311185.1 of Proteles cristata cristata. NCBI lineage: Eukaryota > Metazoa > Chordata > Mammalia > Carnivora > Hyaenidae > Proteles > Proteles cristata. Next base: position 177,488 of record JAESUZ010003906.1, on the reverse strand, counting down.
GAACATAATATAGAATTATAGAATGCTTAAAGATTCACCCAATCCTTTATTTACAGGTACAGAATCTAATGACAAGAGAGGCCAACTGATTCCCCAAGTGATGCAGGAGTGGAGTCGGGAGGGCAAGGCTGAATGCACCTGATCATCAGGGTCCGTCCTGATGGATCTGTCCAATATTATCTCCCACTTTGCACAGAGAACATTTTCAAAATGAAAACTGTGGGCTCCTCTGTAAAAGTGTGCCCCTTATATCACATATACATGACATACCAAGAGGAAAAGATCAAGTTCACATTTCCGGACGCTTCCTGCTGCCTGAGTATTAAGTGACAGAAAAGCCAGCCGTTTCCCTTCTCATCATGATTAACCCAGAGCGTTGGCAAATCCCCAACCTATTTAGAGATACAGATCCGTGAGGGAGGCTTTCCTCATTCTTTCTCTAAAATATAGTTCCACTTGACCTAATTGGGGTTTGGGGAGATTCCAACTCTCACTTTTTTTTTTTTCATTTTTTCAAGTTAAACCATGGGTTCGACAATGGGATGTGTAAAGTATTTCCTACCGTCTTTATTAATTAAAGGAAAAATTTTCATCTTAGAGTCTTGAGAATTTTAAGAACAAATGAAAAGTGGAGGAAATTCAGGAAGGGCTAAAATAGCTGAAATGTTCTATTTTATCTTTTTAATAATTGGTGCTAAGGCAGGAATATGGGCTTTAGATTTTAAACTCTAGCATTGAAAGCAAGAAGTTAGCTTCTAAGTGTTTTGACATGCAGAGGAAGGGTTCGGGGCCAGCTGACAAGAACTTTGTCCTGCTCTTATGCTTGATCCCACATCCATGCCTATGCTCTGCCTGGAGGCTTTTAACATAAAGTACTACTCCTTCATTCTGTGGCTCTCCCTGCTCATTGGGTTTGTTGGGATCCTTCAATTAGTCACCAGTCAATTTTATTTTAAATTTGTATGATAATCCTATTTTAAAGCTCAGGTAACTATTAAAGGCTGATTTCTTCAAGGCTGTAAAGATAGGCCATTGCGTTCCCTAAAAATAGCCATCAAAACTTCTAAATCTTTGTCGTTGTCAATGATATGAACACAATTTCTGTTCCAGAAACTCTTTAATGTGACACTAGAGTAAGCATTTACTCACCCAGGAAGAAGGTGCATAGGCCAGAAAGTCCACAGATCTGGATTTTAGACTCAGCTCAGACCCTCATTGGGAACCCAAGCAAACCGTTTATGCTCTGAGGTTCTTAATTGTATTATCTGTAACCTAGGGATGCATGGCATATGATTATCTTACGTGGTATTACGGGTTAAATTATATCCTCCAAAAAGACATGTTGAAGCCCTGTGCTTAGGAACATGACCTAATTTGGAAATAGGATCATTGCAGATGTAACCAAATTAAGATTAGGTCATTGGAGTGGGCCCTAATCTAATATGCCTGGTGTCTTCATAAGAAGAAGAAAATGCCATATGAAGACAAAAAAACACAGGGAGAACCATGTGACCAGAATAGCAGACACAAGTGATACAGCCACAAGCCAAGAGCTGTCAAGGGTTATAGCCACCTCCAGGAGCTAGAAAGAGGCAAGGACTACTTTTTTGGAGGGTCTCAGAAGGAACATGGCCTTGTTGACACTTTGATTTGGAACTTCTAGTTTCTAGAACAATAAGTTTCTGCTGTTTTAAGCCACCAAGTTTGTGGCACTTTGTTACTGCAGCTTTAAGAAACTAATACACATGGTAAATGGCACTTTGTAGATGTGATTAAGATTCTTGAGTTGGGACGATTATTTTAGATTATCTGGGTGAACTCAGTGTCATTACTAGTGACCTAAGGGTCCTTATGAGAGGGAGATCTTGAGATGTGATATATTAGAGGAGAATCAGAGTCATAAAAGGTAGGAGATATATGACAATGGAAGCAGAGGGCCAGAGTCAAAAAGAGATTTGTCAGGGATTTGAAGATGATATGGTGCCAGCTTTAAAGATGGAGGAAAAGACCATAAGCCAAGGAATGCAGCAGGTCCCTCAAAGCTGGAAGAGACTAATAAACAGATTGCCCATCTAGAGCCTATGAAGGTTTGGGGGCACCTGGGTAGCTCATTTGGTTGAACGTCTGACTCTTGATTTCGGCTCAGGTCATGATCCTAGAGTCTTGGGACTGAGCACCGTGTTAGGTTTGGGCTGAACATGGAGCCTGCTTGAGACTTTTTCTCTCTGTCCCTTTGCCCTTATTCTACTCATGTGCTCTCTTTCTCTCTAAAAAAAAATTTTTTTTTAATCTTTAAAAAAAACGGGGGGAGGTGTCTATAAAGGTTTCATAGCCTGGCTAGCACCTTGGTGAAACTCATTTTGGACTCAACTCCAGAGCAGTAAGGTAATAAATTCCTTCTGTTTTAAGCCTTCTGTTTATGGTAATTTGTTATAGCAGCAATGGGAAACTAGTACAAGATAAAAATTTTTCCTGGTTAACCCCTAGACTTGCTGTATTAAAGACAAAGCTAAAACAAATGTTGAAAAACCAAACACTTATTTTAGCATTGTCATGGCTCTAATAAATTTTAAAGACACACTAGGTATTCAATACCAAACTTTTAAATGAATGGATAAATAAATGATTCAAAATAGTTTCAATTCTACAAAGACCAAATTGTGTTTAACAGTTATTCTTTAAGGGCAAAAATCTTATCATAATAGCTTCTCCAATACATAGCACAGTGGCTTCCCTAAATACAAGCCTTCTCTAAGTGTTCCTTTATTTGATTAACCAAAAACCAAGAAGGTCCTGGACACCTGGTGGCTCAGGGGGTTAAGTGTCTCAGTCTTGACTTTCACCCAGGTCATTATCTCATGGTTTTTGGGACTGACCCCTGCATTGGGTTCTGAGTGGAGCCTACTTGGGATTCCCTCTCTCCCTTTCTCTCTGCCCCTCCACCCCTCTTTCTCTCTCTCAGAATAAATAAGTGAACATTAAATTTTTTTAATTTAAAAATTAAAAACATACACACAAAGGTCCTAGGAATATCACATATCCACTGGGAGTGAAAGAAGGCAAGAAAACGGTACTGAAGTTCTTCCCTAGAGTATGCCAGTATCCCTACAATCCTCACCCACTGAGAATATCAGAGTTTACAGAATGTGGCCAGTTTCCTTTCTAGTAACTCTACTTCTTTGGATCACTCCTGATGCCTAATTAGCAGCCAGACACTTCCTAATAAATAGCCATGTTTTCAGCACATTAGGGCATTTCCCGTCTCAGGACTGGAGACAGATGTTCAAAGGATGATCCTAGCTGACAAAGCAACATCTGGCATTTAGCGTCTTGCTGTGACTGATTGTCTGATATATCACCCCAAAGTGAGGAGCAGCAGAGCCCTAGCATGTGAAATGTATCGTGCAGTGCCAAAGCTTCACTGAACGTGGAGACTTTGTATGTTAGAGCAGAGGGGAGAAAGAAAAAAAAAAGTTGTAGTAAACCATGATCAATTTCATGAATCAAGAAACCAAACCTAAATAAGCATCAAAAAGTTTATGTGGGAGCCATTTGAGAGATACAAAAAAATGTAAGTAAAAAGCTTCCATAAAAATATGCTATAATCTAGGGTTGTTATTCTGAAAGCCAGCAGCAATAATCTGGCTACTTGGCTTTGGTTGAAACCATATATTTTGTGACTCAAGAGGCAAAAGGGCTTTGTCCCACCAGAGCCATCCACATGTGACGTTAGAAAGATATGTAATCTTGGACAAAGTACTTCATCTGTAACTTAGTGTCCAAATATGCAAAAGTGGGTTCATTTCTACCTTATTAGATGGTCATGAGAATTATTCGAAATAACTTATATAAAGTGCTAGCATAGCATCTGGCACAGAATTATGTTCTTAAATGGTGAACGTGCTGTGTGCTTCAGTGTCCCCATCTCTCAAAGCAGATAGTTTTATATCAACTTCACAGATTTGTGCTCAGAAATAAATAAGCAGGTATGTTCAGTGTGCTTAGAAACAGTGCCTGGCACATGATAAGCATTCATGCATGTTAATTAATGTTATTATTGGCCCTTTAATCTTTGCAATCCTTTGCTATCTATGCTGTTATTAGATCTATTTGGTTAACAGAGAAGCTGAGTTGAAAGTCTAAGTGTGCTGTGGATCCAGGATTCAAGTACAGGTAGTCTTGCACTTGGTCCAAAACTGGATGAAATTAAGGGACGCTGGTAGTCAGAGCCCACCAAATCTTCTTTGACCTTTCCTCCACCCTTTCTAAAGGCATTATGGCATTATGACTCTGGCAAATTCCCTAAGCACTCTGTGTCACATTTCTATAAGGGGAAAATATTATTGATGCCTCATCAAGTGATAAGAATTTAATGACATGACCCAATAAATTCCACATCACAGAGCCTGGCACTTAGAAAGTCCTCAAAATATGTTAGCTACCAAAATAAATAACAATAGTATAAGCCCTGAAGACTAGCAATCATTTGGTGCTGTACTACCTTTTGGGGAAAAAAATGCAACCAAGTTTTAATTCTCAGTGCTTATCGAGGACGTTTTCCTCACTGTGACATTGTCCTAGGACTTTTCTGTAACAGTAGTCTTATTGGCCCTGGAAAAACACCTGGCCATGGGAAATAGTCTTTGTGTCTTGCAATGACAATACCCAGACCTTTATCTAAGGCTTACTTTGGACTGGGTTTGATGATGACCAAAGTACTGGCTTGGTCAAGGCAGAAATAACTGCTGCTGCTGGCAAACAAGTGACTTTACTGGCCCTGGAGTATTCACTAGTGTAGACCTGGTGGATGGAAACTAAACAGTAGTAGGTGACATCATGGCGCCGGGCAACTGGCTGGAAAAGGAAAATCGTTCAAGGTTAAGCACAGGGTGAGGACTATTGCTGATAAAACAGCATGACTTCCACGGGGGCAAATTGTATTCTCTGAATCATTAGTATAACTCTTGTACTTTTCACACAGTGTCTAAAATGATGGTGGGATAATTGATTTTGCATTAGCAATTTCGAGCATAGTATGTAAGAAATATTGCAAGCCTACTCCCTAGTTGCTTGCCAAAGTAACCTTAAGAAACTGATAAGAAAACCTATTCTTTTTTTTAAGCCCAGCAAAGGCCCTTTATATCTCAGATGCTGCAGAACAGGACTAGCCCCTCCTCACAGGCTGGTGGTACCCTAAAAACTCAGAATTGTTGGCTGTGACCCATCAAGTAAGTATTCATCAGATTTGTCAGGTGTGGGGACAGATACCCAAAACCTGGGTGGTAGGAGTGGATCTAAGTAAACCCAAGCTTGGCTAAAATAGAGTTGTGTTGTTTCTGTGTGGCAAACAGTTCCCCAGGGCAGTGTCCAGAGAGACTTCTACAAGTTGTGAGAAATGGACACCCAGAGAGCTGCTGTCTAGAGTGATGTGAACAAATGCAAGTCTATGTCACCATTATTGAAGTCCCCCTCCTCTCTCACTGTCACTTTAGAATTCAGGAGGCTTCAGGGGTGAAAGCCACCACTCTCCAGCTTGTCACATTTGTCCCTCAGATCCCAAATTTCCAAGCCACTAGTAGTCCCTGTAAGACTGATGCTCTTATCTGCCTTATGTGAATACTGTGGTAGGACTGGAAATGCCTTGCTTGGCGTCTAGCCGTCCTTGCAGCATCTTCCCCTGGGGAGCTCAAAGCCCTTGTGACCCAAAGAAGGCTCCCCTCATCCCTGACCTGCTCTCTGACTTTCCTGCTTTTCCGAGACAGTTTCTCTTTTGCCTCTTTCACCATACAGCTGGGGGCGGGGGGTGGGGATAGAGCCATCAGGACATTGATAGACATTGTCCCCAAAGCATGCCTCTGAAAACATCTCCTGTTAGGAGACTTCCACATCTAGGAGCCACCTATTCCATCATTGACCACCTCTGACAGTGTCTAAGGTTGAATCCCTGTGTTTTACCCACTGGTCTCAGTTGAACCCTCAGCAGCACACTGACAAGGTCGAACCACAGAGTGAGGAAAGTTCATCCAGAGTACTGCAGAATCATGACTGCTGATGGCATCACCATCATGGGGGCCAACTCTGTACCAGGTGTTGGGTTAATTCTTAACATCTGACAGGAAACACAGTGGCGCCATGAGAAATTGTCAAAGCTGGATAAATCTATCTTCTAAACGACAATCCTTCAAAATTTTGGAGCCCTTTGAGTTGTCATTTCTGCAGGCTGAACACCACCAGCTCCTTCAGGCATTTATATTTTAGGACCCAACTTTTAAGTTCTCTCACAACATTGTTTTCTTTTTTCTGAGCAAATGCCACCATCCCTATCTCCCTCTTAAGATAGAGGACCCAGAATTGATCACAAAAAATATGAAGATGACTATGTGGGAAATGCTAGATCATGAGTCTTCATCTGCAAAGACAGTCCAACAAAAGGAAATGGGCTATCAGAAGACAGCAGACATGTGATTTGGATACAATAAAGAACTTGTGAATTTACTTTTAATATGGTAAGCTTTAGGCCTGCATGCCTTCAAAAAGTCAATCTCTCTCTTCCTTCTACTAGCTTCTTCTTAACTACACTAATGCCAACTTTTTGTTTTAACTTAAAGTGGCATCTCTTCGAGGCAGACTTCCCTAACTCCTTTAGTGAGGATTGGGTGCTCCTTCCAGATTCGCCATACCCCGTGGATGTCCCTGTCAAAGCACTTTACACCTGCTTTAGAAGTGTCTACTGAGTTGTCTATGTCTTCAACTTGATTGCTGATACCCAAGACACTGAATTATCAGACCGCAGCATGTCTTTGTTTGTTTGTTTGTTTGTTTTTAATTTTTTATTTATTTCTAGGAGAGAGAGAGAGACAGCGTGAGCAGGGGAAGGTGAGAGAGAGAGGGAGTGACAGACTCTGAAGCAGGCTCCAGGCTCTGAGCTGGCAGTCAGCACAGAGCCCGACATGGGGCTCGAACCCACGAACTGCGAGATCATGACCTAAGTGAAAGTCGGACGCTTAACCAACTAAGCCACCCAGGAGCCCCCGCAGCATGCCTTTGTAATGATGCCTGGCACCAAGGAGGGGTGCAAAAATATGTATTGATGGAAATGAACAAATTGAGTGCTAAGACACCAGAATGAAAACCTGTGCAACAATCTGGGAAGATCTCCTGGCATTCATCGAAGGCATGAAACTGACAGGTACGTGTCCCTTGGGATTCTTCTTCCACTCATTTACTCATCATTTATAACAAACGTGTGAGGAGAGCTTTGCCCCAGGCATTCCATATAGAGGGTGGAGTCACATCTCTGGTAACAGAGTAATGACACCAAATAGGAGCCAAAGACAAAATCTTTGCTGATTGCCAATCATCTGATAGAGACCTTCACCAGCTAAAGCCCCTCTAGACTGGAATGTCTACAGTGGCCAAGGGATTTACAATAATATGACTATAATAGAAACTAAAGAGGCTAGTGTGGAGGAGGTTTCCTGAGAATGGCTTCCGGGTTATAGGAGTGTGGGTCAAGAGGCATACACAGGGGATGGGGCTGGGCTTCCTCCTGAGTGCCTCAACTTCCCTTTGGTGCTGTCTGCACAAGGCAGGACAGGGACCACACTGCCCTACTCTGATGGTCAGGCAGCTAGAGCTACAGGGCATGGTCACAATCGCAGAAGCACAGGACTGGGAGGTGTGGTGATAAAGGAAACTGGAATTCTAGAGATCAGAAAAAATTAACCCACTCAAGGAACCATTTCAGCTAATCCGCTACGAGGCTCTGTTTTCAGAGGTGACACCACTGACAGTGCTTAAAGGCAGAATAAGGCCAGATTTGCCAAGGGACATGTGTGGGCTTCCAAGCCTTCTAATCTCTCCTCAGCCACACCCAAAAATAAACTTTAGGGGGGAAATTTTTCTTGGCATCATTGGATGTTTTTGTCTTGCTTACCTAAACTGTCACAAGTGATTGTGTTAAAATAGCACAAAATGAGTGTTGTTCTAGAAGGAAAAAAAATATTTAGAAATTTCAAATAGGTAAATATCTTTTTTTTTTTCACTTTCCTAAGGTCGTTTTTGTAAAAAGCAAATTAAACCTATTTGAGGTAGGGCCTGAATGTTATTCAATTCTGTTGGGGGCCTTTACTCTTGGCTGTAGTTACGAAAGAAGATTCACAGTAAATGGGCCTGTGGGGGTGGCTGCCATTTACCCCATGTTTTCATAAATGGAAGCAGCCAGGCAAAGAGCACAGCTGTCATCAGTTCCCACACAGGCACCGGGGGCTTGGGAGCTACTTGAACAAGGGCCAATATGACAGGCAGGTTTCCTCACATAGCAAATCTAAAATTTTATTAGCAGCAATTTGGACTGTTCGAGCAGGTTCAATGTCTTGTGTGTATGTGTAAAAATAGATCTGTTCACTCTTCCTGCATTCGGCCCGGCTGTTTCTCACTTCTAAACCTAACCTGTAATAGGCACCCACTGTTCTCTCATATTTGCAGTGGTCAGTGATCAAAAGAAGATTGGAGCTGACCAGATGTAAACTGAAAGATTCACCAGATAGCCCTGAATGAAAGACTCACCTGGTGCGGAAATCTGAAAGGTTTGTTTACTTAGTCTTTCTCCCGCGTGCATCTTTGTGTTGCAGATTCCAATTGGAGTGGAAATGCCAGGTTGCTCAGAGAGAAGGTTGTCCTTGTAATGTGTCTTGGCCAATTGGAAATTGGCAGCATTTGTCCTCTCCTGAGAACATTTTCTTGCCAAGCTTCTAGGACATTTCCCAAGACCAAGTGGATTGGCCAATTGGACAACATTTCACGAAGCACAAACTTTTTCTAGTGTGATCCAGACTTTTCAGAACTCTGAATTGTTAGCAAAGTAGACAAAAATAATTGAGCTTCATCCTTCCCTACGCAAGTTCTTCCAAATGTCACCCTCATGGTCTCCCTAAAAGCGAGAAATGACACAAATTTGTTCTAAAGTAAAGCTAATTAAGAGATACACCTACATTTGGAGGAAAACCAAAAAATGCAGAGAAAACTACTTTTAACAGATTAACCAAAAATTCAATTGTAGTTCTTATAAGAACTTAACCTTTTGTTCAGGATCAGTTATAACATCATTAACTTTATCCAAAGAAAATATATTTATCCTGGGTACAGAATAGAAAAGGTCAGGTACGAGATTCCAAAACTTTAAAAGAAAAAGATATATCTCTAAATTACTAAGTGAATTCAACCTTTTGAAAAAACATTTTATATTCATTAAGAACCTTTTTACTGTGGGGGAAAATTCACCCATGGTGAGAATTATGTGAGTGTTCAGTTCACTCGAGCTCTCCTAAAATTATGGTGTCGATTCATGTGTAATTAAAACACCCTTGAAAAACATCCTAGCCCGTGTTGGGGGGGGGGTGTCATTAAATAAATTAGATTAATTATGATTTTACAAATGCAATTGTAAATTAAATAAAGTATCAAAAGCAAATCCAATCACAGCTGTTTGGAAGGATTTGGGGCTTAAAAACTTCACTTATCACCAAATAATATAATTAGGCAATTACCGGGTGACAACTGAGGGATGATTATAGCATCAAAGCAAAAGGGCAAGAGTCTTAAACTCCCAAAGACGTCACTCACAGTCAGATCACAATAAACCAAAGTGGCTATTTCTTGCCTGAGTTTTTCTGACTTCCTAGTCAGCCATAGGTAAGCAACTGGTGCTTAGACCCACAGTCAAGATATGCGTTAGGCACATTGGGCCCAGGACCAAGGGCCTGCAATACTTTCAATGGCCTGTGAACAAGTTTTCATTTATTTTAGAAGCATAAGAAAAAGATAAGCTTCTAGTCAAAGAAAGTATTTTAATATATAATACTATTACATTCATCTAGATACCATGGCAGCCATAAAATACAATTTTTACTTTTATTTTTAATGGAAAAAAGGGCGCACTAAGGCAAAAGCATCTAGAACTCATGCATTGATTATGTGGCCCTGCTGAGAGTCTTCCCACAGGACCACATGGCGGGTAAGTTGAGTGGCAGGAGCCAGCTGGGTGTCCGAGGAAAGATGAAAGAAAGGCAGGTTGCATAAGGGAGGGGGACAGACTGAGGTGTGTTCGTAAGGCCAACAGGATGCTAAGGTTGGGGTTTTAGGGCCACATATAGAGTTCTGTTTCTCAAAAGGGTAACAAAGCTAAGGTTGTATGAATAATCCCAGCAACTCTGTTCTCTTCAACACCGTGTCCCAAGTTCAGATATGACACCTGTTGTTCATAATAGGTACTAATATTTGAAAACATTTAAATAATTCTAGGGTTTGGTATGGAAACCACTGGCAGAAACAAGACAGAGAGATGTCCCTGTCATGCAAGTCTTTACCTCATTTCTATAACTACGAGAGCCAGCCTGCACTGATTCCTCAATGATACGCTTACTTCTCTGATGTCCATCTCTATCAGTGCTTCCTCTTGTTGAGAATAAATTCACACTGGGACAGGCTAGGCAGTGGCTAGAGCATGGATTTCAGTTTAAGGCTTGACTCCTTCACTAACCAGCACTATAACTTTGGGAAAGTTCCTTACCCTCTCTAAACCCCTGTAGCCCCCTTGTAACATAGATACCTGTTCCTACATCAGGTGGTTATGAGGATGAACTGAGATAATGATGTGTGTCAGGTGCTAAGCCCAATGAGTGATATACATGGTTGGGGTCTAATGATACAATTTCCTTTTGTGTCAACTATTTATTACATAGCATCTAACCGCACCTAGTAATATTTTTTACTAATGCTCTTGGAATCTACCCCTACATATTTGCAGTTAACTCATTTTCCACTCTTAACTAAAGGTAACGATAGGTTCAAGAGTAAGGATGGATGGAAGCCAGACAGCTGCTTGGCAATGCAACTGAGAGTGCAACCTAAACCTCACTGGAGGGATGATGAGGTGGGCAGAGTATGTGGTTGGCAGACGTTTTGATACGTTACTTGGGAAGAGAGGCACAGAGATGTAAGGAGGAGGTCAGAAGACCAAGCGGCCTGGCTAGACTGCCTCCAGATGTGGGTGGGTCCTGAGAACCCATGTTTTGTGGGGATGCTAGTCTGGGGCCCATGCGGGGCAGCAGAGGACACCTGAAGGCTCCCACCAAGGGCACACTTTCTTCTCGGTCCTTCCGCCATGAGTCAGCCTGGCTTCCAAACAGACACAGCACACACATTTTAAAATTTTGCTTTGAGAGGCTCAGTCAGTTAAGCATCCAACTCTTGGTTTGGGCTCAGGTCATGATCTCACAGTTGGTGACTTCAAGCCCTGCGTTGGGCTCTGCACTGTCAGTGCCAGTTCACTGACAGTGCAGAGCCTACTTAAGATTCTCTGTCTCTCCCTTTCTCTGCTCCTCTGTTACAATCTCTGACTCTCTCAAAATAAATAAGTAAACTTTGAAAAATGCTAAATAAATAAATGTATTTGAAAATGTGATAAATATTAGCCACCTGGGACAGTCTCAGCCTAAGCCTGCCTGGAGGGAGCAATGCATCACAGCCCCTGCTAACTGCTCCTCTCCTCAGCTCTCCCCCAGCCATGGGGCCCTCAGCTTTATACACATAATCATTTTCCTTTCTTTGGTGTCCCTCCTGAGCACCTTTTGGCCCTCCTTTAATTTTTTCACCTTCAGTAAATTCATTCAAACACATTACTATGTTTGAGCATGTATTATTTAATAGTATATAATACTATGAGATACTTTGCTAGGCAGAAAAAAAGGGATGCTGTGTATTTTTTTGGTCAATAATACTTTATTCTTTTAACTTAACATCTAAAAAATCTGAGACATAAATGACATATTACATTATATTGGTTTCAGGTGTACAACATAATGATTCAAGGTATTTAGATATTGTGAAATAATCACCACAATAAGTGTGGTTAGCTTTCGTTGTTATCAGATACAGAGGCTCTGTGTATTTGAAACAAGGTTTTAATCTTCTCCCTCACAAGAAGACCCTAACATAAAAGTATGGATGCCATTTTTCCACTCCAAGATCTAATATCAGCTGTCTAAGTCATTCACTCATTGGTTTATAAAAAAAATTACTTAGGGGTGCCTGGGTGGCTCAATTGGTTAAGCATCAGACTTCGGCTCAAGTCATGATCTCACAGTTCGTGAGTTTGAGCCCTGCATTGGGCTCTGTGCTGATGGCTCAGAGTCTGGAGCCTGCTTTGAATTCTGGGTCTCCCTCTGTCTCTGCCCCTTCGCCACTCACACTCTGTCTTTTTCTGTCTCTCAAAAGTGAATAAACCTTAAATTTTTAAAAATTCATTGAATACCTACTAAGTGCCAGGCAATGCTTTAGGCTGTCCACATAGGGCACTGAGCAAGACAAGTCTTGTGCAGGAAAAGACAGATGTTTATATAATGGCCAGTAGAGGTAAGTGCAAGGAAGAGAAGGGGAGTGAGTATAGGGACAAGAGCCACATCTTTACACAATGTGGAAAGGGCTGCGATTAGCAGGACAGGAACCTCACTAATTTCTACACTTCATTCTTCCTCATCAGTCTTTGCCTTTCTCCTCTGATACTCTTCCAGGATTCAAACTGACTCAATCTTTCATACTCTCCAAGGGGGTTTTGTCACTGGTTGTCTGAAGTACTAGCTGTTTAGCTTCCAGCTTTGCACAGCAGGGGCAGAAGTCAAGGACTTAAGAGAAGGGGATCTGTCAGCTCTGGACACGGCCAGGGTTGTCTTGGAGATACTGGGGAGACAAAATGTTTGACTCTTCAATAGGGTTTCCAGTGAACATCATTGAGCCCACAGTCCCTTCGGAGCAAAAAGTCACAATTTACTAAAAACAAAAAAAAATGGTTAGAAGAGAGGCCAATAATTGTTGACGTTAATTTTTTTAAAAAATATTTATTCACTGGGGTGCCTGGGTGGCTCAGTCGGTTGAGCGACCAACTTTGGCTCAAGTCATGATCTCACAATTCATGGGTTTGAGCCCCATGTCAGGCTTCGTGCTGACAGCTAGCTCAGAGCCTGGAGCCTGCTTCAGATTCTGTGTCTCCCTCTCTCCCTGACCCTCCCTTGCTCATGCTGTCTCTCTCTCTCTCTCAGAAATAAATAAAACATTTATATATACTCACCTAAAAGTGAATGATGTTGAAAATTTCAAATGTTTTATAGTTGGCACTGTCATTAAACTTTTCTGTTTTGTTCTGAAGCATCGAGTGGATGTTTTCTCCCATCTTTCAATCTATCAATGTAATAGCATCAAGACATTAAATATTCATCAGCTTAAATGTAAAGCTTTCATTTGAAATTTTTAGGATTCAATTCTATGTCTTTAGCCTGAAACTTTGCTGGAAACATTCCTAAAAGTAAGGGGGGAAGGAAAAATTCTACACAATGCCAAGGGGCTTGCAGATAAAATATGGACTTGTTTCAACACATTGCAAATACAGGTAGTGTTATGTTTTCAAATGGACATTATGCAGTTAAAATGCCACCTATTGGCTCCTTATATCTTCTAGCCCCATCCCCTGTTTTTAGACAGGTAGTATTTCTAGCAATTACAATAAGCAAATGGAATAATGAGATCTGGGGGCTTTATAAGTCACATCTTCATTAGTTTTAAATTCTTTGGCTTTATGTATGAAATCGTGGTAAATTTATTCATTTCAGAAAGTGTTCCCCAATTATGCTGTGTCCATTTGAACCCTTTAAATGAAGCCAATTAAGTCTAATTTGCATTATTATTTCTATTACAGATGACTGAATTTTATCAATTTCTCTCCTAACAGCCAAATCATACATGTACCAATTAGACTTACAATCACACCTTTCTCTTCCCTTGTTCTATCGTTAGACTCTTTTTGGCCTTTGTCAGGTACTAGTAACAATTACTTTTGAAAATACAGGCAAGGAAATCTTCCTCACCATTCCAATAATATTGTTACTTTGGCAAGTTTATAAATAATCTTTTGCTCCCATGTATGTATTCCAGATATGTAAGTCATAAATTAATCAGGTTTATTTTCACATTCTAGTCATTTCCACAAGAATCCTCCTCTTAGTCTTTATAATGTAGAATTTGTACCATACAAGACAACCTTAATGCCTTCTGGCCCAGTCACTTCCCTTGCAATAGACTTCTAAGTTATTTTGACTTAATGACTAACCAAGATGGTATGAAAAGTTGAGTCAATATGTTATGTTATATTTCCCTTTCCGGCATAGAAGAAAATTCCAAAAAATATAGACATGAAGCATCAAGTGGTAGCCGTTCCATCAGGGTATGTCAGTTATTTTCCCAGGTCATTTAATTCTGTTCGGTCCTCTCCTCCAAGTATAAGTCTCTTTAAATTCTTTCCCATTTTCCCGTTGCTTCTTATTTTCTTTCATACATTGTTACACCTGACCTTCCTCTGTCATTTTTATTTCCCAGCAGAAACTTCCGTTGGGCTCCCCAGGTCTGTACTCTGTGCTTTACTCTGGGCTGCCTTCCTAGGTTCAGAATAATCTCCTACCCTGATACCCTCCATCTTCGTCTTCAACTAGCTTCTGGGAGCCCCTTGTGCTAGGAGCTGTGTCTACCGATTTTTCCTATCAGCTGCGTTCTCCAGGCCTCTCCCATGAATGCTGTCCTGGCCCAAACAAAGTGCCAGCACTTTAGAAGAAAGATGCTCTGTGTTTCCATTTCTTCTAAAGGAGTATGTTTGATTCAAAAGTACTATCTCCCATCATAATAAAAATCCTGAACTCAGTGTCAGAGCCTATCACCCAAACCATGGGCAGATCTGCCAAGCCAGCTTCCATTGTTCCTTCAGGTATTTCTTTCCAGTTTTCTAGAAGTTCTAGGACCAAAAGGCCCCGGAAACTGAGAAGCAAGGATAGATATTTCTTATAATAAAAGGCTAAGAAAATCCATTGCACATATCATATGGTCATTTTGTGCAAGCAGCAAAAGAGCTGACTATTCTGAAGATATAAAAATGAAAAGATGGGTGATTTAATAAAAGTTCTGAGGCTTCACTGGTCTTATCTCTGATCCTTTTATTTTTAGAGATATTTCGAAGGGAGTTCACACAATAGTAATGATCCATCATCGTTTGGTGCTCTAAGCTCAAGCTATCCAAAAGTTTTCTATTGGCATTTCATCTTTAAAAAGAGTAATTACTCCAATTATTCTCCAAATTTCTGATCACTCTATCCTATGTGCACAAAGCCAAAAGTGATATTTTTCATGTGTGTGTGTGTGTGTGTGTGTGTGTGTGTGTGTGTGTGTATTTCACTTCTGGCTTTGGCTTTATGCCATATATATATATATGTGTGTGTCTGTATATATATATATATATATATATATATATATATATACAGACACACACCTTAAAGTAAGGAAAGTGTTCCCAACATAATTTTTATTCCATTTACATTCAGGAAGAAAAAGGTCTCTACGTTTTCTGGGATTGTCTATAGTATTTTGCTTTTATGGAAATGTTAGAAAGAGAGAGCCAATTATGCAAGACTCCATTTAATTTTGATTGCTTTAAAATACAAACTGCTGAGGTTTTATAAGCTCACACTAAAGGAAGAAAAAGACTTACCACCTAATTCCAGATATCTTGTGACTTATGAACTTCCAGACATAAAATCACTGAGTCTCCAGGGCAAGAAAGAGCCTAAAGTAGAAACAAGAAAATCAAGCCAGTCAGTAATGAAGATCAAAACTAAAAATTGCATTCCTGAATAAGACTTTTCTCAAGTTTTATTTTTTTATTTTTAATGTTTATTTGTTTTTGAGAGACAGAGTGCTAGTGGGGAAGGGGCAGAGAGAGAGGGAGACAGAATCTGAAGCAGGCCCCAGCCTCTGAGCTGTCAAGCACAAAGACCGACAACACGGCTCAAACTCAGAATGATGAGATCATGACCTGAGAAAAAGTTGGGTGCTTAACCAACTGAGCCTCCCAGGCGCCCCTCCTTTTCTCAAGCTTTATATTTGTCCTTTTTAATTTATTTGTTTTGAGTCTATTTACATCTGATCAGAATCTTCTTGTTCATTTCTAGTGGTTTCTCTAGCCCAGCTAACAACGAAGATACATTATTTACCAAGCAATGGTAGGACTTGATTTTTTAAAAATGTAAATAGCTATATGTTATTTACTAACTTAAATAAAGATCACCCACTCAAATGCCTTCCGGAGCCACACCGACAGCCTATTGCATTGCACAAGTTCCAGGCCCCATTCACTCATGCTGCAGTCCACATTAGTGGTGGGCTGGGATTAATAACTGTACGGAGCTAAGAAACCCAGTAATGCTACAGCAGGTAAGATCAACGTGCGAAGCGGCCCTAGACAAAACAGTATGAAGCCAAGGGGCCTATCATCGACTAGAGGGCACAGAACCCTGTACGCAAAGCAAATGCATATCTGCAACCTGAATTTTGGATCACAGGCCACCAGTTTATGATATCATTCCAGAACTATTTTAAAGAAGTATTTATCTATAGAAAACTGAATGGTATCTCCTGTTTTATTTATTATATTTCGGTGTTATTTCTAATTTGGGAGGATTTTCAAAATTCTTTTTTGATTACGGGATATAAGGAGGAATTTTAAATCAAAAGGCACTGCAGCAGTAAGGTCCATCCTATACCAAAAGCAGATGAATCACTACTTCAATTTTCTATTATTATAGAAGCGTGATCTCTCTGTTCCCACAGCAACACATAATAACAAAGGAGGGTATTATTTAGTATAAAATACCCAATGCATCTTTGCATCTTCCTCCTGTCCGCACCCACCCAGTGATTGCTCAGTGAAATACAATCCTGCTCAATCTTCCTCAGTCTTGGGGAAGGCATGGCCCTTACCTACAAAAAGCTCCTGGTCTGGAGAAGTAACATACAAGTACACAAAGGAATATGAAATACAAGTACATAAGAGGAATATGAAATCATTAAACAAGCTGTTTTTAAAATGTGGTAATTCGTACAAATAAAAGGGAGACATTGAGGGATATAAGAAATGCATTTAAAATGGTCCTTGAAGGTATACCAGGACAAAATCATGTCAGAAAAGATCTGGTTGGCATCGTGCTACACCCAGGGACCATGTTCATGAGGCGTAGAGGCAGGAGCCACTATGAGCAGTTTGTACCATGTAGCCAGATCCCAGGGTGTCTGTGGAGAGGTAGATGGGCTCATGGGATTGTGAGATGGGTTGAGCTCTTTCCTTACTGACTGCTCACACTCCTTTGCTTTTTCCTCCTCATCTCCTGCCCCTACTGTAAATAATGGAGCCCAGGACTCAGTACTTGGACCTCTTTCATTTTCTACTCATATCTTTTATGAGCTGACCCACTCTCGTCACTTTAAGCACCACCTTTTTTTCTGATAACTTCCTAGTTTCTGTCTTCAGTGCATGTCCTGGAGTCCAGACTTACACAGTTGCCCGTAGACCATCTCTACCGAAAAGTCTAACAAACATTGGAATGTTATGAGCCCTAAAAATGCTTGGTGTTCTTGACCAGGTCTACTTTTCCTCCAGCCCTCCCCTTCTAGTAGATTTCCTTCCAGAGTCTCAGGCCAAAACCCTTGGGGTCATCCTCAACTCCTCTTTTGCTCACAGCCACAAACAATGATTAGAAAATCCTGGTGACTCTACTTTCAAAATACAACCAGAGCTTGACCACTCTTCCTTACCTTCTCTGCCACACACTAGACTAAGCCACATCATCACTCATCTGGATTTCAACATCCTCCTAACAGACCCACACCTTCCCCTCCTATACCCACAGGATTCTAAGTGCAGGCGCCACAGTGATTCTGTTTGAATGCAAGGCAGACCATGTCTCTCTTCAACTTGCAATACTGAACAAGCTCTTCCCTTGCTCACAGGAGAGCCCCACACTCTTCCAATGGCTGTGCAAGTTTCCATTCCCTCAACTTCAGCCAACATAGCCTCCTTGCTGCTCTTACAATTCCCACCTCATGGCTTTTGTCTGATCACTCAGTCTGCCTTGGAATCTCTTCCTCTGGACATCCACAGCGTCCTCGCTTCCTCGCGCCTTTTGTTTACAGGCCTCCTTTCCACAGGTCACCTACTCCAGCCACCCTGTCAAGAATGGCACATTCTTTGATTTATTTTTCTTTTCTGCCCTTATCACTCTCTATCATAGGTATTTTATATATTTGCCTCGTTTACCCTCCACCTCCGTCTTTGATGGAAGCTCCCAGAGGGCAGAGGTGTATGTGGGTTTCGTCCACTGCTCTACCTCCAGCAGCCAGGATAGCATCTCTATGTAAAAGGACTCAATAAATATTGGGTGACTGAATGTACAAAGAACCTTAATTGGTTTCAGGCAATGAGAAACAACTGTAGATGTTTGAATGGAGTCTGAAGAGAGGGAAATGAGCAACAAGTCTTGGCCAAAATTTTGTACTGTATTTTTGAGGTAGAAATTGCATTTCCTGAGGGGCAGCAGTCCAAAAAACAAAATATCAGAAAAAATGCCATGACTTTTTCCCCTATCCCCTCAAAATTGCATTTGCGTTTATCTCTGACTCCATCATCTTATCAAGTCAGCTTGGAATTATGGGAAAAAGTAAGGACACTGGAGTAAAAATATACCAAAGTTAAATTTCTGATTCTGATAGTTTTGATTTCACCTATAAAATGGAGGTTATAATCAAAATCCTTTTTCATGGGTTATAAGGATTAATCATTATTATTAATGTATATAAAATGTCTAGCAGATAGGAGGTATTTAGAAAATCCTAGTTCCTTTAATACAGCCAGTCTCTTCAACTTACCTGCCTATCTTTTCATAGTCCATTCACCAAAATTCTTGCTAATGTTGTAGGTAGAAATTATCAACCAACATTTGACTAACATGCTCAGCAATAAAATTTGCCTGCTACACGATTCCTTCTGTTATGTTTCATTAATTTTTCTATGATCCAGGCTTTCAAATTCTGCACCCATCTCTGACTATCCAATCAACTCCCAATCTCTTTCAGTTCACTGGAAAAAAACAACTATTTTATCAAGTACTTTACTGAAATAAAAGTACATCCATTTTTTAAATTCTGCATTTCCTTCATAAAGAAACCTTTGAAAATTAAATTTAAGAACAAAATAGGTTGGGATCACCAGATTGCACTCCAAACTGCCCATATAATTTCTGTATTAGGCAAGGTAGATTAATCCAGTGGTTCTCAGACTCTGGTCTCAAGGCCCCTTTACATTCTTAAAGATTATTAAGGACTCCCAAAGAGCTTTTGTTTCTGTGGGTTTTACCTATCAATATTTGCCATATTAGAAATGAAAAGAGAAACATTTTTTAACACAAGAATACATAAAGACACCTTCCGTTAGACATCAGAGCAATGATATCATCACACATTATATAGCATGTGGAAAGCTCTGCTTGACAGTCAGAAAGTATGAGCGTTAAAGAGGCAAACAATACCTCAACATTATTATGAAAATTATTTTCTCCTGCCAAACCCTCTGAAAGGAACTTAGGGAACCTAAGGGGCTCCTGAACCACACTTTGAGAACACTTGCCTAATCTTCGTTTAGTAACAAATAAGCCCCAAATTCTCAATGACTTAACTCAATGAATATTTATATTTTGCTCACATAAAGCCCACTGTGGCCTGGACACGTCTTGTGTATCTTAGAGCTACACCATCTGGAATATGTGCCTTCATCTCAACAAGGGAAGAGGCACCTAGCTACCTCCTGGCTGCTCTGGTCCAGTACAGAGAGCTACACACAGTACATGTGCCAGACGTATTCACATAAATATCTGGTGACTGAATGTACAAAGAAGAACCTTAGGTGGTTTTAGGCAATTAGAAACCACCAAAGATATTTGAATTGAGTCTGAAGAAACAGAAATAAGTCTCAAGTCTCTGTTGAAATCTTGCATTGTATCTTTTTTTTTTTTTTGAAGTGTTTATTTTTGAGAGAAAGAGGAACAGAGGGCAAGTGGGGCAGAGGCAGAGAGAGAGGGAGACACAGAAATCTGAAGCAGGCTCCAGGCACAGAGCCTGGCATGGAGCTCAAACTCACAAACCACAAGATCATGACCTGAGCCGAAGTTGCTTAACCGACTAAGCCACTCAGGTGTCCCTTGCATTGTATCTTTAAGGTAGAAATGACCCCAACCTACTACAAGGGAGGCTGGCAAGCTAGAAATGCACCATACTGATCTACTTTAAAACTTCAGTGTGAAACACCCTTCTCCAAATATAGCATTTGGAATCAGAGCATCTAAGTTTCATTCAGTGTGCTGAGCAGAAGCTAGATTCAAGGCATTCAGCCAGACGGTGACCAGGAAAGTGAAAGACATTCTGAGCATAGAGATAAAGCTTGCTAAGAAAATAAAGAAGGGAATGGATCCAGTTAGAATCATTACAATCCTAATTTAGTGAGCACTTAGTACGTACAGACCAGTGGTTGCATTTTTTTGCCTCATTTAATCCTCACAAAAACCTTATGTGTTAAGCTATTATTTATGCGCCAGTTTTTAAGCTGGAAAACTTGAGACACAGAGGGATTTAAGTAACTTGTCCAGGGTCCTCTGGCTAACACAGGGTGAAGCTAGGACTTGAGCCCAGATCTGTTGAACTTGAGAGAGCACTTATAACCACTCAGCTTCACAGTACTGTCTCCCTCTGGATTTCTCTTCCTTGAGAAAACCCTTCATCATCATAAATGATGTTTCATCAGGTTAACTTTATCCCCCACGCTGTGTAAGGGGCATGTGACCTAACCGCTGCAATTCTACAGCATCGGTGTCCCTTGGAAAATCACACCAGTAATGGCTGTGCCTTTGCTAAATCTCCTTCACTATGTTTTCGCTGCTTCCTTTGAGAAGTCAAAGCTTAGAATGTGAAGTGCATAGCATACGGGGTTCTGGATCCATCTCTGTGTAGGGCAAGTCACGTCAACCTCTCCATGCACTATTTGCCCCCATTTTTATAGATGAGGAGGCATAGGGAGTGAAGAAACATGAGAATCAGACAGACTTATGCCAAATCCCAGCAATGCCACTGTTTCTGTGAGCTTGGCAAGGCATTTAAATTGCCAGGCTACCATTTCTTTATCTGTAAAATGGAATTGTAATGAGATCATTTAAACACTACAGTGCGATAACACATGGGAGGAAGCCTGGAAGGTACATGCACCAGGCCCATGTCTCCCAACCCTGCGCATTTCACCTGCTCCATCCCCATGTGCTTCAAATAGCATGCCAGCCTCTGAGCCCATACAAATCCTGTGAGATTCCAGTCTAGTCTTCTACTCAAATTAATACATCTGCAACGCCTCACCAGGGCAGACACCTTTGTAAACATAAGAAAAACCCATTCATAGACAACCATTACATAATATTAAAGCTTTACTTATTTTTAGTTTTGTTTTGTTTAAAGTTTATTTATTTATTTTCTCCTTTCATAGTTTTATTGTCAAGTTGGTTTCCATATAACACCCAGTGCTCCTCCCCACAAGTGCCGTCCTCCGTGCCCATCACCTCCCCTTCCCCTCTTTCCTATCCCATCAGCTCTAAGTTTGTTCTCAGCATTTAAGAGTCTCTCATGGTTTGCCTCCCTCCCTCTCCCCAACTATTTTTCCTCTTCTCCTCCTCTGTGGTCCTCCATTAAGTTCCTCCTGATCCACTTACATATGCAAATATATGGTATCTGTCCTTCTCTGCCTGATGTATTTCAGTCAGCATAACACCCTCAAGGTCCATCCACATTGCTACACATGGCCAGATTTCATTCTTTCTCATTGCCATGTAGTATTCCATCATATAGATAAACCACATCTTCTTGATCCATTTATCTGTTGATGGACACTTAGGCTCTTTCCATGTTTTGGCTATTGTTGAGAGTGCTGCTATGAACATTGGGGTACATATGCCCCTATGCATCAGTACTCCTGTATCCCTTGGGTAAATTCCCAGCAGTGCTATTGCTGGGTCACAGGGAAGTTCTATTGTTAATTTTTTGAGGAACCTCCACACTGTTTTCCAGAAGGAGTAAGGCTTTATTTTATAGACAGATTGTTTCATACTTTTCAAACAAGTTGAAACACACACCAAGGCAGTTTTTGTTTTCCTAAGAGGAAAATGCACACAATTTAGAATGTAGAGTTTCTTCTGATTTGCTTAGATTGTCCACTTTTTAAATTGGTGTAACAAATATAGAATCCATATAATATGGTATCTTACAAGAGGCAAAATATTGAGATTTGGTGCACTTTTTGTAAAGCTTTTTGTTAATATGTGTCAAGAGCCTGAAGTTACTCCAGGAAGTTCTATCCTGAGTAAAGAAAGTAATCATAAATATGGAAAAGGCTTTATATACAAAGATTTTCAACATGGGATTATTTAAAGTACTTAAAATGGTGTAATCTAAATTCTCCAAAATTGAGAACTAGATACGCAAATTAGGATAAATTCCAAGTATGGCATTTTATGATGTGTATGAAGATTTATGATGATATGGTATATAATTTAGAAACACATTTAGCTGCCAATAACAGAAAAACCTGACCAACAGTAGCTTTAACAAAAAGAGGTTTGTTCTTCTTGCATAACCGGAGGCCAGGGGGCTTTACTGTTAATTTAATGTAGCTGCTCAGTAATAACATCAGGACTCAGGCTCTTCTGAGTGGTTCTGTGTGTCACTGACAAGCCTCGGCTTTTTATCCCTTATGCTCCCTGCCTCAGAGTAAGATGACTTCTGTAGCTTCAAGTATCACATCTGTTTTCAGGGCAGGAAAAAGGGGAAAATGGCGGTATTAGAAATGTCTCCTCTTACATCCAGATGGCCAACAGACACATGAAACGATGCTCAGCATCCCTCCTCATCAGGGAAATACAAATCAAAACTGATTTTGATACCACACTGAGATACCACCTCACGCCAGTCAGAGCGGATAAAATGAGCAAATCAGAGGACTCTAGATGCTGGCAGGGATGTGGAGAAACGGGCACCCTCCTACACTGTTGGTGGGAATGTAAACTGGTACAGCCCCTCTGGGAAACAGTGTGGAGGTTTCTCAAAAAATTAATAATAGAATTCCCCTATGACCCAGCAATAGCACTGCTAGGAATTTACCCAAGGGATATAGGAATGCTGATGCATAGGGTCACATGTACCCCAATGTTCATAGCAGCACTCTCAACAATAGCCAAAACATGGAAAGAGCCTAAGTGTCCATCAACAGATAAATGGATCAAGAAGATGTGGTTTATCTATATGATGGAATACTACATGGCAATGAGAAAGAATGAAATCTGGCCATGTGTAGCAATGTGGATGGACCTTGAGGGTGTTATGCTGACTGAAATACATCAGGCAGAGAAGGACAAATACCATATGCTTGAACGTATTGGAAGATTAGGAGGAACTTAACAGAGGACTGCTGGGGAGAAGAAGGGGGGAAATAGTTGGGGAGAGGGAGGGAGCCAAACCATGAGAGACTCTTGAATGCTGAAAACAAACTGAGGACTGATGGGTGTGGGGGGGAGAAGGGGTGATGGACATGGAGGAGGACACTTGTGGGGATGAGCACTGGGCATTATATGGAAACCAACTTGACAATAAACTATTTGTTAAAAAAAAAAAAAATGTCTCCTCTTAACGTTTGTCTCTTTCATCAGGAAGTGAAATAACTTTCCTAAAAGACACCACTCATGCCCCATGGACCAGTGCTGGAGCTTGTGGCCACCTAGCTGTCAGGGAGATTGAGTAAGAGGCTGCTGACCTTCCCTCCTCTGTAGCAGAGGTGGGAATGCCAGAAGGAAGTAGTCAATCGGCAGTATGCAGAGGAAGGGCTGAAGGTGGTGGGGAAGGAGAATGCAGAATGTAAAAGAGGGTGAAGCAGCCTTAGTGAAACATGGCAGTGTGTTGGGGAGGATAACTTTACAATCTTGTCCCAGACATAGAATCAATGTTTGATT
Organism: Proteles cristata cristata; assembly: GCA_017311185.1. NCBI lineage: Eukaryota > Metazoa > Chordata > Mammalia > Carnivora > Hyaenidae > Proteles > Proteles cristata. Next base: position 153,525 of record JAESUZ010003906.1, on the reverse strand, counting down.
TCTCCCAACTTTAGGGACTAGAGAGTGGTCTGCCTAGAGAGGACCTATAAATGCAAGGTGGGCAGTGTAGCTGATGGAAAGCTGTTTCTTAATTTCTTTAAGTTTATTTATTATTTATTTATTTATTTATTTATTTATTTATTTATTTTGTGAGAGACAGAGACAGCATGAGCAGGAGAGGGGCAGAGAGAGAGGGAGACACAGAATCCAAAGCTGGCTACACACTGTCGGTGCAGAGCCTGACTCAGGGCTCAAATTCAGAAACCATGAGATCATGACCTGAACTGAAACCGAGAGTCAGAAGCTTAACTGACTAACCCACCCTGGTGCCACTGGAAGGCTGCTTCTGTGCCAAGAAGGTTCTCTACTTTTGCAGAATTCTCAGCTAAATATCTCACTATATTGAATCTCTCCAATCTGTGAGGTATCCTGGACGTGTTAGGTGGCATAATACCGTGGTTAGGACTAGGTATTAGAATCTGACAGACAGGAGCACTGGGTGTTATATGGAAACCTACTTGACAATAAACTATTTGTAAGAAAAAAAAAAAAAGATTCCGACAGACAGGAGCAAACCCTATCTCAGCCACTTACTAGCTGTGTAAACCTGGGCAAGTTATATGCCTTCTCTGATCTTCAGCTTCCTCCTCTTGAAAATGTAAAAATAACAACAATTACATACGTATTACTGCTGCTACTATTGTTAGTTATTCTATTAATAACCATTTCACCCTTTGTTCTGAGGATAAATATGACCAGGAATGTAAAACACAGAGCTACATATTACAACAAGTCAGTGGATCTTATTTGAGATAAATACTAATTTATCAGATGTCAGGGAAAAAGTAAGAGAGCAGACTAAGCAGCAGAAGAATATTAGCAAAGAATGGTAATAATAGCTAACACTGTTGAGACTATATCATGTGTCAGGAATGTTTTACTTGCCTCACCTCACTGAATTCCCACCGCAAGTGGCGTGGCAGTGATTAGTCAGGATAATTTAGGTTATACTGTGGTATAAATAACTCCCAAATCTCAGTGGCTTCATAACTACAAAGGTCATTTCTCACTCACTCAAAATCACGTGACCAGTATAAGCTCCTGGTGGTAGTGCTCCAGGCTGCTTTGATTATTTAGGAACGTGCAATGTCACTGAGGCAGCGCATAGGAACCGTGCTTCTGGCTTCCGTCAGCCTGATGTTTTAACACCTGCCCTACAGGCATATTCCAGACATGCCTTGTTCTGGGCAACCCGGCGTATGCTTGAGTCACCTGGCTTTGGCTGCCTGCCTCTCTTATCACCCTCCTACCCCTCTGAAAGAGTCCTCCTCCCTGGGTGCACTCTCAATTAAAAACCAACCAAACAGGGCACCTGGGTAGCTCAGTTGGGTGAGCCATCCAACTCTTGATTTTGGCTCAGGTCATGATCCCAGGGTGGTGAGATCCAGCCCTGCATTGGGCTTTGGGCTGGGTGTTTGGTCTGCTTAGCATTATCTGTCTCCTTCTGCTCCTCCCCCCACTATCTCTCTCTCTCTCTCAAATAAAAAATAAATGAAACCCAACCAAGCAACACCACAACCACCTCTCTATCAGGCACTTGCACCCAGAACCACAATCCCCTTGCCCTAATCACTCCAGGTCCAGGGAGCAGACAACTAGGGAAAGCGTCTATGCCTTAGGATCTGCTGAAATAATTCAAACTAGCCAATCCAAGGCCTGTCTACCCTGCCTCGCTCATTCCTTCTTGCAGAAACCACAGTAAAAGCCTTGGTCCATAGTTCCTTCATCTCCCTCTGCCTTGTGACCCAGCCTGGGGCTTCCTGTGTGACCCTCTGAGGCAGGATGTACCTCCTCTCTTGAGAACCAGGAGTAAGTAAATTGTCTTTACAGTGGAGATCACTTCCTTATCTGTTGGCCTTAGTATACCTCAAATTTTCTGTTAATACACTGTCTTTTAAAACACAGGGGAAGAAAGAACATGCAGACACACACCTTTGCCTTGAACGCTTCCATTTGGACAAGTTCAAACCCATCTGCACGGGGATGAGGAGCCACGGTCCTTTCGCGCATGTGCGGAGGGGAAGAGAACCTCTGAGAACCCCTGATGAATGAACAGCGGTTATATCTCCCACAGAGTAACAAACAGTGAGATTGCATGCAGTGGGGAGTGGGGATAGAAGGAGGCGCACATCTGACCCACTGCCCCTGGAGACCCACATGTGAGCCAGTGGGCAAGGTAGCTATGCATTTATCTTTTAGCCGTTTTTTTTCATTTTACCCAGAGTTTACCTGAATTCTCTGTGGCCTACTTTACCACATTTCTGTCACACTGTCAAAATAAAAATTTGGTGTCTTTCCCTTTTCAAATGCCTTGGAACCTAATAGTCTTTCCACGAGGTTTCAGAATAATTGCCAGCCGGCCGGCGCTCCTCCGTTCTCTCCTTTTGTGCTCTGCAGCGATTTTCCTACCCTGGGCATTCTGCGGTGCGATGCTTCTGGGTGCTCTTTCCTCATTGACGATTATTACCTTAAGTATTCTTCTGGCTATTACCTTTGTCACCAAGCCTGGCTGGCTCATAAGACAGGCCGAGCCTTCCATCCTTTCTCTATAATTTCCTATTTGCTCTTTTCCTCTGTTAAGAAGCCAGTCCACATTTTCTTTTTGTCATATTTTTTTCTCTCTCCAATACCTTCAAAATGCTGTATTTTTTTTTCCCTCTTCTGTGACTTTTCCCCCTTGACTAACAGCAGCTGTTTTATGGGCCAGCCTCTACCAACTCTGTCCATGCCTGTCTCGCTTCCATCTCTGCCCCAGTTCTTTCCCAGGCACAGCTTTTCCATGGTCCACTTCCCGTTTTTATGTCTTTTAAAACATCACCCCTGTCTCTATGTATGTTTCTGTTAGAAATTATTATGGCATTAAGTCATTAAAATCTGTATCACTTAGCTGTGTCATTTTACTGCCACCCTGTAAGAGACCTCTGGCTATAACAATATAATGGAAAATTACTCTCATGCAAGCAGTGAAAAGAGAGAGGGGCAAAGCGACAGAAAGGGAAAACAGAGACCGAACATAAAAGTAAATTACAAAGGGTCTGCACAAAGCGAATGGAAGAATGAAACCATCAATCAATGAATTTTTTCAATGTACATGGTCAATTCAAATCATTCTGGTAGGGAAAAAAAAAAAAGGGAGGCAGGCAGGCAAAAGCTATCCAATACCTCATCCCTCCTCATGTCATTTTCTTCCTAAATTACTTCCCAATTGATCCTAGGTTCATTCATTTATCTAATGAATATTTACTGTGTCCTGACTATGTGCCTGGTATAAATGAGACATATTCTCTCTCCATTTGCACAGAACCCAGAAATTCCGGGCTTTGGTCTGAGCTGTAACTCTTGCAGCTGTATGTGCAAAGAGGTTCAGAATTTTCTTGGACTGAAGTTTCCAGAAATGATTTGTCGCGAGACCTGTCAGGCTGCAGGAACTGCATCAAGAAATGGGCTCTGGGTGCTTCTCTTTGTAACAAATCAGAAAATCTAGGTTGGTGGGGACACAGGGAAAATGGCCTCTGGTTCCCCCGTTCCTCCTGGCCACGATGGCCACTGTGTAAGACCTCACTGCGCTCCCTTAAGCAGCGGAAGGGGGATCACTGAGCCCACAGATCTGGAAGACTTTCAGAGAGAGCGAGGAGGAAAATCAAGAGGCTGGTAGAGGAGCAGCTGCGTTCTATGTCAATGTGCTAAGGAAGGAAGCAATGGAGAGAAAAGATGAGTTTAGCTATTTATTAAGAATACACTTTCCTCTTTGTCATTTCCTGGAAGGACTGACAAAAGATTTGAAGGATGTACAGTTTGGGTTTCTAGGTTGTGGTTCTCTGCCTGAGATAACATATCCAGATTGGAGCACATGGGGTTCCAGAATGTATTTGGATTACATTTGGATTACCTCTGACCTTAAGCACGTCACTCACCTCCCTTAGAAAAAAAAATTCTAACCTGGAGAAACAGACAAGATGAAACGCAAGAACTCTGCAAAGTGATCATTTAATCTGCAGATGGGGAGGGGAACTGGAGGCTGAGATCACAGCTCACACAGGTGGTTCTCTGGCGGGGCCGATACATTCAGCTCATTGGCCAGCCTCCATTTGGATTGCCTGGCATCCATGCCATATCAGGTATTAAACAGGCTTAATACCACACTGGCCTTATAAGATTCTTGCATATAGTTACCTGAATAAGCTGAACTTTTCAGGTAACTATATCTAACCCTGGAGTGAAGGATTGTGGCGGGAACACCATTGAAGCAGAACCTTTTACGCAATCGTCACAGTGAGATGGATTTCTGGCAGGGAGTGCTACATCTGACACAATGGAAATATTGATTCGTGTGGTTACCATCTCTGGAAGTCACTGGGGCTTTGGGTGTAAGGCCACTGTTTGAAATAATCAGATGAAGTTATGTCTGGAGCTGGGGACAGGGTCTCCTGTGAGCAGTATCCTAAATCCTGTACTCCGACACCACGGCGGTAGAGAACGCGTTCCCTGTGCTGAAGTGGAACCCACTGGATGACACCTGTGGCATGCTTGACAGGCCAACAGACGGAGCTGAACTGAAAGTTAGAGCGTGCCCTTAGCAATCAACATGTCCTGAGCAAGGGTGGCCGACAAGCTGAGCAGCACTGGGAATTTTAGCCTTTCTCACAAAAGAGCACTAGGAGTTTTCATTCCTGTTCCCAGGTCACTGAGCACAGAAAATTTACCTGTCAGGGCCATCCCCCGGCTCGCCTCTGTGTCTGTGCTCTCCATGTGTGCTTTGTGAAGAAACCGCTTAGGTCGCTCATGAGCCACATTAACACAGGCTGAATAGCCACTGTAGAAAAAGAGATGGAGTTTACCCTCAAATGAGGACAACATCTTGCTTTCAAGTTGATATTAAACTTCAAATTGTCCAGAGGCACCTGGGGGGCTCAGTCTTGGTTTAGGCTCAGCTCATGATCCCAGGGTTATGGGATCGGGCCCCCCATTGGGCTCTGTGCTGGGCATGGAGCATGCTTGAGATTCTACCTCTCTCTCTCTCTCTCTCTGCCCCTCCCCCACTCTCACAGGCTCATATGCACTCTCTCTCTCTCTCTCTCTCTCTCTCTCTCTCTCAGGAAAACTTCAAATTGTCCAGAGAGGCTTGTGGGCAAGGGCTACCAGATCCTCTCCAGTGCTACCTTAAGTGGTCAGATGACAACTCCTCTAAGGCACAGTTAACTCCTTCAAGCCCAGAATAAACGTGGCTGCGTGAAGCAGAGATATACAGTTTTTACAACAGAACCAAGTCTTTCATATACTCCACCATTCTGATTCTCACCTAAGTCAAGGGGTTTCTGAAACAAATCTCTCTCAGAGTGTCCAAGTCAGGCTGGTGTTCCTGCCACACGCTTACAGAAGCACAACCAACAACATGCAAGAACAAAAATCCCTGGGGAATGATCTCTTAGAAATAGGGATGTGTTGGGGCGCCTGGCTGGCTTGGTCAGTTAAGTGTCCCACTTCAGCTCAGGTCATGATCTCACGGTTTGTGGGTTCAAGCCCCACATCAGGCTCTGTGCTGACAGCCAGCTCAGAGCCTGGACCCTGTTTCAGATTCTGTGTCTCCCTCTCTCTCTGACCCTCCCCTGTTCATGCTGTCTCTCTCTCTTTCTCAGAAATAAATAAAACATTAAAAAAAAAAAGAAATAGGGATGTGGACACTATCTCCAATTGTCAAAAATCAGAGCAATCAAATGGACTTAATAAATGGCCAGAAAGTATCTTCTAGATTCAATTATTCATTTATCCAATTCATTCATTTATTCAACAAATATATATAAAGCCAGACATTCACTAAGTGCTTCAGATGCACCATTGAACGTAATAAACAACAAACATGGTAACAGTAAGCACCATAAACATTAATTTTATGGCATGGTAAAAGACTTAGGTACTGTGCAAGAAAAAAATATGTAGAGTAATATAAGATAATGTGATTGGGAAGGCAGGTGGCCATATTAAATCAGAATAAACTGGGAAGGTTAAATGAGGAGTAGGAGAGCAGGTCAGATTGCACCGAAGCAACATCTCTCTTCCAAATATTTGCGGACAGTGGCAGCGTCCCCAGCATCTATCCATTCTTCTGTCAGTAATTCCCCCAAGTTTTACATTGACATCCATACCTCTGCCATGCAGCCCTTATAGCCTGGGAATGGAACATGTGTATCGTACCCAAGGACAGTTAACATAAGCCTCTGTCTTGCCCAGTTATTGACTCAGAAGTGTGTCCTTGGCCCCATCAGAATTATAGGTCTAAAGAAGCTATTTTACAGGAGATCCTAAAGAGATGTCCTCATTTTCTGGCTCTTGTAGGCAGGCTGCTGTGATCTGGGGAACTGCTGCAGGCATTTTGCCACACTGGCGTGGCCGGCCTGAGGACTGTATCAGCACTCAGAGGACCAGACCCAGAACCCAGATCAAATCATGCCTCTGGATGCTTTGGTAGCATAAGCCAACGAATCCACTTTCTTACACGGAACAATCAAAGTTAAGCCTTTTGTTACTTGCAACCCAAAGCATCTTAGCTAATAAACCAAACAAAAGGCTACTATGGACAGGAGACCCACCTCGCGGCGAACATACATGAAATGTCTTATTCCAACAATTGTATCCTAAATGTCACCTCTCTTTATTAAAAAGTCACAATTTATAGACAGAAGTCAACATTTTTTGTGAGTCCTAGAGAAATGACTTCTTATATCAGTAAAAGAGATACTTCCAGAAAACTAAAAATAGTACAATATATTGAATTAGAAATGAAAGGTGCAGATGTTAAGGCAGGCTCCAGAGGATCAATTCTAAGGTAATTTAAGGGAAGGAAATGACAGACACTCAACCTCCAGCATAGTAAACTGTTTCTTGATTCCCTCTTAATGAAAATATTGCACATTCTCGTTTCTTTTCTGCAATATAGTCAATGGATTTTTTTTTTGCCCTCTCTTTTTGCTTTTACTTTTTGCATAGACTTGGTATTTTTGTTTTTAATAAAAGTGGAGGTGTTCCTGAGAATTTCTATTGCAACAGCAGGGCTTGAACTTCAGGACAGCTGAAAGGAAGAGTGTGTGCTGTTTCCATGGAAACCGTAGCAGTATAATGTCAGGTACTAAGAGACATCAAGAATGAAGGGATAAAATCCCTGCATCATTTTAATAAACACGTCCTACTTACCATTATTAAACACAGTCTGCATACATGTGCTCTATCTCTTAATAGCCACTCTTCATAAATTTCTTTTGACCACAGCTAACCTTTCTTAGTTGGTCTTGATTATGCTGCTAAGTAAATAAAGATGAAAAGAATGCCTTTCATTAGAGTATTATAAATGCTTTATTATTCTGGAAACTCATTAGACATATATGTTTTAATTAGAAAATAGTACTCCGGGGACTCAATCATAAGGGTTAACGTAAACCCGCAAAGACAAACAGGTAAATTAAACAGGGCTTACATTTTGTCCTTAGTTCTTCATATCATATTACAGACCGCATTCTGGGTTATTTGCAGTAGAAAAAAATCATCATCATCAAAACAATTCTTACCCCAGTCCCCTCTCTTACTGATGCCTCTCCTCTCAAGTTTATGCCCCTAAAGTATCATGTCTGGCAGTCTGAACACTGCATCCAAGCCTCCGGTGTCCCCGGCAGCAAGGGATGCAGCCAAATGTTAGCGGCCCTGCCTTGGGGAAATTAGTGAACCCCTCTCCCGAGGCAGCCTGGAGAAGTAAATGTCTGCAAGTGCTTCTTGCAGCTTCCTGGTCTTTGCTCACCTCACCTTCCCCCCAAACAAGGAGCCAGTTCTCAGTCTTTTCCCCAAGGTCTGGCCACACATCCGTTAGCAATCAAGAAGGAAGGATGAGAGAAGTGAAGGGAGGAAGGAAACAAGAAAGGAGGGGAAGAGGAGGAAAGAAAGGAAAGGGAAGGGGGAAAAGGGAGTGGGGAGGCTGGACCACTCCATAAATCAACTCGAGGGAGGAAAGACTGAGATTTCTCCACTAGACTCCACTCCCTCACACAAGGACCTGTGTAAGGGGACACTGGTTGGGAGGAGATTTGTGCGTAGTACTATACAAAACCCCTTTTATTTGTCTCCCGAGTTCAATGAAGAGAAATCGTGCCAAAGTTCAACTAAAATGAAAAATACTTGAGTAGGGCCAGTGACTAGAACTCAGTGAGCAAGGCCTGTCTATACTGTGGCCTACGAAATGATAAACACTAAAGGGAAAAGGAGCCTTTTCTCCTTTCAGGAGGTAATAATTGGAATTGAAAGTAGTAAACCCCTGGTAGTCAGGGACTTCACAAAGCCACAGGCAACTCACAGCCACAGCCAGAGGGCTAAAGGCCTTGTGATAGCTGGTGAGCCACAGAATGAGGGGCTGGTATGCCAGAGGGGAGCAGTGAAGAGATGAAGTAGCAAATTTGACAATAATTGTCACCCAATCCTCTTAAGAACTCCCCAGGGATGCCTGAACCAGAGAAGGGATGCATGGAGTTGAGGTCCAGCAGATCCCTGGTTAAGGAATATGATTCAGAGCCTAAGATCTAGATCTCCTTTTCTTAAGTGTGTCCTTCCTGTTGAGTTCCTCTATCGCCTGGAAACAAAACAAAACAAAACAAAACAAAACAAAACTGTAGGGTCATCACTAAATTATCACCAAATCCAAGGGAACCAAAGGACTGAGAAGCACAATCCTGCCCCCAGGAGGTCACTCGAGATGCCAACAGAATTTCTTGTTGGATCCAGTCACCTTCACCCCCCACCCCCATGCCATTTATTTGAAACCAAATTACTCCAGGTTTTAGGTTTATATGTGGCATAAAAATACCCAACTAACAGATTTAACTACAGATAAAATCTCAGAAGGTGACCTGAGAACTTATGAAATCATCTCATGACCTTTTAAAGAGACGATGAGGCTACATTTCATGCAATCATCTGATTCTGTATAAAATATGGGGTGCCTGGGTGGCTTAGTCGGTTAAGCGTCCGACTTTCGCTTAGGTCATGATCTCACAGTTCGTGGGTTCGAGCCCCACGTAGGGCTCTGTGCTGACAGCCAGCTCAGAGCCTGGAGCCTGTTTCGGTCTGTGACTCCCTCTCTCTGACCCTCCCCTGCTCACGCTGTCTCTCTCTCTCTCTCCTAGAAATAATAAATAAAAAAATTTTAAAAAAAATAAAAAAAAATAAAATGTTTATATGCAATATTAAATACCCTTTTGATTTTATCACCTGAGTGGCTCTGGAATCATGATTCCAAGAAAGCCTATCAATTTGGACATCAATAATCTGGTCCTTTGATCTTCAATAATGTCTGATAGTTTAGGATATACAAATGACCTTCAGATGGTTTCCCTTTCCACTCCACATGAAGATTCTCCTACAAAGGAAACAAATGATGGTAGCAGAAGTAGTTACCCTTTCCTAACAAGAAAAGATAGTATTCCAGAAGACCTAGAGCCAGTTAGTTAACTGTAATAACAGATATTTAAAATGCCAAGACCTCATTACAGTTGAATACCTCAGTGGGTGCTTTTTAAAAAATGTTTATTTATTTATTTTTGAGAGAGAGTGTGTGGGGAGGGGCAAAGAGAAAGAGAATCCCAAGTAGGATCCTTGCTGTCAGTGTAGCACCCAATGTGGGACTCGAACTCACCAACTGTGAGATCATGACCTGAGCCAAAATCAAGAGTCAGGCTCTTAACCGACTGAGCCACCGAGGCACCCCATGGTGGGTGTTTTTGACTTATCATATTCCCAAATCTGACCTGCCCCATCTGGTCTTACTATCTCAAGGAAGATTCTATGGGAGAAAAGAATCGAATCTCATTGACCACAACTGCAGAGAATCTTAAATAAATATTTTTAAATGAAGCAAAATGGGACAAGCTTCCTGATTCTCACTGAGTCTTAGAGAATGAGAAGAGTAGGAGGAAATGCATTCAGTATCTGTAGCTAATTCACACAGTTCAGTCTTGAAGATTAAAATTTAGAGAACGTCTAGTCCAGGTGTGGCCAATTCTTGCCTGGCATGTTAGATTTCTGACATTTAAAATGAACTGACACCACTTGAATAGGCTTCCTTGGGGCATGCACTATTGGGCTTGCCACAGACCTTTATGGTCTAGTTCTATCCACATTTTATTATCTGCCTGGCCTTTGACATTATTCACTCAGCCACAAGAACACCTGAAAACCGTGCTTCAGGCACATTTGATAATTTGTTCGAGACCACAGTGTGATAGAATTAACAAAGCTTGTGTTTGTGGGACTAGGAGTGGAGACAGGTGAACACAGGAATCTCCCAAAGCTCTTCCTCATCCACAGATACGTGAGCCAACTAGAGCTGAGGCAGGGAAGTCACAGCCAAAGGAAAAAGTACTTCTTTCCCTTCCTTTTCTCTATCGCTAAGTACTGAATCAGGTTCCTCCACCACCCCAAGTTCATATGTTGAAGTCCTAACCCCTAATTTGATATATTTGGAGATGATTCTTTGAAAGGTAATCAAGTTTAGATGAGGCTGAAATTTACTTGGTACCAGGAAGCAGCATGCTGTTGTGAGAAACGCCAAGACATGTGGAAGCAGCTTTGGAACTGAGTAGTGGGTGCTTGCCAGAGATATGGACAATTAAGATCAATTTTGGTGAGGTCTCAGATGGAAATGAGGAACGTGTTATTGGAAACCGGAGGAAAGGCAGTCTTTGTTATAAAGTGCAGTCTACTGCTTTGAAGAAGGTAGAACTTGAAAGTAGTGAAATTGGATATTTAGTTTTGGAGATTTCTAAACAGAGTGTTGAAGGAGCAACTTGGAGCCTCTTGACTCCTTAAAGCAAAATGTGAGAAGAGAGAAATGAAGAGGAAGTGAAGAAGGAAGTGTTAAGCAAAAAGGAGCTTAAAGGTTTGGAAAATTCTCAGCCTGTCTATATGGCAAAAAAAAAAAAAAAAAAAGCATGTTCAGAACATAACACCAACAGCCTGGCTCAATAAAAAGAAAATAGGATTATACCAGCAAAGACACTGCCATTTTGAATGAAGAGAGACAGAGAAAGCAGGACAGAAAGAGGGAAGGCTGCCAGACTTGGATTTGACAAGGACCATACAGCTATCCAGCTGTGAATGAGCACTACTCCTTAAGGAAGGGAGGAAGGAACCCTGAAAGGGATTCATGGTCCCAGACGCCAGGGCTGGTTCCTCCTGGGTTTCCAAAGATAGGGGGCCTCTTCTGTTTCTGGGGCCAGGGTTCTCCTGATCCAGTGCCCCAGGGGTGGTACATCACAAAGCTGAAAGCCAGGGATGTGGGAGTGAAGTTGCCTCCACAGTAGGCCCAGAAAATGAGAGGTTGAGCCAAAGCGGATTATTCTCAAACTGTAAGATTTGCTGGAATTTGCCTTGCTGGATCTTGGACTTGCTTGGGACCTGTCACCCCTTTCTTCTTTCCAACATCTCCCTTTGGAACGGCAATCTACATTTTCTGCTTGTCCCACCATTGTATTTTGGAAGCACACAACTTGTCTGGTTTCACAGGCTCACAGCTGGAGAGCAATTCTGCCTCGGGATGAATCATACCACATGTCTCAGCCATGTCTGTCTTAGATGATATTTACATGAGACTTAAGACTTTAGACTTTCAAGTTGATGCTGGGATAAGTTGCAACACCGGGGGCTGTTGGGAGGGAATGAATGTATTTTGTATGTGAGAAGGACTTGGATTTGGGAGGGCAGGGGCACAATGCTATGGACTGAATTGTGAGAAACTAACATAGCAATTATTCCACACCCAAGACTCCCTGAGCCAACTCATACCCACATCCCAGAGTTTGTGTGAAATGGGACCAGTCTGTCACATCAAGAATGTAGCAGAAATTCTGTTGGTGACATTAGGGTCCTAATTTTTTTCCAAAGGAGCACTTTCAATTGCAAATTTGTCCATTCACCTCTGAACCCTTGTTTCATATTGAACTCAATGAAGGCTCAGTTTAATAAGATCTTATTTTTAGCCATAATCATTATATTTATTTTTACAACTCAGCTTTTTTTCCCAATATAGGAAATATTCTGGATCATAGATCATTTTCTAGATTTTCAGACTAAAGATAAAAAAAAATGGTTTAAAGGAAATTTTATCATAAGTACAACTTTAATGGAATTTGCACTTCTGACCTTTGAAATATGAATCTAAAATTTGACCTATCAGACTACACTATTATTTTTTATTCTCCATAGGCCTGTCTACACACTGAAATCGGTTCTCAGATTGCTCTTTCAGAGAGTTCTCCAAGGTCAACAAAACCTGAGATTACAAATAAAAAATTAATTTAAGAAATCAAATAACAAGTTTCACTAGGGTCAGGACAGAGTCCTTCCTTCAATGGTCAGATCCATACCCAGAGCAAATGGCAGGGAAAGCAGCCTTACTATACTAGTAATACAGTTGTGTGTGTCTGTGTGTGTGTGTTTGTGTGTGTCTGAGAGAAGTGAGAAGGAGAGAAAGAGTAAGGGAGAGAGAGATAAAAGATTAAAAGAGAGAGGGAAGATTTCAATTTACTGGAAAATTGCACTATCAATATGGCCCTCTTTATTTTTTTATTTCATTTTATTTTTATTACACACAGAGAGAGAGAGAGAGAGAGAGATAGGAGAGAGAATCCCAAGCAGGCTCCACACTCAATCCCACAACCCTGGGACCATGACCTGAGCCAAAATCAGTAGTTGGACGCTCAACTACCTGAGCCACACAGGCGCCCCTCGTAAGGCACTCTTTAGAATAAGATGACATTTGCCAGGTTGCAAAAGCAGAAAGGATAGATGTGTAAGACTGGAGAACAGGATGCCATAGACTTTTATTTCCAGTTGAACAGTAAAAATTTTGCAGTTTGGGGCCATGGCTGGCCTCTCTTACTTCAGTAATCTGCCTTCCTTCAAAAAGAACAAGTGAACCTTATTTTTGTTGTTCTATATGATGCTTCTATCAGAAAAAAAATTCCAAAATTAAAACTTACATGAAGACTGAGTCAAACAGAAAGAAAGTCTTTAAGAAGAAAAAAGAAATCACTGCTAACTGCACGACAGCCTTCAGCAGCAATGTCTCGCTCCCACTGCTGAGGCCTTGTGGGGGTCTCCTGCTCCCAAACCAGAATCTATCTCACTAGTGCTCATTTTCAGTTAGGAGTGTGTCTTCATTCTATTACATGTCATTATTTGTGAAAACTAAAATGATAAGTGAATCTTATGCTTCTCAAATCAATTTAGGGCTTCACTTATAAACAGGTTTTTAAATTCCTTTTTTTTTCTTTTTTTGAGAGAGAGACACAGAGTGTGAGCAGGGGAGGGGTAGAGAGAGAGGGAGACAAGAATCCAAAGCAGGCTCCAGGCTCTGAGCTGTCAGCACAGAGCCCAATGTGGGGCTTGAACTCACGAACTGCAATATCATGACCTAAGCTGAAGTCGGAGACTTAACCGACTAAGCTACCCAGGTGCCCCTATAAACAGGTTTTTAAATAGGCAAAGTAACCCATAAAAACCAGGTTTTTTTTTTTTTTTTTTTTTTTTTTTTTTTTAATGAATACATTGCTAAAGGTCTTCATTCAGTACATAATTGAAGCCCAAATGTAAAATTATTTTTATGAGGGCTTTCTACTATGAGTCACAACCGAAACAAATACAAAAACAAACCTTCAAAGGAGATGTAGGTGCAGAGAGGAACGATGAACGGGGTCTTCTTGGGTCTCGTCCAGACACAGGGCCACTGCAGGGACAGCAGGTCACTAATGTGGGTCAGGATCTCCAGCTGACCTCAATGGCTGGATTGAGCTGAATGTCAGTCTACGTTGTGGGAAACATCAGAGAGAAGTCACATGTGTTATTAGGGTTTACAGTTCGGTATTGAAGAGTTACAGTATCTTGAATCATATGCCAATTTTATTTGCAATACTTTGACTCAGCATTACATTCTTACCATCCTTGCCTTTGAAAGGTTCAACATTATGTTACTGGTTCTAGCATTGCTCAGTCCTTTATTTATATTTTCCTTGTAATTCTAAAGTGGTGATATTTTGAAGATTTAGGGAATAGATAGCACGGTGGCTTTGAGATCAATCACATCAGGTTTTGGGTCCTAGTTCTGCCATATACTAGTAATATCACCTCAGGGCTAATATTTCCCTCTGTACGTTGCAGTTTACTTATCTGAAAAGATGATGGGTGATAAAAAGCCATTGTTATGAGGTTTCAGTCCATAACAAAGTAGAAATTTGCCAGCAATTTCTCCTCCAAAGGTGGCTCTTCTTCTGCCAGCTCTTTAGATGTTGGGGTTACTCAAGCTTCAGTGTAACACCTTCTATTCTTCCTCTGTGTTGACTCCTGACTTGGGGATGGTGATTACAGTGCACTTTATTTTTGTCACCCACTGTCACTTCAACTTTCCTCTGTGTCACTAGTTCTTTCCCTGCCATTGGATGACTTTCCAGTTATTCTCTTAGCCAACAAAAAGTCCCAAAGTCAATGAAATAGAAAAACTCAGCCATATTTGTAATTCAATTATCTTATCCTGTCTACTCTTGGATGCTTTAAGCTCAGTTTGAAGTTTTGGTTTTTCACGTCTCTTACTGAGAATGCAGTTTGAGAGTAAAAAGAGTCTACGGTCAGCCTCTTCTCTCTTCCCTCATGTGGTGCTTCTCTACTTCTCCCTTATCTTGCTACCAGGTCTACAGAGAAGCACCCAGAAAGCAGGAGAGCTCCAAACTGACTGGCATTGTGTGTTCATGTAGTGACAGACTCTCTGTTTAAAGGTTAGTTGAGTCAGGGATCCTGAGTGGCTCAGTTGGTTAAGCGTCTGACTCTTGGTTTCAGCTGAGGTCAAGATCTCATGGTTCGTAAGATCAAGCCCTGCATCAGGGCTTGGAATTCTCTCTCTTCTTCTCTCTCTGCCCCTCCCCTGCTCATGTTCTCAAAATAATAAATAAGTAAACATTAAAGTTTAGTTTAGGCAGATATTCAGAGACCTCACCAGACACCCAGAACCCAACATATCCCAAACCAAGCTCATTGCCTTGTCCCCATCACATGCTCCTTTAACAGCCATGGTGTTTTTGTCTGTTTTGTTTTGTTCTTTTGCCTTGTGCCACCAACCATCAGTTGAGTAATCTGATAAATCTAGAGTCATTCATGTCTTCTCTTTCTACCTCATCTCATATCAAATTAGTCACCACTTCTTCTATTTATTATATTTACTGACAGCCTCTCCAATGTATTTCCCCTTCGGCAGCCTCACCACCACTGTCGGGCTTAGGATCTGGGCATCTCTTCTCTAGCTTATCCTCATGGAGTCACAGCTGGCCATCCCTCACTTGCCAGGCATCACAAAGATGGCATCTCTTTTTATTTCATTTTTTCCCTTTTTTTTTTCTTAAATAGTTTATTGTCAAGTTGGTTTCCATATAACACCCACTTCCTCTTGCCAAAAGGACCATCCAGACTCATTTATCTACCTTATAAGACTCTTCAGTTCACATTCTTACCTACTTTCCCACCTCTTTTACTTCACTGTAGCCTGATTCTCAAGAAGCCTCTCATTAACCACATTTCCCCAACCTTGGAAGACTGTTCTCACTTCTGTGTCTTTGTATATGCTACTCCCGTTGCTTAAGTTATACTTCCCTTAACACTGGAAAACTCATATCACCTCCTCCAAAAAGATACAGCTCACTTCCTCACCAAGCCACTGTGGCTGTTCTTTGCCCCTACTGCACTTTCTTCCTAATTTTCTCATAGGAACGAGTTAGTGTCACAACTTTCTGTTGATATCTTTTTCCTCCATTAGATGGGGGGGGGGGGCAGTTCTTGATTTGGGGAACAAGAAAAAGATTCATGAAAACTTGACAAATAAGTGAAAAGGCCTATGAGCTGAACAGTTGGAAATTAAGAAAGCAGAAAGAATGCATAAAGTGAGGAGGTTGGATTCTTTAAATATGAATTTTCTCAAGATAAACAGAAGAAGCCTTTGTTCAATCATGAGTTATTTTTTGCAGAAGGGACTTTCTGTTCCCAATTCCTAATCAAAATGTTATTTTTTACATACTTCTATGTATGATCTTTGGGCTGGAGAATGGAATTTTCTACATATCATTCTACTAATTTGGGGAAAAGGGAAGGAAGAATTGTACATATTGCTTTGCAAACAAATATGCTAACTGCGATGCTGCAGTGTAGGATCCTGGAAGGCAGAAATCATACTGTGCTCACCCTGCACCCCACACAAAGCTCTTGGTTCACTGGAGATGCCTGATATATTTTTTTTAAAGTACAAGCAAATCATAGGTCATGCAAAATAAACTCATAAATACTATATCCATTTTCAAACTTAGAGTTCAAGGACGTGCATCATATAAACCTAAGAGTTAAAAAAAAACATTCTGAAAGAGATGGGTCTTAAGGTGAGCAGTGAAACTACATTCACTGGATGCACAAATCAGAATAGGTTGGCTGTGGCATTCTCTGTCTCCCCAAATTTTCTTCCAAGAGAGCATGTACAGGAGTGTGGAGGAGGAGGAGAGGGTTGGGCATGGTGGGGAGGTGGGCAGACTCATTTTCCCACTGGAATATACAAAGCAGGAAGTAAACTGGATGCCCCTCTGGGTACCGGAATTGCTAGACCACAGAAGCTGTCCCCCAACATTATGATATTCCTATCCTTCAGATTTACCCATTTTGTGTTGTAGAATCATACTTCCCACCAAACTCCTATCTCTTTCATGCACACAAATCCTTTAGCAATGTGGCACTCAAAAGGTTAACATGATTGGCCAAGTGGCCTTGGATCGTCCCGGAGGGCATCCTGGCATTGCTCAGTTAATGCTTTACATTCTGCTGATGTGAATGACAATTGCGGAATTTCCCGATGCCCGGGAAGGGAAGAATATCAAACATTCCAGCATCTCCCAATTCTCCCTCCCGCCTCACTGTGTCTAACGCTATATAAATGGCCTCATTTTTAACAGAAGTATGACAAACACAACAATAGCATCATTTTACAGCAGCACTAAAGCACATTTTTAAAATGCTTTCCATTTCAAAGCTGCTCTAAACTGAGCCTTTTGGAGTCTTTATTCTCCTTTTCTCCAGAAGCAGCCTGTGTTTCTGAACGCCACCAGGAGAGCTGAGGAATGTGGATAGCATCTGCCAGGGACGAGGGGCTGCCTCCCAAGTCTTTAGTGATTCACAGGTTGTAAATGCACTTGATTGTGCGGCTGTACATTTACACCAGGAATTTATAAATGGGCATTTGCAACTTGCAAATGGTTAGTGGTTAGTATGACTCCCTGATATAGTCACAAATGCCAACATCAGATTCTCTACCAGATCAGTGTTGATAAGTACAATTCAGATTTTTTTTTCCTTAGTGCTTCCTTTAACCTAGAAGGTAAGAAGTAAACATTGTTTTGCTTACTTTTAGTTTTCCCCAAATCAATCTTAAATAAATCCTTCAGTTACAAATGTGTATTTTCAGACTATTTTGAATTACCTCGAAACAGTTCTCATCTAATGGACATATTTACTTTACAGAACATGCAGTTTGATATCGATTTTGTTTGCGATTTGGTCAAGCTGACAGCTACGAGCGAAATGCTAGAGGAGTTGCTTATGATTGTCCTTATGACCAAATGTCTACTCTGTACAGCCTGAAGTATCATGAGGATTATAGCCCTAACTGCCAGTTTCTGTTTTTAAAACATCTCAAGGCAAAAGGACAAGCTGACCTAATCAGGAGGTCATTTGAATAGATTTTATAGTGCAAGGCACAGCTAATGCCTGGTTGACATTCCAACCCAGAAAATTTTTTTCATCTGTGATTAATGGACTTGACATCCATTTTCCCTTTGCTTTTGCTAACCATGTAGTTCAGGATTTATTGTTAAATACCACTGAGATCACAGGAATCTAAACTCTTATGGCTGTGAAAATAATGTGCCAGAGGCCAGAGTTTCTCCAAAGAGTTTGCTTGGATCATACTAAGAAGTATAAAATGGTTCATGGTCTTGATCCATTGACTGTCACAATTTCTCCAGTGTAAGAAACTTTTTTTTTTCCTAATGGAAAATGGATTGCATGAGCTAGTAAACCCATAGTTAGATGGGGAGATTTTTAACTATTTTGGAAAGGGTAGCAGAACAAAGAGGGAATGAAATGGAGACAGAGGATATCCATCTGGTCTCATAAATGGTTGACTCTTCCGGTCTCTCTGCTTGCACAAAACATTCCAGTGGCTGGAAATGAGAAGGGCAAGAATTTGAGAACCCAAAGCATCTTTCTCTCATTTCACTGATTTAAAGGATTCAGAATTTTGCTAGCACAAATAGATGTGAGTCATATCCTTCTAGTTAATCTGCCACTATCAGGACATAATGTTAAACTCTTAACGGATTCTCTAATTCTTTTAGATAATTCTAATTCTGTAATCCTTTCTCATCACTAGATAGTCTTCTGGTGCACAAACTAAGAGGATCTGCCATTCGTATCTCTGGGGAGGACAGTGGTACTGCCATCAAGCCTTTGTGGTTAAGCTAGTAGGTGAGGAACCCTGGCCTACGTGACCTTGGGCAGGTGATTTATCCCAATCTCAGATCCCCCACATGTAAAACAGGAATAGTTATAATACTTTCTTCATAGGGTTATTGAAAATATTTTTTAAAAAGCAATGCACAAAAGGTCTTAGTATCTGATAAAAAATAGAATCTCAACAAGTATTAGCTATTATTTTTATCAGGTAGCTGAAATAGTTAATGGCTTTTAAAAAGTGAATAACATATTTTTGTTCACAAGCCACATTAGAACTAAACAGGATTTACCAAATCTGTCCCTTAATACAAGCAACAACTGCTTGTGTGATGTGCATATAAAAACAAATTACCAGTGAGTTGAGGAAAATGGCAACCCTCGTGTCCTTGGTTCCTAGAGGAAAATGATAATTTCAACATTTCTGCTCATTTGCTGTTCTTTATA
This sequence comes from Proteles cristata cristata, assembly GCA_017311185.1. Taxonomy (NCBI): domain Eukaryota; kingdom Metazoa; phylum Chordata; class Mammalia; order Carnivora; family Hyaenidae; genus Proteles; species Proteles cristata. The sequence goes on along the minus strand of JAESUZ010003906.1, from coordinate 134,454 downwards.
AGTAGAGTAGATGTCCTGGGAGAAGCCTAAATACAGGTTAACGGTGACAGCAAGGAAGAACAATGGACCAATCCATGTAGCAGGATTCAGGTGATTGTTTTATTATGAAAGGAAATCAACTGTTACTCAATTAAACCACCATGTGTGAGTTACAGGTGTCACTACATGAATGTGTTGACTGACTAGGGCTCTGCTGTGAAATGAAACATTTGAAATTTAAGCATACTTTTGGAACAATACACACATTTTCATTTACTTGTGAATTTTAATGCTTTTGTGAAAGCATAACATCTTACTAGAGCATATAAATGATTGGTTTCAAAATGAGACATGTAAACACAATGTGGGTTCATTAATTGTTCATTATTCCTGCCTGCTGCAAACATTAGCCCTGTCACTGGGCTCTGGCTGCAGCGTACACATCACGCACGCTGCATTTTAGTCCTTCTCTCTTCTGTCCTAGGCTAAGACAGTCCAGAACGAGCACCGTTAGCGATTCCTAATGGAGGCTCTAATTCCTACTTAGAAGCAAACAGTAAGAAATTAAATCAATTCAATCTAAAAACATACAGAGGCAATGCCATTTCACAAGGGATGCTGTTTTAACAGTTAACTCTGAGTGAACTCTTCCTGTTCTTTGATTGGGAAGCGTTTCAGCCCTTAATTACTGTGTTCTGTGAGTCTGTGACAGATCGTCCCTTTTTTACAGGCTTCTTGCCAGGATAAAGCAGGCTTTTTTTTTTGCTTTTTTTTTTTTTTAAGAAGACTACACTTAATTAGAACTAGAACAATTAACTCTTTGTAGACCTGATCTTGGTTCACCAAGAAATTTTTATTCTGGGTGGAATCGTCTCCTATTGTCCTTGTAGAAATTATTTAAATAAAACAACTCCGAGTAAAAATTTACTATCTGTATCAAAGGTAAAACTTTGAGATTTTCTTTTAAGTGCAGTAAACAAAACTGTAAAATTTTTAAAAAGCAAATGGGATAATTTCCACCACAGCAATAGAAAGAGAACGAAGGGCACAGAGGAACACAGGCTTTCTCTGATAGCCACGTGACCACAGGCAATTCATATAGTCTCCCCAAGTTTCTGTTTCTTTCTGTATACAATGAGAGCGGGAACAGCTAACTCACAGGCTTGCTCTGACCATGCCCAGCATACATCAGGTGCTCAATAATTGTGAGCCAAGTTTTTCTGTCCTCTTCAACCTTGATCCTAAAAAAACCACTCTGCATTTTAATTTTTTCACTCTATTGTAGAACACAGCAGAATGGCTGTCAATCTGACGAGCTTTCAAACCTATAGCACCCCACCGCCATCCTGCTCCTCAGAGAGTGTCCTTTTGGGTGACGCTGTCTGTTCATAGATCTAAGAAGAAGAGATGACAGACTTGACTTAAAACAGGGAAGACTGGGATATGAAAGGTTATCCTGAATGATAAAGAATGATAGGAATCGCAGAGAAAAGGACTCACTCTTCATTAGTGATACCCAAATAAAAATTGATCGCATTAGGCTCACCATAACAAAGAATAATTCAATCTGTAGTGTCTTTTAAGATAAAATATAAAGTTTCTTCCAAAAGGTAATTTAGAAAAAGGTGAGAAAAATTCATCTAGCTAAAGATGGCTCTACTGCTCTCTCCTTTTAGTTTTTTTTTTTTTTTAAGAAAAATGACTTTATAGATTTTGTAAAAATGGTACATGTTCATCACAGAAAAAGGAAAAGTCAAGTGATAAGGTAAAGAATGATGAAAAAAAATTTTTTTAATCATCAAAACCTACCAATTGGTAGCATGGGATTGACACACTTAAACTTCTCCCTTCTGATCATTTCGTTTGTATGTTGTTCAGGTTTATAGCATTCACATTCCATTAACTGAGGCAGATTTCAAATTTTAGTTCTATATTTAGGTGGATTATATGGTTATCACTAGTATTTTTTAATTACATTTTCATCATTTCAAAATTTAAATTTTTGGATTATGTCAATCCAGTTAAATTTGGGTTATTTGTTTCATAAATTCTGAATTCCTATAGTTCATGAACACAAACATGTCTGTTCATTATGCTTCAAACAAAGGACAACTTGCTTATGTGAAAATCTTGGGAGTACACATTCCCCTAGAATACAACATGCTGTTTTTTAGCATTGATTGTAAATGGGGAAAAAATCTAATATCGATCTGCTATTTTCCCCATTGTACGTGACTTGAGTTTTGTCTTAATGCCAATGCCCAATTTATTTATTTATTTTTTTAGCCTTCAGGTTTAGTAACTTCACTACGATATATACTGGTATTCATTAGTCTAACAATGTTTTCCTAGTACATGAGACCAGTTGATCTGATTCAAATATTTACAGTAGAAAGAATTTTTTAAATTTTATTTCTGTACAGTTACTTCTGGAATCAGATGTAAGGCCAAGAGAATGTGTGGCCATGCACAAGGATTACCCAATATACCAGGCAAAAACTAAGCAAAGAAAGCTACCAGAGTGAAATTAATAGCAGACACAGTAGATTTAAAGTAAGGATTGCTAAAATAAAGAAGGAATTTGGTAATGTTAAAAAGGTCACACCCCAATGAAATAATATAACTCTATAACTGTACATACTTAATAAAATAATCTCAAAAAGCTAAAACTGACAAAATGAAAAGAACTAGATAGATACATTATCATAGTAGATTTTAACACACCTCTTTCAATATCTAAACAAGTAGATGTGGAAATACTATAGAGACACAGACTATTTGAACAACACGATTAACAAAGTAGGCCTATTTGACATATGTAGAACACTGTTCATAATAACTATAAAGTGCGTATATTTTTTATATAAAATAAACATTCACCAATAATAAGCCAAGCCAATATGCTTAGCGACAAAGCATATCCTAACACATTTCAAAGAACTGAAATCAAAGAGCATGTGTGCTCTGACTATAGTGGAATTAATTAGAAATCAATAACAAAAGTCTCTACCTCTTGATTTCAGCTCAGGTCGTGATCTCAAGGTTTGTGAGATAAATCCCCACATCAGGCTCCATGCCAACAGGACAGAGCCTGCTTGAGATTCTCCCTCTCTCTGCCCTTTCCCCACTCATATGTGCACTCTCTCTCTCTCTCTCTCTCAAAATAAATAAATAAACTTAAAAAAATAAATCAATAATAAAAGATAACTAAAAATTTCTCAAACACTTGAAAATTAAGTATTTTATTTCTAATTGATTCATGGTTGAAAGAAGTCAGTAGGAAATTAGAAAATTTTTTAACTGAATGAAACAAAAATATCAAAACTTGTGATTTGTAGCAGAAGCAATTAGAAGGATATGTTTAGCATTAAAATTCATATATACTAAATAATAAGACTTAAATACTAAGTAATTTAAGTGAACTTTTAGAAACAGCAAGTTAGATGCAGAGAAATTAGAAGAAAAGAAATATTAAAGATAAGACAGAAATTAATGAAATAGAAATTTCACATACAGTAGAGAAAATCGACAAAGCCAAAAGTTTTTCCTCCTAAAAAATTAAAATTAATATATTCCTACCAAGACTCATCAAGATACAAGAGAGGGGGAGAAAAAGAGAGAGAGAAGGCAAGCACTACCAAATTCAAGAATGAAAAAGGGGCATCAGTACAGATCCTACAAACATTTAAAAAAGAAGATAAAATAAGCAACTTCATGCAAGTAAATTTGAAAATTTAGAAGAGATTTTCCTTGAAAAATATGGCTTATCAAAGCTAAAATAAGAAGAAAATAGAAGATACGAACAATCTTACATCTACCAAACATATGGAATCATTTAATTAAAAAATCTTGCCAGAAGGTAAACCCCAGGCCCATATGGCTTCATTGATAAATTCCACCATTTAAGAAATACAGGACAGTAATCTTACACTTACTCTATGAGAGAATGAGAAAAGAGAGACTACATCCTAAAATGATTTTAATTTTGCCAGGAAAGCCTTATTACCAAAACTTGATGAGGGCATTGCAAGAAAAGAAAATTATGTGACTCTCTCTTAAAAACCTAGGTAAGAAATACTAAACACACCAAAGCACTCACATACATAACGTGTCAATAACCTCTACAAATAAAAGACCCAACAGAAATATAGGCAAAAGACTCAACATATGATTTAATTTCCTACTTATGTTGTAACAAGTTGCCACAAAAATAGTGGATAAAAACTATACAATTTATTATCTTGGAAGTAAGAAATGGGTTTAGAAGTAAGAAATGGGTCTAACTGTGCTGAAATTAAGGTGTTCGCAGGACTGCATTCCTTGTGGATGTTCTAGGACAAAATCCATTTCCTTGCCTTTCCAGTTTCTAAAGGCTGCCTGTATTCCTTGGCCCAGGGCCCCAGTCCTACACCTTCAGAGCCAGTAGCATTGAGGTCAGTCCTTCTCACACTGCCATCTTTGGTTCTCTCTTTTGAGTCCATCTTCTACTTTTAAGGGTTCTCGTGATAACACTGGGCTAGCCTAGATATTCCAGGATAATCTCCCTGATTTTAAGACCAAATGATTAGCAAACTTCATTCTATCTGCAGCTCTAAGTCCCCCTTACCATGCAACCTATTTATTGGTCCCAGGAATTAGGATATCCACATATCCACATATCCTAATTACTGGATATAGATCTTTAGGAAGACATGTTCTACCTACGACAAAACACATACAAAAGAGGACATAGAAATAGCCAATAGAAATGTGAAAGGGTGTTCAACCTCCTTAGTCATTCAGAAAATGTTAAAGTCACAATAATATACCACTATACTCCTCGAGAATGGATAGCATCAAAAAGTCTGTAGAGATATAAAACAATAGGAATTCTTGTATATCACTGGTGACATTTTTCTTTAATGATGGTTTAATTTTGAGACAGAGAGGGAGACAGAGGATCCAAAAGCAGGCTCCATGCTGACAACAGAGAGCTCAATTCAGGGCTCGAACCCACAAACGGTAAGATCATAACCTGAGCTGAATTCGGACATTTAAGGGACTGAGCCACCCAGGTCCCCTGCTGGTGAGATCTTTTTAATTAATGCAACTACTCTGGAAAACTGAAAGAGAAAATATTAATACTCTGATACCCAACAATTTCATTTCTAGGTCTATACTCTTGAGAAGTACATACATATATGCAAATGACATATAGATGCATATTCAAAGCAGCAGAAATTTTAACAGTCTCCAACTAGAAACTACTAAAATGCCTACATATTAGTGAAATCAGTTACAGTGTAGTCACACAATAGACTATCATTCAGCAGGGAAGTTGAACAACTTCTACTATATAGAACAATATGAGTGAATCCCACAAAATATGCTCAGTGAGTGAAGTCAGAGACAGAAAGGTATATATTATAGGATTCTATTGTCCTTCACATACAGTTGAAAAACAGACAATTCTAATCTTTTGTAAAAGAAATCAGAATAGTGGTTTGCTTGGGGCACACTATACTTGAAAGATGGTATGCTTTTGGCTTTTGAGGTACTAGTAATGTTCTATTTGGTAAAAACATAATTACAACTTTTGTAATTTTCTATGTATGTTGTATTTCAATTAAAGTTTCAATATAGCTATTGAAATAGCAAATGTATTTTGTGTCAGAAAGCTTGGGACCTTATTTAGCTTTCAAGGATATATAAAACTAGACTCCTGGGTAAGGCAGGCTATCGTGCTGAGACCAAACTTCACAGTAGACAGATGCTTCCTGTCAGAAGAGCCAAATACCAAAAGGCAAGAGGTTAAAATGAATTAAAATTTATCTACTCTTGAATCAAATGAAAATGTTACAGACCCCAGAGATTATTCTTATATTTAGACTTTTGCAGTGACCTAAAAGTAGTCATTTGAAATTAGTTAAGTAACATTATATTCAACCTTTTGAAATGAAAGTTTTGCCTTTTTATGAGAAATTGGCATTTTCATCATCAAGGAGGTACACAACCTTCTTGACACAGTGATTCTCCAGCAAAACTACTCAATTTTTTAAAAATACCGTGCTTACCAAAAGCCTCGCCAGAATCTGTAGACAGGAAAAGGAACAGCAGCAATGTGTGTCCACAGGGGAAAAAGGAATGGAAATTTCAAACTGTAAAACCAGGAATCGAAAGCATTATAATGAGAATTCCCATAGTAACATGACTAAACCCGCTTCCTGTTTGGGTTTTGCCTTTGGTCTGTTTTTATAGTATCGCACAAGGGTATGAATAAAAATAAAGTAAGTAAAATGGTGCTTAATGTTTGTCAAGACCTTTCATACTGATAGACTTTATTGGAAAATCAGGATCATTTGAAGGAGATCTACCTTGGTTCAAATCCCAGTCAGACCCCTTATGGGTATCCAACTTTGGACAAATTTCTCAAGTGAGCATCAGTTACCTCCCATGTAAAGGGGATAAGAACTACCGGAAAAGGTGTAAGCAAGGAGGACAGGGAAGTCTGTGGAAGGTAGTACAATAGAGATAATAATATAAGGCCCGTGGCACATGGTAGGCACTTGATGAATGGCAGCACCTGCTATGATTATCTCATTTGACTTTTACAACAACTTGTGAGGACAAGAGACTGTGGGTGTTTACCTACCAAAATGCCTGCCCCATAGTAGGCATTCAGTAAATGTTGGTAATAAATTCTTAAGTGAACAAATAAAAGGGAGTAAGGCAAGATCCACCGTCCTAATTTCGGATGAGAAAAGTGAGTTTTATCTGAGTTCTCACTGCTACTAATGAGAAAAGCAGAGTAGCAAACCCAGTTTTTCTTACGCCAAGCCCGGTGCTCTTTCCTCTATTCAGGCAGTGCTCCTGACAATATTTACCCGCCTTGCTCTGGATGTTGGCATTTTATCTTCATTTTGTATGTGTGATTTGTTCTAAGTTAAGGAGTGTCTGGACTCAGCTCAGGAAGAAATTCAGTAAACAAGTTTCACGCTTATGCTGATAGCATGTGATATTTTAAATATACCTAAAACTATGATAAAATGTGGAAGCACTGAATTTATATAGTGCATATGTTTAATACAAAATAAAAATATCACCACAGAAAGTATTGCACAAATAAATCCTCCCTGGTTTGTTTTTTTTTTTTACTTGAAGCTATTGCCTTAGAAAATTAAACATAGCCAGATAAATGTCTTTCCCAAAGGCATCATGGTAATTCCAAAGTGGCATGTTAGGTCATTTACCTAAGGTTTAGAGAGTTTCTTCAGCTAGCTAACATCTGGGCTGTCCACGCACCTTGCCTTTACTGTTGGAAATGTGTTCATTGTTGAGGCCAGCATGGTGGGAAACTTACGTGCATGTCCGTAGACTCATAAAATTGCATTTTAAAATGTCAATATGTTAGCCAACATAGTACGTGCAGAATGGAAATGATCCAGGAGCACGGGGACGCAAATGAGGTTTTAAGTTGGGAGAGAACTATAAAAAGCAAGAATAAGGGCAGGTAGAAGAAGATGCTGGAAAGAAAGCCAGTAAGATTCAGGACAGGGCATCAGGACAGGACCCAGACCCTAACCCGAGGTACTGTGCTCAGAGATGCTGCTGACCGCACATCACCGAGCTGCCTCTGAGCAGGTGCAGAGCTGAATGCCTGTCCCCTCACAGTAAGCGGAGGGAAGGTGGACCGAGAAGCCATCTGGGAGGGAAAATATTCCAATGCAGATATGAATGGCACGATGAAGTTGGTAGAAACAGTGTAGTGCGGTGAAGAGCACCAGACTAGGAGATTTATATTCTGCAGAGTGCTTCACAGTAAGGCTTTGGCACCAGTCACACCAGTAATTGGACTTCATATGTATTTGATATTACTACCAATATTATTGTTGGCATTTTTTCTCAATTACATTTTTAAATGATTATTGCTAATATATAGGGTATCTATTGATTTCTTCAATAGATATTATTATATAATATATATGTATATTATTTTATATATGTATTATTATTATACAATATATTATTGTATATTATTGTATATATATGTATAATATATTATTATACAATATAGTATATGTTGTATAATAACTGTATATCCAGTTATTTTATTGAATGCTCTAAATGTTTCCTGCCAATGCAGTTAGGATATATCCAAACTCCTTAACATGCTTTCAAACCGGTTATTCATTAGCCACACAGAAATGCTTTCACATCTTCAGAGGAGGCACGTTCTTGCTTGCTTTGAGCTCTTTAAACCGGCTCTTCCCTCTGCTTACGACACTGCTACCTCCATCGTCTCTCCCTCACTCCTAATAATTCTTTGGGTTTTAGGTTAAACGTCTTATCTCCTGGAGCATCTTTATCTCCCCTGCCACCACCCTCACAACCACATCCACCAACAAAATCAGATTAATTATCTCTACTGCATGTTTGTATGGCAGCCCAACATGTGAGCATCATTGCCTCATCATCATAGAACTATTCATGCCTGATTGAAACTGCCTTTTTCAGTATTTCCCGGGATAGACTATTAGGTTCTGTGAGTGTAAAAGACATGTTTACCTTTACATTTTCCCAAGCCCCTGGCATATGGGTCCCATAAGAGTAACTAAAAACTATTTGTGGAATGAATGAATGAATGAATCAATCAATCAATCATTCAATCAACCAATCAAATCTAAATTCCTCAATATGACTTATAAGGACCTGTAGCCCTGCTTACCTTTCTGGTATCTCATCTTGTTGCCACTTAGTACAAAATCATGAACCCACTAGCCATTTTGAGTTATTTCATTTATAATATATGCTAACTCCCCAGTTACCCTTCTCCAGAACACCTACTCATCCTTGAAAGCTTAATTTTGTTGGCTCCTTCACCCTCCTTTCTTTCCCGCCTTGATGAGGTGCTCCTCTGGGGTTCTTCACCAAGACACTCCCTCCCTCTCTAATGACAGTTCTTAAGTTTTTCTGGAGCTTTCTGCTTACTAGTTAGTATCTTCCTCTAGATTACAAGCTCCCAGAGGACACAGAACATGTTTAATCCACTGTCTCATTTTATCCTGGCACATAATGGGCATTTAATAGTTGTTGAATGCCTAAATGAACTAAATAGCTAAATCACCTTTAAAAACATTAACAAAATGTATGGCATTGTTCAGGTATTTCCTTCCTATTCCTCCCCACCAGGGAACTGACGAATCTTTACAGAAAATGTCAATGTTCTGATTCTGTTTGGATCCTTTATCTTTCATCATTTTTCCAAATTATCCACAGATCCTCTTCTGCATCCTATACTACCCAAAATTGGAATTGCTATTTTCTTTCATGAGAGCTTTTATTACAACTGTAAAGACTTCTGAGCCTCTCTGTCAGCAACTGCTCAACGTTTCCACTTGAAGTGTCAAGTCTTTAATAACTGTATCTCTGTAGATTTGGCACATTCTGTTCCTACCAGCTATTGTTCAGACCCACACAAGTGCTGAAATATGAGACTTCTTCTCCTTCTGTCTCTCTTCAGATGCCTGTCACCTTTTCAGCTGCAAATGGAGTTTGTCCATTTCCTGGAGCCACACCTCTCCGTTGTATGTGGCCTGTATCTTAGAGGTATAAATATGCTTGCCAGTCAGTGGATTTTTCAGTATTCACATTATTGGAATGCAAAGAGTATTATCTAGAATGAGCATAATACTTGGTTTCTCACACTTTTACACTTTGTTTCACATGTGGCTACAGCCACATGGGCTTAGACTGTTTAATTATTTCATGCCCATTATGGATGGGTTTTGTTGCACATTTACAAAATAAGGAGTGTGAAAGGAGTAATCGATGCAAATCAGCCACCATTCTGGAGATGCTATCCAAGATGAAAGGCGATGATAGGACTGCTGCCTCATCTCTGGTACCAAAAAGGTCATATATCTTCATGTGTCAAACAACATCTACCCTGATTCCCATTGTCCCAGCCATTAGCCTGTATGTTCTGAGATAGATTCACCACTGTTCTCCTGCACTGCTCTGAATCACAATAAATCTTATTTCCCAGATTCCTTTGGATGGTGGCGGGGATAAGTCCTCCTGTAGCTCAAGAGAAACTAGATTTTACCAAAGAGTCCTTTATTCTGCTGTGGTTCCACTTCTCACCACACAGCCCAGCTTCTAGATTTTGACAACATCAACTTCGTTGACTTTTCGAGTCCTAGGGATAGTAGTGGTTTCCTATTCTCATTACTGTCGGGGATGCAGCACCAGCCCTTTGTGGAAAGCCATCATCTATGGAAGTAACTTTCAATATTAAACTCTCTGTGTTGAAACAGTTAGAGAGGCTTATGTTTCCCTGACTGGACCCTACTTATTAATATCTGGAAAAATTCAAAAGGCTTAATAAATACATCTTTTAAAGTAAGTAATATTTTAAATATCTTAAATCCTTAATGCAAAAAAACAATAAATCATTGATACTATTTATCTTCTACCCCCTCAACCTGTGGTATTTATTTGGAATCCCATTTTGTGCTTTTTTAGTTAAAAATGTGAAAGAATAATGGTTCCAGTTCATGTTTTAATAAAAATTCCATTACAAATTGAAATCTTAAAATGGAAGTCACAGGATAAGTAAGAAGGAGAACTTGAGGGCAAACTGGAAAGCCCCAGACCTAAGACTCTATCATACCTTATATCCGAGAACCTAAGACATTATTTCAGGTAAAAAGTTATTACACGTTGACCAAATGGTCCTGAGCAAATTTCAAATAACTTGAACTCAGTCAAGTAGCAAAAAACTTCTGTCCTTCTAAAATTTGCTGAATATTTAAGCATCTAGAAGACTTACAAGGCAAATGAATAAACAAACAAAAAGCAGAATCAAACCAGGGCACCTGGATGGCTCACTCTGTGAAGCATCCCACTTTGGCTCAGGTCATGATCTCATGGTTCATGAGTCTGAGCCCTGTGTTGGGCTCTGTGCTGACAGCTCAGAGCCTGGAGCCTGCTTTGGATTCTCGTCTCCCTCTCTCTCTGACCCTCCCCCACTCACACTCTGTCTCTCTCTCTCTCAAAAGTAAATATACATTTAAAAAATTGTATAGAGAGAACTCTATGAATACGGAGAACAAACTGATGATGGCTGGGGAGGCAGGGGTTGGGGGGTGGGTGGATGGGTAAAAGGGTAAAGGGAAGTGGGAGGTATAGGCTTTCAGTTATGGAGTAAATAAGTCATGGGGATGAATGGTATAGTGTAGGAAGTACAGTCAGTGGTATTACAGTAGTGCTGTATGGTGACAGATGGCAGCTACACTCATGATGAGCATAACATAATCTGTTAAGATGTTGAATTATGATGTTGAAAACCTGAAGCTAATGTAACATTGTGTGTCAACTATTCTCAAAAAACAAAATTTTAAGAATCTAGATGTTTTAAAGAAAATTCTTGTATGCTTCAAATTCTTATGTTAAAAAATTTAATCTCAATATATATAAATATCAAATCATTATGTTGTACACCTAGAACTAATGTACCATATGTATGTTATTAATACCTCAGTAAAAAAAAAAAAAATTCAATCCCCTCCGTAGACAACTTGAGGTCTTAAGTTCCTTGACAGTCATTTAAAAGGAAGTTACGTTGTATATAAGTTGATATTAAAAACAGAAAGAAAATTGTTGCTGACATGAAGCCAACAGCACAATAGCTTTACGATCCAGGGGATGCAGAACACTAAAATTAGCAAAACATTGCTCTTCAAACTTCAGTAAAACTATCACTTTTCACCCCACATCATATACACTCAAAAGTCATCATGGAATTACCCTAAGCCTTCTATACGAAGACTATGACTAGTGGGGAGGCCTGGGTGACTCAGTCGCCTGAGCATCTGACTCAGGTCATGATCTCATGGTTCACGAGTTCAAGCCCCACATCGGGTTTAAGGCTGTCAGCATGGAACATGCTTCAGATCCTCTGTCCCCCTCTCTTTCTGCCCCTCCCCTTGTGCTATCTCTCTCAAAAATAAATAAAATGATTTAAAAAAAAAAAAAAGAAGGCTGTGATTGGAAATCCCTTGGACCCTTCAAGAGCAGAGCTATCTCATAGGAGCTCACAGTGACATAAGCATTGGAAGTTAATACTCATTCTCACTAAATTTTTCTCTCAACCCTCCTGGAATAACCACCCACCTCACCAGGTGCTTCCTGGGTTCTATGGCTAAATGACCACATACTCCTTAGAGATTTCCTTTCCAAAAGTTCTTTAATAGACCTCTGACAGCTGAGGCAATCCTAGGGATAGACTTGAAGAAGGCAGGAGGCTGTGAGAACAAAGTAGAAGTAAGCTGTCCAGGTTCCTGGTCTTCTGGTCTCTACTTCCTCCTAATGTAGCCCCAACAGATGGGACACAAAATTTCATTCTACAAAGAGCACTGCTCGTCTGGTCTCCCCCCTGGGAAACAGGCTCTTGTCTGCTGAGTCTACCAACTTCATATATTTATATTGAGAACTATCAGAAAGTGTTTCTTTTAATTCCAGTGTTTTTATTAAAAGAACTTCAGTAAGAATGACCAAACACTTCATATGGCTTACTAAACAATAGAAATCTATGTTGCATAGACATTTCCTTTATTATATCCCAGAAAGATAATCATCCAGGCTTTTTGTCAGTGCCTTCAATGATGTGGAGCTCACCAGCTCCCAAGCCAGCCATTTCATTGCTAGACAGTGTTAATATTTGCAAGCACTTTCTTAGGCTGAACTAAATTCTCTCTCTCACTTTTAATAGCTATCATTTACAGAGTCATCATGATGTGCCAAAGATTGTTATGTCATGCAGCACTTCTAACTAAACCTCACAAAAACCCTACGAAGTAGACATTATCCCACTTCCAGTTGAGAAAAATAAAGCTCAGAAAATTTCATTTACCTGCCTAAGACCGCAACAAAGCAAGTGTTTGCACCCACTGTGGTTTTCCCTAATATGCCACACTGCCTTCAACAACAAAGAAATTAAATTCTTGGAAATGAAAACATTAACTATTAAATAAAGCATCATCCTTTAAAGTGTCATACCTTTGGGATATTTACATATGCCCTTTTTCCACACAGCTGCAACAGTTGCTTTCAGGCAACAGAATGATGATCTATTTTTTTTTTTTTTTTTTTTTTACTCCCAATAAATCTAAAGGGTTTAGAAGAAATAGACAAATGTCTGGGTATTAAAATCTGTCTGTGTGCAAAGATACATGATTATGAATAGAATCACCATGTGTCTCTCTTCTAGTCTACGTACACACACACACACACACACCTATGCACACAACAAGAATCAAGAAGACCTGGTTTTTTCATCCTTACGTGAATGACAGAAATTTCCCCCACCCAGTCACCATGGGTGAGAGCCAGAGTAAACCCCAATGGTGGTGCTAGGAGGGAAATGACAAAGCAATGGGGCAGGGGGATGGGGAAGCACTTCACATGTGAGGCTCATACAAACCAACCCACTGCCAGGTGAGGAGGCAGCTTCCTGAAGAACCCAACACTACCCCCCACCCCCCACACACACAGAGCTCACAAGGTCTGGGAGAGACCCTAAGGCTGAACAAGGCCAGATCCTTGCCACTAAGGAAGTCACAATCTCGTGGGAAAACACCAATAAATAACTCTACTGGAAGTATGCACGCTACAATTGATATCTTTAATCTCTGTTAACCAGAGTGCCCTCAGCAGAGTGGTTGGAGGCAACGAGGCTGGGTTTGAAAGCTGGCTCTCCCAGTGGAGGCCACTGCTGATCCCACTCTGCTACCAAGCTGTGGTTCCTGGGGTTGGTACACCTTGTAAATGGACTCTTACTACAATTAGGGAGTCTGAATGGCAGTCAAGAAGATCACCAGGTGGGTGATTTCTAGCTATGTGACTGTCATTTTATATATTATCAGTAGCAAAATCATAATGTGTATCACAGTCTTTCTCAGTCTTTGAACCCACGTAACTTCCAGAAGTTCAGCATTCACCGGAAACTCTCAACAACATAAAGCTACAAACTTGATATCCCAAGTGCCAAGGCTAGCGTGACCAACTGTCTCTTTTTGCCTGGGACCAAGAGGCTTCCCAGAATGCGGGCACATCAATGCTAAAACCGGGACAGTCTTGGGCAAAACAGAACAGTTGGTTGACCTAACAAGGCCATCTCTAGATTTCACAGCAGACCCAGGTCTTCTGGGTGCACTGATCCACACTTCCCATTCAATAGGTTTAGGAAAGGGGGCCGGGGATTCTACTTAAGCACACTCAGAAACAAACCAACCAATCAAATAAGAGGGAAATGGAAGAGGAGGGTAATCTCGGTGCCCGGGGAAACCTCAGAAGGAACATTTATCCCCAGTGGCCTACCATACACAGAAGAGAGAGCCCTGTCATGAGAACTGATTGATGTGCTGACATTCCCTGAGCTTCACTATATAGCTGCAATACATTTTTATGAAGCTGCAAACTTCTCTCTGAGAAGGGGAATACAATAGTAAATTACTGAACACTTAAGCGTATATATCATTCTAGGGCTCAGTTTTGTGTCCAGAGAAAACTGCAAAGGCAAATTCAATAACTGTCAAAAATGAATATATACATATTCATTCCTTCAGCAACATCTGCTGAGGGCCTACGACACACAAGTCTCCTCGCCGGCTCTGGGGACCCACAGGGATGCAGAGGACTCCGCTCCGAAATTTCTGTCAGGCATCTTATTTAAATCCTCCGCCGTCTTCATAATCTCCACTTCCTAGTTTGGGGCTATTCTAACCTATATAGACTTGTTCTCCAGGGCTTGGGCCATGCACAGAAAACATTCAGTAATTCAATTGGCTCATTTACCACCGCTCCCCTAAGAAGAGTCATAGCCAACGAATTTTTAATGCATCCAGCTTGCATTTTCTTCTCTGGAAGCTTATTTCTGTCCACCAACATAGCTTAGGCATCAGGTAACCGCAGAGACATTAAAGACAAATGAAGGGGGAAATCCCAACAGGAAGAAAATTATTGTTTTAGCCATTACCTACCATTTCTTGTATTGAGTCAGTACAGGAACCATTCCCCCCTCCTAATTCATTATCATTACACCTCAGCCCTTAAGGTCTTTATGGCTTCCTTCTGCACCTGGAGAAGCAACCACCCTCTGCGGAAAACAGGCAGGGAAACACGGGCGGACCCAACCCCACTGATCAGAATAACACATTCCTGTCTGTTATCTGACATCGCCCTCTTTTCAGCTAAACTCAGACACCACTCCATTGTTTTAGCTGATGATGCCTGACAGGGCAGATGACTGAGGCAGGTGACAGACAGGGTTTCAATAGAGAAGCCTGTTTAAGCTCCGGCCTGTCTGCTCCAGGAAATCTCAGGTCTTAATCAGTTGGGTGCAACTGGCTCATTTCGCCCAGATCGGTGGCAGTCCATCTCTGTACAGCCCCTTGTGAGGGACAGCCTCCAGGTGCCCGGGCCCGCCGGGTCAGCCGGTAGTCCAACCTGGCGTGGACAAGGACGCACCCGGGGGACTGCCCCGACCCCTTCTCCTCGCGCGCCGCGGGCGGAAACCCGAGGAAGGGAAGCCGGGAAACCTCCCCGCGCGTCGCTGCGCCGCCCGCGGCTCATTTGCATGTGAATCAACCCGGGCGCTGACCCCGGCGGCGCGGGCTTCGAGAACGCGGCCCGCGCCCCCGCCGGGAGGGACGTTTCAACGCCGTCCCGGTGAAACCGGACAGCCTGTCAGCATCATGAAAACGGCGTTTGAAATCTGCATGTCTGGGTGCAGGCATAAAATATTCATGCCTCAGATTAAAATATTTTATTGAATTAATATTGATTTACGATTAATTTTTAAATAGATTCATATTTCATGAGGCACTCACGATGAACCCACCAATTGGGCCTCGGTGAGTGAAACCAATTACACAAATCGTTAAGGAAGCGACCAAGAAAAGCATCTCTTCGACGCCTGGGAGGAGACAAAAAGAACGTGAAAGTCTGGCTTTCTGATAAAATACACAGAGTATCTATACAGCGACTGAAAAAGAAGGCTCATCTCCCTGCTCGCTTTGATACAGCCTTTTCTTTTTAATGTATGCCAGCGGGGCATCCCCCTGTCAATTTTTTTTTTTTTTTTTTTTAGAAAGATAGCTATGTTTGGCCTCACATTTGAAAACTTCACCGCGGTGACATTTTTTTTTTCAAAATTGCAATTAATTCTCCCCTTCCGAGAGGAAACTGTAATAATAATAGCAACCAAAAAGGGAAGCTTCGTTAAGAGCTTCCTCTCTCCACTATTGGGCAAAGCCTTTCAGAAAAGTGCTGACAGCTGAAAACAAAAGACATTGATTGCTGCACCCAATTAGCATCTTCAGACACAAAGCAATGGCGGGTAAGAGGAGGGTCCCCTAGCGCTTTCGAACGTGTTCTATTTCAATCCGAGCCCGGGGAAATTAACTTTTCCCCCTCAGCTCTCCCACCAGGCTTCCCAGAACCATACCTGTATTTTTGTCTGAACACTCAGATAGCCATCATTTCAGCGAGACCCCTTTTGGTAAGGAAAATGTTTTCTAATTTATACGAGATATTTTTACAGCCTAAGTCACAGACCCAGTTCATCTTTATTCATCCTTCTTTCCTTTTTATGCCTCATTCATGTCTTCCTTTTCTTATTCAACCATTCTAAATTGGGCCATCCTTGTTGGCTTATTATAGTCGGGCTCTTTCTGCACAAAGCACCAGTATGTAAAGTTCTAGGACAAAATAAGGATTATTCTTCACTTTGTGATGAAGGGTTTTAATGTGAGCGTGAGGATTTGAAAAGGCATGGAGAATCTGCAGGGGATGCTAGACTGGGTTAGAATAGCCACATGGGGCTAAGATGATGCCCAGGGTCTCCTAATTAGATAAAGCCATTGTTTAGATTCAGACAATACCTGTTTACAGTTCAATAAACAACTTGTCACAGTTGCTTGCTCAAAGCAGACCTAGATGTCAGTGCAAACAGTTAGTACAGAGGTAGTGGAATAAATTGGTCTCCTGAGTAAATAAATTGAGCAGCAATGTGAAACAGCCTCATCAGTACTGAGGAAGATAATCATTTATAAAGGTTTAAAATGGCGTTTCATAAGTATTGACATTTAGAGAAATGTCTTTCCCCATCTAAATGACTACCCCCACCTTTTCCTATTTTCACCAGCCACTAAAAAAGAAAAACAGTAATAAAATAAAAAGAGAGAATAAAGGATGTCTGGGGTCAGTCCATCAAAGTTGTGTAATGCTTTGTATGTAAAATTTAATAAATACTCCTAAGATGCCTGGTTTTGATTCTAAATTATGGGTAAGCAAGGCACCTGCCTTCAAGGATTTTCCATTCTGTCATCACAGAGTGGAGCCAGACAGAAAAACGGTAAGACAATGGAAAGGTCATTTGGCCAAACATACAGGTTTGTTGTTGTTGCTTCTTGCTGATGAGCGAATGAGTGACGAAGGGAAAAGCAATAAAAGAAAGAACAGAGCCGAGGTACGTGCTTAGAAACTGTAGTCAGGGAGATGAAGAAAGGGAGGCAGGAAGAAGAAATGAGGTGACACCATTTGGTGACTTCTTTTATGAGGATAATGACTGCACATAGTGGCATTCCCTTTCCCAAAGATCTTTGAAAGAAAGGGTCTGTACAGGGAGATGTAACTAAAGAACTGAATGTAAGGTTTTTGCAACAAATTGCTATAACATACAAACAGAGAAATCACAGAGACCCTGTCGGAGACCCCCCGTGCACACGTAAACACTAGGAAGCAGAGTGGCAAATTCCAATTCTTTAGAAGTTGTAAGAAAACAAGGCGTTAACATTTACTCGCTGCCATCTTTAAACCCTTCTCGAAATATACAATGTGCACCGGCCCACTATAGGGCCAGAAGGGGACCAATCCAAAAGCACTCAATCTGTATTACCTTGGGGGTTAGGGAGTCAGGGTGCGGGAGCTAAAGTTCTATATATTTAATAGATAGCAGAAGCCTTGTTCCCACCACATTTTCCCTTCCTTCCCTTTCTTCTTTCCTTCCTGCCTTCCTTCTTTTTTTTAAACCTGACCATTATGCACCACCCCACAGAGCCCAAGTGAAAGAGCTCTTGTCCTAAAAATGGTAGAGGGCACATCCCCTTTTTGTCTAATTTAACCATCACGGCATTTAATTTAAGTGTCCTCAATTCTGCCACCATGAATAATGTTTATTTCCCTTTAACACAGAGTTTTTAAATCTTGCATTTGGAGTCTACAGCAACAGAAGCCTTTTTCTGAACCAAGAAAATAAAACTAGAGTGCAGTCGATACGATTATAAACCCCAACGATCCTTTCTGGAGATGAATATTTAACATCTGCCCTGTAACTCACACTCCCTGTACTGCTGGCTGTTTACAACCACACCTGCTTTTGCAAATGGAGTCCACAAACTGACTGTAAGGTTTCTTTCCCCAGCATTATGTTGTGGTCACAGGCCTGAGAGCACATAATGCCAGGATTACTGCTGACCTGCCCTCTGTGGAAATCTGAGCTCAGTGGTATCTTTATAAAATGTTAGCTTTCAAGGCTACTCAAGACAAAATTGGCAGTGGATGTAGTTTTTCACCTCTATTCCCAGCTGCCATGTTCTGAGACAAAATCTCATTTACCCCATACTTCTCAGAAGGGCCCGGTGCTCTTCTAAAACCTCTTCTTGGGCAGGGACCTCAATGCAGAGAGCAGAGGGAAGGAGTTGGCATGAGAAAACCCAGGTTTGGGTCTCAACTCTCTCTGGCTATGTAACCTTCTCCAAGCCACCTAACCTCTTCCTCAGGTATAATACAGGGATAGTAAAATAACTTACTTCTCAAGGAGGGTGTACATGCTATAAGTTACAGAATAAACAAGTTGAAGTACTTTGAAACATCAGGGACCAATCAAGTGCTATTTCCATAAAGGGTTGTTCATTCACTCAAAGATATAACTGAATACCTACTGTATTTGAGCCTGGATACAGTGATGGATACGGTGAGTCCCCTGTGCTTAGAGACAGTCTAACAGAGATGTCATGGAAAGCATAATATTAATAGCACAAGATTGGAACAATGATAGAGTATTAGTGTTACGGGGTCACAGGCATGGAAGCAATCAAATATTTTGGAGGCAAGTCATGGAAAGTTTGTTATTATATTTTTTAATGTTTATTTTTGAGAGAAAGAGAGAGAGAGAGAAAGAAAGAACGTGCCCATGCCCAAACAAGCAGGGGAGGGGCAGAGAGAGGGGACAATGGATCCAAGCAGGCTCTGTGCTGACAGCAGGGGGCCTGATGTGAGTCTTAAATCCATGAGCTGTGAGATCATGACCTGACCTGAAGTCAGTCGCTTAACGGACTGAGCCACCCAGGGACCCCAAAACTTTATTATTATAGTGTGTATAGATGATAGGCAAATGTTAAACCCTACCACTTAACAGGGCAGAATAGATTTTAACTTGAGTTAACCTGAAACTCAAGGCATAGAATTCTAATACTTCAATATTGAGTCTTAACCAGCCATCAGAGGAGCTGGCCACCAGGGCCTAGTCAGGGCCTCCAACACACATGGACATGATCCCTGCAGTTAAAGCAGACTCCCGGCTTTTCACCATGGAAGTGAATGGTTAGAACCATCTTAGTCATTTTATGTCATTCATTCCGCTACATTTTTTGCATCTTGATCCAAATATATTAACTGAAAAAAAATTTTAGATGATGAACCTATTTCTGGTTTAGAGGTTTGGAAAGTCTTGCAGAGACTTCCCCAGCCTCCCCCCTCATAATGCTAGCAACCCCAAACTTGTCTCCTCTGCAGACACCTTCTGAATGAGCTTACCAATGCTTACTGGTGGATGCTATTGGTGGGCCTCTCCCAGATGACACACACAACTCCAAAACTAGACTTCCTGTCAAGACCGAGAATGGCTCTCCTCCTAAGTTTCTTTTCTCTGTAGATGATACCACTACTTACTCCTTTACTCAAGCAAGAAAGCAAGAATTTCTTCTTCTCCCTTTATCTCACCTCCCTCCACTAACCGTGTCAATCCTGTGTCCTTACCACTTTTCATACCTGTACCATCCTCTCCTTCCTGCTTTGATCGCCAGAGGTCAGCTGCATCACCATTATCTCAGTTTGGAAATAGCCCCCTAACTGTCTCCCCATGTCTAATCTCACTTCCTATAATTCATTCTCCAAATGCTACCAAAGTGATAGTGATCTTTAAAAAGCTAAGAAAGACCATGTATCCCCCTTTCTTAAAATCCTTCAAAGGCTCTCCATAGTTTACAGAACAAAGAGCAAAATTCTTAAAATGACATAGAAGACCCTAAATTATCTGTCCTCACAGTTGTCTTGACCTCACAATTCTTAGAACTCTAACTCTTCTAGGTGGTTTCATAACTCCCTGCCTTTGCTCTTACTGAAACCCTTTGCCCGAGAAGTCGGCCTCCTGTCTTCAATCTCCTGTCCAAACAAACACCTACTCATTTGCCAAGACTCATTCCAGTCACCCCCTTCTCTAGGAATTCTTGATTTATCTTACCAGAACACTGAGATAGAATTGACTACCCCTTCCTTCTGCCCTGCCCCTCTCTTTGCCCAGATATCAAAAACACATCTCCCTTCTCCTAGAAAGAAAGCTCCCAATGACAAGGTCCATGACCAGCTAAGTTTGTATACCCAGTACCTAGCACAGCATCTGACATATGTTTGGCACTCAGTTGGTATTGTGTGAATGAATGAATGAAATATGCAACCCATTTTGTGAAAAGGAAGGTCATAAAAGCCTAAAAAAGTGACTTGCATGTAGTAAGCAGTCAATATATATTGTTGAAGGAATGAATGAACAAATCCTTTCATATCTTGCCATTGAACTGGAGATCTGGGCACTGTTTTTTATGTAATCCTTCTCCATGTATATTTTTTCTCTAAAATAAGAATGCCCACAATAGGCTAAAGCAGTGTGTATTATGCCACTATCAAATGTTGACATGGATTGGAGATGACTTTCTGGCTAATTATTTCATTACTGAGAGCTCTTTGAGGGCTTCTAACTTAGTGTCAACCTCCTCAGATATATTCCTAAGGACTCAAAAACAACAACAACAACAACAACAACCTGCTTTGTTTTTCCACTCAACTGTTAAACAACAACTAAACCAGAGCAGGAAAAATTATACTAACCCAGCGAAAAAAGCATCACACAAATTCTACTCCTAGTATGTTTATATCTCTGAGATTTACATAAAAATTCAGGGTTAACCTTATGAGTGTGCAGAATAGACATCCTTTCTAGAGGTGTGATGAACTATCAAATATTTCCTACTACCAGAACACTAGAATGCTGAAATTTCTATTACAATATGATAACCTTTGGCTTCCCGATCTTTAAGAGAATCCTTTTAAAATATAGATACTCCTGAGTAGAAGCAAGGTTGGTAAGTAGCCTGTATACATGATCAATAAGGACAGGGTGGTTGTTTGAGGCTGGCAATGGCTTTTATTATTCAGTGCTAGTATATTACCAGGTGTTAAATATGTAGCCTATACTGCAGCCCAGAAGGAATCCCATCCTGAGCTGCATTTTTCTAGATTTAGAAATGAAAGGGCTTTATAGATCATCTAGTCCCCCCATATCATGTTTAAGAGATTTATTTTTTAATGCATATACTTATACATTTTTTTCATTCAACCAATATTTGCTGAAGGCCTACTATGTGCCAAGCACTTCTTAAGGTACTTGGGATGTAGGAATGAACAAAACAGACAAAAATCCAAGACCTCATATGGCTTATATTATACTGGGGAGAGCTAGGCAATCAACAGTATATCAGTAAAATGTATTTTTTCTTGGCTGCTTGGGTTTGTCAAATAGTGATTAATGAATAAAAATAAAATTGGGAAAAGGGAGAGAACACACAAGACAGAAAGTGAAGGTGGCTGCCAACTTAAATTCAGTGATTGGGAGGTCATCACTGAGAAGGTAACATTTGAGAGAAAACTGATGGTGGGTTGGAGCAAACATTACAAATATAGGAACAAGAGGGATTTTCCAGATGGAGGGAAAAGCTAGTCCAAACATCACGAGAGAGGAATTTGTATGATATGTTAAAAGAAAAAGAACAAAGAGGACAGTGTGTTTCATCTAGAGGAAACAAAGGGAAGAGAAGTAGAAGATGAGATCAGAGGATTAGTGAGGGGATCCAGTCATCACAGAACCCTGGTGAACATTTTTAAAGACAGGTTTAAGCTGGGGCACTGGGGCGCTCAGTTGGCTAAGCGTCCGACTTCAGCTCAGGTCATGATCTCACAGTTTGTGGGTTTGAGCCCTGCCTCCTGACAGTTCAGAGCCTGAAACCTGCTTTGGATTCTGTCTCCCTCTCTCTCTGCTCTTCCTCTGCTTGTGCTCTGTCTCTACCTTTCTCTCTCTCTCTCAAAAATAAACAAACATTAAAAATAAAAAAACAGGCTTAGGCTGAGTGAGATGGGAAGCAATTGGAGGGTTTGAGCAGAAGAATGACATGCTTGGACTTATGATGCATGTGAAGGATCATGCTGCTGCTATGTTAAGAAGAGACTGAATTGGGGCAAAGACAGAAGCAGATATACCAGGTGGGAGTCTATGGCACTGATTAAGGTGAGAGGAGACAGCAGTGTGGACAAGTGGTAGTGGACGGTGAGAAATGAACAGATTCTGGATAATTTTGATAGTGGAGCCAATAAGAGTGGCTAACATTGATTATGAGGAATAAATAACAGACAAGAATAGTTCTGATTTAGGAGTGCCTGGGTGGTTCAATTGGATATGTCTGACATCAGCTCAGGCCCTGACCTCACTGCTTGCGAGTTGGAACCCGGCGTCAGGTTCTGTGCTGACTGACAGCTCAGAGTCTGGAGATTACTTCAGATTCTGTGTCTCCATGTCTCTCTGCTCCACCCTCCCTCAAAAATAAACATTAAGAGAAAAAGAAAAGCTCAGGTTTTTTGGCCTGAACAACTGGAAGGATGGTGTTTTCATCAACTGATGTGGAAAGACTGAGGGTAGTGCGTGTTTGGGGGGAGGAGGTGTGATGATCAGGAGCTCGTTGGGGCATTTTAAGTGTGAAGTACCTAGTGGACATCCAAAGAGAGGGGTTGACTAGGTCAAATAATCAGATGAGAACATGTATATACAGGGAACCTGTGAATTATATCAAGTCAGCCAATCACAAAGGCACCATCAGAGTGAGACATAAAATAGCACCCTGGAGGGAAGAAATAGAACTATAAAGGGAAAGGAAGAACTGAGACAATGACAAATTCTACCTTTCTCATTGTTTGGCCAGGAAGTGAGTGGCCAGACCAAATTGAAGACTCATAAACCACAAGAGAAATTGCAAAATGTCTTTCAATTGCTAGCTTCTACTGTGCATTTTTCCATTAAGTTCCTGATTGCGTCTACTAAATTTATTTTCACATGAAACATTCTTTAAGGGTTGTGCAATGAGAATGTAAAGGGAGAATGGTATAAGCTAAGATGGCAGAAATATACTTGAACTGGTTTACCCACACAGACTGCAGACACTCCTTATATATCAAGTGTTAGAGCAACATAGAGTCCCTGGTGGCAGCTCCTAGAATTTAGATTGGGACCAAAACCTGTTCAGGATATGAAAAGCACATGGGATTGGATTGGGTGTTTGGCAAAGTGAATGGGAAGAACTTTCCCATTTTGGGTTAATTGTTCAATAAACACTTGGGAAGGGCCAAGATTCTGAATTACTTATGCAATGATAATATTCTTTCGCAGAGACCTAAAACAGTGCCCAATTCATAATCTTCTCTAATGCTGCGAACCTTCAAGGGGTCATTTGGTTCAGTTCTGGCCTGGAAGAAAAACCTTATAGGACCACTATAAACTGAGGCATATTTACCATATTTTCCAGAAGAACATGGAAAAGGGAAAGAAAGACAGGATGGACCAGTATTGGTGGCCTGATGGAGACATCTAGGTACCCAACCTATGTATAACCTCCATTCACAACTGGCTACTGGGGTTCTGAAATAGATGATGATCTCAAATGATTTCAGCTTTTCAAGCTTTTATCCTATTAAAATCCATCTACCCCAAATCTGCTTATCTTAAATACTTTTAATACAGAGTATCCAATTCATACACCAGCCACTTACTGCGAAGAGGTTATGCAGGGATCTGGACCAGATATGATGGTCTTCATAGTTCATTGTGAAGAATTAAGAAAGGTGACTTGAGACATAGTACCTGAAAGAAAAACATAAGCCAAAATCGGGCTATGCCAGTTAGTTACCTATTATCTCTCAGTGCCAAGTCAACCCATCCTCACTCTGCTTTTTTGCACTATATTTTCAATATTCCCTTGCCAGATGGATTCCTGTTAGTTTCTGTCAGTGAAAGAGACTAGTGTGAAATTGAAAGACAGGAGGAGGGAAGAATGAACTCTTTTTCTATTTACAGTTCCTATAAGTTTTCCTCTAGCAGCAGAAAACAAATACCATATCAACATTGCTTCAGCCCCTCAGGGCTGGCTCTGCCCCTTCAGTGACAGAGTACCAGCGACACCATGCACTTTTCAGAGAGCATGAGTCCCACAGCATCTCTCTCCCAGAGAGCTGAACAATAGTCTCAGGGTAGCCTCCTCAGAGATCCACACAATGGCTACATGGTATTCATCACTCAAAGCACCAGCCACACAGACCAGTCCTCTGAGTCACTACACAGACCAGTGCCCTTTTGTTCCTTCAACACCAAGAGTAGTATCTGTTTTCACACATACTAATATTGGACTTAACCTTGACATTCCTTATCTGCTCTTTAAGGCTTCTAATACTGGTGGGTGATGGTTTTAAAATATGTCACAAATTTTTCAATATTATTCTCTCCAAAAGGTGGAGCCTAATTCATCTCCCCTTGATTGTGGGCTGGACTTAGTGACTTGCCTCAGATGAGTAGAATATGACAGATATGATGGTGTATGGCTAGGTCACAAAAGCTATCACAGCTTCATCCTGCTTTCTCTCCTAGATCACTCTCTGAGAGAAGCCAACTGCTATGTCATGAGGACACTCAAACAGCCTTGTGGGGAGGCCCATGTGGGGAGAAACTGAAACTCTTTGCCAAGTGCCAGCAAGAAGCAGAGGTCTTCCTGCCAATAGCTACATAAGTGCACCATCTTGGAAGCAGATTCTCCCTCTTCAGCCAAGTCTTCAGATAACTGCAATCCCATCTGACAGTTTGACTGCAATCTCATAAGAGATCCTAGGTTTCTCCTGGATTCCTGAACCTCAGAAGCTGTTTGAGATAATAAATGTATTATTGTTGTTTCAAGCTATTAAATTTTGAGGTAATTGGCTATTGGTTACAACAGATAATTAAAATACCAAGTAACCAATTCTTTATATTAAAGTTCTCCATTTTAAATATCTGTTTTTACCTCTTGATTGATAGAAGAATTGGTAGCACAAGTAGACCCAGGAAACTGACCCTCAAAGATAGGATTCTATAATTAGATTACTTACCTCTTTAACTTTGAACCCAGTGAAATCTCCTTGCCAATGACAAATGGGATACTGGTAATCTGTAAGATGCAACAATAGCAAAATGACTTAAATTATGGCGGTGTCTTCTTGGGATAAATTTCCTATGGAAGACAAGGCTTTGAATAACAAAGTGGCTGAAGTACTTGATAGTTACAATAGTAAGTGTAACTATAAGAACTGGGAATGAGCTTTCTCTCTGCCATCAGGTCATAGAAGACCAGACAGTATCTTTAGCAGCTATAAAAGAACCTCTTATTTCTTGCATTCACAAGGCAGGTATGTCTAATCAAAATATAATTTTGTGAGTTGTATAATTACAATATAAGATGAATTTACAGACAGACAGAGTTTCTTATGTAAACGTTTAGGAATTGTTTAGAAGGAATGAATGCCTGAACTTGGAAGGAGGAAATTTTGTTCAACCTAGAGAAAGTTGAGTTATTTTTAATCTGATATGTCTGAGCCTCACTTGCCAACAGAAGCAGTTCCTTAGGTTTTGAGGTGCATCACCTTCCCTTACCCAAAGACTCTATAACCTTCTCTATGGCTAATGCCTTCAAAAAGGATGTCTAGGGGCACCTGGGTGGCTCAGTCGGTTAAGCGGCCAACTTTGGCTGAGATCATTCAATCTCACAGATTGTGAGTTCGAGACCCTCATCAGGATCTGTGCTGACAGCTCAGAGGCTGGAGCCTGCTTTGGATTCTGGTCTGCCTCTCTCTCTCTGCCCCTCCCCTGCTCATGCAGTCTCTCTCTCTCTCTCTCTCTCTCAAAAATATATTTATTTTTTAAATTAATTTTAAAAAAAGAAATATTCAGTCTATATATTACATAGAAGTCAAGAGAAGACACCCCATTACCCTCAGTGTGAGAAAGGTTTTATGAAAGTTTGGGTTAGACAGAGATGCTATAGACCCAGGGCCTTTGTGTGCCTGGGAGGTAGGTTGTAGCAAACAGGATGAAGACAGAATCCAGATTACTGAATGGAAGCTCCCCAGTTGGGTTGTAGAAAACCATGAAATGCCCTCATTCTATCCAGAACAGTGAGAAACCACTGGCACCTCTCCCCAATACACACAATATATATGAACACATATATCAAAGAAGTATGGACCAAAACATATTAAAAACAAAACAAAACCCCCAAACTCTAAACTCTGCAAGGAAGAATCCTTTCTCTCTTTTTTTTAATGTTAATTTATTTTTGAGAGATGGAGACAGAGCCCGAGCAGGAGAGGGGGCAGAAAGAGAAGGAGACACAGACTCTGTCTCTCTGTGTCTCAAAAATAAATAAATGTTAAAAAAAAAAAAAAAAAGGGATGTCTATTCTCCTCAGCACTTCTCACTGCCTCAAGACCTGCAACTAGAGTTGTATGTCAACACAGTCCATGGAGGCAAGGGCCAAGCCATTTGGGAGAAAAGGGTTCATACTCCAAAATAATAGCAAGATTTTGCAAATATACATTGGCAGAAACTTGTAGAATAACTATGGGAGTAGATTCTATAAATATTAGACCAAGAATGGTAAAATATACTATTGGATGAAGGCAAGTATATTATTATGGTTTAACTTAACAGAGAATTAGGTAACTGAGGAATTCCAGCAGTTTGCTTGAATGATTACTGAAACACGAACACCAAAGTGACCTAATTCAATCAGGATGAGATGCCAGACTTCCTTGGTATAAAATAGAAGAAAGGACCACGAGGCTTAGGAAGATAGGCACCCGGGAGTATACCTGAATATTCACACAAACATGTCCCTTGAGAATCCAGAGTACTCTCTTCACTAACGTGTTGAGAAATGTGTTAATGATGGGGCCACTATATACTTAGAAGAGCTTTATGGCAGATGGCTGTCTTTCATAAGCTAGGGATAATGGTGAGAAATGCCATCAC
This sequence comes from Proteles cristata cristata, assembly GCA_017311185.1. Classification (NCBI taxonomy): domain Eukaryota; kingdom Metazoa; phylum Chordata; class Mammalia; order Carnivora; family Hyaenidae; genus Proteles; species Proteles cristata. The sequence goes on along the minus strand of JAESUZ010003906.1, from coordinate 107,003 downwards.
TGAAATGAGTTTCCTGATTTTAAAATAGATTTTAAAGTGAAATTCTGGAATGTTAGGGGCCAACTTAACCTCTAAAGACAAGGTTTGCATAATTACCATAATAAGCAATTATATTTGACCTGCAGGTATCTGCAGTAAGGCTTATTGATCACAATATTTCAATAAAACAAATAGGTAGCCTACTAAATATATGTGTATAAATAAATGTGCATATAAATATTTATATGTATATATTTATACATGTAGCATAGTTTATATATGTGTGTATATATGTATGCATGTATATACATATATATATTTATATATAATATTTTTATAAATATAATTTTTATAAATATATATAATATATTTATATATAAATATATATATATTTATATATAAATATATATATATTTATATATATATATAAAATTATAATTTAAAATTCTAGTCCATCACTTATTGGCCTTTTGGCTAAGATCAAGTTTTAGCCCACGTGAGCAGAAGTCTATCGTGGATCACCACAATGGTGAAGCACATCTTCTCACCCAGTGCAGCCCTAACCAAGTTCATAAGTGCAGAATGCAGGGGGTTCATTCAGCACCACCACAATTATATTCTGAAATATCTTCTAAGCATTCCATAAGGTGCTTATATATACGGTGATCACCCTCTGGGAAAAGGAAACCATCCGCTCCTAACTCAAGATTCTTAGATTCTAGCTCTACTGATTTATAATGCCACTGTGGTCTGCTAGTCAATGTGGGGCTTATTGAGGTCAACTGATAAAGTGGAATTTTGGGCCTCTATTTATATCCCCAGGTTCTGCATATAAAGTTTGAATAGTCATGTTTGTACACTCGCAGAATCACCATCTGATCTCTCTTACCTCTGAAGGTAGGGCTGTTATAGTTTGATGATGAGGTAGTGGCCTCTGAAACTTTCTCTCTCAACCAGAGTAGTAAGCCACAACTGATTCCTGATGGAATTAGAGACAGCATGGACTTCAAAAATCTGAAAGGTGAAAGAATGATAACTCATATCGCATTCCAATCCTTTTGGCTCTATGCAAAAGGCAGATGGATCATGGGTTGTTATAAAGTTATGCAGGTCATTATTCCAACTGCATGGCAGCTACTTCAGATATGGTATTTTATTTTTCAAGGGGAAATGAATACAATATCTGGACTCTGGCATGCAGCTATTAACCCAGCAAATGCCTTTTTGTCTATACCAAATTACAGGTCCCGCCAGAAAGTTTGTTCTTACTTAGCAAGGAAAGCAACGCACCTTCACATTCTTGCATTGCAACTAAATCAACTCCATAGTCTGACATAATCTAGCACCCAAAGATGTTGATCGTCTTGGAATTTTATACAATATCACACTGATGACATCATGTTTATTGCACATTCTGAACAGGAACTAGCAGGAACTCTAAATGCCTTAGTAACATGCATTCCAAAAAGTGGGAAATAAATCCCACAAGTTTTCAGGAACCTGAAACTTAATCATTCTTTTAGCTATCCAGCCTCCCTGCTAATACCATTGGCCATAAATGATCTATCAAGTAGAAAGTCTGAAAGAGATGATCCCAAGTGATTTCGACTATTAAAGGCTTCATCCCATTAAAAATCGTATATCACAAATTTTCATATCTTGAGTATCTTCTATATACAAAGTGAGCAAGTAATTCCTTCCACACATTCGCAAGTAGCTCTCAGCAAACATTTGCTGAGATATGGTAGCTCAAGGACCTGGACTGTGCATAACATGACCTCATATTGTAATCTGTGGGATTAGGTTGGAGGGCACCTGGATAGATATTGGTTAAGTGTCCAACTCTTGATTTTGGCTCAGGTCATGATTTCATTGTTGTGAGATAAAGCCCCACATTGGGCTCCATGATGAGGGTGGAGCTTGCTTGGGATTCTCTCTCCCCCCTCTCTCTGCCCCTCCCCCACTGTTCTCTCTCTTTCAAATTAAATAAACCATAAAAAAATTAAAATGGTAGTTTTGGTACAAGGGGATTACACCATCCATGAAAGCCAAAAGCACAGTGAGGTCCTGCAACAACTACTATTTCCTCACACTGTCTCATTACTAATTAATCCCAACACTCTCTCCTCCTGAGCCTAGATTTAGTTGCAGGATCCTTCCAAACAGTGTAGCAAATAACCTTCACCAATCCATTGTGAGAAATAAAAACTTTCTTTCAAAATAGAGGGAATCCAGGTACAAGGCCATTGGATGGAAATCACAAAAACCAATGAGAGGAAGAGGGAGAAAAGCGAAGAGTAGGAAGTGAAGTCTAAATAAACCGGAGTTAAAAAAAAAAAAAAGGAAAAAATCCACAGTATCCAGTGTAGTCAGGGAAAGAACTATCACAGATATTTGTTAGATCTGACAATGGATACACAGAAAATTCTTTTTGAAGAAAGCTCATTTACTTAACACTGAAGTACTTCCAGGATAGAGGAACCACGTTTTGAAGAGAAACCCCATTCTGAAGTTATGTGACAGTTAGGCACCAGTTTGCCCACTGCTGCAGGTGCAAAGTGGCCATCTATAAGCACCTGCTCCAATACACAGAATAACGAGGATCTCACAGGCAGCTGAGGACAAACACTGGAGATCTTTTTACTATTCTAAAAAAAAAAATTGAGAGTAGACTTTAATACCTACCCACTTCACAGAGGCATAGTAAATTTCTTTCTGTATTAAGAAAACATGGCTTGCAAGCAAATTAAGCAAGACCCTCCGAGCAAAGCAACAGTATTATTAGAACAGATTATTAGGTTCTTTGTTAAAGGGCCCTGAGAAAGTTGGAACTGTGAAAGTTGTAGTCCATGGCTTTTTGCTAATCATATCCCCCAAAGGAACAAGCAGCAAACTTTTTACATTAGAGGATCTCAATAAAATGTCTGTTGAATTACGTTGGAGGTGGCAAAATGTCAATTAATTTTTTTCAGTTTTGCCTTTTAAATTTTTACATATTTCAATTAATTTAACGAAGACATTAGAGCTTTTCATTTCCCCAAATCCTTTCTTTGATCAAAGCCAAGGAATAGACTAACATTAATTCCATTCTAATTCATGTTAGAAGCAACAGTTCTCATAGAAGCGAAAAGTAAGTAAGCAACACCAAATGCTGGCAAGGATGTGGAGCAATAGGAACTCTCATACATTGCTGGTGGAATTGTAAAATGGTAAAGCCACATTGGAAGACAGTTTGGCAGTTTCTTAGAAAACTAAACATATTCTTACCATATGATCCAGCAATCACACTCTTTGGTATTTACCCAAAAGAGCTGAAAATTTATGTTCACACAAAAACCTGCACAAGGATGTTTATAGCAGCTTTTCTCATAATTGCCAAAATGTGGAAGCAACCAGATGTCCTTCAGTAGGTGAATGGATAAATAAACTGTGGTACATCCAGACAATGGAATATTATTCAGCACTAAAAATAAATGACCTATCAAGACATAAAAGGACACGGAGGAACCTTACGTGCATCTCAGTAAGTGAAAGAAGCTAGTTTCAAAAGGCTAAGTACTGTTTGATTCCAACTATATGACATCCTGGAAAAGGCAAAACTGTGGAGACAGTAATAAACCAATGCATGCAGCATGGAGGAGGGGAGATTAACAAATGGAGCACGGAAGATTTTTACGGCAGTGAAAATACTGTGTGCGATATTGCAATGATGGTATTTGTTACTACACATTGGTCTAAACTCATAGAATGTCCAATACCAAGAAAGAACCCTAAGGTATATATGGAATTTGAGTGTTTATGATGTGTCGATATAGGTTCATCCTTGGTTAAAATAAAAAATCCATTCTGGCGCACGATGTTGATAACAGGGAGCACTATGCAGGTGTGAGATGGGGTAAATGGAAAATCCCTCAACTTCCCTTGTAATGTTATTTTAAACTTAAAACTAATCTAAAAAATTGAGTCGTTAAAAAATAAAAACATAGAAAGTAAGCACTGGCCCGAAATAGGTCATGCATTGTTTTCAATTGACCTAGATCTGGAACCACTAAAGCATGGTTGGAAAACAGTACCTGTTAGACTACCCGTATGCTTAGTTATACAGGCAGATAGAGTATCAGTGGCTTCACTGACACAGTCACTCTATTACAGTCATGCTGACTCCTTGTTGTCCACACAGCAAACATGTTCCCACCCAAGATTTTTACATATGCCGTTTCCTTGTCGTGAACACCCTTTCCCCAGACAACGTGCTCTCTAACTCCTTCAAGTATTTGAAGTCACTTTCCCACTGAAGCCCACCCTGGTCATTCTAACTAAAAGTTAAACCCACTTTCCTGCTTTATCTTATAACCTCAGTACATATTGCTATCTACTATATCCTATGTTTTACCTTTTTATTCCATTGTACATCTCTCCTGCTGGACTAAAAACTCTGTGAAGACAGGAATCTTTTTTTTTTTTTTTCACTAGTATATCTTCATCCTTGAAAATGGTGCCTGGCAAATAACAGATCAATAAACATCTGTTGAATGAATAAGTGGATATGCAATCATATTAAAAATGTGAAATGAAAAATGTCAGGGAGATATGGTGTAGAGCCTTCAGATCTTTTCTCTTTCTTCCTTTTTGCAAGAAACCTTTTATGCAGATCTTGAATATACTCTATTTTACAATTTTATTTCAAAAATACCAAGGTGTTTGGGGAAAAGACAGACAGCACTGATAAATTATGAATGCCCTAAGAAATTTCAAAAAATTCTATTCTCTGCATTGTTCATAACAATTTACTTTGACATTTATAAAAATTAAAAACAAACAGAAATTAATCCCATCTTTAAAAAATGAATCCTATATGTATTACTGGAGTATATTTACATCACACATTTTAAAAGTTCATATATAAGTTTTAGCCTTAAAAATCCATTACTACTTCACACTGGAGAATTTTTATATCAATGGATGTTTACTTTTGATAGTCATTTATATTTCTATAACCAAGATATTTGCTAATCTAATAATACTCTTTTTCATTCTTTGCCTGTACTATAAAAAAAATTTAATACTCAATTTTTAACTTTCTTCCAAGGGCTACTTTCTGAAAGTAGACCATATACTCTACGAAATAGAAGCAAGCTGTTGAATAGCGGAGCCTGACAATATTTTCACAATGTAAATGACCCAAAATATGCAATTATGTAAACATTACTGCTGAACCAAAAGTTTTAGCTGCAAACCTACTGTCGACATACCTGTTAAGAGGTCTTAATGGACAGAGGTCCTGAGAACACGTTCCACAAGGAAGTCCACTCATGTGATCCACTCTGAGTGGATTTTTGGAGAAGAAGACCGTAAGCGGATTATTTTGAGATTTTAGATTTAGGGGATTTAAGAGAGAATGGCCTAGGGATACAGAAAGCAATGACTGCAACCGACATACCCCAAGCAATTCAACGTACAAACCTTCTCTCCTGATGATGTGTTGATTTAGAGTCAGGAATGAAATTTCAACTTTAGCAATTTTCAGAGTTACGTTAAATCAACTTTTGTGGCTCACAATGAAGCAGAGATCATTCAGATCAAGTCAGACGACTATATTCATTTTGCAAATTACTCCACATTTGGGCAAATGCAATAATATTTTTCCCTTTTGACTACACATAGTTATTTCTCATTGTTTTAAAATAGACAGAGAAACAATTTTTATGTTTATTTTTTAATTAATTAATTAATTGATTTTAAAAATTTACACCCAGATTAGTTAGCATATAGTGCAGTAATGATTTCAGGAGTAGAGTCCAGTGATTCATCCCCTACGTATAACACCCAGTGCTCATCCCAGCAAGTGTCTTCCTTAAAGCCCCTCGCCCATTTAGCCCATCCCCCAATCAAATCCCCTCTGGCTCAGTTTGATCTCTATATTTAAGTCTCTTCTGTTTTGTCACCCTCCCTGTTTTTATATTATTTTTGCTTTCCTTCTCTATATTCATCTGTATTGTATCTTAAATTCCACATACGAGGCAGGTCATATGATATTTGTCTTTCTCTGACTAATTTCACTTAGCATATTACCCTCTAGTTCCATCCACATTGTTGCAAATGGCAAGAATTTTACTTTTTGATTGCCAAGTAGTATTCCATTATATATATAATATCTGTTTTTTAGAACAGCTTCAAAAGAATAGGTGTTAACTCTTCTTTAAATTTTTGGTAAAATTCTCCTGGAAAGTGATCTGGCCCTGGACTCTTGGTTTTTTGGGGGAGATTTTTGATTACTAATTCAATTTTTTTATTGGTTATTGGTCTGTTCAAATTTTCTATTTTTTCCTGTTTCAGTTTTGGTAGTTTAGATATGTTTCTAGGAATTTGTCCATTTCTTCCAGACTGCCCAATTTATTGGTATATAATTGTTCATAATATTCTTTTACCATTGTTTGTATTTCTACAGTGTTGGTTGTGATCTCTCCTCTTTCATTATTGATTTTATTTATTTGAGTCCTTTCCTTTTTATTTTTGATCAGACTGGCTAGGGGTTTATCAATTTTGTTAATTCTTTCAAAGAACCAGCTCCTGGTTTCATTGATCTGTTCTACTGTGGGCTTTTTTTTTTTTTTTTTGATAGCATTGATTTCTGTTCGAATCTTTATTTATTCCCATCTTCTGCTGGTTTTGGGTTTTATTTGCTGTTCTTTTTCCAGCTCTTTGAGGTATAAGGTTAGATTGTGTATCTGAGACCTTTCTTCCTTCTTCAGGAAGGCCTGCATTGCTCTATACTTCCCTCTTATGACTGCCTTTGCTGTGTCCCAGAGGTTTGGGGCTGTGGTGTTATCATTCAGGGACTATGGTAAATCACAACACACATCTGGCACCAGGCTTCACCACACCCTAGCGTCCTTCTTCCAACAACAGCAAATGTGGCTGTAATCTGGAGTCTGTTAGGACCTTTGTCTTTGGGGAGACTTCATGGATTCTACCAAATGTCCTCCCAGCAGGGGAACCACCTCTCCCCGTGTGGCCTGAGGACCCAGAGGACCCCTCTGTCTGCTCCTGGGGATTTGCCCTTCCCCCCAGAGCTCCACCAGGTATTGAGCTACAGAGTGTCTGACTCTATAAACAGGTCAGATGAAAAAACTCAGTCTAAGACAGGTAAGGTTGTCCAAAGACCACAGACAAATAAGCAGAGTTGATGGTATTTAATGCATTCAGTCTAACTTTTGAGTGACTGGTCTAGATGACTCCACTTTAGGAGCTCAGTTGGTTAAGCTTCTGACTTCAGCTGAAGTCATGATCTCACAGTCTGTGCGTCTGAACCCCACATTGGGCTCTGTGCTAGACATGGAAGACTATGTATTATATGATTCCCTTTATATAAAATTCTAGGAAAAAATTGAAACTATCGTGAGAAAAAATTGAATAGTGATTGCCATGGGCATAGGGTAGATGAGGTAGAATTGACTGTAAAGAGGAGCTGGAGAACTTTGACAGTGATAAAAATGTGACTAATGTCATGAATGTATAGTCACGCAGTTAACATTGTTAACTTCCATTGTGCACTTAAAATTGGTGAGTTCATGTATGAGGACAGTGGTAGCTACACTTCTGGTGAGAATAGCATAGTGTATAAATTTGTTAAATCACTCTGCTGTAAACCTGAAAAAAATGTAGTATTAGTACCGATTATACTCAAATTTTAAAAATGGTGAATTTCACCTTATGTAAATTATACTTCAAAAAACACACAAAATGTAAGTCATATGTCTTCTACACAGCACTGTGAACCCCTTGATTGCCAGAACTACGTATCACTAATGACTGTCACAGTCCCCAAAACATAATAAAAATTTAATAAATGAAGAAATAAGTGAACAAATGAAAGTATGACTGGTACAAAATTCAGTGTCCTATAAGAAGTCATAAAAGAATGCTTTGCAGACCCTAAATTCTGAAGATACTTCTATATTAAAGTGATTGACATTCTTGGGGGATACTTGAAACTTCTTCCTACAGATATTGATGTCTTGTCAGTCAGTCCTTTATAAGACTGCCTAATATCAGGGTTCTTTCTTAGCTTTGGCTTCTGTCCAGTGAAAGTTCCTGGCTAGATTTTATACAACCTGAAGTATATTGATATCCTTATTACTGCTCTAAACTCCTGACATTTCATTTCATTTATTGGTCAGCTTCCCAAATGACACTCTCCAAGAACTTGGATTATCGTGTTCCTTTGGCAATTTTGGAGAGTTGTTTGGATGACCTGGGAATAAAGTTTGATTCCAAGGTGAATCACTTCATATATAATTTAATTTTTAATAATCACAAACAGAGTCTTTTAGCTACTTTGTCCTCAAAAAACTAATTTTACTTGTCAACAGAGTCTGAGCCAGCAATACAGATTTAGAAATCAGACTTTACTTTGTTACTTTAAAAAAAACTTTTAAGGGTTATTTCTCCACAAGAACAATAGATGTGTTGTACAAATACAAGTCAAGCTTCCAAGTGAGCATATTGTTTCGATTTACCTCACTTTGCTTTCTGAAAGTGAGATACATCCCAGGAGACACCGGGGCTCCTTCAACCATTTACACCAAAGCAATCATTAATGAAAAATAACGCAGCTGCTCGAAGACCAAGCATTAGCAGTAATCATATCTACCAGGTTTACTGTCTCCCCACAGGTCAGATGGGATGAGCACCTCCCCCTCAATCCTGTAGTGGTGCAGGAGTATGTACTTCCTGTGGTCACACTTTAGTGGATGAATCACCAACATGCAGGCTTCAGTTAAACGGTAAGTTATATTGACAGAAATATTCGGGACTAGGAAACATCCTCTGTTGCTTAAATCCAGAGAGCAGAAAGTCGGTCACAGATGTGGGAGGTCCACTCTGGCATAAACTCATATACGGTTGTCACAAACAACTGCTTTGCGGACCCCCTGAGATAGGCGGAAGTCAGCCACTTGGGCTGATACTCTCTTAGAGACATCATTGACCTATTTCCCACCCCAGGGTACATGGAGAACCATGTGAACAGACCTCCCTAGTAAGTCCTGATTCAGTAGCAAGTCCATAAAGTTTACGGGTTTGTAACTAAGTTTGGGCAGAAACTGGAATCACTAAGTTACACAATAAACACTCTATTAAAAAAAAAAACCTTAATTGAAGTAAATGTGAGAGCCACTGTAAAATGTCCTCCCCACTGTGGCTGCTCGGAGGTTACGATTTACGCATTTCACTTCTGGGTCACAGGCGCTGCTCGGTTTTATCATGACCTTTGGTCATAGGCCTTCACATACTTGCATGCTATCCAAAGAAATGAGTTGGGCATATAAGGAAAATCTGAATGCCCAGAAACCAAAGAGAACACAGTTACTATTGCGTTCTTTAGAACATTTTTTTAAAGAAAAATTGGAGGTTTTTATTTATTGACTGATGTGGAACTAGACAGAGCAAGACTAGAGAGCCAAGTACAATGCAAGCCCAACATATGAAACAGCCATGCTGAACACCTGCTTCAATTCCTAATCCAAGAATGTGGAAATGTGTGTTCAGGTTCCCTGAGTTTTTTCCAGATCACACTGCCAATAGAGAATTCCAGGTTTCCTGTGTATTTCCTCAAAGTGCCTCTTTGACTCTTACTACATTTTGGAGCAGTTTGTATGTGCTTGAATACTTGCCCAAACTGCATTAGGAATCACTGTTTTCATCTTATAAGATGGTTCAGAGCACAGATCTCCAAGCTACCACCAACTTCAACATTTCATGTACTAACTCATTTACATCTTACGTTTTCTGGCTAATTGCTAATACTTTCTCAGATCTTTTTATTTTGTATTTGCTTCCAACATAAGTTGCTATTTCATGAGAATTACTCTATATGTAATGATGTTAGGTAAATAGGTAAGTGAAGGCTTGCCCTCTTAAGAAAAAAACATCGTATGTCATGTTCTACCTTGTGAGAAGCGTCCTAGGATTAAAGGCTCCTGGTATCTGAGTAGCTGACCATATTTATTTACAAGTTAAGTGTCCGCTTCATCATTTTTTGATGTAAAACTGCAGAGAGGGACATTGGCCACTTTCCCACAGTAATCACATGAATTTACTAAAGAATCAAGAGTGTCCCCTTGAGGGGCGCCTGCACCCAGGCTCAGTCAGTTGGGCATCCAACTTCCACTCAGGTCATGATCTCACATCTCATGAGTTCGAGCCCTGCATCTGGCTCTGTACTGACAGCTCAGAGCCTGGACCCTGCTTTGGATTCTGTGTCTCCCTCTCACTCTGCCCTTTCCCCGCTCACACTCTTTCTCTGCTTCAAAAATAAATAAACATTAAAAACACTTTTAAGTTCTCCCTTAAAATGTCTTTCAGTTTATGATGGTCATTCTTTCTGTCAAATGCTTAGTTCAAATGTAAAAGTATGCAAAAGGGGAAGTCATGAAATTGCACTGAAATGTTTTACATTTTTCATAACCTCTCATAGAATATGTAACTTTTGAAGAAACATAAAGCAATGTTGATTTTTAAAATAGCTGAGATTTTTATAAATAAAATAACTATGGGATCACATTAAATCCGCTGACTCCTAGGCGCCTGGGTGGCTCAGTCTATTAAGCATCCAACTCTTGACTTTGGCTCAAGTCATGATCTCATGGTTCATAGGTTCAAGACCTGCATCAGGCTTGGGACTTTGTCTCTCTCCACCCCTCCCCTGCATGCTTTCTATCTCTAAATAAGTGAATGAATGAACAAATAAATAGATTATAGATAGATAGATAGATAGATAGATAGATGAACAAATAGATTATAAATAGATAGATAGATAGATAGATAGATAGATAAATTCACTAACTCCTGATTCTATAGAATTTACTCAGCTGTCCTTCAGCTAAGGAAAGTACAATGTCACTGCTTTACAACTATTTATGATAAAGAAAACCAAGAGATTAAACCAATTTAGATCGATGAGCTCTTTCAGGAAGTTGGTAATACTGCTAAAAGCTCTGAAGCAACACACCAAGCAAATGTAACTAATAGATGCTCTTAATAATGTGTGTTTCTACGGTGTGTGGGTGGAGCAAGGAAGGGAGGCTATTTAGAAATTAGTCTCCATTTGTCTTTATTATCTGAATGATTAATTTTCCATGGTATGATTTATATGTTAAACCTCATTGAAAGTTCTACTAACATCTATTGCTAAGCTACTCTACTATGTGTTTCAGCTGAGTAATTGGTGAAGCTTCTATCAAATGGCTGAGATCTTGGATTTATACTGCAGAACAGGCACGTGGAGACATATATATAGATAGACAGACAGATAGATAGATAGATAGATATAAAGAGAGAGAGAAAGAGAGAGAGTTCCAGAGCTTTCAGCCACTTAGGATCCCTCAAAAAGGAACTTTAGCTCATTTCATAATGATGCTATTTATAAAGAACAGCTCTGGCATGGAGCTGGAGGGGTTTGCTGTCATCAACCACGTTCACGTCTCTCTTCCTCTGCAGGGTAAGAACAGTGCTAAGCTATATCTGAGCATCTGATCACTGGTGAGCATGAAATTTTAAGAACTTGCTTCATGGAAGGTAGTAAGCAGCAGACTTCCAGACTCTGGGAGAGCCGTATAGCAGAAACAGCATTGTAAGACCATTGATACTGGAGTCGGTTAAACTGAGGTTTTGAAGCATCAACTCTTTTTACTTGTTTAACCTGGGGAAACACATCCTCAAGTTAAACTCTACAAAAAGCTTCCAAGCCTCATTTTTCTCATCTGTAATATGGGAATGATGAGCTCTGCTTCAAGAAGTTGTTGAAAGAACTAGAAATGATTTGCGGAACAACTTAGCACAATGTCATGTCTATAGATACCTCTATATAAGTGATAATAAGTATTGTCAGATTATTCAGTATTTTGGAACTTGGGCCAAGTTTTCCAAACAATTGCTTAAGCCCAGCCCGCCCCACCATGGATTCATTTCTAGAAATTGGGGTACAAGATTGTATGTTGTGATAAAATCTAAACAGGAATGATTAGGAGGATCCTGGGTCTATAAACTGAATGGGTACACTGGCAAGAATCCAGTTCTCCCATCTTGTGATGGGTGATAAGAGGAAACCAATCCATGGAGGTCAGAGATGATGAGTAGACTGTAGACTGATGGCAGCATCCCACAGATCTGGAAAGAGGCGCCAGATAGCTGACTCAATATTTTTCTATAATCTCATACTCCATGAAATGAAAGAAAAGCTATGTTAAAAGAAAAAAAAAAAAAACAAAGATCAGAGATTTTTAATAAGTTCCGGGTTGGACTATAGAAAGCCAATTCATTTGTGCAATAACAAATGTTTATTGAATATCTACTAAGTGCCAACCTCTATTATAGGATGTGAGGTCTGAGCAGTATAAAACAGTAATAAGCCTGTGCTCATAAAGGTTATATTTTAGTGAAGGTGGTAGGAGTTAAATAAAGAAGTAAATAGATGAATAAACTAGATAAGATCATAAGGTGATAATTGCCCCGAAGACAGTAAAACAGGTTGAGATTAAGCTATAGATGCTGCACAGCTCAGCCCAGATCACCCTGGGTCTGAATGCACTGCATTCAGGCAGCTAGAACAAAACTCTACAGACTAGGTAGCTTATAAGCAACAGAATTTTTCTCATAGTTCTGGGGCTGAAAGTCTAAGATCAATGTGCCAGGATGGTCAGATAAGGGCCTTGTCCAGCTTGCAAACTGCTCATATCCTCACATGGCAGAAGGGGCAAGGGAGTGCTCTTGGACCTTTTCTATAAGGGCATTAATTTTATTTAATGCCAGGGCACCTGGGTGGCTCAGGTCAATTAAGCATCTGACTTAAGCTCAGGTCATGATCTCATGGTTTGTGAGTTTGAGCCCCATCTTGGGCACTATGCTGACAGCTCAGAGCCTGGAGCCTGTTACAGATTCTCTCTCTCTCTCTCTCTCTCCCTCCCACCCACCCCTGCTTGCAGGCTGTCTCTCTCTCTCAAAAATAAATAAACATTAATTTTTTTTTTAATTGTATTTAATGCCTTCATGACCTAATCACCACCCAAAGGCCCCACCTCCTAAGAGTATCACATTGGGCAGGAGGATTTCAACATATGAGCTTTGAGGGCCACATTCAGACCATAGCACCCTGTTAGGACTGAAATCTTATTCTCCCAGCTGTTGTGAAGGTTGTAGACTCCGCTCTCAAGTGTACAAGATCATCTCCCAGGACAGCTGGTATCCAATGACTAGCCAAGGACAGGGTATAAAAACACAGCCTCCCCCCCAACTCAGTACAAATATAAAGGGCCATTCCAGCTTCTGAAGCTCCTATGCTGTTGGCCAAGGCCTTATGACTATAACATAGCTAACTTCTCCCACCACTCAATGCTACACCACAACTGGTCATCTTTACAGCACTCAGAAGTAAACTTCCTGCATAGAAATATCTGTTCCCGAGTCTACTCTGTAGGGATCTGCGGTAGGCAGAATTCTAAGATGCCCTCCCCAGGATTTCTGCCACCTGGTATACATACCTGGTATAGCCTCCTCCCACTGAATGCTGAAAGGCCTTGTGAAATGTGATGGATGTCACTGTCGTGAGTAGGTTATACCATATGGCAATGCTAAAGGAGTTTTTCAGATGTTATTAGATCACTAGTCAATTCACTCTGAATTAATAAGAAAGGAGATTACCTCAGGTGGGTCTGACCTAATCAGGTGAGTCCTAGAAAGAGATATCCTCATGCTGGCTTTGAAGGAGACAGCTGCCAAGCTGTGGCACAGCCACGTGGCTAAGACCTGAAGCCAGTCTCTAAGCCAAGAGAGACTCTCAGTCAACAGCCAGGAAGAGACAGAGATCCTTGTCCAGGGATCCTATAGACACTAGGAATTGAATTCTGCTAAACACCTAAATGAGTCAGCAATAGATTACTCCCAGAGTACCTGGGTGGCTCAGTCACTTAAGTGTGTGACTTTGGCTCAGGCCATGTTCTCTCAGTCAGTGAGTTTGAGCCCCACATTGGGCTCTGTGCTGACAGCTCAGAGCCTGTAGCCTGCTTTGGAGTCTGTGTCTCCCTCTCTCTCTTCCCCCTGTGCTCCCCTCTCTCAAACGTAAATAAACATCAAAAAAAAAAAAAAAGAGAGAGAGAGAGAAAGAAATAGACTCTTCCTTAATAAAGCTTCCAGGGTGAACACAACCCAAATAAGACCTTAAGTTACTCTTTATTTTATTTTCTCTCAAGTTTACTTACTTTGAGAGAGAGAGTACAGCAGGGTAGAGACAGAGAGAAGGGGGAGAGAGAGAATCCCAAGCAGATCTACACTGTCAGTGCTGAGCCCGATGTGGGTCTTGAACTCACGAACCATGAGATCATGACCTGAGCTGAGACCAAGAGTTGGACACTTAACCAACTGAGCCACACAGATGCCCCTACCCTTGATTTTAGTCCAGAGTCCAGATTTTGGATCCACAAAAACTAAGACAATAAGTGGATGTTATTTTAACATGTTAACATTGTGGTAATTTGCCATGCAGCAACAGAAAACTAATACAAGAACACAGTAGGGGTAGATTATATTGATAAAAAAACAGAATAATGACAGCCAAGACCCAGAACAAGCACTGAAGATGGCTGCAAAGAGATAGGAAATGATTACCTTGGAAAAGTCTCAAAGAGGCTCCAAATTTGCAATCAATAGATAATATAGAACAGAAGAGAGCTGTGGGGCTTCAGTCAGGAGCGATGAATAAAGAGATGGCCATGGAAAAGCTGGGCCAGGGGTTCCCTCCCCTTCCATGGTATACAGAAGGCAGTTAGTAGTAGCATTGTGCCCAGCTAAACCCTCAGAAGGAGTTTTTTAATAAAGTGGGATTTTATTAGAACAGACCCAAGATGATGTTCTAGAAATACGGAAAGATACATAGCAGCAAGCCTTTGGTAACTCCAAAGCCCACCAGAGACTTGGAATGGAGGAAAGAGAAGACCATTCCACTTAGGAAGAGGGTGACTGTATAAGCTATCATCCACATTTTTAGAAGGGGACACTATACGTAATTATGATACAACAATGGGCATAAATTGAGAAGTACAGCCACACTATACAGGAGGGAAATGCATGAAAGCACTTCACCCCAGAATGAAGTCTTCCTTTAGCTATTATGGGAGTTTCAGTCTTTCAACATATTCTGCATCCTCTACTATCTTCTGACTCACTCCACCCACATATGCAGAGTCTGCAGGCAGTCCTTCCACTCACGGGAGAGTACTTTTAATGAACAGATTAAAACTGAGTACAGGAAGCACATGTCAAATGCCTTTATTAAAGTCAGCAGAGCCCTTTACACATATATTAAGGGAACCAAAAATGCTAGTTTTTGTAGAAAACCAAAAGCATGAAAGAAAAAAATTTCAAGATGAATAAACATAATGACAGGTCCTTTATAAAACAAAAATGATATAATAATAGGAGAACATTTTAGGATCATTTTAATCTCAGAGACATTCAAGAGGATCTGGCATTAATAAAACAAGAATAGGTTACTATGAAAAAGGAGCAATCCAGAGACAAGAAAGAAGGTTCAGACATTAGTTAGGTTTGCTGAATTAAAAACTAAAATAGAAAGGCTTAATAGATAGAATCATTATGAATGACAGCAGATAAAGACAAAGAAAAATCTCCTAGAACATTAAGCAAACAGAAAAGATGAAAAAATATGATAAGAGATATGCAGGTTCCTGGGTGGCTCAGTAGGTTGAGCGTCCATCTCTTCATTTTGGCTAAATTCCTGATCCCTGGGATGTGAGATCAAGCTGGCATTGGGTTCTGCTCTGAGAATGGAGCCTGCTTAAGATTCTCAATCTGTCTGTCTGTCTGTCTGTCTGTCTGTCTCTCTCTCTCTCCCTCTGTCCCCCTCCCCTATGCTCACTCACTGTTAAATAAATAAAATGAAAAAAAAAAAAAAGAAAACACACACACAACAAACTCAGAAAAATCCAAGAACTATTTAAGTGTAATTACAGAAAGAGGAAACCAAAGCATTAAGTGACTAGGAAGGAAAGACAGCATCGGAATGAGGTAATTTCCCTGAGCTAAAACACACACACACACACACACACACACACACACACACAAACACACACACTTAAGTTTTCATATTGAAACATCAGCTGAGTGCCAAGCACAGATTAAAGATACACACTTAGAAATACTCTAATTTCATAAATCCAAATATAAAAAGAAAATGTAAAGTTAGGAAATCAGGGTGGGAGTGGCTTTTTTCACACACGAGTTCTGAATGCTTAAAGCAATGTCACGATTCCTTTGAGATTCCTAGGGAAAACTTATTTCTATAGCTAGCTAATTATCAATCAGGTGTAATGGTACATTTTCGGACAGGCAAGAAATTAAAAAGCTTACCACCTACATATACTCTTTAAAAACAAATGACTTGCATATGTATTTCTGTAAAGATATGTCATGCTAAAAGTGTATGCCCCTTCTGTCAACAACAAAAGAAAGTCAGAAAGGGAAATGAAATGCTTTATCCAAAAGTCACTCAAGTATGAATAAAATTATAACGTAGCATGATTTTGAGTTCAAGACAAGAGATGCCACTTTTCCTTGATGCTTGGAGCATTTGCCATTAAATGCACATGTTTAATGACATGGGATTACATTTTCTACTTTTGGGATAAATCAAACTACTTAGCTCCTCAGTGAACAATATGTATATCATAATAAAATTGCAAACACTATTAAAGAGTATCCAGCTTTTCAAACCGACTTATATACAGCACACAGAAAAATTAATTATAGTTGTAGACCAGAAGGTAAATATTTTGAAATTTTATAATATTTAAGTCATATTACTAATATAAAAGTATCACAGAAATCCAGATATCACAACTAGGAAATAGAGTCATCTGGGGCCTGGCAATGACATTTGTTTAATTAAGCATCCTTTGAGTTATTGATTTAAAGGTTTTAAAGCTCATTTATTCCACCCTCTCTTGCAATGCAATGAATAAGGCCAGCCAAGAGCAGATCTAAGCCACCAGGGAGCCCCAACTATGGGCATTTGAACATACAGAAACATCATTACAGAAATAATTTACTAATCTCTAATGTTCCCATTCGCTCCTGACTCTTATATGACTTCCTCCCTTTACCTTTTTCTCATAGTCTCTAGTAAACAATAACAAATAATCTATGATCCTAGATTTCATGGCAGTCTTCAATTGTACAACTGAATCCATACTTCCATAATGATGTATCTCAAATATATAATGAGCTTCATTTTCTCACATAATAAAAGTACTTGCTTGCCTCTGAGGAGCAGGATCACCTCTTTTAAGTTTATTAGCATATTAGTTATTGTACCCTAGAATTTATAATAAAAAAATCCTATAATCTCACCAGCCTAACACATACGGAGTTATCGCTTGCGCAGCAGGGAGTCATGGTGTAGACAGTTCAGCTTCATTTAGGGACCTAAGCAAACATGTTCTACCATCTTCATTCAATATTTGACTTTTATGTAGCCGCAGGTGTGGACATTCAGCCAGCAGATGGCGTAAGAGAGGATAAAGGGTTGTATGGAGGTCTTATGGGACAGATAAATAGTGGGATTCATCACTTCTTTCTTTCTTTATTTTAGAGAGACAGAAAGAAAGTGCAAATGGGAAAGGGGCAAAGGGAAAAAAACTCAAGTAGACTCCACACTCAGCACAGAGCATAATTCAGGGGCCTTATCCCATAACCCCACAACCCTGGGATCATGATCTGAGCCCAAATCAAGAGTTTGCCACTCAACCAACTAAGCCACCCAGCTGCCCCTCATCACTTCTATCTATATTCCACTGGCCTTCACATAGTCATACGTTCACATGTTATAAAGGGAATCTGGAAAATACAGTCTAGCTAATTGCCAAGGAGAGTAGGGGAAACTGGTTTAGTGGACAGCTAGCCAGTCTGTCACATTTAGAGTACTATTTAAAGGGCTTTTAGTAAATGTTTATTTATTTTCAGAGAGAGAGAGGGAAGGAAGAGCAGGGAGAGAAGGAGAGAGAGGGAATCCCAAGCAGGCTCCTCACTGCCAATGCAGAGTCCAACGTGGGACCTGATCTCACAAACCACGAGATCATGACCTGAGCTGATATCAAGAGTAAGACAGTTAACTGACTAAGCCAACCAGGGGCCCGAGAGTGCTATTTAAAGTTTTTTAAGGACAAAAATGTGAAACACTTGCAGTGTAGTTAACCACTGGCTCAGCTCCATCTCATCATTTAGCTTGCAAGTAGCTGTAGGAAGGAAACATGGCTTAAATATCTTTGCTTTCTTAGCTCCTTCACTTGCATACAAGGTGTTTGAGAAAAACTTGAAGGAATTAATTTACTTAATTATATTCTAGTCGCAAAGGCAAATTAATGCAGCTACCAGAGTGAAAAATAACCTCTTTCCTCAATGAAAAGATCAAGCCAAGTATTTTTGAACTGATTATATTTTTATTAAAATAACTACAATACAATGAACCCATAATTGGTTACTCCGAATAATAGCTGAGTTAGTGAATTTCAATATTTGTTTTATTATTGAATGCAAAAGCAACGGTAAAGACTACAAAACATAAGCATTCTCTCATTTTTCTTAAGAGAACAAAAACATGCAGGAAATGTTTAATGATACAATGAATTGGTAATTTCCTAATTTGCCTCAAAAGAAGCAGCATTTATCAGGTGAGGTTTACACACGTATGCTGCAGCAAACCATTAATGTAATAAATCCAAATCCCATAAATCAACCAAACGGATAAGTCTTCAAACATAGCAACTGCTACAGGGGTACCTCAATCTCCAATTCTGAAGGTGAAACTTCAGATAAATGGATAAGAAATTATATGAGGGGTATGGTGAATCAGCAAAACAAATGGGCTGTGGTCTGGAGAAAGAATGAAAAAGAGATTCCAAACAGCATTCATGGTCTTCTGTAGTTTAAATATGAGACATTATACCTGTTAAACACAACCAAAGAAGAGCGAGCGCAAAAGTCTGATTGTGTGCAGAGGTATGTAAATACAAAAAATGATATCTGGGAGCTATGTGAAGCAAACACCCTTTATCAAACTGTGATTAACAGCAATATCAAGAACCAGATATCAAAAGTGCGAATCAGCATGTGGGCTGTTTAAAACTGTGATGGTGGAAACTTGCTGAGAGGGCTGGTCTCAAGCGTTCTCACCCACGCTCCAAAAAAAAAAAAAAAAAGCACCTGTGTGAGGTGATTGAAGTGTTAACAAACTTGATTTTGGTAATCATTTCACAATGTATACTTCTATCAAATTGTCGCGTTGCACATTTTAAATATACACAATTTCTGCCTGTCAGTTATGTCTCAGTAAAGCCGGGGCGAGGAGTCTGATGGAAGGTCACAGTAAAGATAAGGTGCAGAATGTGGTCATGGGGTGAGTGGCCAGGACGGCACCAAGGACGAGATAACTGCAGAAGAGAGCAGGCCAGCAAGGAAGAGGCCAATTGACTGGGACAATTATATTGCACACAATCCATTCGCTACGGAGGAAGGCAGAGCTGTGTTGGCTGACTGGCAAGGAGTCAGGAACTAAAGACACAGGGACCCA
This sequence comes from Proteles cristata cristata, assembly GCA_017311185.1. Taxonomy (NCBI): domain Eukaryota; kingdom Metazoa; phylum Chordata; class Mammalia; order Carnivora; family Hyaenidae; genus Proteles; species Proteles cristata. The sequence goes on along the minus strand of JAESUZ010003906.1, from coordinate 87,385 downwards.
GGGCTCAGGAGATAACCAGACATGGAGACGTGGGGGCAGTAGAGTGAGGACATGGGGTTCAAAGCTTTCTTTTCCCATAGGGCTAAGAATGGTTTGCAAACGGCAGTGAAAATATGAGGAGGGAGGAAAGGTGTGTGAGAGAAAACAGACACCAAATGAAAGAGCTGCAGAGGAAGCAGCATCTTCAGGGAAAAACCAGGAAAATATCGCAGATTTTGTTAATGACGGACTATTGTGTTCTCTCGGCGTGAACAGCCTTTTAGGAGTTGGCGGGATGCCTTGGCTCAATGGTGCTTCACGATGCTTTCCACGACCAAGCAGTGCTCTCAAATGTGAGAAAAGACTGCAAAACCATTTGAGACTCCTTTTCTCATGCTCTTCATCCTCTGAGAAAGAGGAGCCATGGACAATTTGAGGCCCGAATGCCCAGTCTTGTAAGCCCGGTGAAAGATCTTGGCAATTCAGGGGCAGTTTTGATACATCACTTTTTTTTTTCTTTTTAATTTCATTTGCTTCTGTTTTCTATTTGGGAAGTGCTTGTTAAAATGGAAGTTTGGGTCCCCAGTAGTGACTAGGCAACCTGATGATGAGACCTGACTAGATCAGCATGCTTGCTGGGTGGCTAGGCCCAGGGGTTAAGCCAGGCAGGTTTCATCAGGATTTCAGAATGGTGCTCTCGCTCTTATATTTGAAATGTGTTACAATTTACACTGTTACAGAAGAAATCTCACTGGATTGGGGAATATGAAAGGAGACAGGGAGAAAATTCCTCAACTGTTCTTTGACCCCAGAAACCCTATAAAACAAGTTGTTATCATATTTAGTATTTTATACATATACAAGTCAAATGTGGTTTATAAGAACATTTTTAGAAAATTACCCTTGGGGTTTGGGGTCTTTCATAAGCTGAAAGCCATGTACATTTATTTAGAATTATGACTTTCAGCCTTTATGATCACATCCCAGGATCAGAAATACATTTTAACTCAGTATATGTACACATTAACAAAGCCACACACTCCACACATGAAATAATGTTTTCATGAAAAAAAATGTTCGTGGATGTCAAATACTTTCTTATGTTTCTACTCTATTTCCTATTTTATGCTTTCAATTTTATTTATTTTTGAGAGGAGGGATAGAGAGAAGGGGAGAGAGAGATTCCCAAGCAGTCTCCATGCTGTCAGCTTGGAGCCCAACACAGGGCTTGATCACATGAACTGCGAGATCACGACCTGAGCCAAAATCAAGAATTGGATGCTCAACTGACTGAGCCACACAGAATCCCCTATTTCCTATTTTAAATACTGGTCATAACTTACTAAACTAACTTCATGACCCACTAACTGGTCACAAATGACAGAAAAACACTGATCTTTGAGTGGTGATATGAAATTGCCTTATTCTTTTTTTTCCCCTATCAAAGGTAAAATGTTTACTTCTCCTGTCTCTGAAATAGACTATAAGCCATTATCTTAAAACAAATGAATAACCAGCATAAAAAATAACTGTACAATAATCCTAACAGCTAACATTTACCGTGCTGGGCATGGAGCTAAATTCTTTGCATTCTTTATCTTACTAACTCATCACAGCAACCCTAGGAGGTAGGTACTCTTCCCAAGGTACATTTTCCATCTTACAAATGATGGAATTGAGGGTTTTAACCCCACAGTACACTATATTGTTCACAATTGCCCCAGTTTTTCTCACCACAGCTTACTGGCTCCTAATGGTCACATCAGTGGACGAGACAGGGTTGACATCTTTGGGGATTTCTATTCACATCATGTTTACCTCCCCACACAGAGCACAATTAAAGGACTAAACCATATATATCGCCTTTTCCATGTTCATTATCTTTACAACTCAACTTCTTAAGGTAGTATGGCTTGAACTTCAGAAAACTCACACAATAGCTTTCAGGATTCTGATGCTTTTATCTGTTTCTATTTTCTATTCTCCAGTATCAGATGGCTTCCATCTCCTCAAAACGCTGCTGCTAGTTATCTAATTTAACATTGTTAGTGGCGGCCAGAGAAACTTTGAGATATAGCCATTTCATCAATTATCTCCAGCTGGGAGGATTTAGTGCTTTTAAATAGGGCCACAATATCAAGTTCATCTACACTATTAGTGTGGTCTTTATCACCGCCAAGTTCAGAAAGTGCTAAAGCATTTAAAATGGGTTTTCTTTTGCCTTTGTATATTGGGTGCAGTTCATTCTCTGGCCTTTGCAGAACTTACATCTCCAGGAGAACCACCATTCAAAATCAAGTCAAGGCAGAGCTATGAAATGAACATCCTTTAGGTTCAGCAAAGAGCTCGTGAGCATTTACTGTTCTGTACGAGAACCTACACAAATCTTCAAAAGGAATAGAAAGAAGTTTTACGTGATCATTAGTGCTACTCATCAAAGACTTCTACTCTGTCCATGTGTGCAGTGACGTTGCATTTCTCCCCCACTCTGAGTTAAGCATGGTAAAATGGCTTGCTTCGCAAATAAGCAGTGTCAACTTTCAGGTAAAATTTTAAGAGCCAGTATGTGATTTGCCGTGCTCTCTTTCCCTCTGCTGTGCTCAGCAGCAGTGGCCTAAAACAGTGGGTGCTCTATCAGCTTGAGTCTTCATGTAAGACCAAGAGGGGAAAAGTCCTATATGACATAATATGTAGACTGTATGAATGATTAAAAACAAAACCAAAACCAAAAATGTTTTGCTTTAAGCCACTGAGGCTTGGGAATTGTATCCTGACTGATATAACTTTCTCTGACCCTTTAAATCTCTAAAGAGATTTAACATTTTTTAAAAACACACCAAGTTTAAAAAGTACTAAGTATAAATGGAAATTTTAACTTGTATAAACAGAAGACAAGAGTAAAGCAATAGCTAAATAAATGAATAATCATAATAATTGGCAGTTGAACATGGGGAGCAATTTCAGTGTGAGATATCTAGGAGGCACAGGGAATAAGAGGAGGTGTGAAATGGTTTGTGTAAAGGTACAGAGGAGGAAATAAGTCACATGAGCAAAGCCACATTTGTTTGTTGGAGCAAAGAATGAAGAACAGAAATACTTGAGAAGGGGAAGAAAAGGCAATTGAAAGGGAGATGCAAAAACCAGACAGGGAGCTCAGGCATTGATATTAACTCACGGATCCTTCTTTATTCATTCATTCATTCATTCATTCATTCATTCATTCATTCATGTATTCAGTAAGTATTAAGAGCTAGGAACTCTGCTACCCAGCTGCTTGGAAACCAAAAATAAATGAATTATGATCTTTAATTTAGATCTCATTTTGTAGGGCTCACATAAACAAATGATCCCAATATGGTAAGCTTATAATTTGTTATAAAGGTTTATGCTACCAGAAACATCCAAGCCAGGAAAGAGTTGATCTGCATGTAGGGAAGGGTATAAATGAGGAGAAGATGAAGGGATTTGGCAAGGTTTCAAAAATAAAACATGACTTTTGAACAGATTCCTCAAGGATTATTTACCACACAGGTAAGGAAGAAAAGACATTTCAAGGAGAAGAAAATCAATTCATTACTCATTGTTTCAACATCTGTTTTATGGAGGCAATTTCTTAAAGTGCCCTGTGTGTTTGTCTCACTACAAGGCCAGTAAGTATTTATCAAATACCTACTACTTTCCAGGTACTGTGTTTGGCTCAGGATATACAGATATCCTTCCTTACTTCATATTCTGCCTGGAGAAACATGAGATAATTGATTAAACAAGTAATTGCAGTCACTTGTGACAGGTGTTTTAACAGCAGAAAGTTATGCCAGAACATAGCAAGGGCACTTAGAGTGAGGAATACTGCCAGAGGAAGTTGCCTTGATCTGAGATCTAAAAGCTCAATAGGAGCTAGCCAGGTGACAAGGAAAGGGAAGACAATTCCAGGGAAAAGGACTCACCTACACGAAGACTTGGAAGTAAGGCAGAGTGAATGATGCTAAAGAAATAAGAAGTCCTGTATGGCTAAAGGGTGGAGGAGGGAGGGCCAGGAGAGTAAGGACCATGCACCTGGGGAAAGAGCAAGAGCCAATCGCAGTGTCGTTTTTATCCTAAAATCTGAAGAGAGCCTCTGAAATGTTTTTTTTGTTGTTGTTGTTTGTTTGTTTGTTTGTTTTAAGGAGAGCATGACAAACTGTGCATTCTAGATGACAGCTTGTGTGGAAGACAGGAGAATGGAAAAGAAGCATACCCAAAGATAGGGAGACTGGGTCAGAGGCTATTATCGGGACCCAGTGGAAAGACAATGGCGATTTACTAGGTCAATGACAGTAGAGGTAGAAAGTCATGAGCATATTTGAGAAGTATTGAAAGTAATGATGTAATCTGGTTTGGAGCTATGTATGAAGAGATATAGAAAAGCTGAGGATCAACATGAAGCTTTTGGTTTTGAGTTTTAACCAACAGACATGTAGCAGTGCTATTCAGTGAGACAGGGGACACAGGATTTGCAAACGGCTGAAAATAATAAAGAATCACATATGCAGAGAAACAGATTCCCTCAACATAGTAAGAAATGGAGCTCTACCTGGAGGCAGGTGAAACTTGATGTTTGGTTCAGCTAATATTGCACATGTTTTTCAATGTCTATGCTAAGGCAGTGGATTGAAAGGCAGAACCTGCCAGATTCAGAGCAGGAGATTGAAATGATCTGGTTCCATGTAAAAAGATATCTCTGAGATAGTGTGGATGGAGGACTGAAAGAGAAAATGGCTAATGATGAAACAGATTAATTCAATTGTCTAGGCAAGCTTATTGTCTGGTGGGGTTCCAGAGGAAGGAACAGAATTGAGATTTAGGGAAAAGAATCAATAGATTTTGATGATAACTGCATGTGAGGGGGATAGGGAAAGAGAGGTGCTGAAGACGAGCTGGATATTCAAGCTCAGGAGACTAGAGAAGAGGTGATTACATAATGGAGGGTTGCTCTTTGAAAAGAGGAGGCGTTTCAGAGAAAACATGACATAACTGGTGTGCACATGTTAAGTTTGACATACTTGTGGAATACAGAAGGTACTCCGTTATGTTTTTTGTAATCGTGAGATAGGTCTGGAATTTAGGAGGCAGTTGGGAACAGAAGATACAGAAGTCATCAGTATCTTTTGGAGCCAACGGAATGGGTGGTAACTGCCCAGGGGTAACAAATGGAAAGACAAGAGGAGAAGGAAGACATCTTGGGGAACTCTGATGTCTAAGGAGTTGCTGGATGGAGGTGGATGATTGTGATTGAAGTCATTCTAGCCTCTGATGCAAGAGACCCACTGAAAGACAAAGAGATTTCAGGATGCTTGGCATGTATCCACATGATAGATTTGAACAGTGAGAAGCTGGTGGAAGGGAGACCAACGTAAAAACTCTAACAACAGACCAGTCCCAGAGAATGGTAAATTTCAACGCAATCATAAATAACACTTAATAAGGATATAAATGGTGATAGATCTTTGACCATAATGAGTAATAAAAATATCTTAGTTTCTTTCTTCATGAAATCAGTTTTCCCATAAATTGGGCAGATTTTTATTGAATAAAAAAAAACTGGATAAAAAGTGACTGTTCTGTCACTAGTCAAGTCAAAGAATAACAGTAACTATTATTAGTTGGGCAAATGGGCCAGAAAGAACAGAAAAAGAACTTACAGTAAATTTGGCTGTTTGACTACTCAACTGAGAATCTGTCATGAAGCATCAAGTGAAGGGTGCCTGCAGCAATGTTCAGCTGCAAACAAGGTCAGTAAAAAATGGCAAGAACACAAGCAAAGAGGCTCCGCCTATTCATGCACGATGCTCAATCCATAGCTATCTGGAGACTCTGGGACAGTGCTGGTGTTGCTGTTTTCTAGGTCCTGGCTAGCATGTGTATGACATGATGACGTGTCCCTGTATTCCAAGTGTCAGCGCAAAATATTAGCTTTGAATTTTACCAGGCATCTCATTAAAAGGAAAAATACACTGTAAAATTTCCAAAGAACATAAGCGTCCATTTGTTTTTCTCAGATCTCAGAGAAAATCATAAATAGGAAGATAGCTGTCTACATCCATGGCCAGGGCTCCAGTGGAGTACTGTATCCTGGAGTGAGTCCTTTCCGGGTAAGCAGTGATTTGAAATATGCTGTAATTATGATCTTGCTCATGTCACAGGGAGAAAACAAAACATCTGAGTACTATTACTCTGCCTTACGAATTGTCCAATATCCATCGATGATTTCATCACACACGGTAATGACCATTCGGTGCTTTTATGATCACAGAATGTCAGCTTCATTTGAGAAGAAGAAACTTAGAAAGTTGGGGTGTAGGATTCACAATTAGCCCTAACACTACAATCCAGGCAAAACCCAGAAGCCTATGTTTTCATTGGCTTGCTAACATATATGAAAATAACATTTCTAATGAGATTATTTTTTCTAACTTCAAAAATAAGGGGAGAAAAAAAGCAACAGTTATGTTTCAAAATATCTTAATATTTCATTTTTGGAGGTTAGAAAATTATTGTCTGTTTAGCATAAATGAAATTGATATTCTTCTAAAGCTAAGATTTTCTTCTGTGAAAAGGTACTCAGAGGCTATGGCACAAAGAGCTGGGTTAACAAGCTGGGATGGAGTAAATGGTTGTTTAGTTTGCTAGGGCTGCTGTAAAACACCACCACAAACAAGGTGGGTTAAACAACAGAAGTTAATCATTTTGTAGGTATGGAAGCTAGTAGTCCAGAATCAAGATGTTAGTGTGGTTGGTTCCTTCTGAGGTCTTCTCTCCTTGCGTCTCTCCACATCATCTTAATGAACGTCTCGGCCTCAATTTCCCCTTCTTATAAACACACCATTCATATTAAATGAAGGCCCATCTAATGACTCGTTATAACTTGATCACTTCTGCAAAGACCTCATCTCCAAAGAAGGTCACATATTAAGGTACCCGGACTCTGGCATTTCTTTTTTGGGGAGACATAATTCAATCCATAACAATGGTTAGAATAATCTTTTGGGGAGAGAAAATGAATGGTGTCAAGTCCATCAATTTACCTGCTATCTGCTATCCACTTTCCCCAGGTAACAAGGTAAAACAGACAAATCAGAGATACACTACCACAGAGTTCAGTTGCTAAGAGGAGTGAGTTGGTGATGCCAATCCAGTTCCTTAAGGACAAAAATATTAACTGGTAATTTTCCTGTAGATGCACCCCATTATTGCCTCAGTAAAGCTGACTAGGGAAAATAACACCCCATGCTATGTCATTTATGACCATTACAACTCACCAAATGTTTAAGTTCTAATAATGTGAAACTATTGAATTCTACATTAAATTTCTCTATCACTGACATTCTTAGAGATATTCCAGGCACTCTAAAAAAGTAGCAAAATATCTTCCTCTCTAAAGGTAAATAAGAGGATGATACTGCAATGCATCAAATTAAGGTGAATTTGGGCTTTGCATCTGAAAAAGTCTGAAGACATTTGGACTCACTCCCCCACTGGCCTGGGCTCACAGGGATATTTACTCTGAGGAGAGGCAATAACCTTTCCACAATATTGCCATCACAGAGGCCCAGTGGCAGGCCAGTAGACCCTTTCCTGCTCTGTGGCATCTTCATGAAGACGACAGACTCAGAAAATAAACTGTCTCAAGGAAATAATCCAATATGTGTGTAAATATGTTCATCTGGGAATTATTTCTAGTAACAGCTTTAAATACATACTCGATATCAATAAATAGCTCAATATCAATCATTAATTATGTTATATTTACTCTATGAAAGATTTTTCAGTTATCGAAAGTAGTAAACACGAAGATTATACAGTGGCCTGACGATATGATACTAGAGCAAAACACACACATGACAATCCCATTCATACTCATAGAGCCTTTAATCAGCTTTTGAGTGTCCCTAAAGAGACAACCAAGGATTATCAGATAGCTGAGAAAATGCTATATAATATAAATATGCTAATATAAAATGTATAACTCAAAACAAAGAGTGGGGGAAAAACTGATTAGAGGAAAGACACTATGAAAGAAGAGAACCTCAGATAAAAAGGTATCATTTATAACCTTAGAGAGATATGGAAAGATAATAGCATCCACAAAATAAGAACAAACATTATTTCAGAATTTTTAAAGGAAAAAAATTAGAGTTCAAAAAAATTTTAAATTAAATCTCAAGTAGAAGAAATAGATTCAATAGAAGAGTTGGAAGAAGAAGAAAATCTCCAAAAAAGTCAAGCAAAGAAGGAGAGAGAGGAAAAAGAAGTAGAAAATATTAAGAAAATTTGAGGGTAGATCAGAAATGTCAACATCAGATAATAAAAGTTCCAGATAGACATCACAGAGAAAATTAAATGTGGAATATTATTAGTAAAATAAATAAATAAATCAGACAAATATCCCAGACTAGTAGGGTAAGAGTTTCAAGAATTAAAGAGTTCACCCAGTGCCTAACACAATGAAAAAAAAAAAACATGGACTTACATCATAGCACAGTATTGTGAAATTTTGGAACAGTTGAAACAAAGAGAAAGATCCAAAAACTTCTGGAAAGAAAAAAAAATCAAGTTATATTGCAAATGATCAAGAATCAGAATGGTGTTCAGTTTTTCAAAAATAACAGAAGCTGATATATAAGGGAGTAATGACTTCAACTTTCAGAAGATGACTTACATTCTATCTCCAACTATATAAATTCTAAAGACTTTTTCCAAACATGCAAAATATCTCTATTTTGGGTTCCCTCAGAAACAACTTCTGAGCCAAGGATTTTAGTACAAAGGGTTTATTCGGGAGGTGATCCCAGGGAGCATTGGTAGGGGACAAAGAAGGGAAAGAAACAAAACAAGAATGCTTTATTGGATAGGTCACCTCAATGGACAACTGGGACTCAGTCCTTTTAAGCAACTGCAAGAGACAGAACAGGCACCAAAATTGCCCTCCCTAGCTGCAAGCTTCCCTGGTAGATAGAAGGAGAAAAACCCTCAGAGGTGTCTGTAGTCAGATCCAGCAATGGATAAAGAATTTCAAATATCAAAGGAATCTGGGGAGGGCACCCACAATATTTGCTATAGTCATGAAGTTATAAAAGCAGATGCTTCATCAAAATGCAGGAAACAGAGGATGCAACTCCAAAGAAAGGGGAAGGGCTCCTCCTGGGATGATGGTAAATGGAGATAAGACGATAACTAGACAGCAGCCAGCTGAGAGTTAGAGGGGTCGGTGAAGGTGTGCTTACACTCTCCGATGTGTTTCATCCGAGAGGCTGAGGCAATTGAGAGAGTCATTGAAGGTGAATCAGGGCTGAGAACAGAGAAAACCAAGAAACCAAAAAAACAAGACAATTATTAACCTAAGAGAAAAACAGAAAGTTGTGCAAAAAAGAAAAAAAATGATTATAGCACAGTACACGAGTGAGGTACTGTTTTTTCTCTTGAAAATTCATCACATATGTACAGGGAGACCTACCACCTACTTTAGAGTCATATCTCTTAATAAGATATATTATAATTCATGTAACATTCCTCCTCCTATGCTAAATATTTCAGCTATCCCTGTTTTTTTTTTTTCTGTCACAAATAATGCTGTAATGAACATCCTTGAATTTTCTATAGAGTATATTACTAAGATGAAACTTCTGGGTCAAACAGTACATACATTTAAAGTTTTGATTTTGATCTCCAGAAACTTTTCATCAATTTACATGCCTCCCAACAGCATAGCCCTTTCCTATGTATCTTCTACAGTGGATACTATCAATCTACTTTTTGTGGGTTTTTTGTTTTGATAATTAAAATTAAAGGGTAATGGGGGAATTTCATTTTTTACATGATTATACCTATGTGTTATTTTATTTTGTTTCAGCGAATGATTTTTTAAAATTAATTAGTTAATTTATTTATTGAGAGAGACAGCGCATACATGCATGTGTCCACAAGCAGGGAAGAGGCAGAGAAGGGGAGAGAAAATCCCAAGCAGGCTCTGCACTGTCAGCACAGTCCCACACAGGGGCCTGATCCCCGGAACTGAGAGGTCATAACCTGAGACAAAATCAACAGTCAGACACTTAACTGACACAGCCACCCAGGCACCCCTCAGTGAACTGTTTTTAAACTAAACACAGATAGGCTAATACAATTGATTCATTTAATTGTATCTTTATACGGTATAGGTGAAATCTTTCAAAATAAACAGTGGTCTAAAGACATGAAAGATTATAGTTGTCCTTAATGCTGACTTATTTTACTCTGTAAAAATTCATAATCTAGTCTGTCATCTATAAGATAGCTGCCAAATAACCAATATAATTATCAAGAGATTATCTTTGATATTTTAAAGGATCCATATATCTTGCACTGATCATTAATCTCTAAGTACTTGATGTTGTAAATTCCAGATCCTTCAACCAAGAATGATGTGAATGTAAGGAGAAGGAAAATATATATTCTCATTTCTCAAATAAAATATAGCACTATTCATAAAAATTAGTGACAATAAATGGGGAGTCATATTAAATTATGTGGATTGATGATCACTCCCTTACTCTGTGCAATCTCTTTAGTTCTATGCCTAAGATTCTGCTACCTGTAGGGGGAAACCCAGCTTGTAGCACAGAATTTTACACACTATCTCTTAAATTTTGAAGACTCTCTACTCAACTTCCTCTGGTATTAAAAACCTCCTTCATTAAGACAAGTAGCTCTTTATTTACATTGAACACTTTTCTGGCAAGATTTGTAGCTAATTATTTTGTCCTAGATTATACAAAGATAGATTTTAGTGTTTTATCAGTTTCAACAAATGATGTACCACAAGCACCACCACCTCAAAACCCCAAAACTTAATTAACACTAGCAAAATCTCATAATCACAAAAAAGGAATAAACTTTAGTCCTTTTAAATTACTATTGGCTATAAAACTAAATAACTTAAGCAAAAATAAATCACATGTATTTGGCCTTTTTTTTTTTCAAATTAACTATTTCAAATTTAAAAATTTTAAACATCCTAGTGCAGACTCTGAATTCATGAACATCCCCCAGTTGGGACTATAGAATAGTGTGGTTCCAATTGTTTTGAAACATGTTCTGCTGATAACCTCTTTAGCAGAATTCAAAATACAGTGCTGGTATCGTTTGCCTCTCGTATGTGTAGGGAATTAAGGAACAGAGCAACTTCCCCTCCATACAGTCAACCTTGCATAATTTCATTGTTAAAGGGCTGCTGCTGAGTAAGAAGCCACAGATGCAGAAGACAGAGGCAGGGACAGAATGTCAACTGGAAACCTGGAAACTACAAAGAATTACATAGTTCGCAAGCACCACAAGGCCGTCCCATTCTCTGCGGTCAGGCCCTATTGGAATATTCATTCCATCCTGGACTCCACAGACATAAAGAGATGTCAGAGGGGGTTGGAAGGTGAGCCCTGACGATGATTAGAGTTGGACAAGGACAAAAATGAACAGATTGCTAAACTTGGAAAAGGAGGGAGGTCTATTTAAAAATGGCTTCCAAGTAATGGAGCTGATTAATAGACAAAAATAGAAACTCGGCTGCTTTTCATTCCCACTGTGAGGAGAATAAGAGAAAACAGGTGGAACTAAATATGAAGGTTAAGGCTGCCAACAGTTTAGAAAGTCAGGAGCAGCAGTGTATATAGCAGCCAGTTGTAATATTTCAATCCACACAATCTGTAAAGTAGGGCAATGGTCGAGGTAAATGCGTCATCACCATCAGAAGCTAAAACAAATGAGCGTGTGATGGAAGGAGGGAGAGAATATCCCTAAAAGCACCGAGCATAGTGCATCCCAGACCACTACGACGATTGTGTGACAATCCTGATGTGTTTAAATTAAATGTGCCTGGAGCTAAGCTGCCTGGGTTTGAATCCTGGCACTTCTCTACGGTCATGGCATCCTTAGACAAGGCGCTTCCTCTGTCTGCTCTTCCACTTTCTAGTCTGCAGAAAGGGGGAAATCATAGAGATTCCCTTATGGAGTTGTTGAGAGTTTAATTGTGTGTGTGTGTGTGTACTCACACATTGGTTATTATTACTATTCCTCCATCAGAAGGCACGTGCATTGGAGGAATGCAATTTGGGTGAGGACTGACATATTAACCTTCAACATCCTAATGTTCAGAATTCTCCCTTCACCATCACGTGGAGCAAGTGCACCAAATGCGGATGTTTATGCTACTGAGGACTCTGAGATAGACACCATGAGCCCGTCAGATATGAATACAGTTATCTAATTTTTTCTGATTGAGGACCTAAGTCTGATTGAGGACCTATCTTTTACAATAATTCTTTCTTTATATGATATTCTATTGACTAGAACATTAATTTCTGGTCGTAATACATAATAGAGATCACTTAATACATAATATGTATCACTTAATTAATTAATTAACCAGTGGCCGCCTACAGATACAGTTGGCCTTTGGCCAACTACCTAGTGTTGGTTTGTGATTAGTAGCAAAGCACTTGCCTTTTTCAGTAGAGGAAATGCCCACCCATAATCTCGACCAGGTCGTTTAATGAACTGAAAGAATCCGTCAAGGAAAACAATATCCAATAACGAGGGCTTTAACTAGTTGGGGGAAAATAAATCTTTTAATGTATCTATTTATAAGCTATGGATGAGAATTGCTTGGGGGAAAAATCCTTCACTAAATTCTTGTGTCAATTCTATGAGATTATAATCTAAAATGAAATAGTAGGACTATGTTGGATAATTAAAACTACTTTAAGATTCTTGAAATTTAGGTCATTAAGAATAGGGAAAAAAAAAGATCCGCATTCCTTTTGTCTATCAGTCTGCTGTGCAATGATGTCAACTGTTCAGTCCAGATTATGTTTAATGTTTATTTATTTATTTATTTATTTTTGAGAGAGGCAGAATGCGAGTAGGGGAAGGGTAGAGAGAGAAGGAGACACAGAATCCAAAGCAGGCTGCAGGCTCTGAGCTGTCAGCACAAAGCCAGACATGGGGCTCAAACCCACAAACCACAAGATCATGACCTAAGCCGAAGTCAGACACTTAACTGACTGAGCCACCCAGGCACCCCTGTCCAGTCCAGATTTAAAGTAAATATACCTTATTGCGTATCTCATCTGCTCACAGAAATGCTCTACTTGGACCTTTACAGTAATGACTCAAAACTGTTCTACTTATATATACACTCTTTTCTATTATAATTTTTATTCAGAATTAAATGAAAAGATAACTTGAAGAAAAGTGTCCTGTAGGATGATTAAGCAAAGATGTTACATAATTAGAAGTAATTTCTTTAGACTGAAGATCTGGATAAGAGTGATGTATTCAGGGTCTTTACTTCTTAAGCAAAAACATTCTGTTGGTTGACTAACAGGTAGAGAGGAGCCAGAGCAGGAAGAAATGACCGCTTGTGGATGAAGGGGACTGAGTGTCTGAGCCCAGATCTCTTTCTGAACATCACGCAGCAATAGAACAACCTGGGCGGTGCTGTGTTTCCATACCCTACATCATGTAACTTCCGAGGATGAGCATTTTAAATATATTTATAGAGATGAACATAACTTTGAATAATACTTTCAACTCTCTCAGGCCAGTGAGACTGAAATTGATTTCTACATTTGGAAAGACTCCTCCACAGGACTTAGCACACACATAACATACTACATAACATGTAGTCAATGATGCCATGAATAAAGTCAAGTCATAATCGATGGAAAAAAAATCTCCAACATATATGGTGAACAAGAGATTTATATCCTAATATACTCAGAGCTTCTGCATATACATTAAGAAGATAAGCAACAATAGAAAAATGGACAAAGGATGTAAAAATACTATGACATATAAAAATAAACATATATTACTGATAATATGGCTATAAAAAGATACCCAATCTTACTAGTAGTCAGTGGAATGCAAATTTAAATGAGGAGATGACATTTCCAAACATCAGTAAAAAAAAGTTTTTGCTGCACTAACCAGTACAAGTGGAAATACAGAAAACTCAACACTCTAGGGATTGCTAATCAGGATATGATTAACCACAACAAACTTTCTGGAAACAGTTTTAGCAATGTTGACTGAAATTTGAAAAGTACAAATATCCAACCCAGCAAAGCACTTTGGAAAATCCACACTTGTAGTTTGTTGTCTCGAGCTCTTGGTATTTGTTCCCTTTCTTCAACAACTGCACCCCATTTAACCTTTGGGTAACCATAATTCTGTCATTCTCAACCCACTCTTGGTAAGCCTGGCCTCACTCTCCAAGACACAGAGGAGAGCATGTGCTCTATGCTTTGCCAACTGAATACTGGCCCCAGTCTTAGAGGCTGGTTCAGGGCTGAGCAAGCAGGCCAATGAGAGTCCTACCCAGGATTTTGGATAAAACCACTGGGAAAGAAAAGCTCTCTTAGCACCACAGAATGAAATTTAAGATTGGAAGTGACAATGTCCATTTTGTTGGCAAACTTTATCTTTAAAGGGCTAAATAATAAATAGTTTTGGCTCTGCCACCTAAAGGTCACCACCACAGCCACTCAATTCTGCCTTTGCAGTGGGAAATAATCACAGACAACACATTTAGTATGGCCAGATAGTTTGCCTACACTTGACCTGCAAGAATGTCCATGATACATTATGAAAAGAAAAATGATGTCATTTAATCAAAGAAATTATTTAAAAAACAACCTATATATAAGCATATATTACAAGTATGGTGAACACAATGGAATGATATAGATTAAGCAGCTATCACTGATTACCTTAGGTGGGGTGAAAGAGTCTGTTCTAGAGAAAGGTTTGGGACGGACACTTAAGGCTAAGCCCTTACTTTCTACGTCTCTATAGTATTGACATAGCATCATCATGTATACAATGAGCCTACATTACTTTTTTATTTTAAAAACACCTAATGGCATAAAAAAAAAAGGAAGGTGCCTAACATCTTCATAGAGAAATGTGGTCCATAAGTATCGACAATCAATTTTAGTTCATAATTAGACTAGAATTAGGGAAACCCTTGAATATCCAGTCTGCCCACATCTTTTAGCACATGGATCAGGTTAACAGACCCATTTTATAGATAAGGCCTAAAGACGTATTGGCCCTGCTGAATGTCACAGAGCTCGTTAGTGGGGAAGATTCATCTGGAAATGAAGGCTTGTGCCATCATCCCGATTCTTTATCTTTCACATATTACAGGTCCATAGATGCTATTACCCTTTCTCGTCTAAGATTAATGCATAGAAAATAGATGCCTCTCCAAACACCACATCATGAATATGTTTATAGCATCCAGCTCCAAGCAGCTCTGCCTTCAAAGATTTTTACACCACAGTTAGATTTTCTCTTCTGTAAATTGTTAACACTATTTTTAGGAGCCCTTTTCTCTGGCAGATCCAGGCGTTCTCACATTTGAGCCTGTCATCTCTTCAGTGTGTATTTAGTAGTTTCCGCGCTCTGCTCACTGTTTGCATATCATGACACCGGGCAGAGTTCAGCAATACAGAACGTCTTATCCATTTCCTCTTAATCCATTTTAAATTCATCCTGAGCCCATCAGAGCAGGAGATGGAATGAGAGTTTTATAATTACCTTTTGCAAACAGAACATTAAATTATTATACAGTGGAATCCTCTAGTTTCTTGGACATAAGATGGCCTTTGCTCGCTAGTGAACGAATGTGCCTGTCTCTGTAAGTACACATATGTACTTTAGAAATCAGCCCTGTTAGCTGGAAGTTATTGATCGATTTTGGTAGATTACTGCAATAGATTCTTAAAGTGCTTTAAGATTAAGAGATGTGCTTGGCTTTCTTCTGTCATGTATCTCAAAGGAAAACCATGTGATGAGACACACAATGAAAAACAGCAGGTAATACCATATGAGACTCCTTATTAAAAACATAAAGTGCCTTTCACTCCTGCTTTTATTAAGTCTACTTTTCAACCTAAATGGGGGTTAGGTGAGGCGATTATAATACAAGTCACATCTAACTATTTCATTATCCGTGTCCTACAGCAAGATAGCCCCCAGAACACCTTTGAAAGCTCTAGAGTGATGGCAGCAGGTTCAATATAGTGAACAACGTTACAAATGGGGACAGGAGATGGCAGGTCTGGTGGGGACAGAATCTCCTAGAAAATGCAAGGCTGTAATTACTGAACACCGGCTCGGTCTCAGTTGACTTTGAACACTGGAAACCGTCTTTGGCACATTATATTTTCTTCAGCTACTTAAAATGAAGCCAGTCAGGAGGCCTGAAATTTAGAAGGCATAACACACGAGCAAAGTCATGGTAGGCTTTTAGGACTCGAATCTTTGTCTAGTTTCCAAGACCATTCCACAGTATGCTACATACCTGCATAAAAGTTGGATCAAGAAATGTTTTTATATTCTTCTGTCTGAGGCCTGAATTTCTATTAGCTACATTTTAAATTGAGTGAGCAGTCTAATGTCTGGTGGGGGGGAAAGAAGAACGTGGAATTCCAGCTTTCTGTGTCAGCACTTTTTTGAAATACTTTCTCTGAAACGATCGCTAACGAAGAATGGAATGAAGGGAGGTACAGGAAGAGAGAGGCAAGACGTGAGTGGGGAGGGGGAAAAAGTATAAATGGCAGTTCTGATGAAAAGCTAGCATTGCGAGTTCCATTTTCTTGATTCGCCTTGAACATTTATCCCAAAACCACAAGAAAAATGAACATTGCTGCCAAGACCCTCTTTAACCTGGTTTGATTCCGCAGCCAAATTTTAGGGGGCAGTAGTTGTTAGTACAAATTTATTAAAGAGCTTGAATAAATTCCATTAGCCGACCTGCTATGTGGATAAGCGAGAATCCAGCTGAGCAGATGCCTGCTTTCTTGCCTGGAACTCCCTGGATAAAATTCAATTAGGTCAACTCTGAGAGCACAGCTCAGGCAGGACTGTGCCCAGCAGGGCTGACGCAGGCCTGTGGCAAAGCACAAAACAGCTTCTCCCTTATCACCCATTCTTTGTTCCCCCTCTCCCTGGTAGTTCTGGGAATCTAGTTAAAAGGAACATTGTGGCCATAAAGAGCAATGTCACAAAAAAGCAAGACCTGAGGGGGACGTGTTGAAGAGGTTGCCATTAACAGGGAGTTAACCCCAGGCCCCCAGTCCCTCACTGGTGCCTGGGAGCAGTATGGTAGCCGTAAGCCGGAAAGACACCTCTATCTCCACTGTGGCCATTGCTTTAGCATTGCCTGAGAGCATCATCTCAACCCAGTCTTTCTTCCCACCTTCTGCTCCTTCAGTTCCTGCCCCTGCTGCAGAACCTGAGATCCAAACACAGGCCCAATTGACGGCACCCCAGTGATGCAATCCCGTCTGTCAGCTGCAGTGTGACAGTTCTCTGCCCTGTGTAGATGCAAAAAAGCAGAAGGCAAGTCAGCATGGGCGTGCCAGCCTGATAGAGCTTCTGCTGCCAAGGGGGAGGAGTCAAAGATAACCTCCCCGGTTTCCATGTTGCTCCACAGGACAGTCTACATCCTCTCAGGGCTCTCCAGTGGGACTGAGCCCCACCTCCACAGTAATAACTCTTTCTTCACTTTTCTGCCTTGTCTCATAGCATGTCCTAGAATTACCTCTGAAATGAAGAACTTAACTTAAACCATCGTCTCCATCATCTGCATTTAGAGGAACAGCATCCAAGAGCCTTGGCATTATAGCTATGCCCTACCCAAACCAGAGCTCCTCCTGACCCCAAAGAACCATCTCTGACCTCCCAGAGAAGCAAAAGACGCACCTTTATTAATCACGTTGCTACCCCCCCCAGGACAAACCCAGTTGTTCCGCCAGAGCAGACAGAGGGGGTGCTGCAGCCAGCAGGGGAGGCGCGAACACCTCCAAAGTCTCTCCTAGAGGGCAGTGCCTCTGGACCCTTGTCCCAGGGCTGCCATTTCACTCCTGAGTGACATAATCCAAACTTCACTGCACTCCGATGTAAGCCACCGATGCTACTGAATGACTTACAGTGTGCCACACTAGATTTCACTGCATTGTGAAATTTGGAAAAAGAGTCACTTTACACCTAAATATAAGATATGAATAATGGACCTGCAGTTTCCCATAAGTCTGTGATTACACTACAGCAACATTCAGATAAACAAATGGAAGTCAGTGCACCTCAGCACCTCCAGTGGATTCCAGTTTCCCATTCGGGTCCCTGTTTCTTTATTAGTAAATCTAAATGGAACGTTTCTCAGAATGAGCATGTTATAGGAGCTGAACTGAATGGAATGAAGGGAGGTACAGGAATAGAGAGGCAAGATGTGAGTGAGGAGGGGGAAAAAGTATAAATGGCAGTTCTGATGAAAAGCTAGCATCGCGAGTTCCATTTTCTTGATTCGCCTTGAACATTTATCCCAAAACCACAAGAAAAATGAACAATGCTGCCAAGACCTCTTTAACCTGGTTTGATTCCGCAGCCAAATTTTAGGGGGCAGTAGTTGTTAGTACAAATTTATTAAAGAGCTTGAGTCTTGGTCTGAGTAAGGGTACGTAGTGAAATGGAGATAGGTTGGTGCTAGGCTCTGGGGCAATGTTTCTGAGTCCTGACCACCAGGCTAGACCACTGGCTGGAGTTCTGCCTGCAGGAAACGTAAGAGTCTAAGAGGATGTACGGCAGGAGCAGAGGTACTGGGGTGAGCAGCCAGCACAAGGAGCAGAGGTGTCAGGGGCGGCAGTTCAGGAATCAGACCTGGAGCAGCCGACAGACCCTCTCTCCTTGGGGTCTGGGAGAACTTGAGGGGCCGTGCGGGGCTGCACTGCACGTTGATCAGGTTAAGAGTGGAGGTGCCCTCTTCCCAGCTTCATTTTCTGTCTTAGAAACAGGAAAGATCTCATCTTCTATCTCACTAAACCCCTGATGGGATCAGGGACCAAACAGTAGCTTTGGGAATTACTAGAATCATAAATATCCTGAGGCTGCCTTTAACAAAGATCCCCCGTGAGTCTGGGAATTGGGGGAGTTTTGCCCTCAGCTTCCTCAGCAATTCTTCCCCAAGGCCCCTTCTTCAAGCCTTGGCTCACTCAGCGCCCCTCTACCTCGGCCCTATCCCCAAACTCCCAGATTAGGATTATAAAACTTCAGAGTTATTTACTGGGAACCTATGAAGCTCCATGTCAACAAAAATATACAGTCTCTGATCCATAAAACTTCTGTCTCTTGGGGAAGATGACATCAATCAAAGGCTCACACTAATAATGTTACACCACACCTGTGGAAGACGTTATGAAAAGCACATTGTCATGTGAGGGAATTGCTTAACAGGAAAGTCAGAAAATTAACTGGACAGGTGATGGGTGAACTGAATTCTGAAAGAAAAGTAGATATTAAGTAGTAAAGGAGCAGGGACAGGATGGGGCAGCAGGGTGCAGAAGTGCATCCCAGGCAGAGCAAACTACATGTAAAAAGGTCCTATGGCTAGAAAGAGAGCAGAAGGAAGTCACCAAAGTATTAAGAAGTATTCAGACAGAGAGGAGAGTTGGATGGAGAAGGAACTTAATCAGATTTGTGTTTATAAGACCACGCTGGCTAAGTATGAAAAAAGGTTCAAAAGAGCAAGGGTGGATGCAGACAAACAATGGGCAGGCTACTGCAGTAGCCTGGAAGACACATTGGTGGCAAGATAGAGGAGAAACATATGAACAGAACAAAAGGACCAGATATGAGATAGATTAAAAGGTAAATCAATGGGACTTGGTGTTGGGTCAGAAATGAGTATTGGAGGAGAGATAATAGAAAGGTTGCTGGCATGTGTAGCTGAGCAGAAGGTATACTGTGCATTAAGACAGAAAACGAGAGGGGTGCCTGGGTGGCTCAGTCAGTTAAGCATCTGACTTTGGCTCAGGTCATGATCTCAGGGTTTGTGGGTTTGAGCCCTTCGTCGGGCTCTGTGCTCACAGCTAGCTCAGAGCCTGGAGCCTGTTTTCAGATTCTGTGTCTCCCTCTCTCTCTGCCCCTCCCCTGCTCACACTCGATCTCTCTCTCTCTCTCTCTCTCTCTCTCTCTCTCTGAAATAAATAAAACATTAAAAAAAGACAGAGGGGCGCCTGGGTGGCTTAGTCGGTTAAGCGTCCGACTTTCGCTTAGGTCATCATCTCGCGGTTCGCGGGTTCGAGCCCCACGTCGGGCTCTGTGCTGACTGCCAGCTCGGAGTCTGGAGCCTATTTCAGAGTCTGTGTCTTCCTCTCTCTCTGACCCTCCCCTGCTCACGCTGTCTCTCTCTCTCTCTCCTAGAAAAAAATAAAAATAAATAAATAAAAAAAGAAAGAAAACTAGAATGAAAAGATGGTCAACGTTACTCATCATCAAGGAAATAAAAATGAAAACCACAATGAGATGTCACCTCTCGCCAGTCAGAATGGCTAAAATCAACAACACAGGAAGCAACAGGTCTTGGTGAGGATGTGGAGAAAAAGGAACTCTCATGCACTGTTGGTGGGAATCCAAACTAGTACAGCTACTGTGGAAAACAGTATGGAGGTTCCTCAAAAAGTTAAAAATAGAATTAACATAGGATCCAGTAATTCCTCTGCTGGAATTTGAATATGAAAATACTACTTTGAAAAGATACATGCACTCCTATGTTTACTGCTGCCTTACTGACAATAGTCAAGATATGGAAGCAGCCCAAGAGTCCATTGATAGATTAATGGATATAGAAGATGTGATATAGATAGATAGATTGATTGATAGAGATATATAGATATATAAATATATAGATATAGATATCTTTAAGCATAAACTATTACTCAGCAATAGAAAAGAATGAAACCTTGCCATTTTCACCAGTTGGAGAAAAACAAATACCATATGACTTCACTCATATGTAGGATTTAAGAAACCAAACAAATGAACAAATGAAAAAAAAGAGACAAACCAAGAAATAGTCTCTTAACTATAGACAACAAACTGATGGTTACCAGAGGGGAGATGGGTAGGAGGCATGGATGAAATAGATGAAGGGGATTAAGAGTACCTTTGTAGTGATGAGCACTGAATAATGTATACAACTGTTTAATCACTATATTGTACACCTGAAAATAATATAATAACACTGTATGTTAACTATACTGGAATTAATTAAAATTTAATTTTTTTTTAAATTAAAAAAACAAAACAAAAAATATCTTCATGAAATCAAAAAATAAAAGGGAAACTAGAGACGGTCAGGTTTGAAGAGGAAATGCATGAGTTTGAGGTCACTATAATGACTTTAAGGTGCCTTCTGGACATCCAGACAGAGATGATGACTTGGCAGTGAACTAATGAATCTGGAAATCATCCAGTGCAAGTCTTCTGAATGCAAGAGTCCCTTCTAACACATTCCCTATGGATAACTGCCCAGCCTTGTCCTGCACACTCACTCCTGCAGGACATCTCGGTTAAATGGTTCTAACAGGAGAACTTTCTTACACTGATGTCAAATCTACAAATCCCACTCTTGCCCTGCTTCTGTCCCTCTCAGACACCCAGAAAAATAACAGCCCAGCTTCTCTTCCAAAAGACATTTGAAGATGGCTATCATGTTTCCCCTCCCTCAGGCAAAGCTTTCTTATCTCTAAATGTTCTCTGCTCTATTGAGTTTATCCTGGTCTATAATTTCTAGGCCCTCTACCCCCCTAATTGCTGCTCTCTGACTGGATTCCATTGTGTTGACCTTCCACATACATTTTCTGTCTTCCTACCTACCTTTGCTGCCCTGCATCATGTCTGTCCCTTTAAGGCTATGTTCATGACAGTCATGATCTCAGCACTACTCTGAGTATGACTACACACAAAGGTCATGATATTACCTATTTTCTGGATTAATCAAAATATCCACATGGAGTATGTTATAATTATCCATAAGGAATCCTAGGGACATTACTTCTTAGACTTCTCAAACCACTAGAATGTATCTACTAAACTGAGTCCCTTGAATTAGCAGTTCTAATTCTTGGGAAGCCTTGTACTCTTTTAAGAATCTGATAAAAGTGATGCATCCACTTAAAAATGCATATATGCACATCCACAAATAACTCTGCATAAGCTATAGATGGATTTAGTGTTCTTCCAAAGTCCATCTCTGGACCCAGGCTTAGAGTCCACATATCCATTTCAACTCCTAAACCACTCTCCCCTCAACCCAGTAGTATACTTTCTAGATTACTCTCAAGCTAAGGATCCAGGCATAAAATTAAATTCATGACTATTATACCACTGGGACTTGGAAAGACAATTTCATTAGCTCTAAGAAAAGATTCTGCCTTGTTAAGCACTGTGTGACTGACTCCTAAATCTTCTTGGAAAAGGATACTAAGCAAAAATCACCACTTATTGCCTTTCTGTTTCTCACTGTGCTACAAGAACCCACATACCTTAAATGTCTTGCTATATAAGGTGACCTCCTCACAGCACCTCAAGGTGTTTGAACTTCTTTGAGAACTTTCTGAAGTTCCAGCTGGAGTATAGGAGGTTTTAATTACTGAGAACTGGGTAAACATGCCTTCAAAAAAAAAGCTGTCTCTCTGGATAGGATCATTCAGCTGGAATGAAAGCTTATTAAGGCTGTGGCTACAGCTCAATTTCTTTTACAGCACCAAGAAATCAGCTGATTTCAATCTCTAATGCCTAGATCAGATATTCAAATAAGCTAAGTGACAAAGGAAGTTGAAAAGCATTTTGGCTCCGTG
This sequence comes from Proteles cristata cristata, assembly GCA_017311185.1. Classification (NCBI taxonomy): domain Eukaryota; kingdom Metazoa; phylum Chordata; class Mammalia; order Carnivora; family Hyaenidae; genus Proteles; species Proteles cristata. Next base: position 64,688 of record JAESUZ010003906.1, on the reverse strand, counting down.
AAGTGAGTATGGTATGCGTGATCACATAATGTTTTAGCAACCTACATTCAGTCACTGAGACACTGCAGCTGAAGGACACTGAAAAGCTATGATTAGGACTAGTGCCTTGTCTTTTGTGTTTGTTTTTTGCAGGGCATTTTACAAGTACATGCGTGAGTGCATGTTCTTTGCTTTTTAAGATATTTATTAAAGGCCTACTGTGTGCACTGTGAGGTATGTGAAGATGAATTAAATCTGCCAGTACTGATAACTGTTTATATTCCAGTAGGGGAGAGGAGACTCAAATGCAGCACAATTGCTTCAAATCAAGCGCTACAGGTCTCTTGACAATGAGAAGAGCTCCTTCACGTGAGATTTACGTTAACATTTAAAAAGCAGATATTATTTCATCTGCGGTCATCAAATGAATTGATCTTAATTCCCTTTTTTACCAATCAAAGCTGGAGGGGTAGTGTTTCAAATGGTTGACTTTGGGGCCCAAACAAAAATTTGATAAAATACCATCTGCAGGTCCTAATGAAGGTGACATTCCTCAGCTAAATAAATAACCAAAATTTAAAAATAAGTAAAATCGACACATTTAATAATCATCTATAGGCAGGCGCTGTAAATATATGGGAACTAAAATCTAGAACCACTCATATAAGTGAAGGATGCAGTTTTTGTCAAGTTCATTCCTGATGAAAATATTCTGGTGAAAATAACAAAATCGCAGCAAAAGCCCATACAAACAGGCCCAGCAAAAACAGAAATGTGTATAAATGACTCCTCTCTGCCTAATCCTGTCCTCAGATCTAGTGGGCTACAGTTCTTATATGGAGAGGGAAGGTACGGAGCAGGAATGTGAAGGGGATGGAGAAGCTTGCTGAAAGTGGCAGGCAACCCCTTCTTGGGAGGTTGGGAGGCTGACGGTGGGTCCCGGGTCCTGGTTCCGCCTCTGCAGATGAGGCCAATGACATGGGCACAAATTAACCAGGAGATTCCTGGAATTGTGGCTGCTGTCCTAGTATTTCCAGCCTTGTAGATTGTAGAGGATGCTGAATCAATGCCAATGATACTTAAGTCAGGGGACAACCATCGCTGGGTGGCATTGCACTGCCCCTGGGATGCAGACAGATTTGAATCCTGTGGCCCAAAACCCCAGGAACTTCCTGGCAGTCAGCGGAACAGACTCGCCCCCCCACCTCATTTCATTTACCTCACGATATCCTGAACCTTCATTTTATAGGATTGGATTTTTTGAACCCCACTTATCAGGTTTTGGCAGGGTTTTACTTGGTGAAATATCTTCTAAGTCATCATTTTTATCCAAAATCAAATTTATGAAAAGGTCAGCTATGTAGTTTGTAGGAATGATGAACAACTCAAACAGAAATTGAAATCTGAAAGACTTTTTGGAGGAGATTTGGAGGCAAGAAACAATATTGAATGAGAGTGTACAAATATGAAAGTTTCCTCGGTTTATTTTTATTCAGGTTTTTAAACCATATCTAAGCCCTTCAAAAGTCTGCCATTATAAGCTCGGAAGAATTTAGAACAACCACTATCTAAAAACACAGCATAAAAAAAAACAACATTGGAATCACGGGGCAAATTTTAATCCAATAAAACGAAGATCCCTGATGTCCTCAAGAGACTGCACCCAGGAGACACACACACATGTGGGCACATGCACACACGCGCGCACACACACACGTCAAAATTCATGTGATTATGAAGTATGATTTCCTGATCTTTGAAATTTTAAAGTGTGTATTTTACCTTGGTGATATAACTAGTTAATTTAATAAATGTTTAGGGAGCATCAATCAAACCATTTAAATATAGTAACCAGGAATCCGTAGTGCATGAAAATGAAAGATCATCCCCACCGTCAGCCCCACTTTGCCCACTGGCTTGCACTACATTTTATATACAGACTACTTCCCATTGTCACAACCCCCATACAACCAACATCACCTAGTACTACAGGCATAGAAATAAAGCAACATCTCAGAATAGGTATGAAATGTGACTAGAATTCTTTATAAAATTTTACCCCTGGTTTATTTATTTTTAAAAAAAACCTGTTATCAAAAAATAGGTACCAGAGGTATAAAGGCTAGTGTACCAAAAAGGATTCTGTTAATGTACTTAGCTAATGAAGATGCCAACACCTTAAGAAATAAAAACCTTTCTTATCAGAGTTTTAAATGGGTGCGGTTAGCAATCGACAAACATGTCCCTCCCCACTAGTTTCCACGGCTTTTGCGACTATGTCACTCAGTCAAAAGCACTGCAAAATGTCTGTGGCCACCCTTTTTGCACCATCTGGCATACTGCAGTTCTGAGGAAGGGGAGTTAATTGGCTATATCTGAGCAGCCACAAGATTTATAGGTTTGATTATCCAAAATAGATGCTTTTACCCTGATATATAGAGAGTTTTCACTGTTGTATTAATAATAATAAAAGCATGCCAAATGAATGAAAAAGCATCATTATAAAAGGGATTTGTGTGTGCAATGAAACAGTATGGGTGCCTCGTGGTTCCCACAATGAAGATGTAACTATTTTCATATACAAGTTATTAGCTCAAGTTGTTCTTTATTACACCATAACTTTGCTCCTATGGCAACAGTGGCTGCAGCAGAAAAATAATTGTGCCTGGGTGTTACATGCCAGATGTTTTTAAAGCAAAGGTGGCAGTTTAATTCTAAGCTAGTTTAAATGGTAGATATAAGCAGTCCCAGTGGGAAAAAAGAGTGTAATAATGTAAGGTGTGCTTAATTACAAGCACATATTTCTAGATATCTGTCTTCTAGTCCAGAGCTGTCCAATAGAAATATATGCAACCACATAGGTAATCTTAAATTTTCTGGGGACAACATTTTTAAAAAAGTAAAAAGAAACAAGTGTGCTTAATTTTACCAATATATTTCAACCCAATGTATCCAAAATTTTATTTCAACATGAAATTAATACAAGAATTTATTAATGAAGTATCAAAATCTTTCCAAATCTGGTATTTCAAACTTACCATACATCTCAATACAGACTAGATAAATTTCAAATATTCAATAACCACCTATGGCCAGTGGCTACCATAATCGACAGAACAGTTGTTTTAGACTTTTCCCTTTCTTACATTTAGGACTCTAGTTAATCTCTGCTAGCAGTTTATAAAGATATTCAGAGAAGATGATCCTGGGAAGGCTCTCAATGCTTTATTAATCACTCTGAAATATCTGTATGTGTCGTCTTCACAGAGGGTCACTGAGTACTTTTATTTAATCAAGATGAACACAGTTCTAAATTCAACCCAGAAAACACATAAAAAAAATTCTCTTTAGAAATCCAAGTGTCCAATAACTAAACGTGGATTACTATATCTGTCTATAAGAAGGAAGAAAGCCCAGAGATCAGAGTGACAAAGCTCTAAGTGTTCCGTGTTCTTAACCAGCTGCAAGGTATGTGCTGCATGGAGGTGTAGTGAAAAATAAAGGAAATAATGTGTGAAAAGCATCGGGGCCTACAAATATTGGGCTAACAAAGAATTACTAAAGAAAGAGAAGGCTCTTTCTCTGCCCCAAAGTTCTAGGTCTCACTGGGTCCTGAATAACAAGACAGAAGACATGATACTGGAAGAATGCAAGGGAGTGGTTGTGCAGGGGTTACATCACAGGCTATTTCTGTGTGTGGCTATGTGTGGTGTAGTTCACAACCAACCCCTGCCCAAACTCCTAATCTGTCTGTCTCACACCTCCCCCCCAGAACATTTGTGAGCAGATAAAAGTAAGTAAGTGTTTGTGTTTTGGTTTTATGTAAATACCAGTCTTGAAAGAGCAGATCACAAAAGAGAAACTTGCAATCTATGATGGAAAGGAGAGGAAGTATGGAAGAGGAAAGAATAGTCACTTTTGGGGGGATGGGGTACAGGAGATGGTACCTAAAAGTTCACCAATTGTGTGACTGTGTTTTTTCTTTTTTACTTTACCTTAAAATCATCTCTTATTCTATGTCTAGCCAGAGCAATTAAACAAGAAAAAGAAATAAAAGGCATCCAAATTGGAAAGAAAGAAGTAAAACTGTCACTATTTGGAGATAACATGACATTATATTTAGAAAACTCTGAAGACTCTACTGAAACACTGTCACAACTAATAAATGAATTCAGTAAACTTACAGGACACAAACTCAATATACAAAAATCTGCTGCATTTCTATACTCAAAGAGCAAGCTACAGAAAGAGAAATTAAGAAGCCAATCCCATTGACAACTGAAAGAAGAATAAAATACCTAGAAATAAATTTAGCCAGGGAGATGAAATATCTACATTTTGGAAACCATAAGACATTAATGAAAGAAATCAAAGAAGACATAATTAAATGAAAGATGTTCCAAACTCCTGGATTCAAAGAAGCGCTATTGTTAAGAAAGTCCATACTACTCAAAGCAATATATACTCAAAGATTCAATGCAATCCCTGTCAAAATTTCAGTGGCATTTTTTTTTCTCACAGAAATAGAACAATCCTAAAATCTGTATGAAACCATAAAAGACCCTGAATACCAAAGCAATCTCGAGAAAGAAGAACAAAGTTGAAGGCATTACACACCCTGATTTCAAACTATATTACAAAGCTATAGTAATCAAAACAGTATGATATTGGTATAAAAACAGACACACAGATTAACAGAATAGAATAGAGAGTCCAGAAATAAACCCATACACATGCAGTCAATTAATTTATAACCAAGGAGGAAAGAATAAACAATGGAGAAAGAATGGTTTCCTTGATAATTAAAAAAAAAAAAAAAAAACAAAACCTGGACAGTCACATGCAAAAGAATGAAACTGGACCACTCTCTTAAACCAGACACAAAAATTAACTCAAAAGGGATTAAAGACTTGAGCATAAGACCTGAAAACATAAAACTCCTAGAAGATAACATAGGCAATGAACTCCTTGACATACATCTTGGTGATGACTTTTTGATTCTGACATCAAAAGCAAAACCAGCAAAAGCAAACAAATGGGACTACATCAAACTAAAAAGTTTCTACATCACAAAGGAAACTATGATCAAAATGAAAAGGAAACCTACTAAATGGGAGAAAATAATTGCAAATCATGCACCTGGTAAGGAGCTAATATTCAAAATATACAAAGAACTTATACAACTTAAGAGAAAAAAAAACAAATAATTCAATTAAAATGTAAGAGATGTGAATAGAAATTTTTCTGAAGAAGACATACAGATGGCTGACAAGTACATGAAAAGATGCTCAACATCATTAATCTTCAAGGAAATATAAATCAAAACCACAATGAGATATCACCTCATACCTTTTAGATTAGCTAGCATCAAAAAGACAAGAAATAACAAGTGTTGGCAAGAATGTAGAGAAAGGGGAACCCTATGTACTATAGATGGGAATGTAAATTGGTGCAACCACTGTGGAAAACAACATGGAGGTTTCTCAAAAAATAAAAAATGGAACTACCCTATGATCCAGAAATTTCATTTCTAGATATTTACCTGATAAAAACAAAAACACTAATTTGGAAAGGTGTATGCACCCCCATGTTCATTGCAGCATTATTTATAATAGCCAAGATATGGGACAGCCTGAGTGTCTATGGATGGATGAATGGATAAAGAAACTGTAGCATACATACACTGGAATATTATTCAGCCATAAAAGGGATGAAATCTTGCCATTTGCAACAACATGGATGGACCTCAAGGGCATTATGCTAGGTGAAATAAGCCAGATAAAGAAAGACAAATACCATTTGATTTCTAGTATATGTGAAATCTTTAAAAAAAAATCAAGATATTAGATACAGAGAACAGACTGATGGTTGTAATAGGTGGGGGCTGAAGGGTGGTAGAAATGTGTAAACAGATTTGGTTTTTTGTTTAAATAAATTGAATATTTAAAACAAAGACATAGAAAGAAAGGAAGATTGGGCCAAGGCTCAGACTTAATTCTATCATAATGGTGTTTCTCCCTCCTACCTGTCTTTGTAGGGTTAGCTCACAGCCAAGAGCTATTGTGCTCTCCCCATGTAAGAGAGATGGAGAAAATTTTCAACCATGTCCAGCTAGAAACATGGCAAGTGGGGTATCATCAATGTCTTAGCTGAGGTGGCTATAACAAAAATCTCATTGACTGGATGCCTCAAAAAACAGACATTTAGCTTTTAGCATGCTGGGGGCTGGAAGTCCAAGATCAATGCACCAGTAGATTTGGTATTTGGTCAAGTCCCGCTTCCTGGATGCAGACTGCCAGCTTCTCACTGTGTCCTCATATGGGAGGCATAAAGAGGGCTGGAGAACTGTCTGCGGTCTTTTCTTTTCTTTTTTTTTAATGTTTATTCATTTTTAAGAGTGAGAGCATAAATAGGGGAGGTACAGAGAGAGAGGGAGACAGAGGATCTGAAGCAGGCTCTGGGCTGAGAGCAATGAGCCTGACACAGGGCCTGAACTGACAAACCAAGAGATCATGACCTGAGCTGAAATCGGACTACTCAATCAACTGAGCCACCCAGGCACCCCTAACCTGGAGTCCTTTACATTAGGGCACTAATCCCATTCATGAGAGCTCTGTCCTTATGAACTCATCCTAAAGGCCCCATGTCTTAATATCATCACTTTGATATTAACATATCAAATGTTTTATTTGATTTTAACATATGCATTTTGGGGAGACAAAAATTTTCACTCCACAATAACCAGTAATCCTCTAGGATACAAGCTCCCTAAAGACAGAGCCTCTTTCTTGTTACCTAGTGTCTAGACTTATAATAAACGTTTAGTAAGTATTTATTGCACGAAGGAAGAAAAGGACACCAGCAACAGGGGGTTTGGAAAATCAAGGCTGGCTATCATTGTGATGTCCCCAAAGATATGACAAAGGACAACTCAAAATCTGCCAAGGCCAAGCATGAAAGCAGATGGGAGAGAGTGCCAGGTAGGTATTAAAGAAAGAAACGGACACTAGAGGAAATGTGGGAGCTTTCGTTCCCAGCTCAAATAAAAGTGTGATCAACTCATCTGCAGATCAATTTTTCTTCACATTTATCTCTATTGATTTATCACTTTTGTTAAGAGTCTACCCTAAAATCTAATCACTTTGCTTCCATAAAGCTAATCCTAGATTCGGCCCAGAGGTCATTTTTAGTTACTCTTAATCATACTGTCTTCTAACAAGCTAAGTAATTTCTCTCCATCTTTGATGTTTACGCCATTCAAATATTCGGAGAGCGTTATCACATTTCCCATTAGTTGTTGCTGAGCGAGGCTTTAGATTAGACACATTTAGATCCTTTAAAGCTGGTAAATGCCTCAAATCAATCCTTCCATTACTCTAACCATTTCTGATGTTCTTCTTGACTGTCTTCATGATCTTTGTACATTTCTATACCACTGAGAAGTCTGTGGCTCAACCTGATACTCAAAAAAAAAAAAAAAAGGGGGGCCAGGCCAAAGTCATATAATGTCACATTTTTCTTGGATCACCCACATCAAAATGCCCTAATGAATCAGAACCTCTAGGAGGCTGGTGCAGAAATTTAAAATGTTAAATTAACATTTTAAAGGTTTGTCTTAGGCACACTACAGCTTGAGGACTACCCACAAAAAGTCATTACTGAGTAATACTCAACATAAAACTTAAATATCTTTTTTTTTTAAGATTTTATTTTTAAGCAATCTCTACACTCAACATGGGACTCGAACTCAAGACTCTTAGATCAAGGGTCACACACTCTACCAACTGAGCCAGCCAGAAGTCCCCTTAAATATCTTTTCTATTTAAGTACCTAGACATAAAAATTTAAGAAAATATACTATCCAGTATTATTTGTAGCTGTTTCACAAATGAAGTCGGTTAAGCATCTGACTTTCGCTTAGGTCATGATCTTGTGGTTCATGGATTCGAGCCCCGCGTCAGGCTCTGTGCTGACTGCCAGCTCAGAGCCTGGAGCCTATTTCAGAGTCTGTATCTCCCTCTCTCTCTGACCCTCCCCTGCTCACACTGTCTCTCTCTCTCTCTTCTAGAAATAAAAAAAAATTTTTTTAAATGTCACAGTGGAGAGACATATAAATAAATTTAATGTCATAGATTAAATGGGGGAAATATAGCCAAAGGAGAAGTGAGACCCATAGGAGAGTCAACTCCATTAGGGAAATGAAAAATATCAGGAAACGCTTTCACAAAGAAGGTCATGTTCAAACTAAGTCTTGAAAGACGGCTTTGAAAGAACTATAAATAAAACACAACTTTGAGTCTCAGAAATAGGATTGAAAAAGGACTAGTGCTTTTAATCCAAATTCCACCTCATGTCTGCTTGGTTTCCAGAACGTCACTATCATTTATGTAAACCTATTGAAGCCAGGAGCATGTGATTCAGTCTCAACAGTGCACATTCAGCAAAACACTGTTCAGCCACAGAATAATTCTGAAATCACTCAACCCCTTTGTATTATATTTGAAGAATTACAATCCACAGCTATATGTTTTTTAAAACTCTAATTTCTTCTCCTGTTTATTTTTTTCATACCCTGGAACACGTTTCATGCCCCCCTCCCCTCAAGACTCTCTAAAAATACCTCCTCCTCCACATCTAGTCTGAACACTCTGACTGTCTTACCTTTCCCACCTATCTTTCTCATTTTGCATCACAAATCCCCCCAAATCTGGCCTGGTAGTAGCAGAACACTCCTCAGAAAGCAAGAAAGGCAAAGAAACTGCAGGCAAAGCCCAAACACATTTTTGCAGATGAGGGGATAAGAGAGGCGCAGAATATTCTTAGGTTATCTCTGTATTCAAATACCTAGTTTTTTAAAACAGTGGATTTATCAAAAATATGTATAATCTGTATCTTCTAGCCAATCCACCATCTGAGAAGTTGGAAGACTGAAAAAATAGAGGGGTGGAAAGGCAGGTAAGAACCAGACTGTGAGAGACCTTGAATCCAAGCCAGGAAGCTTGAATTTTACATTCCCATCGATGGAAAGTCAGTCATCAAAGTGTTTTGAGAACATCTTAAGAAAATAATACAGCAAATGGTTGTAGGAGAAAGGAATGAGGCCACTAACAGTCCATTATTATCTTCCTCAGTGTCAAGTATAACTCCACATACTTAAGGGTGAGATTATGGTTTCTTTTCCCAAGAACATGCACTTATGGCTACAAGAAAGGGCTGGATTCTACTGTTTCCTTTGTTTCCCTGTCCTCCAAAGTCATTCTCTCTTCAACACTTACTTTGCCTCCTCCCCAAACCTGGAATATTTTTTCCTCTTCACCAAGTCATCCAACCAGGCTCTCTTTCATCAAACATAACCTCAAAATCCATTCTCTCTACATTCTAAGTGAATAACTGGTATGTACAGATGCTGAATTCTTTCTTTGTTCTTAATGTTTCTATAAATTTCAAAATGCCAGATATTCCTTTTCACAAAATCTCCATTGATTCAAATGCAAATCCTAACCTTGTTGTTGCCATGTTTTAGAACTACTGTTGGTAGTTGGTGGTCAAAAAAAAAAAACCCACAAAACACAAAACAAACAAACCCTTCCTCCCTTTCTTTTTATTATTGTTGTTGTTGTTGTTGTTGTTGTTGTTGTTGTTATTTAAGAGAGTGTGAGAGGGGTGCCTGGGTGGCTCAGTCGGTTGGGCGTCTGACTTTGGCTCAGTTCATGATATCTTGGCTCGAGCCCCGCACTGGGCTCTGTGCTGACAGCCAGCTCAGAGCCTGGAGCCTGCTTCAGATCCTGTATCTCCCTCTCCCTCTGACCCTCCCCTGTTCATGCTGTCTCTCTTTGTCCCTCAGGAATCAATAAAACATTAAAAAAAAAAAAAGAGAGAGAGAGAGAAAGTGTGTGAGATAGCAAGTCGGAGAGGGGGCGCAGGGAGAGAGATCCCAAGCAGGGCTCAATTCCACAACTCAGAACATGAACTGAACCACAATTAAGAGCCAGATTCTCAACCAACTGAGCTCCCCAGGCTCCCCACCTTTCTTTTTAAAAAACTCATTCCACACTCAATGCCCAAATATATGAGATTGCCATTTGTCAAAATACAAAGATAGAATTATTAATTTTTTTAAAGTCTTAAGTAAAAATGGAAATGATAATTTTGAATAAATTAGAATTTAATCATTGACAAAATATCTCCCTTCTGAATCGGCTGGAGATGTTCACTTTACTTCTGCATATGCTCTAGACATGGACCTTCTATTCGTGTTCTACATATGCTGCTCACTTCCAAATGTGCTGTAGATGCACACCTCGTTACTACCTTTTGTTGTTGGCAGAATATAGATGAATCACTGTTTAATCTGTTCTGATCGTCTGTTTTTTAGTTGGTGAATTTAATCCATTTACATTAGGGGCACCTGGGTGGCTCAGTTGGTTAAACATCTGACTTCAGCTCAGGTCATGATATCACAGTTTGTGAGTTCGAGCCCCGCATCAGGCTCTGTGCTGACAGCCCAGAGCCTGGAGCCTGCTTTGAATTCTGTGTCTCCCTCTCTTTCTGCCCCTCACCCACTTATGCTCTGTCTTTCTCAAAAATAAAATAAACAAAAAAATTTTTTTAAAAAATCTATTTACATTAATGTGATTACTGAGAAGAAAGGCCTACTTTGCTATTCTGCCATTTGTTTTCTTTATGTGTTATGTCCTTTTTGTTCTTCAAGTCCTCTGGCACTGCCTTCTTTTATTTTTTGTTTATATTTTTTAATGTTTTATTTATTTCTGAGAGAAGAAGAGAGACACAGTGTGAGCATGGGAGGGTCAGAGAGACAGGGAGATACAGAATCTGAAACAGGCTCCAGGTTCTGAGCTGGCTGTCAGCACAGAGCCCGACGCGGGACTCGGTCCCACAAACCATGAGATCATGACCTGAGCCAAAGTCGGACGTTTAACTGACTGAGCCACCCAGGCGCCCCTATTTTTTGTTTATTTTTTCTAGTGTACCATTTGGATTCCCTATTATTTCCTTTCCTGTGTATTGTTTTAAGTTATTTTTTATCACGAGGATTATAATTAACATACTATGTCTCTAACAATCTAATTTAAATTGACACCAAGTAAGCTTTAAAAGCATACAAAATCTCTGCTCCTGTACTTCTCTCTCCCCATATGCCCTTGTCATCACAAATTATATGTGTCTGTACTGTGTGCCCATTAACCTAGATTTATAATTAATATCTTACATATTTGTCTTTTAAATCATACAGGAAATTCAAAAGTTATAAACCAAAAATACAGTAATGCTGGCTTTTATATTTACCTATGGAAGTTACTTTTACCAAAGTTCTTCATTTTTTTATATGGCTTCAAGTCACTGTCTAGTTTCCTTTCATTTCAACTTGAAAGACTCTGGCATTTCTTGCAAAGCATGTTATTAGTAATGAGCTCTTTCAGCTTTTTGTTTACTGAGAAATGTCTTAATTTCTCTTCCACTTTTGAAAACTAGTTTTTCTAGATGTAGAATTTTTGGTTGAATTTTTTTTTCTATCAACCCTTTCAACATGTCACCCACTGCCTTCTACCCTCCATGCTTTCTGCTGTGAAGTCAGCTGTTAACTTTATTAAGAATCACTTGTCAGTGATGAATCGCTTTTATCTCGCTGTTCTCAAGATTCTCTGTATTTAGCTTTTGATAGTTTGATAATAAGATGGTTTTATGTGGTCTTCTCAGGAGTTTACCCTACTTAAGGTGTGTGGCAATTCTTGGATGTGTAGATTCATGTCTTTCATCTAACTTGGAAAATGCTCAGCCATTATTTCTTCACTATGCCTTCTTTCCCCTTTCTCTCTCTCTTCACCTTCTACCATTCCTATAATTACATGCTGGTATAGTTGATAGAGTCCCACAAATCCTTTAGGTTTTATTCTTTTTTCTCATTCTTTTTTTATCTTTCTGCTCCTAGACTCAATTTCAATATTTCTGTCCTCAAGTTTTCTTTCTTTTGCTTTCTCAAACTTACTGCTAAATCTCTCAAGCAAATTTTTCATTTCAGCTATTGTACTTTTCAGCTTCAAAATTTCTATTTCATTTCTTTTTATAATATCTATGGCTCCACTGATGTTCTTTAGTTGTTCATTCATTATTCTGCTGGTTTCCTTTAGTTCTTTATCCATAATTTCATTTAGATCTTTAGATTTAAAGTCTTTGTCTAGTAAATCTAATGTTTGAGCTGACTCAGGGCTCTTTTCTGTCAATTTATTTTTTTCTGTGAATAGCCATACTATCCTGTGTCTTTGTATGCCTTACAATTTTTGTTGAAAATTTTGTTGACATTTGACATTAAAATGTGATGACCTTGGAAATCAGATTCTCTCTTCCTCCATGGTTTGCTGTTATTGATTCTTGAGGGCTTCAGTCATCCATTTAAGTGACTTTTTCCAACTATTTTTTGCAGACTGTATTCTTTGTTATGTGTGATCCCAACGGTCTGCTTCATTCTCAGCAGTCAGTGACCTGGCAGAGATTTCCCTACATGCTGAAATTTAGCAATCACCCCCTTCATTAATCTCTCTGTTATTGTAAGGGTTTTCTTTTTTTAAATTAGATTCTAGAGTTCTGAAAAACATTATTGTATCTGTTTTTACCAGCTTAATGGCTACTTCAGTGAAGGGACCAATTCTTAGAGCTTCCAATTTCATCATTTCTGTTACATCACTCATGCACATCACTCTGAATGTGCTCTACATTCAGATCTCACTTCTGTAAATGCTTTAGATGCACTTCTTACTTCTGAATGTGCTCTACATGTGCATTTCACTTCTGTGTATATTATTCTAGATGTACACATCACTTTTGAATGTGCATCTAGATACATGCTTCCCTGGGCCCAATTAGATTCGAGTTTATCTCCAATTAGAAGACAAAGGGTTATAAGAAAAATGACTTTTCTTAACTTATTTATCATTTATTCTGTGGCAAAGAGAAATGTCTTTCATATTTACATATATTTCTTTCTTTCTATCGTTTTCTGAGGATAGGCTTTAATGGTTGCTCTTTAGCAGTTCTGCTTTAGACCTATAGAGTAGGATTTGTAATAAAGTATGCAGAAAAATCAGTGTTGACAAAAAGACACTATGATTCCTTTTTGTTTCAGCCTTCCAGTAGTCCCCTATGAGGAATAATGAGTTAATGCTTGCAAGCCCCTCTGAAGTATTAGGATATTACATATTACTGAGAAGAGGCAAGAGCCGTATGTTAAAAATTAATTGGAGGAAACCACTTGCAGATTGTAATAATGAAACATCCCAAGTTCCAAGGGCACTGGGGACTTCAAGTAAACAAGCCCTCATTAATTTGGCTAATTAGTCACTTGCTGTATTTGCTGGTTTATAAGAGGCACCCTTTTAAGCAGAAAATTGAGCTGTACAGCGCGAAGAGTCATATGTGTGGCAAAAATGGCATCAGGACCCTATACCTAGGATTTCAAAGCCTATCTCCTACATTCAAATATGCATTTAGGAAACTGGGACATTTCAGACTCATCCACGTAACCTGAGTGGACACAGCAAAGATGAGAAAATAGGCTCTGGTCTACTAGAAGGCAGGAAAGAGAAAAGGTTAGGAAGACTCTGATGGAAATCACTGTTAATCTTTTTTTCCAAAAGAGAAGCCAATAGGTTTTTTTCAGACTAAGCTTCAAACACTAAGATTTAAACATGGGTAGTGCCTTGTTATTGGTCAACACTGAGGCAAGAGAGAGAGAAGAGGCAAGTTTGAGTCCTATGACTGGCAAACACAAAACCACATATACTCCAGCTCTTGGGAATCTTGTCTCACAACAAAAGAAAGAAAGTTAGACATCTCATGTAAACTATGGCAAAGCCTGGTGAACTATTCCGCCACAGAGAGTCCCCGTCCATTGAACTGAATGCTTGTGTCTACCAGAGGCAGTGCTTGACTCTCCTAGATGGGGCTAAAAGATACTGGGAAAGTTTTACCTTCCATTTCCTTCTCATGTCAACATACTTCATATGTTCAATCACTGAAAAACTTTCTTGATCTTCTTCTCAAACCCTCATGATCTATTAATTCAAATTCAATTAAAACTTTTTGTATGTATTATGTACAAAAGCCCTAACCTGTAGAGAGTAGAAAGATGAAGATTTTCTCCTATCTTAAAGGGCTTCAAATCTGCCTCTGCAAGCAATGATTGTCATCTACAGGATAAAGAGCCCGTTATTTGTAATAAAATACAATGGCTGACTTCCTGTCATCTGAAACTGAAATAGTTTCCAAATTCAATTCACTTAGAAATCCATGATTCCAAACTCATTAATTTAAATGAGTTCTCATATAGCACATGCACTTTTCACCACTGTGTTTGTTCCAGAACGGCTCTCTCTGCCTGCTTTCCAAACACAGTTCAAGTGGACTAAAACGGCAGAGAAACTGTGGGAATAAACAGGGCTTCTGTAGTTGGTGCAAAGAGGAAATGCAAATATCCTTTTAGCAGGCAAAAAGCTAGAATATATTTTTGAGTATTGCTAATGAGTGGAAGAAGCAAGCTGCTTTTATCAAGCAGTGGTGCAAATGAGATATTTATGGGTTTCCTGTGGTGTTCAAGGTGTTGCTCCTTTCCAGGATTTTAGTAAGGAAAGCTTTGTGTTCTAAGAATAGTTTCATTGATGATTCTCCCTTGGGCACAGAGATATTCTAATCTGGACTAGTAAATTTTATCTGAAAAGCCTGAAACTCTCAGTGAGTGTGAAGCCTACCTTGAGGCTTTGGAGCGTGATTGGGGTTTTTTAGTGGTTTTTTAGCAGCTTTATTGAGATGTAATTCACGAACCATACGATTCACCCATTTCCAGTGTACATAATTCGGTGGTTTTTAGTATATTCACAGATAAGTCCAGCCATCTCCACAGGCAGTTTTAGAACATTTTCATCACCTCAGAAAGAAACCTTATACCCTTTAGCTGTCATTCCTTTATCTTCCCCTGCTCCCATCCTCTAAGCAGCTAATTTACTTTCTGTCTCTAAAGATTTCCCTGTTCTGGAATTTCATATGAATGGGATCATATACCATGTGCTCTTTTGTGACTGTCTTCTTTCACTTACAATAACTTCAAGGTTCATCCATGTTGTGGCATGTATCACGTATCCTGTATCATTTTATGTATGGTGAAATAAAATCCCATTGTGTGAATATGATGAGGGACTGTAAGGCAAGCTGCGGGCAAAGCACAAGCTGGCACACACCCGCCCCCATTTCAGGTGGGATATGTGTGACAGTCCTCCCGGTCTCCTGGCTGCCCAAGAACAAAGGAAAGGACAGAAAACACACAGTTAAACTGTTAAGAATCTCTATCAGTTTACAACTATTTTAGTACAATTACAAAGAAAAAGACAGTTTTACCGATAGCCTAATCTCCAGAAACCTAAAGACTCAGTTTCCTGGAACCCCCACATCACCCCTTCCTCCAGAGTGATGCGGGGAACAAAGACAAGAAGGAAATGGCAGATAAAATTGAATTTCCTTATACCCTGCAGCCCATTGACAAATACTTGAGGCTGGCAGAGTAAAATGTTTCTCCAGGAACTTCCTACTGCCTTATTGTTAATGCTTTGCTGGAGGGAAAAACAACCTTAGCTTGACAGTAGCTAGGCCTCCAGTAACCTGTGAGTCTTTTGCAAATGGAAAATCCCATTAAGAAACTTCCTCTTGGGGCGTGTGGGTGGCTCAGTCAGTTAAACGTCTGACTTCGACTCAGGTCATGATCTCAACGGTTCGTGGATTCAAGCCCCGCGTCGGGCTCTGTGCTGACAGCTAGCTCAGAGCCTGGAGCCTGTTTCAGATTCTGTATCTCCCTCTCTCTCTCTCTGGCCCTCCCCTGCTCATGCTGTCTCTCTCTTTCTCTCTCTCAGAAATAAATAAAACATTTTTAAAAATTAAAAAAAAAAAAAAGAAACTTCCTCTTCGACTTTACCTACCCCAGCTCCAGAGTATATAATGAGTCACTCTTCACAACCCCGGTGCAGCTCTTCTGCCCACAGGTCCTGTCCCCATGCTTTAGTCTTCAAGATGTCTTCAAGAATTCTTTCTTGGCCATTGGCTCCAAACCCCACCATAACCCAAAACTCCATCCAATATACCACATGTTGTTTATTCATTTTTTCAGTTGGACAAACTGGACATTTGAATTGCTTCTACTTATTGGCTATTATGAATAATGCCATTATACACATTTGGCCGTACAAGTTTTTATGTGGTCATAGGCTTTCATTTCATTTCATACCTAGGAATAAAATTGTTAAGATATGTGGTTACTCGACATTTCATCGTCTGAGGAACTGCCAGACTGTTTTCTCAAGTGGCTGTACCACTTAATGTTCCCATTTACATTCCCAGTTTATGAAGATTCTGATTTCTCCATACTTTTGCCAACACTTGTTATTATCTGACTTTTTTATTCTAGCCATCCTAGTGGGTATGAAGGGCTATTTCATGATTCTGATTTCCATTTCTCTGACAGTTAATGATGCTAACCATCTTTTCACTTGTTTATTAGCCATTTGTAGCTTTTCCTTGGAGAAATGCCTATTCAGATTCTTTGCTTATTTTTTAATTGGGTTATTTGTCTTTTTCTTATTAAGTTATAAGAGTTCTTTACATATTCTGGATATAAGTCACTTTTCAGATATCTGGTTTGCCAATATCTTTTCCCATTGGTCTGTTTCTTTACTTTCTTGATGGTGTCCTTTGGAGCACGAACATTTTTCATGTTGATGAAATTTTAAAGAAATTTGGTAGCCGGGTGCTTTCAACACCCCAGCAGCATGGATCTGATTTTGACATTGCCTAACCCCCTCAGCCCACTCTTTGACATGACCACCTCTAAACCCCTCCCATTCAGCCCCACATCCCTTCCCTCTTCTTGTGCATTCAGCCTCAAGCCACACTGTCCTTCCTTCCATCTTTCATACACACCAAGCTTTTTCCTACATTTCAATCTTCACATTCACATATCAGTTCAAATATTACTTCTTCAAAGAGGCTGCCCCCTGCCACCCATCCTAATCACATCTAGCCATTATCACAACCCCTGTTTGATTTTCCTCATAACACATCTAGGTTGTTTATTTGCTTGTATAAATACTAAATCATTCCACCAGAATATAAGCTTTATTAATGTATCTTTTGGGTTATCTATTTTGTTCACTGCTGTAGCTTAAGTTCCTAGAATAGTGCCCATGATTCAGTAGGGGCTCAATAAATATTTGTTGAATGAATGAATCCTCTAGCCTAGACATTATGCTAGGGACTAGGGGCAAAAGAGCAAATAGGACAGACCCCTGAACACAGGTAGTGTCCCACTAGAAATATGACTTTCGGTCAGTGTTCTTGGAGGAGAATGTCTGTTGTTTATAGGAAATTCATTTGGCATTCATTTTTTGTTAAGTTTTTAACTTTAGTTCCAGTAAGTGAACATACAGTGTTGTATTAGTTCCAGGTGTACAGTGTAGTGATTCAACAATTCTACACATTGCTCAGTGCTCACCAGCATAAGGGTACAGTTATTTTTTTTAACTCTTTATTTGTAAATAAACTGCTTCAAAGATATGCAAATACTCAGAACTCCTTTTATCAATTTTATTCTGTTCATAAATAAACTTTCCATTGTATTTCACTCTTGCTAACTCACCTTGCAAAAACGTTTATATTTTCACTATTAGCCAAGAGAAGTGAAGAGACCTGATTATACTCTCTTCCTCCATATCTACTGACTGATAAATCAGAATCAGAATCAGAATCATAACAATACTTTTTAGAAAGAAGTGGCTGCCTTGTCCTAAGGGGGAAGGAAAAAGCTACCCTTCTCTTCTGATCTAGCTGGAAGACCCAGCCTGGTCACTGGGGGGCTGGGTTTCAGTCCTGGGTTACCTAGAATTAGCTGTGTAACCTCAAGTGTTGTGTACTTTTTTAGGCTCCAATTTCCTCCCTAGTGATTTTCAATTGATAAGATCTTTGCTACTTAATTTATGGAATTTGTGTGAAGATCAAATAGGGTAGATGTCAAAATACTTCTAGCTCCTCCGGGGCACGGAATGTGCTATAATCAACTCAGTATCTCCAGAGACACCCAGATTTAATCAGGTGCAAAAACACTTCCTAAAAGACTCCATCCTCTTAATGCACCTCCACACCCTTGCCTAACTGATTTCCTCTGCCTAGAATGACATTTGCTTTCCCCTTTCCCCCTAACTCCATCCCATGTCTCAGTGTTTGTGTAAACACCCTTTCCCCATAAGGAATGCTGGTTTTGAATATTCTGGGCTTCAGAATCTTCAATGTAACAGTCATATGGGGATTAACAGCTGCAAGATTAACTAGGAATGGCCAAAGATACACCGTACAATGGGAACCACACATACATAACACTGTAACAAACTAGAAAGGACATTCAGTGTATTTCCAAATTTCCAAGTCCTACGAAACTGGGGATAATTCTTAATCAGCATGGCCAAGAAGTATCTACTATGAGTGGTCTACAGCATTCTTTCTGCAGTCTCTGTGATGCTTCTGTCTGCCCATACTGCTCACCTTCTTTGCCACTGGCACTAACATATTCACTCCTTGCTTCAGAATTTGCTTCAAAAGTTGTTGGCTTTTGCCTATGCATGTTTTCAAGCCATGTACAGTTGTGCAGATTGTGCACTGCAAAGAAGCACCCACTTGGTGGAGGTGGGGGGTGGGTAAGAGTAGGGGCTGAAATCCAGCCTGTCCTGTGCTAGCCATACCAGGAGGAAGAGGTGTCTTCTGTAATCTGTTCACCTATAGGCAGCAACGTTTGGCAATTTGTAGTATATATAAACTTGCAGAAGCTGTCTTTCAAAATACCAAGTGAACAAGTTCAGTCTTTATCAATTAATTCCTACAGAATCCCTCCAAAACTCTAGGTAAAGGGGCCAGCTCCAGGATGCTGGCCTCTCCCTAGCCTTGATGGTTCTGGTCCAGGGCTTGTGGTCTCTCTTGTCTTGATCCATGTTCACCATCCTGACCGAGGAGGCATTTTGAAGCCTTTTGGTGAAATGTTCATTTCTTGACTGGGATCTGAACTGAGAACTAGTCTCTCTCTGGGATAACACTTCCCTTGTTTCAGATGTCACTCATCCTAGGGGTAGTGACGGGGATGGGGGACAGTTAAATTATGTAATGCTCATGTCCTTGGGGCTACACATGCATTACAGGGAAAATGCAGCATCTAATGAGGAGGGCCACTCGATCTGCGAATTCTACCTCTATTGTCTTTGCTCTGAAACATTTAGAAGGCATTTCACAATATTGGGGTGAGGAGTAAAATAACTGTATAATGTCCGACTGAGTACCAAAGAAGAATGAAAC
Source organism: Proteles cristata cristata (assembly GCA_017311185.1). Lineage (NCBI taxonomy): Eukaryota > Metazoa > Chordata > Mammalia > Carnivora > Hyaenidae > Proteles > Proteles cristata. The sequence continues at coordinate 45,317 of JAESUZ010003906.1, read as the reverse complement.
CATCTGCAATATTTGTTCAATATTTCTCTAAGACCTTAAGGAAATGTTAAGTTTAAAGGCACTCCGCACAATTGAAATGCATAGGATGTTCTTTAAGGAAATTTTCATAGAAGCCAAAAGCTCCATCATCATTAAAATTAAATATGTTGTCATTAAGAGAAGTGGGCTTCTTTTAAACGCACTGAAATGTAAAAATATTACTTCAAACTTAAGTCCAATGCACCACAAAAGGAGGAGGAGATAGCTGTTGAAAGGATTAATAATGAGAAATGACAGAGCTGTTTTATATCTATTGCTCTTTGTGTTTCCCCCCTTTTCCTTAAAAGCAAAGATACTATAACAAAAAAATTTAATAAGTAAAAAATACATTTTAAATGAAAAACCATGATTAACTTATTAAGAACCATTAAGTATATAATTACAAGGGTTCTATTACATTAAGATACCAATTTCTTTAAAGCCAGAAATAATACCTACTGAAACTTTAATTATTTAAATGAGAAGAGAAAGAGGCATGTTATCTTCTCTGACAAAGATTAAAATCAATTTAATTGCTTCTCTGCTGCCTTGACACGATCCTTGCTGTGAGTCAAGCAACCAAAAAGGGAAATTAATACTGCAGCTGTTAATCAAGTGATATCCGTGCACTCCGTTTGATTACATCAGGGACAAAACCACTGCTACTCGACTGACTTGGGCATCCACACCAGTCCGTGTCGATGGTGGGAGCTGAGTGAGCTCTGAGAGGCGCTGAGTCTGGACTTCGTTTTTGGAGCCTGTGAGAGCCCCGGCTGAGGTACGGCCTCAGGAAATTGCAGGTCGCTGTGTTTGAGCCTGAGTAAAGGCAGTTCTATCAAGACAGACGGGTCTGTTCCAAATAAAATTCACCCTTTGGCTCCTGACTCTACTGTCCACAGTGTGAAGTACAAAGGAACACAGGGGCATCGCAGGGCTGGGAAACGAGAGAGACTGAGAATGTGGCTAAGAGGGAGGCCTTTTTGCCTGTAGAGCATAACAATATGTTTTTCAAGGTAGACAGAAGCAGCTTCTGGAGGTCAGATATCAACTCTCTCGCCCGAATTAGAACATGCATTTGAAAGCAAGGTACAGTGGCAAGTGATGTGCACCTCAAGGCCCTAAATGTGCTGGCTTAAAAGTAGGGCTTTTGTGAAATACCGGCACTGAGCGAGATTCCAGCAGCATGCACACTTGGCAAACTAATGTAACTGATTGTAAGAAAATGGTATTGTGAAATATTTATGAGGCTGGAAATACAAACCAGTACCCTGCCTCATCATGTCTTATCAGCCCTTGTTAACTTTACATGTGATGAGAGGCACCCGAATAATGGAGGTTGTCGAAACGAATGGATCTCAAGCACTCTGCACCCATGGAGCTCAGTTTCATCAAAAGTCCTTTTTCCAGGAACTTTTAACCCTCCTCTTCCTGTTTGCCTTCTCTTTTCAGAGACAGAGGTGGATAATAACAAGCCTCAAGTAAATACATTACTGAGGAGAACATTCTCCTGAGGACCTTACATTTTCTCCTGGATAGGAGAAAACCTCCACTTAGGGAGTGAGAAATTCAGTTCACAGGAAAAAGTTTTCAATTTGGGCTTTTTAACATCCCTGCCAGTGACATGAAAGGATCCTGAGGAAAGTGGCCAGCTGGAGGAGAAGCCTGCATTTAGCAGGATACACAGAAAGGCAGAAACAACACAAAACAAAAATCCCATACTACCCCCCTCAAAAGATTACTCAACATTTTTTTTACATTACAGAAAACCCATCACTGGGTCAGGTCAGCCCATAAGATGAGTTAAGATGCCCATCGGCTCTTACTGTATCTGAGCCCAGTTCACCCGTCCCCCGGATCTGTAGATGACTCTGCCTGGCTTTTTTTCATCAAATACAACTCATCGTACTATATTGGATCACCTTGCTGTTAGTCTGGCACTGTCCCTCCCCATTTCAATTTGACCAAATTGAAACAGATGCCCAGAGGCCACAGAGATCAAGACTGGTATAACAAAATTTGGAGCCAGTTTCAAGCTTAAATCAATATTTAACGGTAAGCCCGCTTTTATTTATTTATTTTTTTGGCAGGCTTTTACTGGCAAATATCACTTTAAACCGAAAGCCAGAAGCCTTAATTATAAAGGATGCCGTTCAGGCTATATTCTGAAAAACAATAACTCATTTGACAAGCCAACCTGGTCGTTTAAGGGATTGTGCTTCCCCGGAATCAGGCAAGGAGAGGAGTGTTATTGCTTTCTGTATCCTTCAAGGATGTATTTAATTACCTCATCTTCAAGCACGCACAGACAATTCAAATAGGGGAGAGCGAGATAGGGGGAGTGAGAGCCATTCACCGTCTCAGTCAAATCTAGCAGAAGCCCCTGGCCCACCGCTGGTGACATCAGAGGTACAGCATTCCCAAGCCGGCGTAGAAGAGGGATCCATGGGAAAGTGCACGGTGGCAATCACTTGCCAAGGCAGGGAAGGATCACCCACAGAACTTACACACAGAGAACTCTGGCCAGAATGAGGACGGGCATGTGTGCTACCCCGGGCGACCTTTGTCTCACCTCTCTGCTCCCCAACATGTGTGGCAAACCTTCTCCTGACGGGTCCACATCACGGCGACTGGGAGAGAAGTGACATTAGGTCAGAAACATAAACCCGAGTGGGCTTGTCAGTTTCAGCAAGCCTAGCCTAGAAATTTTATTCCTTCAGTACAATTTTCAGAATGAGTTGCAGATACCAAAATTCTATTTTCATCTTACCTACTTTGAATAGTGATAGGGAAACAGAAACAGATGATCCACGTAAGTTCTTACTAACGATAAAAAACAATGCACGTGCAGGTATATAAAACGAATCTGAAACCGACTTAGCAACCATAACACAGCTCACCAAGAAACAGAAGGGACTCAAAGCCATCACGAAAGGAGAAAAAAAGTCAGTCCCCACATGGGCATCAAGCCTGTTTCTCCCCCGACTGCCAGAACAGAGAGTCAGGAATGGTAGTCTTGCTATGTTGTTTCACAAATGCGGACCAGCCTCCAGCTACCCTTCTCTTCCCTCTAGAAAGTAATAATTCCGGAAGCTTGTCCCCCTTGAAATGTCATCCCCAGCCTCCCCCACGCATACCCCTCTCTCCCCACCAGGGCCTTCCAGAGACTTGGTACTTGCCTTTTGCTTCTCCTCCAGCTCTGGGCAAAATGACTTCCACAGGATCTCTTCCAGACACTCCTAGAGGTTCTCACACCCACCTCTGCGAGCAAACCGAGGAGGGGGCACCCCCATCTACATTGACACAAACACAGTTGTAGGGCTTTAATTTCATTTCATCGACTTCCCTTTGCAGCTTGTCTGTCTCTCCCATGTCTGCCGCCACCGCAGGAGATTAAAAGAACAGAGGAGGTAGAGGCTCTTGTGAGAACCACGGGGATTTTGGCAGAACCTTTATAGGAACCATATGGCAGCAACTTTGCAATACAGGAAGCACTTCTAAGGGGGAAGATATTATTATTCCCAAGGAATTTTTCTCACCCATACAAGGAAATTGAGCACTCCTGCCACAAGGATGGGAGTAATATTTTATGGAAAGACGGTATGAATACAGATGATATCTAGCCTCCATGTAGCTAGTCATAACAGGTCATCATTATAACCCACAACATACTTTACTAATCTCAAAACAGAAAAGACGATACGTGGTATTTCTGATATTCTCTAGCTGTTAAAGTCTGCTTATAGCACGTTTTATTCATCTGTGCAATGAAGGGCCCGAATGAGATGAATGGTTTTTAATTTTTTCCATCTTTGTCATAGACTCCTTTTTCCAATCAAAATCTTATTCAGAAGAACTTGAGTACATGAAACAAGATAATGACAGAGCACATGCGGCTGAAGCAAGGGTCGAAGGTCTGGGTCTGCTTTCTTAGGCCCCTCCTCACTTTTCTTTCCTTCCTCGTTCTTTTTCTTTCTTCCTTTTCTTTTCATTTTTGATTTCTTTTCCTTTCCTTTCCTTTTCATTTCTTTCTTTTCTTTTAAAGGGTCTTCTCCAGATTATTATCTTCGTTAATTTTAAACAGGTAGAACAAAGAGAGAAACTCATCCCTTCCAGTTCTACCAGATCCAAACAGTCTTTACTCTCTGGGTAAAGAAAGGTGAGCTATGTGTTACGTTGCCTCAGTGGGTCCATGACTTTTGCAACCAGACCTGCAGTCCACATGGACCCCAGGCTTCTCCATAACAACCCAGTGGGCAGAGCTCAGCTAACAACCAGGATCAGCACCCCTAGAGGAGGTCCCAGGATGCTACCTCCAGCCCAGGCAGCCACTCTTGTGAATGACACACGGCCACGGAGGGCACACTAAAAAGTGGCTGAAGAAGGGCCAGATCACCTCCAATATAGAGTTCTCAGAATGCTTCGGAACTCTCATACCACAAGGATGCCTGTATATGGCTTGATTTTTTAAAAATATATTTAAACTTGAGTTCATTCTTGAGTAGGGTTTATTTCCCAGGACATCTTGAGTTCCTTACCCCTCAGTTTAGGACTAAACAGTCCTAAACAAAAGAACCCTTCAGACACTTTAATGGAAATGCTCCTCAACCAAGGGAACCCAACCTTACTCTTGGTCAGATGGAAGCATGATGGCAGTGACCTATTATTGAGAAAGAATATGAAATGCCCTTTAAACGTCATCACTATAGACACATATGTGATTATTATTCATCGAGGACATATTATAGAAAAGGTAATACTATAATTCACTTTCTCTAGGCATAAGTTAGGATGTTTTTAAGAAATAAGCATTCCAAGGGGTGCCTGGGTGGCTCAGTTGGTTAAACATACAACTCCTGATGTCAGCTCAGGTCTGGATCTTCAGGTCATGAGTTCAAGCCTCACACTGGGCTCCACATTAGGCATGAAGTCTACTTTTAAAAAAAAAAAAAAAAAAGAGAGAGAGAGAGAGAGAGAGAAAGAAGCATTCCAGACATACTAGGAAGAGAGACAGAGTCAGTTCGCTTCACAGGAAATATGGAAGACTAATTCTAGTCTTCTATGCCCACTGTTAGATTTTTGGAATAGTGTTAGTTTCCCTTTCAAGGTACAGTTTTAAAAGCCATCACTTTTTCCTGGATGAAAAACCTTGAGTATAAGTAAAATATTTTCATAATTCCTCACCTGAAAATGTGGTGATGACAATGATGATGGTGGTGCCTATACCCAGTCTAAATATACTTCACAGGAGGAGGAAGGAACTGGTACTTGAGTACTAGCCTAGGAACCTAATCCTAACACCTAGATTCTGGAACTGTTGGAGTTAGCATTAGGTCAAGACATACTGGATACCTAGCAAGCTGACAATCTGGTGGTCCTTAATCGAGTATTATTATTATTTTTTTAAATCTGTTCAACATTATCTATGGAAGACATTGAGAGCTGAGATGAGAAGGAACAGCTGCTATGTATCAAATTCTATCTCCTCTGTTTTCTTGGCAGTTAGGCTCTTGCTGAACTACTCAAGAATTTACCTTTAGTGTCTTATCGCCTCCCCTCCAAAGCAGCATCTCTGTGGTTTTCTTATATGAGAGGAGCTCCAGAAATATCATTTTTCTCTATCTTTTCATATTTCCAGGGATAGTTTAGACACCAAGAATATTTTAGTGCTCTGAATTACTGACACCCTAGGAAATGACACAGCTGTCCTCTCAATTTAAGCTGAGTCTGGGTAGGGCTTCCTCCCTGACAACTTCCCAGCTGAGCTGACCTTCCAATTTAATTTGATTCTGGGGGGGCTGTCCTACCAGATCAGTCAAATATATCAGAGTGAGTGGCAGCCAAAGTCTTTGGTGTTGGGGGTCCAGCAAAGACAAACAGTAGCAGCTAATATAACCACAAAGACAAAAGCAGGGTTGAGGGAGCTGAGATGGGGCAACCAGAACCAACTAGAAAGGAGGAGTGTCTGGGAACCTGTGTCTTGGGCAATGGCAATAGATGACTGTGCCGTGTCTTGGCACTTAACAAGGACTCCAAGGTGTATCACTGTATTAGGGCAACTTAAAAGTCAAGGCAGACAGGCTATAGAGTTGGGAGAACTCAGTCAGATAATGCATGTAATGGTTCCTGTGCTTAGGGGGCCACTGCTCCATAATGAATAAGCAAATGCTGTGATTACTACCTCTGCTGCCCTACTTACCAATGTCTCTCAAGCACAATTTACTTGACATTCTTACTTAGTCCTCTCAGAGAATGCAATGAATGCTAGAGAAAGACATCAATAAAGATCACGAGATTGGGTTTCAGAGAGAGCTGAGTTCAAATTCCAATGCTTTCACTTTGCAGCTGTATGAACTTAACCAACTCATGTAACCTGGGGCCTTGATTTTCTATTTTTCAAAAATGGGGATGACATTAATGGTTTGAAGGGATGCTGTGGGACTGAAGGCAGTATTCATAATGGGTCTGACCCAGAATAGTCATCAGTAAATGACATTCATTAGTGTTCTTATTTTCATTTATTAAGTTGAACTGTCAACCTGGGGGTCTTTGAAGGAAAGGAAGTAAGTTTCTCCATTTATATACAAAACAAAAAGTACAATTCCTTTAGGTACTTCTTCTGCCAGAGGAGGAGGTTATTAATGCAAACCCATTAACATACACATTTTTAAAGTATTCAGATGATAGCAGGAAAACACCAGGGTCAGCACGAAGTAGCTTCAGTTTACTCTTGCATATTCTTTCCTAAGGGTTGGAGAGTGGTGGGGAGGCCTAATGTCCAGAGGGTTTGATTAATGGTTTGTTGTTGTTGTTGTTGTTCTTGTTCTTGTTGTTAGAAGAAAAACTTTTTTCTTGACTTGAGATCTTGGAATTTTAAAGTTCTAAATTGACTATCAATGTCTTCAAAGATGAGAGAAGAATATTTGAATTTCCCAGATTGTGTGAAAAACTGTGGGAGTATTTCACATGTCTGTAGAATGGTTTAAAAAAAAAAAATCTCAGCAAAAACTCACTCCTGAGAGACTGACAGAAACATGCTGAAAAGTCGGGTGGAAATCAACACACCCGCTGCAGTCCAGAGACACACGAGGCTTCCAGGAGAAACACGGGGACAGCAGAGGCAGCCGAGTGAATCGCTTTTCTCGTGGGTGGAACCCGCGTGCTCTGTGGAGGGGCTGCGGCGAACGTGAGCCAAAGCCTTGGAAAATTCACACACAAGCCAGCAATTCAACAGGTCTTGGCCGCACACAGATCCAGCCTCCACGAGGAGTCAAGCACCGAGAGCTGGCACAGAGAACACAGCACAGATGTTGCTCGGCAGGGTTTCCCGCTGTGCCCATCCGCCCCGATCCTTCGGCACCCTCCTCCGCCCCAGGTGACGCCAGCCGCCTTCCCATCCTCTCCCCACTCCCTCACCCTGTCTTCAAGAGGTGTCTCCATGAGCCCCACAGACGCCTCCCTACCCTCAGACTCCTCTTGCAGAAAGAATATTTAGGAAAAACAAACAAAACTATGCATGATGTCCCTGCCCCATGCAGCCCGGTATGCTTCGAGTACGAGATTTTAAAATAGGATTCCCAGAGATTTCACTTCGGAAAAAGACGGCATAGTGTGCTAAGGAAGGTAACCGAGGTCTCACAGGGGCTCCTCATCATGTTCCCTAGCACATGGGAAAGTCGAGTTCACCATTCGATCTTCTGTTTGCAGCAGCGAACAGATGTCTCCCCAGCCCCCTCTGCTGAAAACCTAGAGTGCCGTATCCCGGGAACAGATTAAAGTAGTAGCTGGAAGCATACCCAAGCTGAGGATTTACAGATGTTCAATAAAACCTGCAAGCAGCCCACCAAAATCCCTGAGCAAAGCTGGGAAGGGCACACATCCAGCTCGGTTGGAAATGGGTCCACGGTGAGGGAAGGAAACAAGACTCATAGCTGTTCCAGATACGCATGTCACAAAGGATGCCGAGGAGCTCAGGCGCATCCTTCAAGAATAGCAACTTTTCAATCCATCACAGTCTGTTGCTGAACTTCAGAATTCTCACTTCGCCATTAAAAATGTTCAGTTTAATCAGAGGATATTATAGATATCTTACTGCCAAGGAACGGTAAGATGCACAAGCCGAGACGAGCTTGGCGTGAGGCAGAGAACACAAATACCCTGAGAAGTTGTGGGGTAGCCGATCGGAGGGCTCGGCACCAAACAGGCATCCCCATCTTATTATCCTCCTCTTGACTGCCCTATTTGGACACATTTGTAAAAAAGCATTGCTCACCCCTGCGCCTTTATTCCCCAAATACAGCAGATGGCTTCAGTGCAGTGTTTCAAATCAGATGTTAGGCAGAGACCAAGCCGGAGCCCAGAGCATCTGGGTTTTCCAGAAGCAGAACGCGGAGCATGTGAGAGGATTCAGAGAGAACAGAGGGGAGAGATTGTTCAGGGTATTTACTAGACCATATTAGCCAGAGGGAGAATAACCCCCCGACTTATGTGATTATTCTTTCTTTAACCTTAGTGGGAAGAAAGGATGTGGGCTCATGAATCACCATAAGTGGATTATTTCAGGAGGTAGAAATGTTAGGTAAATTCCTTCTTCAATACATACAAACACACACACACACACACACACACACACACACACACACAAAATGCCATCACCATTTTTCTATCTAAATTATTTTAAATAGGGTATTAAAAAGAGGTACACATGAGAATCAAGATGGGGGAAAAAAGGAAATGATTCAGCTCAATCCAATGTTCATGCTTTTCAGAAACCTAAGTGGGTTGGGTTCAAAAGGACACATTACTGTTCCTGAAAATTATACTTTGTCTTTTAAAAAGATTGTCAGGTACAGAGTTAGTTAAATTGTGAGAAGACACAAGGTGTAGAAATCACTTGATTTTGTCAGTATCTGAAAAAAGACTGAGGAACTGGAGTGACTTCATAGTGTCCAGTTGGATATTCTTCAGTCTTGTCACACTGCTAGCTGGTTAGTAACAATAGCAGCTATGAGATCTCAGGCATTCTATGGAATCTCCTCCATGGCCCCGCTTTGCTCATTTGTACGATGAGGGGGTAGGCCCCATCTTGCACTGATATTCCACAAATAGATGAAATTCCACCTACTTAATACATGTACTTACTTATCATACTTAATACACTATCTTGCACACGAATGCTAAGGAAGTGATAGATAATTGTTATTCATAACAATATAAACTTCCCATATCTGTCACTACTTTTCTATTAGCTTTCCTTAAACACCGGCTGCCTTAACTTAGAAAAGCAGAGACTCGGCAGCTCAGACCTAGATCATAACCCTGGTTAGGCTCGCGGAGAAATGAGGAAAGCAGGTGCTCACGTCGTGCCTCACTTCTAGGAAGCAGAGTGAGCCCACCGTTATCCCATCCTCTTCTGGCACATTGTCTGATTTCACCAATGGTTTCTCTTGGGGAGTATTTGGAACAGGAATATGGGCCTTAAGACTTTACTTCTTCCCACTTCTGAAACATTTTTCTAATCTACCTAAAGATATGCTCTTCTCGGTCCTTACAGTTATTTTAAAATAATATACATTTGTGTGTTCCCCATTTTGAGAAGTAATGGCTAGTTGAAAAGGCCTGTGAATAAACCAATGGAAAGTATAACATAAAGCTCGAGCACATAGGGTTCTACACCCTGCTATTCTCTCTGTGTTTCTCCTAGTGAACAGTATCCATTTCACTGAGTGTCCGCACAGGCCAGAAAAATGAGAATTACCCTAGACATTTTTCCCACTTTCACCTTCTCCTTCCAACTTTTCTTCTTCATACCTTACCCAATAAGGTTATATAATGCCTTGCCCATCATATATATTTGATGAATATTTGTTAACTCAACACCACTAATACCTAAAAGTTATATACAGCTTACTATGAGCCAGACACTCTTCTAAACACCTTGTATGTATTCACTCATGTCATTTCCACAACAACGCCATCATCCCCATTTAAAGATGAGGAAAACTGAGTCACAGAGCACTTAAGTGATTTGCTCAGAGTCACGTGGCTAGTAAACGGCAGAACTGCTTCTCAAATCCGGTGAGTTTAGTTTCAGAGCCCATGTGCTCAGCCACTGTTCTTTACTGTCTATTTCCATCTTCAGACATTTATGTTTAATCCTGCCACCAGAGTCACATATACTCATTCCAAGTTGAGTAAAACAGTATATTGAGTATATTGCTTGTGCTTAGCTATTGTTTTTCTTTTGTTTGTCCTGCAGATACTATTTTTTAAGTTTGTCTCACCTTCCCAATGAAGGTGATGTGACCTGGAGCCCTAGAGAGGCATGGACACCAGTGTGGAGAGAAGTAAGGTAGCTCCATCACCCCTCCCTTGCAGGCTTGTGGCAGCCCAGTTTCTCATATGCACACAAGCCAACAGGATAGGGAGCAGCAGAAGGGAACCATCAAAGGTAAGCTGAGAGCAGCATAGGAAGGGAAAGGAAAAAGTAACCTATTACAAAGAATTGGAAGTCCACAGCAGGGTGTGAAGTGACCCACGCTATGTTTTAGGAAGATCAATTTAAGAGCAGTGCAAGGGACAGAGTGGCAGGGGGATAGGCAGGAAGCAGGGACATAAATTTGTCAACTCATCCCCCAGCCAACTCTGCTGAGCCATCATGAGGACTTCGAGGTGTACAGTGCAAATGGGAGTGTACAGATGAAGTTGAGAGATATCTCAGAAATAGAACTGGCCTCTGTGCCTCATTAGATGAAGAGGGTGAGGGAGAGGAGACAAATGCATTCTCAGAGACCAGGAGAAAGGTAGTGGGTTGCAGTGGTGAACAAGATGGACATGGGCCTTGCCTTCCTGCAGCTTATAGTCTATTGGAGACACACACTAGACAAGTAAGCTAATAAATTATGTCAAGTCCTACAGAAGAAACCAACAGATAGACTATGATGTGGCGCACCTGGGTGGCTCAGTCAGTTAACCATCCAAATTCATTTCAGGTCATGATCTCATGGTTTGTGAGTTGGAGTTCCGTGTCAGGCTCTGTGCTGACAGCTCAGAGTCTGGAACCTGCTTCGGATTCTGTATCTCCCTCTCTCTCTGCCTCTCCCCCACTCATGCTCTGTCTCTCAAAAATAAATAAACGTTTAAAAATTTAAAAAAAAAAAGAATATGAGGTGGCAAGGAGGAAAGGAGGTCCACTCAGAGGCAGGAAAATAAGCAGTGAAGTCTTGCATCATAGAGTCCAAGTGGCAAATCTCAGCCAGAAAGAGACGGTAACCAATATCAGACATTAGGAGGCTATGATTTAGCATTAGATGGCCATTAGTGGCTTTGGAGAGCAGAACTGTAGAGTGGATGGGCTAAAACATCATAGTCAGATTGAGAGTGATGGAGGCATGAGGAAGCAGGGAAAATCAACCCATATCGTGCTTTGTGGAAGTTCAGCAGAGAAAGAGAGAAATAGGGGTAGCTGGAAAAGAAAGCAAGTTTGTGAGGACCTTCCTAAGATGAGGGCAAATGTCAGTGCTTTGTGGCCTAAGGGAGAGGTGGAAACTTCAGAAGAGGAAAGGGCACAGAGGAAAGAGAAGGGAGGATTAAGAACATGTACACAGGAGTCTTGAGATGAATAAGAACGCTTCACCCAGGAGACAGCGTATCGTCAGGGGGCTAGGAAGGTAAAAGAGTTAGGTGCTCTTATCTGAATATTGAATGAAGTCAGGAAGGAGCGAGGAAATGCTTGCCTCTCCAGGTGGGCTGCATCTGAGAGACACCACCATCATCTTACAAAGAGACAGCTGCATTAGGAGAGAATCCTGAAATAGTCTGTTATTACAAATTCAATACACAAACGACATTTGCAAAGTCACACCAGCATTTATCTCAAGAAATCAATAAAAAGTATTAAGTGACTCTGATTTTCCTTTTACCATCAGAAACAGGAAAAAATCTAGTAAGATGTTTGGATAGACATTATTTAAGTCAATTACTTAAAATAATTAAATTTATTGTCAAGTACATCAGAATAGGAAAATCATTTCAATTGCTTGTTTTAGATGAATGTATTTCTGCAATGGGCAATGCATCAGCAGGAGGAAAAGAAAAGAGAAGGCGATAACATTTTTTGAGCACCTACTGGGTGCCAAGTGTCTTGTATTAGATATACGATGCTTGTCCTCACCTAACCTGAATACCCTATGAAGTAGACATTCTTATAGATGAAATTGAGGCTCACACATGTTAAAGAGCTGTTCTCCTGAATGATCATCTTTTGATGTAACTACCCTATTATGTTTATGTCTAGAGATTGGCTTGGTATCAACCTCTAGAACACTATGTTTGGTATGCATGGTAACCCCTGGGCACTAAACATTCCCATCCTCAGGATTTATAATCAGAAAGACCTTCATTTCACTCATAACCATTTGCAGCATACATGGTCTCAGACATACTTCTTGCCCACAGTCCTCTCTCTGGCAATTGCCTGGTCCTTAGTCCTTGCTGAAGGTGCAGGCCCAGGTGGTTTTGCTCAATACTTCTGCTCTTTGATCATAGCTCATGGGATATCCCACGATGGGACATTTCGTCCAAGGCCAAGGGTTGGTCAGCTGTCCTCTAACAAGAATCTAACCAACACTGAGAATGTACCAAAATGTGATGGGCTCTGGAACTAAGAACTATGTAGGTCTGAGGGCCAAACCAAAGCCATAAGTAGATTCTAACATGGGCCATGAGAGCAAGCAAGCATGATGAGAGAAGGAACTGATCTGAGAAGAAGAGAATGGAAAAGAAATATAGAGAATGAGGGGTAAAAAACCACAAAGCCCTGGGGAAAGAGAGATTATCTCCATTCCTGACTCCTGTTTATTTGAGGTTTTCCTATACTTAATCCCTATACGTAACCTTTTGCCCATAACATTGTCTAATGTTGCTTTATAATAAACTCTATTTTTAAAATTTGTAAATAAGATTATTGACTAAAAAAATTCTCATTTAACGCAAAATATTGTATTAACAATATAGTAAGATTAGCTAACATTTAGTGCTATACATTCAAGGTGCCATCCATTCATTAATTCATTTGATCCACACAGCAAGGTGTTAATTCTACTCTCATTTTACAAGTAAAGAAACAGTGATGCAGAGAAGTGAACTCCACTGTAAATTCACTCCCTACCACAAGTGGGACCCTACTTCCACCCCCAAATAAACTCTACTTTGCCCGGTTTCAACTCAAAGTTAATTCAGGTCTTAAATCCAAGAGGGTTTTCCAGCCAGTTAAATTGGTAGAGTGGGAGTAATTCATTTCTTTTTCAACTGTAGAAACATGTTGAAAATAGCTACAGAAAACAAAATTTATTCCTGACCCAAAAATTAAAACTTAATAATGCAAAAGCAAATTGCATTGAGCTTTTATCACATTTTGCCCTTGCTGAACATTTTTGGCTTCAGCAGCTGCTCCATGAAATGTAACTGTCACTACAGTGAATAAATAAGCAACTATTGCTGTGATACAGCTGCCCCTTCTAACAACATTAGGGTAAAGCCTTTAGTGGAACCACAGGCCAGAAGAGACCTGCATCTTGCTGAATAAGGTTGGGATTTCAGGTGGTCTGCAGCAGTCCCCTGAGGTTACAGTGTATCCAGAAGGGCAAATGAGCTTCATAGTGGACATTTACTATGTGACCTGCCCAGGAGACTTTCCTTCTTCTGACAATTTTTCCAAACCTAACCCCATTTTAACTATGTGATTCCTATAGAAGAGTTGCCATTTTTCTCCATGACCTTGCCTACCCACCACAGCCAGTTGGTCCAAGTCAGGCCAACCGGAGCCTTCTCTTGGGATTATGCACACTAGAACCAAGACTGAGAATCAGTGTCTAGGAATGGAAGATTTAAAATGTAAAACTTGGGAGCCATCAGTGGCCCATGTTTTCTACTACACAGAGGAAGGCAGCCTGCAGAGAGAGAGTGAAGCCAACCATCAGAGACAGGAAAAAAATTCTAAAAGCATTTGAATCCCTAGTTATCCAGGTATTTCACTGCTCAATCCTTTCTTCGCCTAAAATTTATTCAAATTTACTTGATTTAAGTTTTTGTTATTTTGTATAAGAGTCCTAATACAATCTTATCATATATTTTCAAAATGTTGGCCATTTGTAAGGGAAAACACAATCTCTTTTGCACAAAAATTTGAGTAGCCTCAACATCTTTCCTTTCTTCCTCTTGTCTTTCCTCTAACCTATATTCACCTACTACACAGACTAGCCTCCCAATTTCATGATTTTTGTAAGTGTGTTAGAATCAGGGCCAACACACTGAAGAACCTCAGGAGTGCCATTTGCAAATGTGAATCACATCCTCTGGAGTTGCACAATACATAGTCATATTCAGCAGCCCTACTGATACCCAGTATGGATTTTTTTCATTCTGAAGAGAGTATGACTGGCTTGTTCACTTAGCAATGTTAGCATATGGTTTACAGAGGGCAATGTGGATGTGGCCTACAAACAAACCAATGTGCTGGGTAGGAACAGAAAGTTATATTCCATGACTATAAATTTACTAAGCCAGTAGGTTGGGCCAGCCATCTCAAATGTGGGGTGTCAGTAGAAAAAAAGTGCTGGCAAGGCCTGTGGGAGAATGAAGGACAGGGAAGGCTGGAAGAAGCCATAGCAGAGAGTTTAGTGGGTCATTCAGGTTCTCATTCTTGTGGTCAGTAGTGAAGGTGAATCTTAGTCTTCATTCAGTAATTCTGCTTAGTAGGAGTAGTCTATACAACACTCTAGTCAAATCCCAATAGCAGGGCCCTCATTACACATCAGTAAAAGAGCATTGGTGAAGCCTATCACATCAGGAGTCATGGCTGGGCCCCAGGAAGGGCTATTCCTACAGCCCTTGCCCTTGTCAGAACTTGCTCAGAAATCAGGGTGGACTCAAGCATCAAGTGGACATGATGAATAGGGGCATGGTTCTACATTCAACACAGGGGAATACACATTCTAAAGGCCTTTTTTTTCCACAGAGAAGAAAGTCTTCTTTCTGTCCTTAGCACCTCATTCCAGGTAGTTCAGTGGTTCTCACATTTAGGGAACAAAAACGTCTCTATAGCCTTCCTACTCAAGGTATGGCCAGACCAGCTGCATCACTGCCAGCCAAGAGCTGGTTAGAATTACAGAATCTGAGCTCCCCTCCAACCCTGCTGAATCAGCACCTGATTCAGGTCATTGTAACACAATGACCACGTGATTCACATGCACATTAAAGATTAAGAAGCACTGACTTGAGGTATTTATTGAAGATGCAGATTTCTAGGCATTGCATCTGAAGATTCTGATTCTGCCAGTCTGAGAATGGGCTCAGGGATCTATATTATACTAAGCACCTCTGATAATTTTTATTCTGGAGTTTCCTAGAACATATGTGGCAAAATACCATACCCCAAATTTCCCTTCACACTGGTTAAAATGATTTCTTATTCTTTCAGCATATTTGAAGGAGTAAGGAAAGGAAATGCAGAAAGGAATATTTTCATTCTTTCATAAGAAGCCAATGGTCAAAGGAAAACAAACTATCAGAGTCTATTTCTGCCTCTCCACCATTGCATATATCCTCCTTCCAAGCTAAATAAGCAACAAAAAGAGCAGATGGGAAGATCAAGAAACAGGGAGGCAGAAGTGTGGGGAAAGTGGAACACAGGAGAGACAACTATATGGAGAACACAGGGGAAAGAAGGGAAACAAAATGGATCGTTGCAACAAGATCCATATTATGACTGTCATTAAGAATTAGAATTCAAGTAATATGAAATAAGCAGGACCTATTTGAACAACTTAAGACAGTTCTGAGAAACTTAAAAGAAGATCTGAATAAATAGAAAGTATATATTATTCATAGATAGGAAAAGGGTATTATAAACATATCAGTTGTCCTTAAGTTAATCTAGAAACATTTTTTTCAAGTTGATAAAATGACAGAAGTTCATGTGCAAAAATAAATATGTAAGAACAGTCAGAGGAGAACAAGGAGTTACAACTTTATCGGATATGAAAATATATTAGAAAGCTATGCTAATTAGAAAGTTTGCCATTGACACTAGTATAATCAGACTTGATAAATATAGATATTTGGTATACTATAAAGTAAATAATAAATAGCATGTTAAATAGTATATTTATTTGATAAATTTAATAAATATTATGGAATATTTAATAGTATTGAGCCAGTCGAAAAGCCATTTGCAAAATTAAATTGCTGCTTATATAAAAATAAACTGCAGGGGCCTCTGGCTGGCTCAGTCAATTGAGTGTCTGACTTCGGCTCAGGTGATGATCTCACGGTTCTGTGAGCTTCAGCCCTACATCAGGCTCACCACTGTCAGCACAGAGCCACTTTGGATCCTCTGTCCCTCTTTCTCTCTGCCTCTCCCACCCCCACTCACTCTCTCTTTCTCTCTCAAAAATACATAAACACTAAAAAAATTTAATGGCCAACTAATCTTTGACAAAGCAGGAAAGAATATCTAATGGAATAAAGAAAGTCTCTTCAGCAAATTGTGCTAGAAAAACTGGACAGCGACATGCAGAATAATGAAACTGGACTATGTTTTTTACACCATACACAAACATAAACTCAAAATGGATGAAAGACCTAAACATAAGTCGAGAAATCATCAAAATCCTAGAGGAGAAAGCAAAAACCTCTTTGACCTCGGCCACAGCAACTTTTTTTTTAAAAATGTTTTATTTATTTCTGAGAGAGAGAGAGAGGCAGCATGAGCAGGGGAGGGTAGAGAGAGAGAGACACAGAATCAGAAGCAGGCTCCAGGCTCTGAGCTAGCTGTCAACACAGAGCCCAATGCAGGGCTCGAACCCACGAACCGTGTGATCATGACCTGAGCCCAAGTCGGACGCCCAGCCGACTGAGCCACCCAGGTGCCCCAGCCATAGCAACTTCTAACTCAACACATCTCCAGAGGCAAGGGGAAACAAAAGCAAAAATGAACCATTGTGCCCTCATCAAGATAAGCACAGCAAAGGAAACAGCAAAACTAAAAGGCAAGTGACAGAATGGGAGAAGATATTTGCAAATGACATATCAGATAAAAGGTTAGTATCCAAAAATCTATAAAGAACTTATCAAGTTCAACACTCAAAAAAACAAACAATCCAGTGAAGAATGGACAGAAGACATGAACAGACATTTCTCCAAAGAAGACATCCAGATGGCTAATAGACACATGAAAAAATGTTCAATGTCACTCATCATCTGGGGAATACAAATCAAAACCACAATGAGATACCACCTCATACCAGTCAGAATGGCTAAAATCAACAACTAAGGCAACAACAGATGCTGGCGAAGATGAGGAGAAAGAGGATGTCTTTTACACTGTTGGAGGGACTGCCAACTGGTGCAGCCACTCTGGAAAACAGTACAGAGGTTCCTCAAAAAATTAAAAATAGAACTACCCTATCACCCAGCAACTGCATGTAAATTGGATGTAAATTTTAAAAATTAATTAAAAAATTAAAAAATAATAAATTACAGATGAAGCAAAAACTCAAATATATAAAGTACAAAAATACTAAAATAATACTTAGATGAATAAACTTTATTACTACTCAAGAATGGGGAAAGCCATAAAGCAACTGCTAAATTTGAATCTATAAATCCTAAAAAGTTCTTTTGGACAAAAGTCAAAATAAAAACTTTAAACTTAGAAAAAAATTAGAGTACACATAACAGACTAATTATATGAAAAACAAAATAACCCAACATAAAAATTGGGAAGATATGTAAATCAGCCACTTGGATTAAAAGAAATATAAATGGCCAGTAAATACATGAAAATATGTTCAGTATCACTCATAATTAATAAATGCAAATTAAAACAAAAATGAGATACCATATTTTACAGATTATCAATGATTGTCATAGTTTTATAATACTTAATCTTGAATCTCATACATCATTGGCAAGATTATAAATTAGTACCAACTTTTTGGGGGCCACTATGGCAATATGAATCCCTGTTGGAAATGCTATACTCTCTTTGACCAATGAATTTCACCTGAAGGGATTTATCCTGTAAAAATAGTTGATATGTGTATAAAATTATCTGTAGAAGGATATTTATAGTGGCAAAAAAATAAAAACAACCTTCACTAGAGAATTTGATAAATACATTATAGCACATCTATACCATAGATTCTCATGCATATATGAGAAAAAACAAGGTGTATCTATATCTACCTCTGTGGAAAGGTGATGAAAAAATACTGGCTGGTCAGGGGGAGTTCATTTCAGAGCAGGATACATGGTGTAACCCTTGATTAAAGGCATGACATCTGAAAATAGACTGTCTACTTTGCTACCGGGTCTCCTCCTAATGAACTGCATGACCTTAAAGGAACTACTCAACCACTCTGTGCCCCACTGTCCATATATTTAAAATGAGCATAACACTATGCACTCTAAGGGCTGTTGTGAGGACTATATGAAATAGCCATGTAAATAGTTTAGCACAATGCTGAACATACAGTTAGCACTCTGCACAAGAAACTACTAACAGTGGTTTTCTCTGGGAAGTGGGGCCGAGCTTGGATTTTGCATGGGACTTTTCTTTTATACCTTTCGATACTGTTTGATTTTCTCCAATTCAAACATATTACTTTATAATGAAAACTTCTCAATTTAAATTTCAAATTAAAGAATTCTATCAGAAATTGATTTTTAAAAGACTATTCCATGAGTATTTCAATATTTGTCATATTATCAAATTACATTCCCTTCAAAATAAATGTCTATACTCTTTCCTCAAATAATAAAACCACACAGCAGCTCTCTAGCATCCGTAAATCTCACACTACCCATCCAGACAGGAGGGCTAAATTTGCTTGGTGAAGGATAACAGCAGTGAGTCACAAGGATTAAGTTGACTTATTTGTTGTTATAATAAACCATTATTCATTCATTCTCCAAAGTATATAAGACAGACTGACCTTGGCCACATTCTTTAGGAGTGAGAAGACTATAAGACAAATATCTAATCATCAGAATCAAAATCTGATTTCTGGATCATCAGAAAAATCAACCTCTTCTGCTGCCAAATGATCCTCCTGCTGACCACATTTTCAGTCAATCAGAATATAATCCTATCACAGGCAGTGAGTGAGCATGAGGATTGCATTTTGTTTCATAGCTGGTCTAAACATGATTACTGCTTTCATCACACAGCCATATCATCAAGTCAATAAGGATTTTCTATACTGACTTTTCATGTTGTGCAGACTGTCTAGAGGAACTTGGGTAATTCCAATTTGCTGCACAAAACCCAGCTCTGCAGAGAATAGATGAGCACCTGTTCATCTTGGCTTGTTTGGGATAAACCAAGGTACTACTCACCAGGCCAGTAGTACACTGTTCTTATTCCAAATATATGAAAAATGCACCAACTCTAAATCCTCTTAAAAATAGGTTCCTCTTTTAAAAATAGACTTTCCTCTTACTCAACCACGATGCTGTGAAAATCACACTATTGTATTTCATTCTTTGCACATCCCTACATTAAAAAAAAAAAAAAATCACACAACGGTCTCCCCTTTTGAAACCCAGAGCTGCAGAGCACAGTAACTACTAGCCCAACAGGATTTTATGGACAGGAACCAACAGCACTCAATTATCTAAATATTCTTCCAGCATCAAATGCAAGCTTTGTCCCAACAGGACAGCTTTCTGCCCAAAGCTCCATGGCCCCAGAGCTGACTAGGAAGAAATGAGCTAACAGTGTAGGAAAACATTTCCTTGAAAAGCCTTGTGGCTTCTCATGAGAAACAGAAAAAGTCCTAAGGATTTGTGAAAAGAGAAGAAACATGTGTCATAGCTATCTTTGTAAAATAGCTAACTATTTACAAGGTATAGAAAATATCTAGAAGAAAAATAAATAGATCAGGAGCCATCACAACAGTTTTTCTCTTACCACCAATTTATCTCTTGCTCCAAAAAGCATACAAATTTTACCAGGAACACTGCAAATCTTCTATATTGAGTAAGATTCCATGTGTCTGTTCACTTGTTACAACCAATTTCACAGCAAAATATCCAGAAAGCTATTAATAGTCACCATCCTTTACTTCCTTACCCCCCAATCTCTCTTCACCCCACTCTAATCAGACTTTTGTTGTCCTGATACCACAGTAACTGCTTTTTTCAAGTCACCAGTGAACTCTTCATTACCAAATACAATGGTCATTTTTCTGATCTTATTCAACTCAACTTCCCAACCACCACCTCGTTGAAAAACTCTCTTCTTTTCTCAGTTATGACATCATGGTATCTTGGCTTTCCTACTAAACATGAGTATCTCCTTCTTGGTCTCATTTGTAATTCATCATTCTTTTTTTTTTTATTTTTAATGTTTTATTTATTTCTGAGAGAGAGAGAGAGGGAGGGAGGGAGAGAGAGCGTGAGCGGGGGAGAGTCAGAGAGAGAGGGAAACACAGAATCTGAAACAGGCTCCAGGCTCTGAGCTAGCTGTCAGCACAGAGCCTGATGTGGGCTCGAACCCACAAACCACGAGATCATGACCTGAGCCAAAGTCAGCCGCTTAACCAACTGACCAAACCAGGTGCCCCTGCAATTCATCATTCTTTGCTTCCCTCTGAATCTTTGGATGTCCAGCACTGGGGCAAGGCCTCTCTTTTGTATCTTCCCTTGCCCCCTTGGGATCTCATTCAGTCCTATGGCTTCAAATACCACCCCTATATTGATGACTTCCATGCGAGATCCATATACAAGTATCTCTCTTAAACTCTAGCCAGATATTCAAAGGTCTGTGTAACATTTCCACATCAATGCCTAGTAGAGATCTCAAACTTAATGCGTCTAAGCAGAGCTCCTAATTTTCTCCCCCTAAACTGCTCTTCTTCCAGACTTCCATGTTTCAGTAATGGCCTTATCATGAACCCATTTTGTAAGCCAAAACCTACAATTCATCCTTAACCTCTTTCCCTCATCACTCTTATATCAAATTATCAAGTCCAATAACCTAACTCCATAGAATATCTCAACTGCATCCATTTATATCCATTACCATTCTCTCTACTCTAGCCTAAGACATGTTTCTTTCTCTCACATGACCTTATGCAATAGCGTCCTAATTATACTCTCTGGCTACCAAGGAAATCTTTCAAAATATTATCAGGTCATGTTTATCCCTTGTCTAAAATTTTCCAGTGGTTCTCTATCATTCTTAAAGAAATATCCAGACTTCTTACACTGCCTTTAATGCCCTGTATGATTTGGCCCCTGACTTGAATGAGCTTATCTCTCTCACTCACTGCAATCCAGCCATGCTGGCTTATTTTCTAATCCTTGAACATACTGAGCTTTATCACTTCAAATGTTTGCCCAAATAACGTATTCTGCCTAGAAGCTTCTTCCTCTTAATCTGCCCATCGCTGGTTTCTTCTGGTCATAATAGATCTTGGGTTAAATGGAATCACTCCAGAATAACTTCTCTGACCATATACCTAAATAGTCCACCAGTCCTATATCCTTTTGTCACTCCCTATAAAAATCTCCTACTTTATTCCTTTGTAACACTTACAACTGTCTGAAATCACCATTTAAAAAATTTTTTTGTCTATTTTCTACCTCTCCCACCCAATTAGAATATACACTCCATGAAAACAAGAACAATAGCTATTCTGAATTACTATGACACAGAATAATATTTGGCACATAGTGACAACGCAATAAAATGTGTGAGAAGAGTTAACAAATAAAAGAATAACAAAGATAGTGTAAATGTGAGCTTTGATTCCATTTATTCAACCACTCCAAATATTTATCAGGTGTTTTGTTGTGATATCCAAGTTGGATACAATAATAAGCAAGTGTCCCTCTGTCTTTGAGGAGGAGCATCCCCAAAACCAAACTCATTAAGAAGCACCACAGAAAAGCCACAGGAAGTAGATAAACTAGAAGGAAAGTGTGTAGATCTTTGTTTTTGTGACATTAAATCATTATCTGTCAGTATTTACAGAGCTGAACAAATAGGCAGCTTTCAAAGAATGTGGAGGATAAAAGTCAGACTGGAATAATCAAGAGATAATTATTATAGAAAATAAAATTATTGTAGGAACAAAGTAACCCATCTGTTTAGAAACTGAAAAGGAAGAATAAGAAGGACAAACATAATAAAATCAACAGAGGTATTTTTGAGCTTGGTAATGATATAAACTGGACAGGTATGAAAGACAGAAAAGCAAGAAAAGAGGGGAAAAGGCAGGGAGAAAGAAAAGGATGGAGAATAAAATGAAAGACAGAAGAAAGGAAAAGACAAGAGTAGCACAGAAAAGAAGACGTGAGGGAAAATAAAATGAATGTGAGTCAGTAATCAGAGATAGAGGCTGGGGATACCATGAAGTCTGAGAAGAGTCAGACAGAAAGTGGGCACATGAGTTGGAAGTTCCACTAGACTGGGAGCTTACCAAAGGCAGGGACTGAAGCTTACTTTGTATTCCCAGCTCCTAGTGTACTGGATTGTTAAGTTGGAAGCTGTCACTGAGGTTCTATGATATGATAGAAAATTCCAAACTGAGCTAGCAGCTCACAGAAATTTCAAAGCGGTGCTGTATTCATCAGCTCAAGCTGCCATAACAAAATATCACAGACTGGGTACGTGAACAACAGGAATTTATTTTCTCACAGTTCTGGGGCTAGAGGTTCAAGATCAAGGTACTATCACTGTTAGTTTCTGGTGAGACCTCTCCTCCTGTCTTGTAGATGGCCACCTTCTCACTGTGTCCTCACAAAGCCTTTCTCCGGTGTACATGAGGAAAGAGGGAAAGAGTTCTGGTGTCTCCTTCTCTGTTTAGAAGGACACCAGTTCTGTAGAATTAGAGCTCCATCCTTATGACCTCATTTAAACTTAATTGTCTCTTTAAGGGCCCTGTCTCTAAATACAGTCACATTGGGGTTAGGGTTTCAACATGAATTTGGGACATGGGGAGGACGCAGTTTAGTCCACAACAGGCACCAAGATAGCTCGAAAACTCTCAAGGAGAAAATCAGTGCATTAAGAAAGTGGAGATAAGGGGCTCCTGAGTGGCTCAGTCAGTTTAGCGTCTGGCTTCGGCTCAGGTCACGATCTCACAATTCGTAAGTTTGAGCCCCGTGTTGGCTTCTGTGCTGACAGCTCAGAGACTGGAGCCTGCTTCAGATTCTGTGTCTCCCTGTCTGCCCCTCCTCCACTTGCACTCTTATCTCTCACTCTGTCTCAAATATAAATAAACATTTAAAAAAAAGAAAAAAGAAAGTGGAGATAAAAAGTTGCATGAGAAGGTATTCTTAGGGAAAACTCTGGAGATGATATGCTCTCTGCCTTGAAGGGTGGTAGAGGAGCTGCCTGACCTCGCAGCCCAAACCTAGTGAGAGGGGCTTCAACTTGACCATTGAAAGATAGAGGCAGGGCACCTGGGTGTCTCAATTGGTAAAGCATCTGACTTAGGCTCAGGTCACGATCTCACTGTTCATGGGTTTGAGCTCCGCATCAGGCTCTGTGCTGACAGCTCAGAGCCTGAAGCCTACTTCAAATTCTATGTCTCTTCTCTCTACCCCTCCCCTGCTCATGCTCTGTCTCTCAAAAATAAATAAACATTTAAAAATTAAAAAAAAAAAAAAGAAAGACAGAGGCCTTGATGTGTGTACCCTATATTTCAAATTTTAAAAAAAATTTTTTTTAAGAGAGGACGTGTGTGTGCTCGTGCATGTGAGTGGGGGAGGGGCAGAGGGAGAGAGAGAGACTCTTAAGCTGGCTCCACATCCAGCCCAGCACTGAGCCTGATGCAGGGCTCTGTCCCACAACCATGAGATCATGATCTGAGTTGAAATCAAGAGCTGATTTTTAAGTCACTGAGCCACCCAGGCACCCCTGTGTACCCTATATTTCTGGTGCAAAAACTAGGAGAATGGCTTTTTTTTTTTGAACGTTTATTTATTTTTGAGAGAGAGAGAGTGCAAGCAGGGGAGGTGAAGAGAGAGGAAGACACAGAATATGAAATAGGCTCCAGGCTCCTAGCTGTCAGCAGAGATGAAGGGCTAGAACCCACGAACCATGAGATCATGACCTGAGCTGGAGTCAGATGCTTAGCCAACTGAGCCTCCCAGGTGCTTGCTCCTCTAGGAGAATGGTCTAGATGCATATCTTAAGAATCTAGAAATGAAAGGCTGTGCTCATCAGTCTGAGGTGGTGCTAAGGTATAATCGATGGTTGTTTTTGAAAAGTAACTGTACCCCCGCCAGCATCAGGACAAAGAATACATAGGTGTTTCCCACATGAGGGGTTACAGCCTGGAGCCAGTGTAAGTGCTGCCCAAGAGGACCACATGAAAGGGTGAAGGAGGACAAGAGAGAGAGTCATATCTGCATTGAACCCCTGCGAAGCTAGGGGCTAAAGGAGATATTGGCTACTAGGAGAAAATGTGCTTCTCAAGGTTATAATTCCAGGGTCCCAGCCCACATGCTCCTAAGAATCCATGGAAACCAGTGCAAGGGACTCAGCTTTGAATAGCTGGGCCATAAAAAAGAGCCCAGAAAATGCAAAACTATCTTATGATAGTACCAGTCAAGTAAGAACTTTCCATCCTCCCTTTTCTCACCTGCCCCATTGTGCTCCAAGAGTAAGGTGCCAGAACCTGCAACCAGCAACCTGGGAAAGAAAGGACAAAAGAAAAAAGGAAGTATACTGTAGCTCTTCACAAGGCAGGTCAATACCCATCAGACGCTTGGGGAAGGGTGAATGTTTAATTTGTAATCTAGTTATGGAACTAAGATTACAAAAGTCACAGAGTTTGCCAGTTTTTATTCTGTGCAGGAAAACAACATCCGTATCTAAAAAATTTCAAGGAACAGTAGCAGGAAACTAGAAGTGCCTACTGATTACCTCTCATAAGTCATGCTTGTTCAGCATATGGGTTATGCTAACATGGGGCCTGCCACACAGGATTTCAATACACTTTTTGATCAATGCAAATAAAATCATTTTAAAATGCTGGCTAACTCATATAGTATTTAATCTGCTTCACTTATCACGTGCTTTAACGTTTCACTGAATGTTTACAATAGCTCTATGATTGATGTAGGCACCGTTATGATCTGTTTTATGAATGGAGAAATTGAGGCACAGAAAAGTACCCTAAAAACAGGATCAGTGAATTGGAAACTCCACTAGACACTGAGCTTCCAGAAGGAACAGAACACAGCTAGGAAGAAGAAGGGCCAGGATTCATACCCAGGCAACATGTCTCTGGAGACATTTTCTTTATCTCCATCCTGGTCTGCCCTCTCAAATTAGAAAACATTTTATTGAATGTCTACTATGTACCTGATGTTGGGAATTGAACAATGGTCAAGCCAGATACTGCCCTATCCTCAAGGAATTTACATTCTAGAAAGGAAAACCAAATAACAAACATGTAAATACACAAATACAAGAACAATGAAAGAAATAAACAGGGTGCTATGCGGAAGGTACACACAGGACCACTTTTAGGTGTGTAAGCAGAGATCTCTCAGGAAAGGTGACATTTAAGCTCAGGTTGTGTGGGAAGGAGCAAGCCAGCCATAGCAAGAAGGGAATTTTTAAAATCATGTAAAAGAGCAGATTTGCCACTGGCCTTGTAAAGTGTGCCTTAAATGGAAAGTGAGCTGACAGAGGTTAAAATGTGATATGCTTTGTGCCATATTTTAAGAAACGATGTCAACATTTACTCAAGAAACTGGAAGAACAAACCTCCATGTGCGCACCCATCCCCCTTAGGCAGAGCCTGAGATGGGAAAGGACTTGGGCTAAGCATTTAAATGAGTGTTAGGAGGCTCCTGATAGCCTGACCTAGGTGAGCATCTATGTGACATCTGTGGCGCAGGGGTACCTCTTTTCCTATTCCTTTTGGATCAAAAGAAACACAATTTAAATGTGGTAGAAGAGAAGAAGGAAGATGATTTAAACTCCTCTTACGCCACATAAAACAGTGAGGGGTACCGTCATCAGAACACCTCCACTGAGGGGTACAAACAAGTGGGGCAGGTATGAAAGTGTTTCTTGCTGAGTCGCAACCATGCTGTCTCAGAGAATTAACAGTTGACCTTGAGAAGTGTGTATGTGTATGTATCTGTCTTTCTGTCTGTATATATGCATGTTGCAACAGCTTGAATTTTGAGAAAAATAAAGTATGTCTCCATCTCTGTCCATCTGTCCCAATGGACAACCTCCCAAATGACCAGTCTACACAGACCCAGAGTTTTGTAGATATGGAGCTGCAGTTGGGAGCTGTTAGTCCAGACTGGGTTACTCACATTTAAGAACTGGGGATGGGGATCAAGATCCTCTGTGGATGGCAGGTGCCTAGAGAGTTGCGAGGTGGAGACCAGAAAAAAGGACACACCCCTGCCAAAAAGGCTGACTTAGAAACTGTGCAAAATTAATAACTAGGGAATTGACAAGAGAATTCCCATCTAAAGATGGGTCTTACATGAACTATGGTACGGGAAAGGTCGTATATAAGCACAGCTTTAAACATCTCTCCTACCCTAAAATTCCTTGTAGTTAATCATATACCTGGTAACCCTGTCAGACAGTCCTGAAGAAACAAGAGATGGGCAGACAAAGGAAGCTTGGTTGGCCACATTCTCACTCCTCTGGAAGCCGCACCAAGGGAGCTGCTTCCTGCAGACAGAGGTGCAGTGGAGACACTAAAAGCAGGGATTTCAGGCAGGGGAGACTGCTGGGGTAAGTGGCCTGGAGACCTGAGAGGGATGAAAGGAGTACATGATGATGGGGTGGGCAATATGGGAGCAGGTATGAATCAACCCCCTCTTCCTTCTTCTATCTTCATAAGAGGGGAACTCTATGCGGGGAAGGAAAAGTGGACTCTCAAGCAATATAACTGCTGACCATACATGAAACCTAACACTCTATGCACTGTCTGCTTTGATCCCCCACAGCCAATGGGCCAATGTAGGTATTCCTTTTGTATACAGTTCTTCTCTGGTAAGAAGCCAAATATTGAAACTCACTTCTTCCCAGGGAGACAAAAGCCCACTCAGGCCTCCAGCATTGGCTGGCCATAGCCAGACCAAGGAGCCCACCCAGGGGAGAGTGGGAATGTTGCCTGGGGCTGCTTTGTTCTTTAGATGTGCCTTTTCTTTGTATCCAAGCAGGAAGGAGGCCGATAATCTATGGCTCTCCATGCCATGGTATGTTCATGCCTGTGCGTGTGTGCGTGTGAAAGAGTAGTTCTCCTGTTGTTTGCTCTTCTCCTATTAAGAATGCAATGGACTGAGTCCAGGGACATTTGAGGGTTGTCGTGCTGACCCTGGGGCTTTCTCTAATGTGGTTTTCTCAACTAATTTCATTATCTGCCAATGGTGCCATAGCTACTGCTGTGACTAACAAGTTCATATTTCTCACAAATGGGCCCATCTCCCACAACAGTATATTAACAAAGGAAAAGTAATCCATTAGTCCTATTAGCATGATTTGAATAACCAGGAAGGTAAACAAATAGAGACTTCTGTACATTACTATTATTCTTTGTTCTACGAAGGATTTATATTTATGTTCTGGCATCTTGCAGATTTTTTTCTCAGCCTCCCTGTTTCAAGTCAAATGTTGTCAAATTCTACCTAAAGCTGTCTACACTCCTCAGCCTCAGGGTCTGTGAGTCCTCACACGTCCCCTGTGGTGTAAGGGACCCTGGTGGCACTCAGCAAAAAACACCACAGTCTTAACTGTGGTTAGATTTTAATTTCATTACTTTGGACTTTAACCTGCCCTCTAATTAGACAATGAACTGAGGAAAATCTAATTACTTTTCCAATATTCCTTCATGTGGCATTCTTGATTATTGCCATGTCACATTTGAACAACTCACAGAGACTTCCTGAATGTGAATAACAGTCATCCTTTTCTAAACAAAAGCTGAAGTAATCCCCTGCATCAAATGTTTTGTATTTGCTTTGTCTGCTTGTTTATTTTATTATTAGAATTGGCTCTCTAGATCTCACCCCTACCATGAGATTAGTCAAGTTGAGGCTGCTCAAGTAGCCAAAGGTATTTGAAGCACACTACAATTGGCCTCAACCTGTAACAATTCTCTTTTGCTTTAGAAGACAGGCATCCGACCTTTCCTTCAGCCAGGACTGAGTGGGTAAATGGATTACTTGATTGACTGGGTATGACAGTGCTGTTGAGAAATGTACTTTAAATATATTTGGCAAGTTGAAAGTGGCGTGGTCCATTAGGATACAATTATGCTAATCTGGGTTGTCATGCAGTAGGGAAGCAGTTCTGCTATAATGGTTATGTTGTAAAGAACTGCTTGGGTCCTCTGGGTGGAAATGGTCTTTCAGGGTGGAGGCTAGCTGCTGTAGAAGCCATGGACAACATACAAGTTCTGCTACTTATCCATTTCCGGTGACTGCTTTTATGAGGAAGGCGAGAAAAGTAACTGGGACCCCTTCTTGGTGCTTGATTGACTACCACTGGCCTTATGAATAACGGATAAATGAGAGAAACCAGGAAATCAATGGCCTAGGTCTAAGCTTTCACCCTTTGCCTTGTCATTTAAGTCCTCTCTACTCAAACTCGCCACCGTCACACACTAGATTTGCTCTGGGAATGTCAGATATGCGATCCCATGCATTTGAAGTCTGTGATCCAACGACAAAAACTGTAGTAAGAGGATTTCTTGTGCAGAACGGGAAAAATGTTGAGCAGGAGATACTATGCTACCGGGTACTTCAAAAATCCTCCTCTGCTTTTTCTGAGATGGAAGGTGACAGTCTATGCTTCTGGGGAGGTCAAAACACAGAAAGGAAAGAAGTCCAGAGGAAGGATCATTTTGGGTACAAACCCTTTTTCTGGGATACTAGATAATCCAAAGTGTAAGCTGGTGCAAGACAGCTAAACATGAGTCAACTCCTCTTTGTGCCTATAAATGTAGCCCTCTGCAAGTGGCATGGAAGAATTAAACCACAAAATCCCAGCAAGACAAAGTGCAGACAATTTATAAACCAGATATTGCAGCTAGAGAGGGATCTCTGATAGTCTTACCTAAGAGGCAATTACAAATAAAAGGGCTTCTCACTAGTGGAAAATTTTTTTTCAGGAGGCACATCAGTCAGAAATTTTCACACACACACACACACACACACACATAAAGCAGAGAGATCTATAAACCTCTTCTTTCAGCACATCATTGATAGCTGAAGCAGGCATATTTGCAAAACTGGATGAGCACACATCTCCAAAACCACAAGGATCATTGCAATAGGAAAAGGGGATAAATAGCTAGAGCTAAAAATACATAGTTGATGTAGTCTCTGTGCCCTGAAGTCCTTAGAGCACAAAGACAGTCAGTTTCAAAGCCAGATGAATAAGAATTCAAAATAGGCTTCTAGCACTTACTATTTCTAGGATTTGGGGCAAGTTTTTTTTTTTTATGTTTTTTCTTAATTTATTTCTAGGAGAGAGAGAGAGACAGCATGAGCATGGGAGGGTCAGAGAGAGAGGGAGTGACAGACTCTGAAACGGTCTCCAGGCTCCGAGCTGGCAGTCAGCACAGAGCCCGACGCGGGGCTCGAACCCATGAACGGTGACATCATGACCTAAGCGAAAGTCGGACGCTTAACCGACTAAGCCACCCAGGCGCCCCTCTAATCTCTTCTTTGAACAATTAGAAACTAAAAATAGAATAGCAAAATTTCCCACCTTCTATACAAGGTAATGTGTGATAAAAATCAAGAAGAGACAGCAAACATCATTGAAAAGATAATTTTCCCTGGGAGGCAAAAGACTTGAATTCAACCCCTGGCTCTATCCACTTCTACTTCTGTGATTCTGCTCTTCGGACTCTCTGGGCCTCCAATTTTTCATCTTAAAACCAAAGATATTGGACTAGACAATTTGACCCTATTTTTTCTTTTACTGGAGGTTGTTATTGTTAGTAATGTCTGAAGCCACTGAAGAGATATTGACTTAAAGCCCAACACTTTTTTGTTAAAAGCAGAAACCTACAGATATAGATGCAAAAATCCTCAACAAAATATTATCAAACCAAATTCAACAATCTATTAAAAAAAATCATTTACCATGATCAAGTGAGATTTATTTCTGGGATGCAAGGGTGGTTTGATATTTGCAAACCAATCAGTGTGATACATCACATCAATAAGAGAAAGGATAAAAAACATATAATCGTTATGATAGAAATGCAGAAAAAGCTTCTGACAAATCCAACAACCATTCATGATAAATCCTTCAACAAAATTAGGTTTAAAGGGAATATACCTCAACATAGTTCTTCATTTATGAAAATCCCACAGCCAACATCACACTCAATGGGGAAAAACTTTTCTCCTAAAGTTAAGAACAAGACAAGGATGTCAACTCTCATCAATTTTATTTATCATAGTACAGGAAGTCCTAGCTGCAGCAATCAGACAAAAAAAAAAGAGGTAAAAAGGCATCCAAATCTGTAAGAAAGAAGTAAAACTTACACTATTTGCAGATGACATAATGCTAAATACAGAAAACCCCAAAGATGCCACCAAAAAACTCTAGAACCAATAAATTACTTCAGTAAATTCACAGTATACAAAATTAAAAAACAGAAATCTGTTGCATTTCTATACACCAACAATGAAGAAGCAGAAGAAATTAAGAAAATAATCCCATTTATAATTGCACCCAAAATAAATTATAATTGCATACTCCTAGGAATAAACTTATCCAAGGAAGTGAAAGACGTGTACTCTGAAAATTATAAAATATTAATGAAGGAAGTTGAAGATGACATAAGCAAATGGAAAGATATTCTATGTTCATGGACTGGGAGAACTAATATTATTAAAATGTCCATACTACCCAAAGTAATCTATAGATTTAATCCTATCCCTATCAAAATACTGCCAGCATTTTTCACAGAACTAGATCAAATGATCCTATAATTTGTATGGAACCACAGAACACCCCCAAATGGCCAAAGCAATCTAAAAAAAGAACAAAGCTAGAGGAATCTTCATCCCAGATTTCAAGATATACTACAAAGCTGTAGTATTCAGAACAGTATGGTACTGGCCCCAAAAATAAACACAAAGATCAATGGAATCGAATAGAAAACCCAGAAATAAATCCATGATTATATGGTCAATTAATCTTTGACAAAGGAGGCAAGAATATGTGCCGGGAGCCACACCGGCCTCTCTGGATGGCAGTCACAGCAAGGAAATGGCAGTGTTTGCAGCTCCTGCCATGAGAAATGAAAACTGGTATCTCCTTCTACTACTACTGGCTCATGTTGGATATAAGCCTGCTGGTATTGACCAGGCCTCACAATATTCCATATCAGACCCGTATTCTGAATACAGATACCTCATAAGGAAAAGCATATTCCTGCCTTTGCAAGAGAGATTTTAGATGAAAGCTCTGTGGATGATTGTCAAAAGGCTCTTCCTATGGGCCTTGCAGTTCCCAGACTGAGGGGGTTAAGAACACAAAAGTTACAATTGAGCCTGGCCCCGAGACAAAGAGCCTATGTTGGGGTTAAGAGCAGAACACATCTACTACATATATCTTTGCTAACTGGTGAAGCGTAGCAGTCCCTTCCTCAAGGCCTACATTCCACAAATACCCTCCCTTACACTGGCAGCTGGGATGAGGATAGATAAGAGTAGCTAAAACATAAACCCAGGTGTGAAGACTGACAATTTAGGGCCCCCATGTTAGTTTCCAAAAATAAACCAATTCAGAAACATTTATCTTCTTGAGGGCCAGACAGAATAACTCCTAGCTTATCTATATACAATTTAACTTGTATGTTATGCTGTTTTTCACTAAGAACATTCTGATATTTCCTTGGTCGAAATAATTCTGTAATTGATATCACAAAAGGCCTCCCATTGTAAGAAATTCCTTTCTATGACTTCATCTTGTTGGTGAACCTTAAAATAAAGATACCAAACCTGACAGGACAAAAATGCCTGCCTGGTGATCAGAAAGAATCTCGGGGCGCTCTCATTCTCTTTCGCCGACACTGTCCATCCTTCAGGGACCCCTGGACCTGTCAGAGCCGGCGCAGACTCCGACAAATATGCAATGGGGAAAAAGACAGTCTCTTCAACCAATTGTGTTGACAAAACTGGTCAGCTACCTGCAAAAAAATGAAACTGAACCACTTTCTTATACACTACACAAAAACAAACCTGAAATAGATTAAAAACCTAAATGTAAGACCTGAAACCATAAAAATTCTCAAAAAAAAAAAAAAAGAATAGGCAATAATTTCTCTGAATTTCTCTGACATCAACCATAGCAACATTTTTCTGGATATGTCTTCTGAGTCAAAGGACATGAAAGCAAAAATAAACTATTGGGACTAATCAAAATAAAAAAGCTTCTGAACAGTAAAGAAAATAATCAACAAACCAAAAGACAACTGACTGAATGGGAGAAGGCATTTTCAAATGACATATCCACACTTGATCTTAGCCAAAAGGCTGAGAAGCAATTCAAATGACATATCCAATAAAGGGTTAGTATCCAAAATATATAAAGAATTTATACAACTCAACACCAAGATAACAAATAATCCAATTAAAAAATGGGTAGAAAATAAGAACAGGTATTTCTTTAAAGAAGACATCCAGATGGTTAACAGACACATAAAAAAGATACTCAACATCACTAATCATCAAGAAAATGCAAATCAAAACTACAATGAGATATCACCTCACACCTGTCAAAATGGCCAAATTCAAAAAGACAAGAAACAAGTGTTGATGAGGATGTGAAGAAAAAGGAACCCTGTGCGCTGTTGGTGGGAATGCAAACCAGTGCAGCCACTATGAAAAACAGTACGGAGTTTTCTCAAAAAATTATAGAACTACCATATGATCCAGCAATTCCACTAATGAGTATATATCCAAAGAAAACAAAAACACTAATTCAAAAAGATATATGCACCCCTATGTTTACTGCAGCATTATTTACATAGTCAAGTTATGGAAGCAGTCCAAGTGTCCATCAATAGATTAATGGATAGAAAAGAGGTGAGATGATAGATAGATAGATAGATAGATGATAGACAGATAGATAGACAGATAGATAGACAGATAGATAGATAGAGGGATACTAGCTTGTCATTAAAAAAGAATGAAATCTTGACATTTAGGACAACATGAATGGATCTAGAGGGCATTGTGTTAATCAGAAAAGGTAAATACCATATGATTTCACCCATATGTGGAATTTAAGAAACAAAGCAAATGAATAAAGAAAATAATAGCAACAAACCAAAAAAACAGACTCTTAATTGTATACAGAGAATAAACTGATGGTTATCAGAGGGGAGGTAGGTGGGGGGAGGGGGTGAAATAAATGAGGAGGATTAAGAATACACTTGTCATGATAAGCACTGAATAATGTATAGAATTGTTTAATCACTATATTGTACACCTGAAGCTAATATAACACTGTATGTCAACTATAGTGGAATAAAATTAAATTAGTAGTTTTCTCTGAGATACAGAAAAAAAATGATAAGTAATAGCAACATGTGAGGACTACAGAGGTGTACTGTTTGGGTCTGAATTCCACAGCTGTCACTTACTAGTTCAGGGATCTGGGAAATTTAATCTCTGTGTATTAGTTCTCTTATCTGCAAAATAGGAAAAGTAATAGTTACTATGTCATACAATGGCTGTGAAGGTTTAATGACTCAGTCCATGGAAAGGGCTATGAATAGTATCTGATGCAGAGTAAATACTTGATAAATAATCACTACTATTTTGTTGTTGTTGTGTTGTTGCTATTATAAATTATTATTATTACTGAAAAAAATGCAATAATCACTAAATACAAAGGTTTTACCCACTCTGGATTTTTTAAAGTTTATTTGTATTTATTTTGAGAGAGAGAAAGAGAGCACACTCAAGAGCAGGGGGAGGAACAGAGAGAGAGGGAGAGAGAATCCCAAGCAGGCTTCGCACTGCAGTGCCAAGCCCAATGAGGGGCTCAAACTCACAGAATGTAAGATCATGACCTGAGCCCATATCAAGAGTCAGACGCTTAATCAAGAGTCGGAGGCTTAACTGACTAAGCCACTCAGGTATCCCCACTATGGATTTTTAAATATCACTCTGAGTCTTCATATAAACAAATTTGCAATAAATTATCTTTTTATGTGCTTGCGGTTTATTCAGTCTGCACTTGCTACATTGTAAACACCCAGAGCAATGACTGCCCTCAACTCTGTAGCCCCAGCAGGCAGATCCAGGAAGCACTCTGAGTAAGATACAGGTATCTATACACTGAGAGAAGACCAAACCCAGAAAAGCACACTGTTAAGTACTGCCATAATTTGTGGAAAGGTCAGACAGTGACACAAGCTTTTTGATGAGACCTGAGGAAGCCAAACAAAGGAATATACAAGTGAAAGAGGCATATAATTCAAAGTAAGGGACATTTTGAAAACCTTAAAAACTCACTTTCTGAATACTATGACACCTGAGGAAAATCTGCATCAGCATATATAACAGGGCAGCAAAATTTCCCAAACAGTTCAAACGGGTGACTGATTGAGAGCAGATTTGTATGCCAACTCATCTAAGTTAGATTAGAAACAGATGCCTTCTACAAGTTTTATTTACTTTTAAAATACACTTAATGATATCTCAGTGGTTTTGTGTGGGTGAAAGTTTGGTCTTACCATGATCAGCCACAGCACAATGAAGTCAAGTGAACCACAGGGATTATTACTGCAATGGACCGTCTGCAGAGCTTCAATGAATTGGCAGGGTGATGTGTGAGCAGTTACAATCCAGCCCAAGACAGTCAAGAGCTGCATTGCATGGGTTAGACATTAAGAAATCACTAAGGGCTTAAGGAGATCGGATCAGTGTTCTTTCATGAAGGCACTTCAAGTGCTGACACATCAACAAGGTTTTTCTTTTTAGTTTTCACTAAACTTGCCCTCTACCTCTTTTAGTTGTCTCAGTAAATTCTGCCAGCCTTAGCTGGCTCTAAGTCCACATGTAAAGGCAGTTTACTACTGATCTGGAGAAATCAGTTGAACTCTTTCACATGTTCTCATTGACTCTCATCACTAAGAACTTAATTTTCTTAAGTTCGATGATTTAGAATATTATCAGTTAAAACCATTCCCTTATGTTGCCTTTCCCAATCTTTTAATGAAGTATCCTTAACGATGCAAGGGGAAATCCAAACAGAAACTCAAGAATATCTAGAAAATAATTACAATAAAAATACAACACATGGTAATCTATGGAAAATAGCTAAATCAGAATTCAGAGGGAAAATAATAGCCTCAAATACTTCACTGACAAAAAAAGGAAAAAAGGGAAATGTGAAAACTATGCATTCAACTTTAAAAATACAATTTAAGCCTTTTAAAAGTAGAACGATGCAAATAATCAAAATAAGGAAAAATGAATGAATTTAAAGAGAAAAAAATTATTTTTTACTTAAATAAATTTTAGGGGCACCTGGATGGTTTAGTCGGTTAAGCGTCCGACTTTCGCTTACGTCATGATCTCAAGGTTCGTGGGTTCGAGCCCCGCGTTGGGCTCTGTGCTGACTGCCAGCTCAGAGCCTGGGCCTGTTTCAGTCTGTGACTCCCTCTCCCTCTGACCCTCCCCTGCTCACGCTGTCTCTCTCTCTCTCTCTCCTAGAAATAAATAAAACATCTTAAAAATTTATTTTATTTTATTTTATTTTATTTTTTTGAGACAGAGCATGAGCAGGGGAAGGGCAGAGAGAGGGAGAAACCAAATCTGAAGCAGGCTCCACACCATCAGCACAGGGACCAATGTGAGTCTCAAACCCACAAACTGCAAGATCATGACCTGAGCTGAAGGCTTACACTTAACCTACTGAGCCACCCAGACACCCCCTAAAGAGGAAAGAATTTTTAACTGGTTAAAAACACCAAAGAGCAGCAAATCATTGTCAATAATGATAATAAAACAGAGTAAAAGCAAATAAATATATAAAATAAGAAATAAAGGGAGAAAAGTATCTGAGATCCAAAGAAACTTTGAAGAATCATAACAGACCATTTTTCCCAATTTCACATTGTGAATAATTTTCTAGAAAAACATAACCTATATGCCCTCACTACAGATCACTTCTCTGGCATATTAATAAATAGTGGCACCAAATTCACCCAAAGCTAGCAGGTCCCTTGATTCATGTCTATCTCCAGTATACACACAAGAGTGGCTCCAGATGTCAAGCTTTCTCAAAATATATGGGAGCCACAGATATAGACCTATCATGCTATTTTTCATTTGCCCTGCCAGACCCCTCTCTGCCCTCTTCAGCCTAGTCTCTGTCCTGGGAGATCATGTGGCTGGACCATATCAGCTGATTCCCATGCCCTCTGGCTTGCATCCGGGTTGAGCTCATGTGGGGCATTTGTAAGAGATGGAAAGGAGGAGAGTGGTGGCTCTTTCCCAGAAGAGTCTCTGATGGATGGTTTTGTCTGTCCACCATTCTAGGAGGCCGACTCTAAAAAACTTCTCTCCCTTCTTGGTACCTTTGGGTCCCAGCATGGTAACAGCTCAGATGCTACCAAGACACTGAGTTATTACACCATATTTTGGTTTCCTTATACCCATATCATCATATACAGTCCCTTGGCAAGTAAACTCCCTTTAATTATTTTATACTGAGCATCTGTTTCCCATGAACATGAATAGACACACTGTCTTGATTGGGGAGCATCTAAAACTATGTACAAGTTTTCACCTCCCTGGCTAAGACAGAGACTATCTACTCCTAGATCAAAAGCCGCTAGATCTTCTCTATAGAAACTCAATAGATGGGGATAGCAGATTCTTCCAGCATGTTTTCTGGCTTTCTTTTCTGAGAAAAGACCTTCTTATCTGGCATTCTGAAGTTGTGGCTGTGACATGGTTCTCTCTGGCCCATCGTAAAGAAAATACTGACATGCCCTGCCTCACCTAGCCCACGCTGGGTTCCCCTGAGAATTCTCATCCAGAGAAGAGACCGTAGGGAAAATATTCTTACTGCTATTATGGGAAAAGAAATCCAATATCCAATCCTACATTCTTATACATGAAGAGATAGCCATTGATGACCAGAAACTGAGGAGAAATAGAAGTATGAAGGAGAAATAGAAAAACTGACTTCAAAATTAAGGGAAGAGGGAAGAGAAGCAATTTTTAAGTCTAATTAATGTAGACAAAAAGAGTAAAAAAGCTATCACACTCATAAAACAAAATCAGGGTGCCATGATAATGGAATAAGTAGTACAAATTACAAATTAAGATATTGGACATTTAAAATCATTCCTGAAATAAAAGTATTGGGAGGAAACTAAAAAATAAAGTCAAAGAAATTTTCTAAACTTGAAGCAATAAACAAAGACGCAAAAAATATTTCTCAAAAAATTCAGAGTACCAACAGCCAATTACTAAACATTCCATAAAGAGAAAACAAAACAAAAATGAAAAAGGAGGAAATTAATGAAGAAATAATGCAAGAAAATTTCCCAGTGCTAAAGAAAGACATGTGTCCCTAGATAAAAGTACAAACAAAATGCCTCATATGATGAAGAAAAGAAAAAAGAAAAGAAAAAAGAAAAAAAGAAATCTCTACCTAAACACATCATTGTGAAATATCCAAACCCTGAATATAACAAAAAGACATTAAAAGCTTCTACAGAGAAAAACAAGTTACCTGCAAGGGATGCCTTTTCATCAGCAAAGCAAATACTAGAAGCCAACAGACCAATGCCTTCAAGATTCTCAGGGAAAATCATCTTCAACTGAGAGCCCTGTACCTAGCCAACTTATCAATTAAGTCTGAGGGCAAGTAAAGATACTTTAGGCATGTAAAGACTCAAAAGTTTATCTTTCTTCAATATAACTGCAATCAAAATGTCAGTTTGGGTTTTTATGAGGAACTCAATAGATACACTCTAACATTTACAAGAAAGAATAAACATCCACTGAGTCAGCCTTAACAAAAGGAATTATCAGGAGGGGAGAGTTTCCCTAAGGGAGAATGAAACCAGAGTAATGAAAATCATGTGATATTCATGCAAGAAGAGACTAATAAGTGAATTAGACAGAACGGAAAGCATGGAGACATATATTGCCTTCATTAGATGATGCTGGGGCAATAACCTCATTATATAGAAAACAATTGTTGATCCCTACTTAAAACTCCATACAAAGATATGCTCCAGATGAATTTAAGCCTTAAAAATGAAAGAGAAAGCTGTAAACTTATAAGGCAAAAATGTGGGAGAATATCTTAACTGTGTAGAGGCTAGAAAGGAATTTGGGGGAGTTTTATTTAAAACTAAAGCATTGACTGGGGCCCCTGGGCGGGGGCGGGGAGGGGCAGTTGAACATCAGACTTCAGCTCAGGTCATGATCTCATAGTTCATGAGTTAAACCCCCACATCCGGCTCACTGCTGTCAGCACAGAGCCTGCTTTGGATCCTCTGGCCCCCTTCTCTCTATGCCCCTCCCCTGCTTATGCATTCACGCTTTCTCTCTCACTCGCTCAAAACTAAACATTAAAAATTATTTTTAAAAAACCTAAAGCATACACTACAAAACTAAAAAGAAATACATAATTTGTTACATTAAAATTTTAAATTTAAGCTCCACTTACCATTTGAAACCACTGACAAAGTCAACAGACATATGAAAGACAGATATATAGCTATGTCTAAACCAGTCACTACTAAGAATATTTAAGGAACATCTACAAAATAACAAGAAAAAGAACAACAACCTCAGTAAGAAAAATGGGAAAATAAGAATAGGCAATTTGAAAAAGGGGAACCCAAAAGACCAACAAATACATGAAGAGCTATTTTTTTTTTTTAAATAATAGAGACATTCCAAGTAAGGTATAAAGAAGATATCATTTCTATTAGACTGGCAAAAATCATGATGTTGGTGAGAATGTACAATGATGCAGACTTTCTGGAATACAATTTGGCAATCAAAATGATGTTACACATGACTCAGCAATTCCCTTCCAGCATCTATATCTCCAAGTAATTCTCCCTGATCTTTAGAGGTTTACATATTAGGAGGTTTGATGCAGATTTTCTGTAGGGTAGGAAACTGGAGGCAATCTAAATATCTATAATAAGAGACAGGTTTTATGTTAATTCTGGCAGAAGTAAAATATAAGACAAAATACTATACAGAAGCCAGA
Organism: Proteles cristata cristata; assembly: GCA_017311185.1. Classification (NCBI taxonomy): domain Eukaryota; kingdom Metazoa; phylum Chordata; class Mammalia; order Carnivora; family Hyaenidae; genus Proteles; species Proteles cristata. The sequence goes on along the minus strand of JAESUZ010003906.1, from coordinate 6,025 downwards.
AGCACTGGGTTAGGTATACATAGCAACATAGATTGTTCTACCAAATACAATGCTTACTGGGGGGAAATGTAAGGAACAAAATTAAATACATAATTATGTCAGGAAGGATCTCCAAGAAAGCAGTACTTACACCAAGTAGTTAAATAGAGGGCATTTCATGTGCAAAATTAAGAAGACTTTAGATGAGCTCAAAGAAAAGACAGAGGAGTATCATGCAAAACACAAATCAACAACTGCTATGGTTTTTCTTTTTTATTATCATTCCTCTGAGAAGCCTTTTTAGACATATTTTCCCTAATCATCCCCCTACCGTGTTGCACCATGCATCTCTTTTTTTTTTTTTTTTTTTTTTTTGCAAATAGTTTATTCTCAAATTAGTTTCCACATAACACCCAGTGCTCATCCCCACAAGTGCCCTCCTCCATGCCCACCCCTCCTCCCCCCCACATCCACCAGTCCTCAGTTTTTGTCAGCATTCAAGAGTCTCTCATGGTTTGCCTCTCCCCTTTCCCCCACCATTTCTGCCCTTCTTCTCCCCCTTGGTCCTCTGTTAAGTTCCTCCTAATCCTCCTATACGTGCACACATATGATATTTGTCTTTCTCTGCCTGACTTATTTCGCTCAGCATAACACCCTCAAGGTCCATCCATGTTGCTACACATGGCCAGATTTCATTGTTTCTCATTGCCATGTAATATTCCATGGTATAGATAAACCACATCTTCTTGATCCATTCATCTGTTGATGGACACTTAGGCTCTTTCCAGGTTTTAGCTATTGTGGAGGTGCTGCTATGAACATTGGGGTACATGTGCTCCTATGCATCAGCATTTCTGTATCCCTTGGGTAAATTCCTAGCAGTGCTATTGCTGGGTCATAGGGGAGTTCTAGTGTTAGTTTCCTTAGGAACCTCCACACTGTTTTCCAGAGGGGCTGTACCAGTTTACATTCCCACCAACAGTGCAGGAGGGTGCCGTTTCTCCACATCCTCGCCAGCATCTAGAGTTCTCTGATTGGCTCATTTTAGCCACTCTGACTGGCGTGAGGTGGTATCTCAGTGGTTTTGATTGTATTTCCCTGATGAGGAGCGATGCTGAGCATCGTTTCATGTGTCTGTTGGCCATCTGGATGTCCTCTTTGGAGAAGTGTCTGTTCATATCTTCTGCCCATTTCTTCACTGGGTTGTTTGTTTTTTGGGCGTGTAGTTTGGTGAGTTCCTTATAGATTCTTGATATTAACCCTTTATCTGACATGTCATTTGCAACTATCTTTTCCCATTCCGTTGGTTGCCTATTAATTTTCTGGGTTGTTTCCTTTGCTGTGCTTGCTGTGCAAGCTTTTAATCTTGAGGAGGTCCCAACAGTTTATTTTTGCTCTTGATTCCCTTGCTTTTGGGGATGTGTCAAGTAAGAAGTTGCTGCGGTGGAGGCCAAGGAGGTTGTTTCTGCTTTCTCCTCTAGGGTGTTGATAGTTTCCTGTCTCACGTTCAGGTCCTTGATCCATTTTGAGTTTATTTTTGTGCATGGTGTGAGAAAATGATCTAGTTTCATTCTTCTGCATATTGCTGTCCAGTTCTCCCAAACCGTCTGTTAGAAAGGCTGTCTTTTTTCCATTGGATATGCTTTCCTGCTTTGTCAAAGATTAGTTGGCTGTATGCTTTTGGGTCTCCTAATGAGTTCTCAATTCTGTTCCATTGGTCTATGTGTCTGTTTTTGTGCCAATACCATACTGTCTTGATGATGACAGCTTTGTAGTAGAGGCTAAAGTCTGGGATGGTGATACCTCCCGTTTTGGTTTTATTTTTCAGTATTACTTTGGCTATTCGGGGTCTTTTGTGGTTCCATACAAATTTTTTGGATAGTTTGTTCTAGTTTTGAGAAGTATGCTGGTGCAATTTTGATTGGAATTGCATTGAATGTGTAGAGTGCCTTAAGTAGTAATGACATCTTAACTATATTTATTCTTCCTATCCATGAGCATGGAATGTTTTTCCACTTCTTTGTGTCTTCTTCAATTTCCTTCATAAGTTTTCTATAGTTTTCATCATACAGATCTCTTGTATCCTTGGTTAAGTTTATTCCAAGGTATTTTATGGTTTTTTGTGCAATTGTGAATGGGATCAGTTTCTTGATTTCTCTTTCTGTTGCTTCATTGTTGGTGTATAAAAATGCAGCCGATTTCTGTACGTTGATTTTGTACCCTGCAACTTGGCTGAATTCTTGGATCAGTTCTAGTAGGCTTCTGGTGGAGTCTGTCGGGTTTTCTATGTAGAGTATCATGTCATCTGCAAAAAGTGAAAGTTTGACTTCCTCTTTGCCAATTCTGATGCCTTTGATTTCCTTTTGGTGTCTGATGGCTGATGCTAGGACTTCCAGCACTATGTTAAACAGCAGTGGTGAGAGTGGGCATCCCTGTCGTGTTCCTGATCTCAGGGGGAAAGCTCTGAGTTTTTCCCCGTTGAGGATGATGTTAGCTGAAGGCTTCTCATAGATGGCTTTGATGATGTTTAAGTAGGTTCCTTCTATCCCAACTTTCTCGAGAGTCTTTATTAAGAAGGGATGCTGTATTTTGTCAAATGCTTTTTCTGCATCTATTGACAGGATCATATGGTTTTTATGTTTTCTTTTATTAATATGATGTATCACATTGATTGATTTGCGAATGTTGAACCAGCCCTGTGACCCAGGAATGAATCCCACTTGATCTTGGTGGATGATTCTTTTGATATGCTGCTGGATTCGATTTGCAAGGATCTTGTTGAGAATTTTTGCATCCGTATTCATTAAGGATATTGGCCTGTAGTTCTCTTTTTTTGCTGGATCTCTGTCTGGCTTGGGAATCAGTGTGATGCAGGCTTCATAAAATGAGTCCGGGAGTTTTCCTTCGCTTTCTATTTTTTGGAATAACTTGAGAAGAATTGGGATTAATTCTGTTTAAATGTCTGGTAGAATTCCCCAGGGAAGCCATCAGGTCCAGGGCTCTTATTTGTTGGGAGATTTTTGATCACTGATTCAATTTCTTCACTTGTTATGGGTCTGTTCAGGTTTTCTATTTCTTCCCGTGTGAATTTTGGTAGTGAGTGTGTGTTTAGGAATTTGTCCATTTCTTCTAAGTTGTCCAATTTATTGGCATATAATTTTTCATAGTATTCCCTGATAATTGCTTGTATTTCTGAGGGGTTGGTTGTAATAAGTCCATTTTCATTCATAATTTTGTCTATTTGGGTGCTCTCTCTTTTCTTTTTGATAAGTCTGGCTAGAGGTTTGTCAATTTTGTTTACCTTTTCAAAAAACCAACTCTTGGTTTCATTGATCTGTTCAATTGTTTCTTTGGTCTCTATGTTGTTTATTTCTGCTCTAATTTTTACTATTTCTCTTCTTCTACTGGGTTTAGGGCGTTCTTGTTGCTCTGCCTCTAGTTCCTTTAGGTGAGCTGTTAGATTTTGGACTTGCGCTTTTTCTAATCTCTTGAAATAGGCCTGGAGAGCAATGTACTTTCCTCTTAGGACTGCCTTTGCCGCATCCCATAGATTTTGAATTGTTGTGTTTTCATTTTCATTTGTTTCCATATATTTTTTAATTTCATCTCTAATTGCCTGATTGGCCCATTCATTCTTTAGAAGGGTGTTCTTTAACCTCCATGTTTTTGGAAGTTTTCCAGACTTCTTCCTGTAATTGATTTCAAGTTTCAAAGCATTGTGATCTGACAGTGTGCATGGTATGATCTCTATTCTTTTATATTTCTTGAGGGCTGCTTTATGTCCCAGTATGTGATCTATCTTGGAGAATGTGCCATGCGCACTTGAGAAGAAAGTAAATTCCCTGGCCTCAGGATGTAAAGTTCTAAATATATCCGACAGGTCCATCTGGTCCAATGTATCTTTCAAGTCCATTATTTCTTTAGTGATTTTCTGTCTGGTTGACCTATCCATTGCTGTAAGCGGAGTATTAAAGTCCCCTGCTATTAGCACATTCTTATCTATAAGCTTGTTTCTGTTTGTGATTAATTGTTTTAGATATTTAGGTGCTCCCATATTCAGTGCGTAGACATTTATGATTGTTAGTTCTTCCTGATGGATGGACCCTGTAATTATTATGTAGTGCCCTTCTTCATCTCTTGTGATTGTCTTTAATTTAAAGTCCAGTTTGTCTGATATAAGTATCGCTACTCCGGCTTTCTTTTGATTTCCTGTAGCATGATATATATTTCTCCATCCCCTTACTTTTAATCTGAAGGTATCTTCCCGTCTAAATGAGTTTCTTGTAGACAGCATATAGATGGATTTTGTTTTTTAATCCATTCTGCTACCCTATATCTTTTGATTGGAGCATTCAGCCCATTTACATTCAGTGTTATTATTGAAATATGTGGGTTTAGAGTCTTTGTATCTTTTGTAGGGTTCATGTTTGTGGTGGTGTCTCTGGAATCTTTGTTCCTTGCAACCTTTCCTTCAGAGCATCCCCCTCAGGATTTCTTGTAGGGCTGGCTTCGTGGTGACAAATTCTTTCAATTTCTGTTTATTTGGAAAGGTTTTTATCTCTCCTTCTATTTTGAATGACAGGCTTGCTGGATAGAGGATTCTTGGCTGCATATTTTTACTGTTCATCACATTGAAGATCTCTTGCCATTCCTTTCTGGCCTGCCACGTTTCAGTAGATAGGTCTGTCACCACTCTGATGGGTTTCCCTTTGTATGTGAGGGCCCTTTTCTCCCTAGCTGCTTTCAAAATTCTCTTTGTCCTTGTATTTTGCCATTTTTACGATGATATGTCGTGCAGAAGATCGATTCAAGTTACGTCTGAGAGGAGTCCTCTGAGCCTCTTGTATTTCCACATTGACATCCTTCCCCAGGTCGGGGAAGTTCTCTGCTATAATTTGTTCCAGGACTCCTTCAGCACCTTTCCCTCTCTCTTCCTCTTCTGGGATTCCTATGATACGGATATTGTTGCGTTTGACTGTGTCGCTGAGCTCTCGAATTCTTCTTTCCTGTTCCTGGATCAGTTTGTCTCTTTTTTTGTCAGCTTCTTGTTTTTCTATAATGGTGTCTTCTAAATCACTTATTCTCCTTTCTGCCTCTTCAATCCGTGCATTGGAGGCCTCTAATTTATTATGTATCTCATTTATCGCATTTTTTAATTCTTCATGCCTATTTTTATTTTCCATTCTGTCTGTAGCCATAGTTTCTTTGATGTCCCTATGTTTTTTCAAGCCCTGCTATTAATTTCACCATTATTATTCTAAAATCTTGTTCACTTATGCTGCTGATGTCTGTTTTGAGCAGTTCATTAGCTGTCATTTCTTCTTGGAGTTTCTTTGGAGGAGAGCTCTTTCGTTTCGTCATTTTAGTTAGCTTTCCGGCTCTTGTTGGTTTTAAAGACCTGTTATGCTCTCTGTTTCTATGAGCACTGCTATATCCAAGAAACTCTTTGACTTTCCAGGGCCTATCCTTTCAGAGATTGTTTTTTGAATGGTATCCCTCGGTCACTCTTGTTGGGACCTTAGTTATTTTATTTTCCTATTCGTAGTGATATTTGGGACTCTTCACCTTGTGTACTCTAGCTTGTTTCTTGAGGTAGCCCTGGAAAAGAAAACAGACAGACAGACACACAGGGAGCAGGAGCACACAAACGCACAGGCTGATTCAACTAACATGCAAAGTGAGAGGGAAAACGAAAAAGTTAATAGAAAAGACGGAGGAAGGAGGGTGAATAGGGAGCATAAAATACATAAAAGGGTCAAAAAGGGGAAAAGAAAAGGAAAAAAGAAGAAAACCGATGGACAAAGAACGGTTTAAAGCATATACCTGGATTTCCCAGCTACAGTTAAAGTTAAATAGCCGTGTGTATGCAGTGCTGGTTGAAGAGCATAGAGAAAAAGAGAGAATGCAGGGTGAGACAAGGCAGATTTGGAAATAGAATGAACAGGCAGAAGGGATAAGAAACTTTTTTCAAAGAGGTAAAGGGTAGAATGTGGTTGGATAGGTGAGAGAAGGATGCTGGAATTATCCAGAGAAACTATATAGTCTA